>CM062819.1:938881458-940081458 GCA_031772625.1 Pinus tabuliformis
AACAAAGGTAGTGGGTATTATTTGATCATAAGTGTCTTTGAGAGGATCTTCTTCTAGTTCATTGTCAAATTCTACTTCTATCATGTGACATTGTACATGGTACCTAGATTTAGATTGGTTAATGAAGTTGTTAATAACATCATCCTTTGTCTGATCTTTAAAATTGAGGGCATCTTTTATGGTTAATGGGGATCTAATGTTTTCTGTGAGGTATGATACAGGATGTTTGTTAGTTTTTATTATTGTTACACTTGGCTGGGCTGGAGGGTATACAACTAGATTCTTGATATTATTCCCTCTAGTTATGGTCATGCTGCCTTGTCGGCAGCCGATGTAAGCATCAACAGTCGCATGCCAAGGTCTGCTTAAAATTAACGGGTGTCCATCGAGTCGGTTTTTGGGGTTTATTATCAGAAAGTTGGCAAGATATTCCCAAGAATCCACAGATACCATGACATCATGTAGTGTACCTTCTGGCCTAACTACTGATTGGTCAACCAGTTCTAATAAGCTGGAGGTTGGTTCTACTAATGTAATGCCCAATTTTTGACAAGTAGTGGTTGTTAAAATATTAATTGCAGCCCCTAAATCAACTAAGGCATTTGAGAAGGTCTGACCATTGATTTGCACTATCACTATTGGATTTCCTGGGTCTTCATATTTGACAGGTGCTTCTCTTCCTGATAATAGATCAAATAGGGTGCCAACTACTTGGACTGTTGGGTTATTTGTTATTCTCCTCCTTGGCTTTTTTAGACATAGCTCTTTGATGGTCTTTGCATATATTGGGATATCTTGGATAGCTTGGAGGAGTGGGATTTTTATGTACAAATTCTTTAATTCCCCTAGAATATCAATGTTAGGATGTTCTATAGGGCGCGGTATGATTAATCATTATGGGAATGGGGGAGAAGATGTGGTTGCTTGGTCATGATTTTGTTGTCTGACCACATATTCTTCTTGTAATGGCTTTTCTGCGGGTAACTAATTTTCAACTTGAACATTTTTATCTCCCTCGGTTTCTATGATGTGCCCAGACCTTAATTGAAGGTCATTACACTCTCTTAGATCAGTTTCTAGTTCTAGTGTTTTGATTATTTGAACGGATTGAATTGGCTTGTTATTTGTGTTTAAGTTGGGTTGGGCTGGGAGTTGCAGTCTTAAGTTGGACTAGGGATTTTGTTGTAGTGCTGGCAGTGTAGGTTGAGGAAGTGGAATGGTTCCTGTTGGCTAATTCATCGATCTTTTCCAGTTTGTCTGCCAGGCTTGACTCTGTGAAGTGGGAGCGGACCATTGTGCTGGATATGCATTGTTTTGCCAATATGGTGGAGCGTAGGGAAAATTAGGCCAATTAGATTGGCTTGTTTAATTTGGACATGGAGATGATGAAGGAAATGGTTGTTGTTACCAGTTTGAAAAGGGAGGTTGGTTTTGCCACATTGTATTATATTGCTGAGCATGATATTGTGAAGGCTAGAAAGAAGAAGACAGGTCGAATGACATACTTGATTTTCATGGCTACCATTGATGGCGCTGATTAAGTAGGTACACTGGTTCTAATCCTCCTTCCGCTTCTTTGTATACTGCTTTCAAACTAGGGAGTGAGGGGTAGTTCTCCATAGAGTGGTTTTTTGTACAAATAGCACAGACTTGAACTTCATCTAGTGGGTACTCTTTGTGGCTATGTTTCTTTCTGCATCTGGGACAGAATATTGCCAGATTTTGTTCTGCTTCTACTTGCTTTTGTTTCACTTGCATAATATTGAGCTGCATTATCAGAGTCCCTAATATATCAGTTTTGAAATTCTCCAATAAATTTTTTATTTCTACGCGAGTTACTCCTTCTCTAGAAATATTGTTGTCCCTTATGAACTTGTCATGTTCTGATGGTTTTAGCCTTGTGCTGCCTTGAGAACTCCTGATACATAAATTAATGATGTTAGAAAAATTTTCTTGATAAATGTCTCCTTTTCCCATAATATTTAATGTTTCAACCCATTGTTAGTTCATGCCTTTAATTAATGTTGTTTTCAATACATTGTCAGGTAAGGGTAATGATGCATAAGGAGATCTTTGAAGATTATACTGAAAACATTCAACATATTCTTCTAGTGTCTCACTAGGTCTAGCTACCATCTGAAATATTTCATCCTTTAACTCTCTATACGTAGAATAATCTTGATATTTCTTCAAGAAAACCTCTTTCATCTGATCCCAGTTGTTTATGACACCTCCACCTAACTCCATAAACCATCACAAAGCAGCCCCTTTTAATGTAGAGGGAAACCATTTTATCTTTTGGGGATCGGTGGTATAGTCATATCCTCTGCACAGCACATCGAATTCAAAGAAAAATGCGTCTGGATCTTCCAATGTTAGGCCATGGAATGTAGGGATATGTTGGAGAGGAATTGCCTTCATAGGTGCATTAGTTGTAGTATCTACAATGGGATATTGCAGTGCGGAGGTTTGGGGGGTTTGTTGGTTCTGGGCCATTTGGTCAAATATGTGCCAATAACCTTCTGGGATTTCTAGGAGGCTATTCCTAGGCTGGCTAGAAGGAGAAGGAATGGCCTTAATAGGAATTGCCTTAACAACACTTCTTTTGTCTAGGATGGTGAGAGTTCCTTGCTGAACTAATGTCTAGGGGGATTTTAGCTCTTCAGTTTCTTCAGCTTTTTTTTGGGTTATTTTTACAGCACTTCCCTTATCTGGGTTTCTTAATGGCTAAACTATTCCAAGAGGAGATCTTGGTTTTTCAATTTCCCCTGTTTCTCCTCCTCCTTCATAGAGATTACTAAGGTTCCCTTCTTGTAATGATTTTGGGCTAGAATTCTCAATTTCTTGAAAATATTGCTCCTCTGTTTGGTTGCGCACCTTAGCAAATGCTACAGATGGTGATTCTGTGGCCCGAAGGGAACTAGTAGGTTGTCTAGAAGCAGCTTTTCTAAGTCCTATTGAAGGCTAAGATTCTGTTTTTTTAAGGATTTCGTCTATAAAGGTCGATCAGCCAAGGGTCACTGGCCCCTTAGCTTTATCAAGCTTGGGTAGTGGTTTAAGATTATTTTTAGGTTTTTTCTGCTTAGTCATGCACACAAATCAAATGCTTATTTCTAACAAAAATAAAAACAAATTTGTAGGAAAGCGAGCGGGGGAGCAGGGTTGTTACATGCTCCATACACAGGTTCTTACCTTCCATTTTTAAAACCCAACTCTCTCCTAACAGGTACTTACACTACTCTCGAAAGAAACAAATGGGTACACTCTTCCCCAACAACAACGCCAAAATGTTGAGCAGTAAAAAGGGTCTTTTTAACCTCTATTTACCTTACATTAATTATCAATCCAGGTACGATTTGTTATCTCAAGAGTGTACTCAGTCTGAGGCGGTCACTTTTTCGAGAGTAATGCTAGTAGTATAGTGTTTTTACAAAAGTAAATAAATGCTGGAAACAAACTCTAAATGTAATGGCAAGAAACTTAAATGCTTTGCAACCAAATCAAGAACTATAGCAATCATCAGTCAAGGATGCAATAATGATAACTCTTTCCTTTGTAAACTGATGCAAATGGAAATCAATCAAAGATAAGATCTCCAATCTGGGAACTAGACAGCAATAGTCAATGTTCGCTACAGTTGTAGATCTTCCTGTTCACACCAAAGCAAATGCTAGAAATGACAATTCAATTAACAGAAAAAGGAACAACAACTGATCTATTGAAAAGGTTGAACAACAAAGCTAAATCTACAAGAATGAACTAAGGAGCAATCTTAACCAAAAGGAATTGAACAACAATCTTTAACTAGTAAATGAATTGAACAACAATCTAAGAAAGGAATGGCAAACCTAAGTAAGTCTACGAAATATTGAACAACAAACTTAAATGTAAACACACAGCGAATCTAGAATGATGGAATTAGTAATCTTAGTTCAGCATAACAAGTATTAACCACAGTTATAAGGGAACAACAATTTTAATTTGTAATGGAACAGTTATCTGAATGAACAACAATCACAACTATAGGTAAACCATAGCTAAATGAACAACAATGTTACTCTTTAAACAAACAATAATGTCAATCCGTAAATGAACAACGATGTCCAAATTAGACAATGTGATATGATTTCAGAATTAACAGTGTTTCAGGGAAAACTAGTGTCGATTCGAACTGCTAGTCCCACTAAGATGGGTAGCTATATTATAAACAAACAATGAAATCCTTTCGAGAGTTCCTTTAGGTGTGATAGTATAGAGGGAAGAAAAAAGGACCAACCTGGATCTTCCGCTTTGATCCTAGCTTGATTTCTCCTTTCCTTGATAGAATTTTCCACTCCTCTCCTAGTTGTCCCACTTCAAAGAGTACCTGTAGAGTCAATGTAATAGCAAACCATCAAAGCATCTCCATCTAAAACATCAAAAATAATGTGGAATCGGAAACACATTGACCATACAGTTGCATTCATAAATAATAAGATTCACAAATACACGATTATATGGAGGAAAACTCAAAAAAAATTATTAATAGTAGTAAAAGAGAGGATTACAACCCAGCTGTCTGATCCAGCATCATCCTTCCAGTGTAGAATCCCTCTTCACCTCATGAACAAGAAAATCACCCAACAATGCAATGTCTCTTCTCACAGATAAACCAACAACACTTCCTTACAAAATACAAAATTTCAGCCTCTAGATCTCTCAGATGAGGAATCCATTTATAGATGTTTTGCAAGGGTGTGAGTTAGCTCTAAGTTTTTGATTAGTGTCATTCTACTGATAGTTCTTGGTTCCACTTGGAGATTTCACTGATATCTTACTCATCCCTGGGCGAATTCAGAGAGGCAAATGTCACAGGAGAAATTTCTGGAAGATTCCATGATCATCCACTTAGAAAATTGTCTTTTCCATTTGTCTATTCTCTATCATTGCACCCCACAAAAGGCCATTTTAGTATGCATCACACCTGGCTATTTTGGTAGCCAGTATGCATCGCACCTTGGCCATGGAGCAGTCTGTATGGTCCAGTTTTGGCTAGTTCTGAGTAGTTTTTCAGGTGGAACTTCTGGGAAATTATGTAATCAGTTGACCATGATCCTTAAGGGTATGAAACAACACTTTTAGAGACTTTAGGAGCCCTTATTTTATGGACATATTAGTTTGGGGTTGTAGTGCCCAAGTAAGTCTATAACAGCTACCCCTTAAAGCATGAGGTCGTAAATCTTGTGATGTCAGGTGAAATGCTTTATCACAAGGATCCAAGTTATTCGTATTAGAAGGTGACCTATATAAGATAAAATACAATACAACATCACCATATTATTTTCATGATCTAGCTGAGGCAGGCATTCCCATGCTCAACTTTTTAAAATTCATTTTCATGTACATAGGACAGACAATCGTCTACTGTTGCAGACTGGTGATTCTTCGCATGAAGAGTCATCTTCTCTTGTTTAAATGACTATTTGTGTAGATTCTGTGCACATTTGATGTCTTTATGTTCCTAAATATATCGCAGCCCAGATGGATGAAACTACATCTGAGCTCTTCAAAACTTGTTCAATCTTCGTCCGATGTACAAGTCGATCCATGTGAAAAGATGTCTGGAGTCGAACATGGAAAGACATCACCTGATTACCAGCCAATAACATAAGTTGTTAATAGACGCGAGAGGAGTCACTGATAATGATGATGACCCTCAAGGTACTACAATACAATTCACGTGGTGTGAATATATGAGTCGATGTCGAACACCACGCAAAATCGTCCGGTCGAAAGTCATTGATGCAAACCTGTCACCGGAAGTGAGAAACTTGCCATTGAGGCATGCAGGCTTCAAAGTACTGAAAGGGTTGTTTCTAAGTCAACTTCTTGGATAATGAGTTGATGTCGACAAGAAGTGACCTGTCGTAGGAGGGCCTTGATGTATCCCACATCTATGACGTGAAATGGAACAAATGATTTTTGTGGAGGTAAAAACCATCTGATGATATATGGTTCAGGAATGGCGGTCATGAAAATTGAAGGGTGGAAGTATTGCAGTGGATGAGGCGTTTGTTGGATGATGAATTCTCTAAATGAATTCTCTTGAACATATTGGCGACACTGATATGGACTTGGTAGCATTAACTCCATGGATGGCACAGACGACCAATGGTGATGGTGAATGGAAAAACCCAACCCAACTCAATCATGGTGATGGAGTGAAAGTGTCATGTTCAAGAGTGACCTGCTACCAATAAAGTTCTTCAAGTTTTCTTCCCATTTTTCCCCATGTTAGTCTCCTATACCAATAGGTTTCATTTTTCATGATTGACAGTGGAAGTGCCAAAAATGTTCATCTTTGATGCTACAAAGGTTCCATATTTTGTGAAAGGAACAAAGAGTTAAAAAATGTAAAGAGGGTATGCCTTAAAAGAATGATCAAAAGGCAAGAAAATGAATTGGTCAGAAAAAATAATTGAAATGAACCCCAAAGAAAGACCATGAAAGTGGCTGACCAAAATGCCACTGCTATCTTGATGGATGGCCCAACAGTTCAAATTGGACCATGCCATGTTTTAAATTGCTTGTTCTAGACTAGAGAACGAATATCTGCTCAAATAGTTCAACCTTGGCAGATGAGTAGCTAGATAGAGAAATGAAGGAGCCCAACTGCTTAATCTGGGCCCTTGGAAGACATAAGGGTAGATTTAGATAGGAGGGCAACCAAAAGAAAAGAGGATTATCAGGGTTTGCAAGGCTAAGTGCACCCATTCAAAAGAAGAAAAAATGTTAGGTGTATTAGGCAGGGTAGGTAGTTGGAGGTTGCAGAAGCAAGGTATGACCACCTGATATATTGAAAATCATATCTTATCTCATCAATAAGAGAAGGGTCAGAGCAATGGTCTAAATGGCAGAACTATCAAAGCATGTCTAACTTCCCTCATTCCCCTCAAAAAGTTTCTTACTAATATCCCCTTGAGGACTTTAGGATCTGCCTAAACAGTCCTACTTACATTTCCCCCTTGAGAAAATCATGTCAAGTTGTGACCTTCTTCTTCAAAAAGAAGCCACATTTCTTGTGTAAAACCCTCATTTCATACTTCATCCATTTCTTGTTTCTAAGTTTCAGTTCTCAAGCTTAATCTCTCCCTCACACTTCACCTCACATACCCATATTAACTCCTAACCCTATTATATAGCTCCCTAGTTACATCCCCACCCCTATTTTCTACAAAAAACTATATAAAATTCCCAAAAACATATTAACTATCCCACCCCCTAGCATTATAGCTAAGTAACATAGTTATGGGAGATATTAGTCCATTTGGGGCTATAATCAACCCTTCCGCGTCCTAACCCCAGAATTAATCTAACCTCTGGTTAAGATTAATAACCTATGCCTAAACCCCCACCCACCTAAACCCTTGCAATTTGCCCCCGCAGTCAAACCCCAATGTTTAAATGTTTGAATGTTTTAAATTAAACATTACATTACATTAACCCACACTAACCCAACCCGCAAAAAACCCACCTAAACCAAAGTTCGGACCCCACCGCAGCGCAATATTATTTAAATATACGGGGGGACCCGCTCCGAAAGCTGCACGCCGCGCCAAACGCCCCGCCAGCCGTCCATTTCCCACCGCGCCAGATCCAACGGTGGGCGGGTATTCTCAGCCCACAACGCGCCGGGGGTTAACGTCTGGGGGATGGGCGGTTTCCCTGCCGTACCCCCACCACGTGTCGACCGCCCGGGGTGTTCGGAGGCCTCCCCCCCAAAACTGCCTCTGCTCAAAGGTGGTGCGGGGAAACCAGAAACCACCGTCCGTCCCATCACGTCAGCAATCCCGTCAGCATGACGTCACACCCGGTCTCCGCCGCTGCCCCACGTCGCTCGCCACGTTGTCCGCCCGCGTCCACGTTGTGCCACCGTGTCCCGCCACATCATCATCCGAGTCAGCGTCCACGTCACCCGGCCGTACCCGGGACCCGCCGATGATGTCATGCTGACGTCATCGCGGGAAAGCGCCAAAAGCGCGTATGCGCCAAATTTTTTGTTAAAAACACGGAAAGTGACCGTTTTCGGTCATTTTCATTGGAAAGTTTCAAGAGTGTCATTCTCCTGTTCACACCAAATTGCCTCCAGTTTTCAAATTTGAACAATTCGGACGCCGACACCTGCAAATTCGATGTCAGTACCCACCATTCAATCAGCTCAACCACCCTCGGCGCTAGCTAAACCAGGTATTTGCCGAATTCCACCTGTTTGCCCGTGTTCTTCCCGTTCTCTCGAATTTATTCACTAAATTGCCTGCAATCTCCTAAGTTTAATGGTACTGTCCCTCAAAAATTGGGCCTAAATGCACTAATACACCCCCTGTTTAAGAGAACCACGGTCCGTTCACAATTTCACCGTGCCGGAATCCATTTTCGAGCTTGAATTCCCGATATAACTCTACGCCTGCTCGGCATTGTTCCCTTTTGCCGCGTTTTACTACAAAATCTCAGTGCATTAAGCTGTATAATCCCTTTCCCCTCTGCATTTGACCCTCACAGTCTCCAAATTCAGAGAATTTGCTAAAAAGAAACCAAAGCTCAAATCAAACTCTGCAAAGTTTGTTCTTTTCACCACAGCCACAAATATTGAAGACTTTGGGTTCAGCTGAACTCATTCTGCCACTCCTCTACAAGTCCTCACAAGCAGTTATCCTCAGCCTGTTTCTGCTCAAAAACTTCACTCTAAAGATAACATCTGAAAAGTCCTGTAATGGCTACTCCATCAGCTCTTAGTGTCACTCCTATGAATCCACCAAACAAAGAGCTTGAAGCCATGCCTCTTGCTGATAGAGATTACCTTATCCAAGATCTTGTTGGTGACAAAAATCACTTGCAGACCTTCTGCCAGTTGAGAAACAACTATCAAAGCAACTGTGACATGTATGGTATATGGGAGTCCAATTTGCCTTATTACTTCCTCCCATCTGTTAATATTTTTCCTGAGATCATCCGCTTATGTGCCGAGAACTATGAGCCAACTCAGAGAGCTGTTAAGTCTCCATCTGGGAGCATACTTTTCCACATTACTCCCGACTCCATCAACCAAATGCTCAACTTCAAGCAGACTCAGCTATTGTTTCCCTTCTCCATGAACTATTTGCTGGATGCAGGCTCCAAACTCTCCAGTGCTGACATTGAAAAAATCACCAAGACATTCATGAGGGCAGACCGCCAGCCTACAGGGCCACCTCCTTTCTTATATGTCCATTTCAATGAGGTGGGCAAGCTTCTAGTTGATATGATCTCTTATGTGTTGGGCTTCAAAACCAGTGAGCACATTGATGAAACATTGTTGGTATTGTTAGCTGCATATAGTCCAAGCCAGCCCCCTGCTTACAAGTATAACTTTGCCAAGTTTATAGCCAATAAAATACATGACCAGCTATTGAAAGTGGATAGGGAGGGAGTATTCAAATATTCATCATATATCTACCACTTATTCATGTATTACCAGTCTGAAAGCTTCCAATGCCCCATCAAAAAATTGGATTCTAGGGGTGAAAAGAGGTTTGTCATCTTCTGGTCATCAGTTTTCCATGAAGTTCAAAACTCTCCATTTTCTTATTGTGAGTTTATTGACCAATTTGTATACCTAGTCTCTTGCCTCCTAATGAGATCCCCTCCTCCCAGACTGTCATTTGAGATACAGAAGACCTTGCAGCTATCCAAGAGCTACAAAATAGGTGATTGGTACCTATATCAAAATCACACTGTCATTAGAATCTATGGCTATGAGCTCTGTCCTTACAGGCTTCCAAGGTATGTACCAATGAGACTGTTTGCCTTGGAATACTATAGGCAACTCATTAGTTCTGATCTTACCCATTTTCATAGTGCCAAAAAGAAAGCTCACCTCAAATTCAAAGACCATCTAGGCCCCTTCATTATGAACAAGAAAGAAGGTTGGCAAGATGCTGATCAAATTCTCAGGGACAAATATAAGCTAAAGAGGAGCTTCTGGTGGGTCCCTTATGACCCGGAAGGTTTTATCAGTGCCAGAAGAGTTAAATACAGGCTGCTAGGTTATGACCACTGTAAATATCCACAAATTGAGCAATATGCCAACCAAGATGAGTGGTTGCAAGGTACATTAGTTGAGGAATTGACTCAAGAGGAAATAATGGAGAAAAATGTCAAGGATTTAGAAAAAACTCTTGACTTGGATTCTGTGCAGCAGGTAACATTCAAGTTGCCACATCAAATTGGAGAAGGCACATCCACTGCTGCAGCCACACAAGCTGCCCAGGGACCATCTACATCAGCAACAGGTACAGCAAAAGGGAAGGAGATAATGGATGCAGAAAAAGAAGTGGTCACAGAACAACCTGCCTCTTCAATGGAGCAACCTCAAGTACAGGCTCCTCTACAACAAACAGAAGCACCAACAGTGCCTGCCTTGCAGACTCCTGCCCATGAGGAAAGAGGCAGAAAATGAGACCGAGATGACTCCACACCTGCTAGTGGGTCCACTCAGCAGCCCGAAGCCAAGAGGAAAAAGGTTGATTCTCCAACTGTGGAGGAAGTCAGTGAAGAAATCCTTGGAAGTCCAAGGAAAGATAGAGAAGACAGTCAAAAAACAGCTACAAGCTCTTTTCAACAAGAGTAGGAAAGACAGCATGGCATGGAGGTGTCCTCCTCCACACAGCAAAGCAAGAGGCCAGCTAGCATCAAGGCCACCTTTAAAGAAATTAAGGCACAAAATGAACTGTTAAGAGTGTAGTTATATGACCAATTTCTTAAAGAAACACCTGCCAAGCAAGAAAGGTTGATGGCGGCATATGACATCAAAGAGGAAAAAATGATCCTCGGCCATTTTAAACCCAAGGTTCAGCAGCCACAGTCAGCTGCAGATTATGTCAGGACAAAGTTAGAGGTTATGGCAAAAGACATTCACCCCATGGATCAAATAGAATTGCATAAGCAAACAGGGGAAATGGTCTATGCCACATTGGTAGACAAGGCCACAATGGCCCATGAGTTAAAAGAATCTCTGAGGAACACTAATACTCAACTTGATTTAGAAAGAATGTCCTCCACAGCCAAGGACAACAGAATCAAAACATTGGAGGACATTATTGTAGACTTGGGGCATGATCCTAAGAATCCCAAGGCTATCAAGGCCCTAATGAAGAAAAAGGAGGATGATATTGCTGCTCTAAAAAAGCAAATGAGGCTCTCCTCAACCATGCATCCACAAACGGGAGAGCTGGTAAAAGAGAAAGAAGCTGAGGATACATTGGACCTGCTCATGCAAATGAATCAGAGAATAGTCCAAATGGAAGGAGAATTAGAAAAGGCACTGCAAGACAAACAGGGAGAGTCGACCTCCCAGCCACCTCAAACTGCCCCAACCACTGCTGCAGCTACAGAAGCAGCAGTGACCCCTCCTATTACTACAGCGACTACAACAACTACAGATGCTGCAGCGGCAACAACAACAGCTCCTGAGTCTAGCATAAGCATGGATGAATTGACAAAAGTTGTCAAGGAGCTAGAGCTTCAGGAAACAGAGATTAAACAGGTCAAAGAAAAATTGGTTGAGCTAGAAGAAAAATATGACAAGTCCAAAGTGACAGTGGCTAAAAAGATCAGAGAAATTAAGGCCCTGAAGGACAAAATAAAGGCCTTGGAGAAGGAGCTGAATTTAGAAAAGACTCTGGCTGAAATAAAGAAAATTTTGTGGACCAGGATTGACCACTCTATCACTAGACAGTGGAAATCAATCAAAACAGTGCATGAGCAGATCGAATTAATAGGCCAAGCTCAAATTGAAAGCCAAAAGGCCAGAGCAGCACTAGGAAATATGCCTGAGCAGGCTAGCAGGATGATACATTTCCTGAACACTCACACAAAAGAGGAGTTGGCAGCCTTAGACATCAGCAACAGAACAGATACTATTTTAACAGCCAAAAAGGTGCTGACCCTTAGAAATTTTGTGCAAAATTTGGAGAGAAAATGTCAGGAAATGCAGGCTGAGGTAGATGATTACAAGCTGAGAATGGGTGCATTGCAAGGCAAAGGATTGCCCAGCCTACTGACCGGTGTTGGAAGACTGCTCACCCGTGAGCAGTATGCCACCAGGATGACCAATTTCATTTCAAATCAGATCACAGCATCCACAAGTACTTCAGAAGAAGCAGGACCTCCATCAGGGCAGAGCCTCTATGATAAGCTAGAAAAATTATTTTACATTGAGCATGAAATTAATCACTTGTTTGAGGTCCCACCCAATTTTTATAGGTACACAGAGGCAGATGAGACTTTAATAAAAATATGAAGACACCAACTGCCTAAAGAAGATTGGTGGCAAGCAATGCTGCAAATTTTGCCCAAATGATCTCGGTTCTGTCTCTTTTGGTCAGCCTCAGGTCAACGAAATTGAATGCAGCATGAAGACAACAGGCAGAGCGGATGAGAATAATGACTCAGCAAAATACTGGGACAACAAGCCCAAAAAGGAAAAAACACATATTTTGGATAGTGCAGCCCCAGCCGACTCAATTGGTCACAAAAGTCAAAACTCTCTGACAAATGGACAGCTAATGCATTAAATATTTACTGCAACATTTACTCTTTCAGCTATAATTCCTCAAGGGTTGGCATAGAATTTATGAGCTATTAACTCATCAACTAGATATTTTGTATCTTATTTTTGTATATATACGTCCCCACAGAACGTATTTGGGGTTGGTGATTTTCTCTCTGGGACACTGTCTTGTAAATTTTCAGACTATCTAATATAAATGGCTAGAAAATTTCATGATCTCTGCGTTGTTTGATGTCAAAGTGATGATCTGCATTCTGCTACAGAATTCCTGTGTTGTTTGATGGAGCAATAAGTTATTCTAAACCATGTTTTGTCTTTCTATGTTTTCTTAACTCAAATATATGTTTCATTAGCTTAGCAAAAGAGAAAAAGAATAGCTGAGGAATTGTTTGAATGCACCCTCTGCTCAATCTCTGTTGTTAATTGTGTTTTCTTCAGAATTAATCATAAACATGAATTCTTAACTGCTCATGTTTGTATTCATTCTATCATTATGAATGTTGTTCAGGAATTCTTAAATGCTCCTAGATAATATTCCCACTTTTCCCTCTATCAGTTTAGTGAAAGATCCTTAGCTGCCTTTCACTCCCTGATTTCGTGCCATCATATTACAGATTTGAAGAATTGTTCCATGGATGCCTGTCTAGCTCTGTAGCATAACCTGTTTTCTCGAGAAACATTTCCAGCAGTTCACCATCATCAACTCCATGCCCAATGGCCTAGATTATTCTGAAAAAACATACCAGTTCTGACTGAAATCATCATCCCAACAAATTCAAAACAAAATCCTGTGCATCATAACTAGCCTAAAATTACACCAAAACAAAGCTAAATCAGAAAGAGAGAGCCCTCTCTGGTTGTAGGTAGGCTAGGACCTGTGGCTAAAAGATTGGTTAGTGTTTACCTCGGCCGTATTCCCTCCGGAGTCAAAGGGAACAACCTGAGTGTTAACACCCCTGTCATTGCTGACCAGTACCTCTTTATTTTTGACAGGCTTGAGGAGGATAACATATGCTTGGTCTATAATTTTCCCTTCAGGAAAACCTGTTGCTTTGTGTTTAGCGATCCTAGCATCAGCGAGACCCGTTCTTGTCTGGGTGGACAAGTTTCTCACTATTGTTTTAACAAGTTTAATGACAAAGATAACTTAGTCCTTTCAATGTTTAGAGAGTTTGAAAAGGGATGAAAAGGAGACTCCAATAGTCCTTTTTCATGGCATAATCCCTTATGTCTGAAAAAGTATAAAATAATACGAAAGGGATGACTTTTCGATAGCTTTAACAAGCCAACAAAGACAAGCGCTTGATCTTTTTGTTTAATAATCCCTCGGGTTCAAAAAGATTAAAATATATGAGAGGGATGGCATTCCCTTTACTTTAACGAGCTAGAAAGGTGAATGGCTCGATGATCCTTTTATATTTAATGAGTCTAAAAAGAGTTTAAAAGGGACTCGTTTTTTAGGAACAAGTGGTATTTTCGGGTAGCAAGCGGTTCTAGATAAGTTTGGAACTTCTCGAATCATGGCAGTGTGAAGAGGGTGGCAATCAGAATCACTCATTGCAGCTGCTCCTCAAAAGGGTAAACAATCAAGTGGAAGCGTATGGTCATCCAAATGAATGGAGGTCATGGTAGGAACACAACCAATGTTCAAAAGGGCTAATAGCGTGGCGATCACAAATGAGCTTGAATCAGGAGAAACTATGCTCAGTGCAGGTTTACTTTTTAACGAGCTTGAACCTTGCGGTAACATTGCTCTTTGATATTGGTCAATAATATTCAATTTACCATTTAACACATTAGATTCTTTCTTTGGTCGTTCAACCTACTCAATTGCTCCATCAAATTGATTAGAAATGCACATATATATGCCTGAAAAATGAATTAAAAACTAACATTTTACTTGAAGTATGTGAATAGTAACATAAAAGTAGTTTTACCTCTCATTTTTACCATTTCATTTCAAATTTTGGATTTTGGAGCTCTAGAGTGGTTTTCCCCCTCAAACTTCATCAGCTAATTTCAGGAGATCCGGGAGAGTTGTTCTTTTAGCCAGAAGTAACCAACTTGTAAGATTTTCTGTGCAGTAGTGTAACCAGATAGATGCCCCCCACATGCGCCTGAATGACAGTCATTTAGGACTTTTTCGGCCTCCTCATGCCTGAGGCACCTTCGCAGAATTGTATTGACACCACGATGGTAAAGTGTATCACCGACGATCATGTAGTTATTTTCTTGGTATCAAGTATGTTGCTGTTCTAAGTGAGAGGTGTTAGGCCTAAAGGTTTGGGTTTGGAGATAGATTATTATATCTTCGTACCATGGGTCACTTGATGATATTAGAAACAATGTTTCATCCACGATCGATGCTTTAGCTGTCAAATCGTTGGATGATGATGGGAGGTCGCAAAGTATCTCCACGAAGACTAGATATTTCTTCGATTTGGATTTGGTGAATTCCAGATCAAACTCTTGCAAAATGGCTATCCATTTTGAATACTTTCCCCCTAGCAATTGACATGATAGAATGTAGGTCATAGGGTTGAAATTTGACAAGATGGTAGTTTTGCGGAAGAGTATATAGTGTCAAAATATCTGTACTGCTTGAACAACTACCAAAGCCAACTTTTCAACATAGGAGTACTTGCTTTCCGTATCATTTAAGTTGCGGCTTAAATAATACATAGGATGTTCTATTCCATTGTATTCTTGTACTAAAACCATTGCGATGGTTGTATCTGTGGCAGCAAGATACAGGTTAAGGTCTTTTTGATAGTCAGGAGCATACATTAATGATGCTTTTACTAGGGAACTTTTCAAAGCATCAAAGGAATATTGCGCAACCTGATCCCAGTTGAAGGGTACTTCCTTTTTCAAAAGACGTGTATAACCTTTAGCAAGTTGGACATAATTTGGAATGAACCTCCTTAGAAAGTTTGCTTTCCCTTGGAGTTTCTGAATGTGAAGAAAATTTGAAGGTGGAGGCATGTCGATGATTGCCTAAACCTTACATTGGTCAAGTTGAATTCCATCATTAGAAACCATGAAACCAAGTAACCGACCAGAACCAATGCAAAACACACACTTGTGTGGATTCAGTCGTATCTTGTAGTGTCGACAATTTACAAATATAGCTCTCAAATGCTTCGGATGATTATTTTTCTTTCGCGAATGAGCCGGTAAATCGTTAAGGTACGGTTGAACGATGTGTTTGATGTCATGGAAGGCGTAGTTCATTGCCCTCTGAAATGTTGCCCCTGCGTTCTTCAAACCAAAAGGTAGTTTTCAGTACGTGAATGTGCCCCATGGACATATAAATGTAGTCTTTGACTGGTCCTGTGGGTGGATATTGATTTGATTGTATCCGAAAAATCCATCCATAAATGAAAAGACTTCGCATCCAGTACATTCATCAATTATCTGGTCGATGAAGGGTGTAGGGTAGTTGTCCTTTGGACAAGCTTGATTTACATCCTTTTAATCGACGCACACTCTAATCGTTCCTTGTGTTTTCATCATAGGAACAATATTCGATACCCAATCAGTGAGAGGAATGGGGTAAATGAAACCAGCATGTAAAAGTTTTTCAACTTCTGCCTTAATGGCAGTGGCTTTCTTCGAGTGAACTGGTCGAAGTCGTTGTCATACTGGTTTGACACTTGGATACAGCTTGATTTCATGTTCAATGATGCTCAAGTCAATGCTTGGAATTTCTTCATATGACTAAGCAAAGACATCTCTGAATTCACGAAATAGAGCGCAGTATCTTTCCAATTCTGAAGGAGAACAATATTTGCCAACATGAATATTCTCTACAACATTCAGTTTGGTCAAGATATTAATGGAAATAGTTTCTTCAATATTGGACAGATTTCACTCTGAATCCATCGTATTTACGGTATTTGATAGGAAATCAAAAACTGAAGGATGAGACCAAGGATCAAAAGAGGTACCATACTCTATAGACCTGTCTATCCAAACGCTTGCCGAGCGTTGATTTGGGTTTGCCGCCCATGCCTAGAATATTGATTGCTACAAAAATTCTATAAGGCTTGGGGGCAACACTTGGTGATGATCCAAGCTAAGAAAATGTTCAGAATTATTCTTAATCTTTGACGATGTAGAAGATATCATGTGACAGGTTTCCATTATGGTCACTTCTTCCAGATTACTTCGAGGAGGAAGGGCAAAAGTACCTGTTAAGGAAGGGTCTTTTAGGAGACCTACTTTGATATTTTGAAGCGATTGAGAGCTTCCATGGATCAATGGAATGCTTTCGGTAACTTGGGAATTGTTGGGGAGGAAGGTTAGTTGGTCAATGATTGTAATTCTGCCTTGAAAGGGGAATGCAATCTTTCTAAAATATGTTGACACAACAGCAGCCATAGCATAAATCCAAGGCCTGCCCAGTAGGATGTTGTAGTCAAGGTTTCCATCAATGACCTTGACTTCAATTTCTACTATCTTGCCCCCCAGTTCGATTTGCAAGTTACTTAATATCCCATATGGCGTGTATGTTCTTCCATCGAACACTTTTAATGTCATTGATAATCGTGACAAGGGTGGAGAGCCTAAATTTTTCCAGCAACTCATTGACATAATACAAGTAGATGCTCCCTCATCAATGATTGTTCGATGAACAGTTTTGTTGAGGGATTTTACCTGTATGACGAAAGTGAGTTGTGCTGGTAATTGAGGTTTGTATCCTTTATGATTAAAGGTCACTAGATTGGAATCCATTGGATCAATCCCACCTATCGCTGATAACAAAACCTATTTTTGGGAGGGGCAATTCTGCAGTACTTCAAGTGTCGACATAGCGTATGGCGATTGGGCCAGATCCTCCACTATATTATAATTCTGTGCCGCTCAAGCATGAGGATTAAATGTCAATTTATGTACTACTCCCATAGGCGGTTTTATTGTTAATTCAAGAATGATTGGTGGAACAACTTTTGGCAAAGTTGTGGTCGAACTACCAGGTTGATCTATAGCCTTACTGTTCAATGACTGTGGATTTCCATAATCTTTATTCCTTGTAGATATCAAAGCATCATTTTTTTGTTTTGAGATGGATAGCATAAGCACTTGGGATGGGGAAGCAAGATCACTAGCAACCAGATTAGTTTTTGGATTTGGAAATGGATCAGTCAATACTGCTGAGGTATTCGAAGTCTTTTTGAAAAACTTTGTGACCTCAGCTCAATGTGGACAATCTTTCATGTAATTGTCCTCATCACATATGAAACATGGTTGATTAGGTTTCTTCTTTCTAGTAGGGTTTCCAGAATATTTCTCAGGAGTTGAATCTTTGTGTTTCCTCTTTTTGTTTGTCCCTTTCTTCTTGCCCCATGGTTTCTTAGGATTTTTTCCTTTATCATTTGACATGGAATTAACCTCCGAGGAAAGAGGTTCTTCATCTGCTTTTTGACTAAAAACTGTATGGGATTTTTTAGATGTAGCCTTTGCAGTTTTCGTGCTTGCGGTACCGATCACGCCATCACTAGCATCAGAGTCCTTGTTTGATTTAGCAGGGGGAGGAATGGAAAATTCTCATCTAGGAGTGTTAGGAATTTTGTCATAGAGTGTGCCAAATTGAGTATAGATCAAGTCTAAATATTCTGCATGAGCAATGACTTGCTCTTTAGTAACAACTCCTCCCTTAGCCACGTCCTTTGTAATAGAGGGTGACAATGACTTTATAAACCATTCAGCCAAAAGTTGATTAGGAAAATATGTCTTCACCATTCTTTGACGACGTCACCACTCATGAATACGATCAGATATGTGAGTGGTTATCGTCTATTTAAAGTTGGTAAGGAGTTTTGTCCTTGTTTCGTACCTTATAGGTAATTAAAATGGGTTGAAAAGGTAGTGGCAAGGGTGCTGAAGTTATCAAACTAAGCTCTAGGCAATTCAATATACCATTTTGCTACTGGACCAGTTAGCGTTCATTGAAAAAGGCGAAGCCTAACTGAATCATCATTCAGGGTGTTGGATGAACACCACAAATGGAATGTCATTACATGATTCGATGGATCTTCACCTGGATTTCTATTAAATTTAGGAATATCTGAGGGAAGTTTATGAGGAATCGCTGGCCACCAAGGGGCGTAAGCAATTAGATCATCCGTCAGCCGGTTTAGATCTAGTAATTCTAGAGTTGCTACAAAAGGTAACTATTGATTCAGGTTAGGCGAAGCATACCCAATATAAGATGGAATCGCCTGAGCAATAGGTCTTTGCATACCAGCATAATGTATTTGATGTTGGTAACTTTGATAAGGTTGATGGGCATAACCATTATAGTATGGTTGTTGATAACCGTTTTGGAAATGCGGTTGCCCATTACTTATAAAGCCTTGTTGCTCAAGTCCTTGGTATGATTGCTAGAATTGCGGTTGTTGATATTGCACTAGCCATGGTTATTGGACCATTTGCTATTGTCCAATACTAGATGATTGACCAAGATGTGGAGTGATAGTAACTATTTGAGCCTGAGCCATTCCAGGTAAGGAGGCACTAACTTGAGGTTGTGATTGAATCACAAAGATGAGAGGTTGTTGAATTTCAACCTGAGAGACTTGAGGTTGACACACAATAGGCAGCACTTGTATTTGTGATACAGTCACAATAGGTGTAGTGGGAATATTCGACACAAGTTGGAATGATATACAACCCTTGGTTTTTGAGGTAGTATTGGTACCCAACCACTGGATGTAATTCCAGTTTGACCTAAATTTTGTTGTAAACTCCCATATGGTTGTTCTCCAGGAGGGAACAATGAAAAAGCATACTACCCTCCATATGGTGGCAATCCAGTACTTAAAGGGTATATTGGCCTTTGAAGACACATTGGATCAACTTGTTGAGTTTCAACATAAGAAATACCAGATGAGATCATGGATGAAGGAATAGGAACAGACCATGTCGTCAAAATAATCCCTGAGTGGACTCTGACTTGTTGTTGATAACTAGTCGGGACAGATGGTATACCAGCAAACATTGTAGGAATGGCAGAAGGAAGATCTGTCGTAACTGTGTCAGTTGACACAGTCCTAGATGTTGATGGTTGCTCAGACATATTTGGTCTATCTAGAATATTTCCTAGCGATTCGACAGGGACTTGCGATGAAGGATGATTACAAGGACTAACTTTTGTAATAGAAGGATGTAGTTGGATCCCAGTTCCAAAATGCACTGGAGTATTGGGTGGAAGATCCTCTACTATCTCTTATATGGCAATCAATCCAGGTGGAAGAGGTAGACCATTAGGTCCATAAAATATTTCTGGAGCTGAAGAAAGTGTAGCTTTTGTAGTAACAGATACTGGAGGGGTGACACCTTCTGAATTCTAGAACTCAACTTCCAGATGTTTAGGCAAGTGAACTTCAATTTCTGGATTAGTCCTAGGTGGAGCTAATTTAGGAATACAGGTGTCTATCATTACACTAGGATCAGTTCTAATGTCCTCTTGTAACTGCGGAACTTTTTCTGTAAAGGTAGATGTATTAGAGATAATTGGAGTAATTGTAGTCTTTGACGATGTTGAAACACAAGTTTCAAATAAATCAGGTGAATTGGACTCAGTTAAACGAGACCATTTTACCCGAGATGGTTTCGTTTCCGAGGTCAAATATAGTTGAATTGCTAGTCTCCGTGAACGATGGGGTTTCGATTGACTTTCTTCCACGACTGTGGATTACTTGATCAACTCAAAAATTAAATGAGAAAAAATTATTTTTATTTAAAGGAATTTTTAAGACACTTTTAAGGAAACTTTCTTTTTCAATTTTTAAGAGTCGAGAAAAAGCTAAAGGTGACTCTAGTCGCCTTCAATTTTTAATGAGCCTAAAGTGACAAGTGCTTAGATGGACCTTTTCTTTTAAGGAGTTGAAAAGGAATGAAAGTGACTACTCTGGAAATCTAGATAGAGGGATTACCAAACCAATCGCAAAACTACAAAATACACCTTGGTGATAAATGATAGAGAAATTACCAAGGACTTATGTATGGTAGTCAATCTTTCTGAATGTTGTGTTCAGTGCATTGCGATCAATAGGGAAGCAGACATGGCTTCCTAAGGATAAAGGATATCAACCTATTGTGGTCTCCCAATATATACTCAACGGTACGGGGAGCACAAGTTCGTACTGGAACTTGTCATTTTAAAGAGGAGGAATCACCCAGCCTTCAATGAAAATGATAGTTACCAGGTTTTACGACGCCGGAACATGTCTCTAGCCTAGACTTCTAGATGTGTTGTGTTAGGTTCCAAAGCATTTTTATGTTCATTAAGATTTATTTTATAGTTGATCTTGCTTAGAAGTTTGTCTTTCAAGGTTCACCACGTGATGTAGATGTAAAATTATTAAATATGAAATCTAAAATGATAAACAGTCGTTTATGTTCTTTTAGCAATGAAAATCCTAGCTACAAAGGAAAGAAGATAACAATTTTTCTTTCAGTAGAGAGCATAGAGCACACACTAAATGCAATTTCCTAAATCAAATTTCGCATGCAGTCAAAATGAAAATGCACATGCATGTATTTGTTTTTCACTTCCTTAATGTTTGAATTCCAAAAAGGAAAGCTAAGTATAGATCTGAACTATTTTCATTCAAAGCGACATTTCTAACAATTTCTTTTCAAAATGAAAGGAAGACTAAGACAACACTTTTCGATTTAGAATTGAAAATTGTTTTTCGACACTTCAAATACTAATAACTCAATTCAAGTATAATGAAAACAGTACAATCAACTAACTATCTAGAAGAGGAAGACTTTACGACACTCTTCTTTTGATTCAAAATGACAATTATGACACTTGCATCAAAAATGACGGTTCGATTAGGCTACTTTGGACAAAGGAAGACTATAAATGATTTACAAATACAAAAAACCATTTACAATTCCTAACTGATGGAGGCTGAAATATGTGAAGGAAGAAGGTTCCAGCAAGAAGATACTGATCATGAATAGCAAAACTACTGAATAGAGCTGAAAACAAGGAGAAAAAAACCAAATTTTCAGAGAAGAAAATAGTATCACTCAATCATCACACCTGCAACACAGGGAAACAAGGATGCATCTCACCTGCAACACATGGGAGGTGTGATGCATCTAGGTTGCACAGTTACAGACAGTGTGATGGACCAGGGAGTGAAACTGAGCTTGGTTTTTGCTCAAAATTTGCAGCTAAGTTTAGTGATTTAGGCTGAGTAATGATGGATAGTAAAAACAAAGCATAGGGGTAAGATCTTATGAGGTTCTGAGCTACCACAAGGGCACTTAGAATGCTTTGTAAGTCAGATGTTCAGTTCATAAACCAACCCAGAGATTAACTAAAGTAGCATTCATCTACTTCGCAATTGCATAGCAAAGGTGTTTTAAAGGTTACCTAGCTAACTTCAAGCTCCGTCTGTAGTTTATAAAGTAAACAATAAACAAACAAAACAAACTATTCGTTCCCCAGTATAGTTGCCATTTTGTTTTAGGGAAAACTAGTGTCGATTTGAACAACTAGTCCCACTAAGATGGGTAGCTATATTAGAAACAAACAATGAAAGCCTTTCAAGAGTTCCTTTAAATGTGATAGATTAGAGGGAAGGAAAGAGGACCAACCTAGATCTTCCGCTTTGATCCTAGCTTGATTTCTCCTTTCCTTGATAGAATTTGCCACTCCTCTCCTACTTGTCCCACTTCAAAGAGTACTTGTAGAGTCAAAGTAACAACAAACCATCAAAGCACCTCCATCTAAGACATCATAAACAATGTGGAATTAGAAGCACATTGACCATATAATTGTATTCGTAAACAATAAGATTCACAAATACACGATTATATGGAGGAAAACTAAAAGAAATTTATTAATAGTAGTGAAAGAGAGGATTACAACCTAGTTGTCTGATCCAGCATCATCCTCCCAATGTAGAAGCCCTATTCACCTCATGAACAAGCAAATCACCCAACAATGCAATGTCTCCTCTCAGAGATAAACCAACAACACTTCCTTACAAAATACAAAATTCTAGCCTCTAGATCTCTCAGATGAGGGATCCATTTATAGATGTTTTGCAAGGGTGTGAGTCAGCTCTGGGTTTTTTATTAGCGTCATTCCAATGATAGTTCGTAGTTCCACTTGGAGATTTCATTGATCTCTTACTCATCCCTGGGCGAATTCAGAGAGGCAAGTGTCACAGGAGAAGTTTCTGGAAGATTCCATGATCATCCACTTAGAAAAATGTCTCTACCATTTGTCTATTCTCACTCATCACACCTCACAGATTGCCATTTCAGTATGCATTGCACCTGGCTAGTTGGGCAACCAGTATGCATCATGCCTTGCCTATGGAGCAGTCTGTATGGTCTTGTTTTGGCCAGTTCTGAGTAGCTTTTCAGGTGGAACTTCTGGGAAATGATGTAATCAGTTGACCATGATCCTTTAGGGTATGAAGCAACACTTTTAGGGACTTAAGGAGCCCTTATTTTATGGACATATGAGTTTGGGGTTGCAGTGCCCAAATATGTCTATAACGAAAAGCATAACATTTTCAGTTGTAGATAATAATCTTACTATTCAAATACGAATTCAATATAACAGAGCAAGTAGATGAAATGTCAAGGAACAACAAATTACTGAATAAATCAAGTAAAGGAAATCAAACCACACACGACTTGTAATAAAAAAATAATGATATAGAAAGAAAGTGATCCACTAGGGCTAGGCCCTTATCCACTAAGGACGCACTGTTGCAGTTACTCCAGAATCAGATAACCGAACAACAATGGAGTTTATCTATTAATCATGAAAATAGAGTTACAGTAATCGCTCTTTAAAGAGAGTCGATGATCAAATTTTAGATTGCAATAGAAAATTCTATGAATCAACAATAATCCACCCCCTGGGCTAGCAGCACTGTCCCTTTTTATAGTGGCCAAGTGAAAATATCAAAAATACAGATAGCCTTGAGGTAGCGATCCCTTAGGATCAAAGGATCCTGAGGGATGCGCCATATCTTTTAATCTTCAATTATATTTTCGTCCTCTTGTGCTGATATTGCATTTCGTCTTCCTTTTCCTAGCCCATGCACTGTGATATCAATTTCCTCATCTGGATGTGGTTTCCTGTCAAAGGGACAACAGTTGGTTTTGCCTTGTCTTTTCCTCTGAAGTGGCGATCTTCCATTTTCTTCATTTTCTGCATAGAAAAAGGCAATAATTAGTCATTTCTCATTAATCACAAATCTATTTATCTCTGTCATAATCCTTTATCATATCCCATCTTAGAATGTAAAGAAGTTATGAATTAAAGGAAAAGATAAAGAAATAGGTGGCAATTACATACCTTTTCTAATGCTCAACAAGACCTTGTTCGTGAAAAGCAATTCTAACACCTCCAGAAGTATTGTTCAGCCCTCAGCTCGTCTTGGCTTCATGCTAGCTTGATTGTAAGATGTAGCATATGCCAAACTCTTGGTCGATTGACACACATTCCAAGCCAAGGTAACATAGTTGTTTCGATTGGGGTTGAGGGGTATATAATGTTCACAAGTAGTATAGTCGTCAAAGTCTAAGTTTCATCTCTGGTGTTGCTCCACTGCCATCAGGCCCGAATAGTACCCCGGTGGAGTCACATAGGAACACAAGCATGGCTCCACTGCCAGCAAGCCTGGTCAGTACCTCGCCAGAGTTAATTTCATCACCTTCCTATGCAAGAATATTTTCTCTTCATTTTTTATTTTGAATTTTTTTACTTTTATTTTTTTTTATTTTTTTTTTCAATGTGCATAACACTTATTCATTTCAAAGGCAAAAGAGGGATCCTGACTTATTGAGAGCAGAAGAGATTGTTCTAGCAGAGAAGTTTATTGTATCTTTGACGTGTCTATTAAGGTTTTCCCCCTCGCCTTACTCTACTTGACTAAGGTGGTAAGGGTTAACCCAAAAACAATCGACTAGAGAAGGTCACACTAGTTAGAACATAAGAATTGTGTTTTCACCAAGGGTCTCTTCAAACAATACGTTTTTTCCTTCGATGTATCATGGACTAAAAGTAACAAGCTCATCATACAGAGGCAAGATGATAGGTAACCAAGTAGTGATAGCTATATAAGCCCTCTTGCATTTTACCTAGCTTGTTTCATGAGTCACTCATGGTTTCATCCAAAACTAACCTACGAACGAAATGAGCAAACAAAGTAACAACAAAGAAAATCAAGAGCAAAAGAAAAAGTGAAAGAAAAGCTAGTAAACAAACAATCAAGCAAACAAAGCATGTAAGCAAACAAACACTACTCCTACTCCTACACTAATGGTGTGTGGGCCTGATCACGTGAAGTGATACTTCCAATGCAGCCACTAGCGCATTAGTAGACCCATGTTGGTGAAGGATTGGTCCACGAGTAACCCAGATATGTGGACCAACAAACAAGAAAGATAAAACAATGAATATGGCCACACTTCATGTTTCAATGTGCCCACGAGACATAAGTGAGTGCATGTACATGACGGGAAGTCCGTGGACTTATCATGGTGTTGTGTGACACTATGTGCAACTTTGAAGAAAAATCACACTCTTGACCGTGACATGCAAGCAAATGAAAGAAACAAAGATAACTTGTGTCACACACAAGTGCTTGAAATGTAAGACTCCTCCAATGCATGAGCAATGGGATCATGCAGTTCAAGTGGAGGAAGTGTGATCTGTGTGTGAAATGGATCTTCCATGCATACAGATGAGTGATGAGGAGCCTTGAGTGTTTGAGAAATTTTCTTATTAGAAGTGAAACCAACCTTAGGGCAGCGAGGTATTGACATAACCATCAGCTGGGGCTGAAGTGCCTCGACAGCCTATGAGGTTTCAACTTCATTAACAAATGGATCTTCGTAGACCGGTGGCTTAGATGAATTAACAACAAGTGAATCAACATCATGATCAGATGATGAGGTGAAGAGATCACGACAACCAAGATTAGAAAATGTAGAATGTTGGTTGACATCCTCATGTTTTGATGAATCACACAGAGGGGTAGATGATAAGGAAGGATGTTCACCCTCTGCATTTCTGAAAAGAGCAGATGAAGGATCCAATAGATTTTCAATGAATGATTCATCCTCTCTGTTGTTAGATGATAGGCTAACATATGGTGTTTCTTGTGAAAGATCAACAATGGGTGAATTTGTGGATGAAGACACACATGCAAAATCATGGATGGCAAGTTCACCAATGATGTTAGGAAAGAATGGGGAGGGCTTAGATGGAAGGGAGTCATTCTTCGCCGAGTGTTGATGCTTAAGATCCCACTCATACTCTTCATGAATGACAACGCATGTTGGTTGTGCAAGACCAAATTTTTTAGTGGGTTGTTCCTCATTCACCACAAGTGAAGAGTCCGGAATGGATGAACACAAGACAACATCATACGAAGGAACACCCGGGTGTGAAGATGGAGATTGGAAAAAAAATTCATATGAGAACTCAAAGGACTCACAACCAAATCTATGTGAAAATTTTATGGAGGGATGTTGGAGGGTGTAAAGGTTGAATAGGTGTGTGAACATGATCCTCAACATTACAACGCGATGGTGGAACTGTTGAATGAGAGGGAGGAAAACAGTCTATTGAGACAGTGCCTGCTCCCACATGAGATTGTGCAGTTCCATCAACGAAGAAGGTTGAGCGAGGTTTGATATCAAGCTTTCTCTTGGGACGGGTAGATTTCTTAAGACAATGCTCAAACCGGTCCCAGAGATAAGAAAACTTCATCTGGATCCTCGGAGCTTGAAACTCTAATTCATGGAAGCACTGCCAAAAATCAATAATGGATTCATGCAGAGTCCTCTGTTGTTGTAACAGTTTCCAGTCAAGATTGTCTGGATCAAAATGATAGAACATGTCTTCAATAAGATCACATAAGTGCTCACATGAGTGCACGACGTCAGCCGGTAGGCTCAGCACCCAACGAAATGGAGATTCGTGAAGCGTGTATGCAAGCAGCAAACTGACTTGTTCGTCAGTAAACTCATCTTCCTCATAAATCATGGAAAGAAAGTTATGTAAGTGCTTAGGCCAGGCCACTTCACCTTTAGAATCATACATGTGAGTGGATAAGAGATTAAAAAAGCTTCCCTAATATGGAGACATCTTCACAATTCGAAAAACAACTCGAGGGAAGAAGAAAGAAAGAATCCATGAAATATATGCAAAGGTTCAAAACTAGATGAGAGGACACTACTTGTCATCAAACCCTCCTTCTAGCACCAGAAACGTTGATAGTGCTAGACCTGCCAACATGTCAATGGGATCTCCTCAAATAGAAGTCCCACTTAGACCTCAGACAATTTGGTGTAGGATTCCGAGCAATGGGTCGTAAGGTAATGCCTTTACCGCGATGTTGCATAGAGGAAAGTAAGATAACTCTGTCAGTAGTAAGGGTGTGACTGATGCAAAGAGTCAAGGAAGGTGTACAAGAGGTTCCAACACTTCGAAGGGAGGGGAAGGTGAAGGTGAGTTCCAAGCTAAAAGGGATCAGTCCCAACTGGACTAAGAACACACCACACAAAGGACATGCACAGCTTCCGGTAGAGTAGTCCACTCAGATGTAGTAGTCACAACATACATGGTAAGATAACATGAACAACACTCACGGAGTCTGAGACAAGCGTGATTGTTGATATAGCAAGGTTCATGAGAAGGATTTGTCCAATGTCTAACAGAGCAGTCGACACAGATAGTGACAACATTAACAACATATGAAACACATTAACAACAAGATTCATATAATTGCATACAAATCAGTTCATATACAAGTACGCAAGTTAAACAACATATATCATTAAGGAAACTAGAACATTGCAACTACAATAACAACATATGCATGAAAATGTGATGGCCCTTATTATTAAAGAAGTGTAAGTCAGAATCATATAATACTACCATGTAAACCCGCTAGCCCCAACAGTGGAATGTTGTAGCCACATCCACCTGCTCCTCCAAAGAGATGTACTAGATTCGTGCAGTGGAGAAGCCAAGGCATGTTACAATACTATCCAAGCCTTCCTCAAGATAGTCTTAGTAGAAGCTTGGCTAACCAAAATCCCATACAATGAGTTATGAGGGTGGGGTGACCCTTGACATTCCCCTTTGTGACAGTTCAACTACCCTCATGACTCTTCACCTACTCTATGAATGTTACATCCAACCATTAACACTTGACTTACACTTGACATGACTCAACATTACAATGCACATGTACTCATGTGAGACAACATGGCTTGAGAAAGCCTTGCAAGACATCACTGACACTCAGTCCATTGTGATGAGACCAACTCTTTGACATGCTTGTGATGGTCAAGGTGGTGAGCTGATGCCAAGCATGGTCATCTGTGATGGTGTGCATGCACCTCATGGTGACATCTTGCTGAAGAAAACTTTTCCTCTGTTGCAACCGGTGCATTGGTTTGACCCCTTCATCCAACCCGTCTGCTAACATGCGCATGGTTTTCTTGGGTACGGTTGAATTGGAAACACACTGATGCATAGTGTCTGTGCTGATCTTCAAGTGTGTGCTGGTGGTCCTACGCATCAACTTGCTGAAGTACATGTTCAGTGGTGGGCCCCAGTATTGCAACAATAATGCTTCAACTCCTGAGACTCCCTTCTTTAATTTTATCAACCCGGTAGTTCGTAACAAACTTGGAAGCAACGGTGTTGTATGCACAAGTAATAGCTCTTGCCGCAGCTGTCACTTGGTCAGCTGGCACAAGTCCACTAGGAGCTTAAGCCAACTTCTATGAGCTCTTAGAAGAATCTTTTTAACTGATGGATGAAAGCTAACTCAAAGGAGGCTAATCTACTTGCAGAAAGAAACTGAAAGCGGAAAGGAAATGCAAACCCTAGTTTTACCGGCTAGCCCTACTGATGCAAGAAAGGGGATGCAAGCTACTGAAAGAGATGCCATTGACTTCTAGGAAGGTAAGATGCATGTGTCTAAGCTACTTCTACAGTAGCATCTGAAAAAAAAAAAACATCTTTTTGTATTTTTGAATAAGTTGTCAGAATTATCATGCATGTGCTTTTAACTAGTTTTTGACTATGCAGAGGTGGATTGGTGAGAGGAAATGCTTGCAGCAGGTAGGGAAGATTCAGAGAGGGCCTAAGGGGTCCCTAACACCCTTCTAGAGAGTTTCACAAAGTTTGGCTATCAAGAATCCTTATTTGTGAGCTTCTACAGGATGTTCTGGAATTTATACAGGATGTTCTGTAATTTTCTACAGGATGTTCATAAATGGGATTTTGGAGGATGGATGGAGGCAAAAAGATGAAGGAGTGGGTATGGAGGTGAGATAATGGTGAGAGGAGGTCCAGGACTTGGGGGAATGGAGCTGAGAAGTGGCAAGGATGGTTGGATTTGTTCAAGGAGAGGAAGAGCAATGCTGCACAACGATATGGGAATTTAGGGCAGAGTGAGCAAATGGAAAACATAAGGAAAGGATTCTAAGTAGAGGATGTAGCAGGGGATTGATGGAGAATGGGAAGATAAATAAGGATAACAGGTGCTCTGCAAGTTGTTTTTCAAACGAAACAAACGAGGACTTGTAAAATCAAAGACCTAGTTACGTTGACCTAATCTGATCTAGCTGTCAGTGAAGAGGATGAACAGAAGTTTGAACTGCAATGAAACCATGTATACTAACTTATGCAACTAAGAAAGCAAAAATCTGAACATGTAACAAACTTCTACAAATGAAAATCGAACACTAATGATTGCATGGCGAAACAAAGACTGTGCTTTTGTGGGCAGCAAGGTCACCTTGATCCCAGCTCCTGATCCCACTGAGGGAAAGGTGAAATCAGAGGTGTTTGATGGCCGTTTTTTGAAGATCTTCCCTATTATTAACCTATCAACTAAATCTGAACATGAAAAGCCTTTTTAATCATAAAAAACAATCTAAATAACAAAACAATATTTAAATCTAAATAGCAGATTTTATTCTAAGAATGCAACAAAAACACATAAAAGTAAACAAAGGAGGTACTGGGCACTTGAGATGGGCCCAACCCCAAGAGCTACAGCCTCCTAAGACAGATTTAGAGCTGGTGCAAAGATGGATTCATCTTTATTGATCAAAAGAATAGTTACATTCCAAAAACTGTCCACAAGGAAAACTTGAAAATGTGTTGAAATGCAGAGCTAAACTACTGCCTAAAAAAAATGACTAAAATCAAACTACAAACTAGCTAACTTCTACCAACAAAGTGACTAACTGAAATGAGGCCCTAAGCCCTCTTATTTACACAAATTGAGGGCCCCAACAGCCTTCCTAAACTTTAGGAACTCAGCTGCCAAAACTTGTAGTTAACAGCACTTTTACTAGCACTTGCTCGGCTGCCCTTGTGATAATTGATTTGGTGGCCCTTGAACTCCGAGCTGATGGTGGAGAATTCGAGGTAAGGGCCCATAAATGAAGGAGACACCTTCCTACAAATCCTCTCCCTTGTTCTCCCACGAATTTGGCTGCCAAGTGCTCATTAAAACCTTTGATTTTGTCTCAAAATTTACTAAAAATCTGCACAAAGCACCCATTAGACTTGTTGGCATAATGACTAACCCAATTCACTCTATTAGCATAAATATAATAAAAAACATGCAATAAACTAATGATAATGGTGGATTAAGTCGAATTAGGAGGTTGAATGAGCCAATATAATTATCTATTTTTGGGGCTCATCATCACCCCCCTACTGAAAGTGTTGCTCATCCTCTGAGCAACTAATCTATCTCCTCATCTTTGATGGCCCTGGTGGCCTCCCTATCATGCCAAGCTTTTGAAGATGTCCTCTTCTCGCTCATGAAACCATGCTTTTCTCTCTGCTTCTTCCCACTACCTGTGCTCCTTTTCCTAGAGAATTCTCAGCTTCCTGTAGAACTGTCTCAACATCCTGTAGAGAGGCCTTTGTGTCCAACATTTTCATTCTTTCTCTCTAGGTGGATGTCTTCGGGCTTCCCCGTTCATAGATGATGGATATCTTTGAAGGAGGCTCCTCCTTTTTTTTAGCTTTTGTGTCCTTAATGACAATTTGCTCCTTTCACTGTGGTTTGGGTCTGCCTACTTTTATCCGTGTGCTCCTTTTTCACTTTAAAGTACATGGAGGTTTGCCTCTTTCTCTTCCTTTTTGGTCTTGGAGGTGTGCTAATGGTGGCAAGAATGGTTGCTTCCTCCTTGGCCAAAATCTTAGGTGATTTTCCCTTTTTGTTCCTCTGTTTCTAGACTTCTTGTAGAAAGTCTTGTGCTGACTATTTTCTAGCTTCCTGTAGAAACAGTTTTCATGCTTCTTGTAGAAACTGTTTTAACTGTTTTGGTCTGCTTGGCTGGATGTGGCTCTCACTCCTTTTTTCCCTCTTCTTTTGTCTTCTCTGCCTCTGTTAGCTTGCTTCCTCACACTCTGTTTTGGCTTTCTTCTCATCTTGTTTAGCTTCTGCCTTCTCTGTTGTAGTCTTTTTTTTTTTTTCTTCCTTTGTTTTTCCCTTTGCTTGAATGATTTGTGCTCCCTCATCATTGGTTTTTTCACATACTTCAGGCCTGATCCTTCCCTAGAATTGCATCACTTCTTTTGCATAAACATGCAACAAATAAAACTATTTGTTTTCTTCTTCTATTGAAGCCAGAAATTTTGCAAAAACCTGTGCTTTCTTCTAAAAAGATAGCTCATTGCCCCTCTTGTAAAATTGTTATTGCTCCTAGAATTTTCGTGTTTTTCACAACAACAACTTCCAATTTTTCCTCTCTTCAAACTTTTCCAACTTGAATTTGCTTCTTAGTTTTTGGAAAGAAATCAATTTTTTTGACAGATCAGAGAACAAATAACATAGGTTTTTTTCTAGAAAGTGGACAGTCTTGCAAATTCATTCTTTCACACAGGCTTAGTTCCTATGGTTGCATCTCTCTTTTCAGAAGAAGGTGAGAAAGAAGAAGCCAGACTTTGAATGTAGAGGGAAAAAAGAACTTTGTAGAACTCAAAAAATATGCAAGCAGACTTTTCACCTTTTTTCAATGTGCAGGCAGACTTTTCCTCTCATTTTTTTAATTTAATTCCGTGCTCAATTGACCATTTTGCACCAACAAATCATGCACAATGAAGTTTCCTCGATCCTACCTTGTTTGGAGCTTGAAATTCACTGAAAATCCCATGTTTTCTTTCTACATGGTTCCTTTCTGCGTTTCCGGTAGAAGACTTCCTGTAGAATGAAACTGCGCTTCATGTAGAGCCCGATAGGTGGGATTTTTTTTTAAAATGGTAGAAATCTTGAGAAATCAGGTAGGAATCTTGCAGAGCACCACTGGTTAACTGATCTGGACGTGGTGGATGTGTGCTCCAGCTGTGACCGCAGTTGAACAAAGGGTGGTGAGAGTCAGTTAAACCCCTAATACTTAAATTCAAAAAGAGTGAAGGGATCTCTACTTGAATGGTTCATGAGGAACAATACTTGCTAAGGTTTTGCAAATGGGGTAGCAAGATAAGTGGGCTTGATTGTGGGGAAAACTCCACAGTTAAGTGCGCTTGAGCCAGAGGATATCTGGGATGGGTGACCTCCCGGGAAGTCCTAGTTACCGGGTGCAAGCCCCGGAAGTGACGATTGATGCTATGTGATTCATTTCACTAGTTTCAATCCCACTTCCTCACCCCTGTGAGCATCACCCGATGCAATGAGTGCTAAGTGAACAATTCAAAAATCGTGAGAAATTAGTCAGTTATGACTACCTCTCATGGAAATGGTCATTCGTTAATGACTTACTTAACGCAGTTGAATCCCAGAAACGATATCTAATATAATGCACTATGTAAACCCCTAATACTTAAATTCAAAAAGAGTGAAGGGATCTCTACTTGAATGGTTCATGAGGCACAATACTTGCTAAGGTTTTGCAAATGGGGTAGCAAGCTAAGTGGGCTTGATTGTGGGGAAAACTCCACAGTTAAGCACGCTTGAGCCAGAGGAGATCTGGGATGGGTGACCTCCCGGGAAGTCCTGGTTACCGGGTGCAAGCCCTGGAAGTGACGATTGATGCTATGTGATTCATCCCACTTCTTCACCCCTGTGAGCATCACCCGATGCAATGAGTGCTAAGTGAACAATTCAAAAATCATGAAAAATTAGTCAGTTACGAATACCTCTCATGGAAATGGTCATTCGTTAATGACTTACTTAATGCAGTTGAATCCAAAAAACGATATCTAATATAATGCACTGCGTAAACCCCTAATACTTAAATTTTTGTAATTGCTGCGTGATTGGTGGTGAGGGAGTAAAGTGGCCAAGTGTACGTGGCCACATGCAGATGGTAGTGTTGTTCATGAACTGTATGTTTTCCCCCTGTAATCACTGCCATCAATTGCACTGAGGTTTAAACGGCCAACATTCCTGGTTGTTTTAATTTTCACATGAGTCGACTGTCCACGTGTACTGCATGACTTTCGGATGAGCGCTAGAGAAGGCAATGTCAGGTTAACCTTGCTAGATTTGAGGCTTAATCCCACCATTCCATTCGTTCATGCAGTTCTTCAATTAGATTCATGCAATAGAGGAACAAGTTTTAGTCACATACCTGGAAGTTGAATGGTCGCTGTGAGGTGTTGTTTGTTGCTGCATGCATTTGTTTCGGTGGTTGCATGATGGCTTGGCTACTGATTCATGGCTGTTTTCTTGTGTAGGTACCCTCTGTTCAGATCCACGCTGTAGGAGCTGGCTTCCATGTTCAGATCTGTACCCTCAAGCTGCTGATGTTGAATTTTCACAGGACAGAAACTTGTTTTCACCATTGCTCCCGAACGATAGATCGAATCGATCTAAAACTTGCTGAGCATGTTCCTATCATCATTTTGCGCCTCCCATAGCAAAATTGCGATCAATGGATGCACAGATTTCGAGAAAAATGGAAAATGGCTGAAGATTACAGAGATCAATTTCTCGGAAGCCATGCATCGGGATCGGCTGAAACTGCTTTTGTAGGCTAATATCACCCATGTGCATCTCCCCATGAAACAAGTTTTGAAATGGATGCATGGATATGGAGAAAATGCAAAAATGGCTGAAGGTGATGGAGGCTGTTTTCTTGGAAACCATGCACCAAAATGGGCTGAAATTGCTCGGGCATGTTTCCATTGTCCCTATACAACTCCCCATGTAACAATTTTGCAAATGGATACACGGTTTTCAATCTAGGGAAAAAACAAATTATGTTCTATGTATTTTTCTTCAAACCATTCTACAAGTTTTTGCATGGTAGAAAAAATGAGCTTGGGCTATGATGCAGGCATGGAGATGATGGAGGAGGAGTTTGAAGATAGCAGGAGGACTTCTGAACCCTTGAGGAAGCTAGCATGTTCGCCAAACTACCTTTTTGAAATCCATTTCTAGCTTCCTTTAATTTCTACAGGAACTTCCTGTAGAAGCACAATGAGGTGGAAAAAATGATGGAGAAAGGTGAGGGATGGAAACAGGGGTGCTTGCAGGCCTAACCAACAGATTCCAACCATCAGATTCCCTTTTAAAATTGAATTTGGTTCGTCCGAAGGTTCTATAGGATGTTTCAGAACTTCCTGTAGAAACGCCTGGAACTTCCTGTAGAAAAGCCTGGAACTTCCTGTAGAAAGCCAAATCTTGACCTGAATGTGACCAAATCCTAGGAGAGGTGAGTGGCCATGGAGGGAGTGTCTGAAGGGATGTCCTGGAGCCTGGTACGGACTCCTGTCCTCGTTTTGTGTGCCCCTCTTTTCCTGCAAAGTATTCACTGTAACCTGCAATTTTTCATAGATATTAGTCCTGCTTTCTTTTTCCTTTTTTCTTTTTTCTTTTTCCTTTTTTTTGAAAACAACTGGGGCGTCTCATGGAGGTTTTCACCCTAATTGCCTTCCTTGGGCGCCTCCAAGGGAGGTCTTCACCCAGGGATCTTATTCTCTTTTTCTTTTCTCTTTTTTCTTCTTTTTTTCCAACCCATTGAACGCCTCATGGAGGTTTTCAATCAATGAGCCAATCTAAGGCGCCTCAGAGGAGGTTTTCACCTTAGATTTTTCCTCTTATTTCCATTTTTTCATTTTTTTCTTTTTGCATTTTTCTTTTTTTCTTTTTCTACCCTACCCTACTTGAAAAACGAAATTCTTTTCAAGTATAAGAATACTTCCAATAGAGCCATGTGCACATTGAGATTAGAGACAAGATGATGTGGAGGCTTGAAATGGATGCTTTGACAGCTATCTGGATTTCAGAGACCAAATGATTTGACTTTGAAGGGATTAAACATAGTTGAAGAAGAGAGTATTGCTGCAACTTAGTGACCGTCTAGAACCATGTCTCAATATAGCTTTGATATCCTTGGTCCTTTTGCTGATCTGGATCATTCTCCATATCTTCTTCTATCATGACCTTCACATCTTCCTCTTTGTGCTGATTTTTCTCTTGACTACATGGAGGGTTTGATGGTAACCATGAGGGATCTTTCTTGATTTCTTCTTCTGATGTTTTCTCTTCATCAAGTGTAGCCCATGGTGCTTTGATCTCATCTTTTGAATCTTCTTTTGCCTTTGGTCCTTCAATGTTGTCAATATAATCTCTGCTTTGCAACACTCTTCCTGAGATATGGTGAACATCATTGAGCTCAAGAGGAGTCATTTGGACATGTTGTGTCTCAGCATTGCAATTGTGTTGAGCTACTCCAATGGACAGGTTTGGAAATGGTGGTATGGGTAGCTGAGTGGGGGTGTATATTTGAGTGGATGTGGATGGGGTTATGGTTGGGCAGGCATTTGGGGTTGCCTTGGTGGAGGAGGAGGCGATGGTTGCGGTTGAGCAGGTGGTGGAGGCAAAGGAGTGGGAGGAGAGTTGTATTGGGGCCTCCACCCTTGATGAGGTGCATTCGACTGAGGCTGTGGCTGAGCATAAGAGTGAAATGAATGAGCAGTTGGTTGGGAATAATATGGAGATGGATCTGACCAAGGAGGGGGTGTGGACTAGGAAGGATAAGTAGGGGGACCCCAAGAAGGCATGGAAGTGACTGGATAGAGGTTATAATAGGTTTGGGATGTTCCTTGAATTCCCTGTTGGTAAGGTATGGGTCCATGTGGCCTCCTTTGGTTCAGATAATAGAGTGGTTCAATGGCTCCTTTTGCCCTCTGATATGCAGCTTTGATTCCGGGCAAGGAAGGGCACTGATTCGTAGGATGGTCTCTTTCACAGACAAAACACACTTCTATGGAGTGCAAGGGACATTTGTTCCTAGGATGCTTTCTAGTGCACCTGGGACAAAAGATGGCCAAAGACCTCTTGGTTTCCTCTTGCTTCCTTTGGACCTGCAAGGTATCTAGTTGCATGGCAAGAAACTGCCTCATCTCTCTCTTGAAATCTTCCATCTGATTTGAAAATTCATTTTTGGACAAGGTACTGCTCCCAACATTTCTATTTGTAGCCATTTGCTCTAGAGGAATGTTTTCTTCTTCTTCTTCCCTTGAGGTTCTTCAAATATGTCTTGCTGTCCACCTAAGGGTTCTTTAATCACAGCCATCGAAGAAGAGAGAAGGTTGGCTGTGTGAAGCAGTGGGGGTGTTGTGCAATCATTTTTCCGAATTATCTCTACTCCTACAAGGCAAGAAAGGAAATATTTTTGGTTGATTTTTCTTTTTCCTACTTGTACCTGCAAAACTAAAATAGATTGAACTACAACTAACTATCTTGCTGAAATGAAAATGCGGAATTGAAATGAAAGCAGGAAAGGACTAATCTATTTTTCTCAAATGAAATTGCAGGAATGAAATGCTAGTCTACGCTTGCAGAATTGAAATTACGGAAATGAAATGCTAATCTATGAAAGTAGGAAATGCTAATCTACTTTTGCAGAAACGAAATTGCATAATGGAAATGAAATAAACTACTTAGCAGAAGGTTGTAGTGGAAAATAGAATAAAAGCAGCAATCACCAATACTTTGACGCTTCCCCGACAATGGCGCCAAAAAGAGTGGTGGGCCCCAGTATTGCAGCAATAATGCTAGAACTCATGAGACTCCCTTCTTTAATTTTATCAACCCAGTAGTTCGTAACAAACTTGGAAGCGACGGTGTTGTATGCACAAGTACTAGCTCTTGCCGCAACAGTCACTTGGTCAAGGGCACAAGTCCGCTAGGAGCTTAAGCCAACTTCTATGAGCTCTTAGAAGAATATTTTTAACTGATGGATGAAAGCTAACTCAAAGGAGGCTAATCTACTTGCAGAAAGAAACTGAAAGCGGAAAGGAAATACAAACCCTAGTAAACCCTAGTTTTACCGGTTAGCCCTACTGATGCAAGAAAGGGGATGCAAGCTACTGAAAGAGATGCCATTGACTTCTAGGAAGGTAAGATGCATGTTTATAAGCTACTTCTACAGTAGTATCTGAAAAAAACATCTTTTTGTATTTTTGAATAAGTTGTCAGAATTATCATGCATGTGCTTTTAACTGGTTTTTGACTGTGCAGAGGTGGATTAGTGAGAGGAAATTCTTGCAGCAAGTTGGGAAGGTTCAGAGAGGGCCTAAGGGGTCCCTAACACCCTTCCAGAGAGTTCCACATAGTTGGCTATCAAGAAACCTCATTCGTGAGCTTCTACAGGAAGTCTGCAGGGGTTCTACAAGATGTTCTGGAATTTCTACAGGATGTTCTGTAATTTTCTACACGATGTTCAGAAATGGGATTTTGGAGGATGGATGGAGGAAGAAAGATGAAGGAGTGGGTATGGAGGTGAGATAAGGGTGAGAGGAGGTCCAGGACTTGGGGAATGGAGCTGAGAAGTGGCAAGGATGGTTGGATTTGTTCAAGGAGAGGAAGAGCAATGTTGCACAACAATATGGGAATTTAGGGCAGAGTGAGCAAATGGCAAACGTAAGGCAAGGATTCTAAGTAGAGGATGTAGCAGGGGATTGATGGATAATGGGCAGATAAAGAAGGATAACAGGGGCTCTGCAAGTTGTTTTTGAAACGGAACAAACGAGGACTTGTAAAATCAAAGACCTAGTTACGTTGACCTAATCTGATCTAGCTGTCAGTGAAGAGGATGAACAAAAGTTTGAATTGTAATGAAACCATGTATACTAAATTATGCAACTAAGAAAGCAAAAATCTGAACATGTAACCAACTTCTACAAATGAAAATCGAACACTAATGATTGCATGGCGAAGCAAAGACTGTGTTTTTGTGGGCAGCAAGGTCACCTTGATCCCAGCTCCTGATCCCACTGAGGGAAAGGTGAAATCAGAGGTGTTTGATGGCCCTTTTTTGAAGATATTGCCTGTTATTAACCTATCAACTAAATCTAAACATGAAAATCCTTTTTAATCATCAAAAGCAACCTAAATAACAAAACAAGATTTAAATCTAAATAGCAGATTTTATTCTAAGAATGCATCAAAAACACATAAAAGTAAACAAAGGAGGTACTGGGAACTTGAGATGGGCCCAACCTGAAGAGCTATGGCCTCCTAAGAGAGATTTAGAGCTGGTGCAAAGCTGGATTCATCTTTATTGATCAAAAGAATAGTTACATTCCAAAAATTGTCCACAAGGAAAACTTGAAAATGTGCTGAAATGTAGAGCTAAACTACTGCCTAAAAAAATGACTAAAATCAAACTACAAACTAGCTAACTTCTACCAACAAAGTGAATAACTGAAATGAGGCCCTAAGCCCTCTTATTTATAGAAATTTAGGACCCCAAAAGCCCTCCTAAACTTTAGGAACTTGGTTGCCAAAACTTGTAGTTAACAACACTTTTACTAGCACTTGCTCGGCTGCCCTTGTGATAATTGATTTGGTGGCCCTTGAACTCTGAGCTGATGGTGGAGAATTCGAGGTAAGGGCCCATAAATGAAGGGGAAACCTTCCTACAAATCCTCTCCCTTGTTCTCCCACGAATTTGGCTACCAAGTGCTCATTAAAACCTTTGATTTTGTCTCAAAATTGACTAAAAATCTGCACAAAGCACCCATTAGACTTGTTGGCATAATGACTAACCCAATTCACTCTATTAGCATAAATTTAATAAAAAACATGAAATAAACTAATGAGAATGGTGGATTAAGTTGAATTAGGAGGTTGAATGAGCCCATATAATTATCCATTTTTGGGGCTCATCATTTAGCCCTAGTTGGACTTGCTTCTTGTCTTTGCCATGGTGAGTGTGTTGAAAGGTTAGATTGCATGTGTGTGCTAAACGACATGCATGCTACTAAATCACTTGCATGCGATCAACAACACTCCTCACCATGTTTGCTCTGTGTCAGCTGCTAGGATGGATCCTTAACTTGTACTGGTGCAGTTTCATCTGTGAGTGCATGTTGCCCCCACTGTTATTCCTGTTCCTACTACAACTCATTGGACTATCTGTGCAACTTCATGTAGTTCCTAAGTTTTTGCTTTAGCACATGAAGCTCCTTCTTTGTTCCATCTTCTGCCTTCATGCGATATTCATTTTGCATCATCACTTCATATCTTGAGTCTCCAAAGTTTCTTTCATTATCAGTGGATCTGCTTGATCATGTAACTTTGCTTCGCCTCTATGTTGTTAAAAACCTTCCTCTTGCATTCGTTGTGCTTGCTACATTCGATATGTTGCCTTCAGTTGTTGTTCATGATGCTGCTCACTGTGATGCTGTTGCTTGATGTCCCTATCCAGGAAAAACTTGATGTCTTCCTGAGTAGGCAAGCTTATAGACACTTGATCGACTACATCCCCAAGTGTGCTTTGAACGGTGTCTTTGTCTCTGCTCTCTTGAAAGTTATTATACATGTACTTCTGAGAGGCAGATGAACACCCGCGATACCTAGAGACATGGAAACACTCATAGAAAGAAATCTGTCAGTCAAAAACCAGAATGAACATGAGAATTGACATGCAACATACCTGGGTGAATGATCATGAAGGTTGTGCAATTTCGGCTGGGAGGTCGGGAGACCCACTGCCAAGACTACACAAGGCATAGTTCAGGCTACTTAAAGACTAATTGACTGCTGGAACTATGCAATGCACAATCCAGTCTTATTGCTGACTACCAGGATTGCGGATTGTGCAATTCCAACTGGGAAGGATTGCTGGCTGAGGGACAAATTTGTGCAATTTCTTGAGCCATGTAGCCACTATCCTCCAAAAATGCATAAAATAGTCCTAGAGACCAGTGTTGGGCAAGAATGAACAAATCTCAAGAGGAAGGTGAGCCTTCCTTTCCCAGATTACGTAATTCAGCCTTGGTGAAAGTAGAGCCCAGGCTAAGGTTGGCCCGACTCGCTGACAAGCAACTGAAAGCAAGTAATTCAGTGAATACATGGCAACACTAAGTAATAGCAAAAGTGATCAATAGTGTATGAAAAAAATGAATGAAAGATTCAGCAAATATATCAATCATGCATGTGGGTGAGGCAATTCGTTAGTTGGGCGAATGTTCATGCAAAAAAGTTTCATGCATGCTACAGTAGTGAGCTAGCAATGAAAACTGGAACACAGCTAGGACAGGCTCGTATGCATGTAAACGACAGCAAGCATTCAAAGAAATCAAGAAAAGAGTACTCCCACAAGACAAAACACAAAAAGCGACATAAATGCAGCACAAGGAATGGGAGGCGAGCTTACCCCAAAACAACTGAGCTGAATGTGCCAACTACTCCTATATGTGATGTGGGATGTCAAAGATACAAGGTTGATGTGAGGAATGAGCTCTGCAGCATCCGGTTGATGAGTTTTGGTAACATTGAGGTTGTGACGCACATGCCACAAATCTAGGGAAGCGACACTTGGAGGGAGGTTTCTGAATTGTTCCTTGCATGTAACCTCCAACTGCTAAACATAGATCCCTGAAACAAGGGATTCCTTTTCATGTTTCCTTGGGAGAAACAACCCATGCATGCAAGTATGTTTGTTTCAGTCCCAGAGGGAACTAGTCAACTCAGTTGCACATGCAAGAGACTACTTGGCTGCTGGAGAAATATGCGCGTTTCTGGCTGGGAGTGGGGCTAGCTCCCTAGGAGATTTGTGCAATTTCTGGGCTGAGCAGCTGACTGCTGCCCAGATTTTTGAAAATCATAAGCTGAAGAGCCTTCTGCTAGGAAAATTTGTGCAAATCCTACTGGGAGGGTTGGTTTGCAGGATTGCACAATCCTACAACCCAATAGGTTGTCAAAGAGGATTGCACAATTTTTGGAGGGAAGGGTGGTTTCCCTCTAGAAATGCACAGTTTTCAAGGGGAAGTTGCTCAGCTTGAAGTTGGACCAAGTCCGGGTGAGCAGCGTGTGAAGAGAAAAGATCAAACTGTGATCGAAAGGCTGCCTTTGAGCAAGAAAGACATTGAAGCTTGAGGACTTGACGAAGTAAGGAAAGCTGCAGTGAAGGTTGGTAGGGAGGCTCCAAAATAGGCCAAGGAAAAAATTTTGAGGGTGGTTGTAGCCGTTACAACACCTTCTTAACCAACACGAGCGAAGGACCAAATAAAAGATGTGATACTGAACATAAATTGACAAACCAGCTATGGCTGACTAAAAATGAGTTAAGAGACACTGCAAAATGTCCGACATAGGTTGAATTCCCTTAAGAAAAAACATGACTCATATGTGGCTCTATGGCAGCATAAAATAACTTTGTATAAGTTTGCAATGCATGAGGCATTAAGAAATTCTCCATATGATTGGAAGAGATAAAAAATCAGAGGAGGAATAACTCAAGAACAAGGTTATGGCTCTCCTAAGGTCAAACTAAGTCCCAACCTAATGGAGGAAAGACTTACCTTGAGTGATTTTCTCAAGGGTGACACAACCAACTCTTGTTGCCATCAAATATGGAAGTAATTGTCCTGTTCTTGCTCTTTTTACAATATATATATATATATATATATATATATATATATATATATATATATATATATATATAGATAGATAGATAGATATTGTCTTTTTCATGTTTAAAGCTTGAAAAAGAATGAAATAATGCCTATAGTACAGTGGAAAGAATGAGTGTTAAAGGAAAATGTACTAGTATCTAGGACTAGAAAATTCATATGCTCAATTCAAGAGGTGGCAAAAACTTGTCATCAAGACTCAAAGGAATGTTCTTTCCATGGATAAAAGGTTTCAAGTCGCAGAGGCTAATAAATCCATGGTTTGAACTTGCAGAAAGTTCATGGTCAAAAAGTGGCTTATACATGAGTCCAAATGAAGTCATCTTAAGGCCAAAAAGGTAAAAGTAGTCAATATGCAATGCAACAATACAACTTAACATATGGGATCCTCTAGAGCATAAAGCCAAAATAACAGTGAAGAAGAAGAGAAATGAGGCTTCATCGCAAATTCATGGTGGGACTAAAGAGGAATCTCGATCCTAAGTAATTCTTGTAGCATGGGAAACTTATGCAAGCAAGGATCTAACTAGGAGGCCCATGTAAGGAATGGGTCTGCCATTATGTTATGATTTTATAAGACGGTGAGTGAATGTGGTTTTAAAACCACAACATAATGGGGTCGACCCTATGGAAAAATGCCGCAGTATGAGGTTAAGCTGCATAATGTAGTGGAAAAAGTGATATTTCCTAACCTATATTCCAGTGAAAAAAAATATATTTTCCATGATAGGTCTGTGATCATGGAGTCGAAGTATTGAAAAAATGTCACAAACTCTTCATTTACCCTCGAAAAAAACCTCCCCCAACACTTCAAGCCAAAAATTAAAAAGTTCATGAAATAATAAAATTTAAAAATTATGAACTTTATAAAAGTGAGTTTTTAAAGTTTTAATATAAAAATTCATTTCAACTCACCAAAATTCATTTTAAGTTGCAAGTGTTGAGAGCTTAATAGCTTGGGAGAAAAATTTGGGTAACTCCATTTCATGATTTCCTCAATCAATTCATCAACCGAAGGCATTTAGGTAATTCTAAATCCATAATGTCATCCAATTTATGCATTTCGAATAGCTTCAATCGATTTTCATCGTAGAAATTTTATTTTTAAAATTTGTCTCTGTGTGTACATGGGTTGTCCCTTTGAAATTCATGTATAGAAAGTCGTACATGTGGGTTTTCAAAGGAAAAGACGTGTGTACACGTGATTATCATTTAAGGAAGTCACGTACATGTAGAGAAGTTTGAAATTTTCAATTTCTAATGGATGAATCTTCTTAAATTTGCAAGAAGGGAATTGTTTGGAAAGAGAGGAAGCATAGTGATGTTGATAATGAGGTTTTCGAGGATATAATGCAATTGGGTGCATTAAGAAGATGTGGATTGCTCAAATTTTTCATGATGGAAAATATGAAAACCTAAACTTTGTTGTTAGATATGCTTGGTCATTACTGGGATATAGAGCAGGAGGCTTTCATGATAGATCAAATGAATTTACAAATCTATGTGGAAGATATTTACTTCATCATAGGACTTTCACAAAGACAAGATGTAGTTGATCTGAAAGAGACGGCCTGGGGAGACCTAAATGTCTCTGATTACATAGATATCTACTGTACACAAGGGACAAACAAGGTAGGATCACATATTCTGATAAAAAATGTGAGTAGCCTACCAATAAAGGTTATCCTCTTTACCATTGTTAGAGTAGTAGCCTCGGCAGCTCTACATCAATCCTCCCGACCTGCCATGTTCTTGGTAGTAGAGTGCATTCATTTGAAAATCTTTGATTGGTGTACAGGGCTCTTGGCCTATATGAAGAAGTAATTGGCTTTAGTGGGAGAAAGGAAAATGAAGCATTTTAGATATGGGAGCATAATTTTTTTCCTTTTTATTTGAGAGAGTACCAACACTCTAACCCAGAGTGTCTACAACCATCAGTAGTTCCAGGGATTGAAGGATGACTAGATGGGAAGACTTTATTAGGCGACTAGGTGGAGGTGAAGCCACCCGAGTAGCATTTGACAACAATTTCTTCCTTTGGTGGGAGGAACAAGTCATAGTTATAGATGGCTACCCCTATGCAGGCATAGAATACTGAGAGGACCCATACCTGGCACTTCCCAAGGGTGTTGCATGGGGTGAGATGGGTAAAAATTTTAAATTTTTTTGTTATTTGATTTTTTTTTGTATTTGGCTTTAGTGAGACAAGGGAAAACAAATAATTTTGGATATGGGAGCATACTTTGTTCCTGTTTCTTTTAGATAGTACCAACACTCTGACCCAAAGTACCTACAATCATCAGTAGTCCTAGGGATCCGAGGATGGCTAGATGGGAAGACTTTATCAGGTGACTAGGTAGAGGCGAAGCCACCTGAGAAGCATTTGATAGTGATTTCTTCCTCTGGTGGGAGGAAAAATTCATAGATATAGATGACTACCCTTATGCAGGCATAAATTAATGGGAGGACCCAAAACTGGCACTTCTCGAGGGTGCTACATGGGGCGAGATGGGTAAAAATTTCAAATTTTTATGTTATTTTATTCTTTTGGATTTTGAATAAGAACTTAAGAAGTTAAAATTATTTTTTTGTGAAACAAAAATATTACAAGATTATTTGATCATGATGCATATGTTAAACCAGTGAGACTTGAGGGTCTACCTAGCCATAGGCATCAAGGGAAAGATGTAGACAGAGTAGCAATTGAGACCGAGAGAGTCCTTCATACAGTTTAGAGGAACTTGGAGAGTTTGACTCACCAGGTTCCCATGATAGCCATAGAGGATCTCACTGAGGTCATTCAAAGGTGAGTGGTAGGATTACCATGAGAGGAGGTGAAACTTTTCTGATGGGTGGTGACTGCCATCACCTTCTTTCGTAATGCTCATCCAAGGAAGGACCCACAGAATTAAATTTTGATGACTGATATTTTATGGACATGATTGGGCTTAAGCCCTAATTTTGTAGGACATTTGTCCACATTTTGTAATATTTTCGACATATTATTCCTATCTATATACAAATAGTTTCAAGATGATTTGATCACATAATAAGTGATTTTATGATATTTTTTATATTAATGTGATGGATGATTAATGTGCAAATCTAATGCTTGATTAGCTATAGAATCAGCAAATGAATTTTTTGATCATGGAATATGAATAAAAGTAATAAAATTAAATGATATTTGTAATAATCTCACTCTTAGAAATCAGAAATGAAATAAAGGATCTCTCGCATGATATACGTTATTTAATTGAGACACCACCATATGTGAATCAAAATAATCCACTAACTATTAAATACCAAACAATATTGCTTTAGATACTAAATTAATGACATCATTCTATTTAGCCATTTTGTTGGATGACTGATACATATGCCTCTTGATACTAACAGCTGACCAGATGGATAATATATTACCCAAGCAGCAGAAGCTAAGTTCTGAGTATGTCTACTAGCACCATTGGCAAATATTAGATACACCAGATCACCCATCAAAACCTACCAAAGAAAATAAAAAATACCAACATCAACATGAGACCCATAGACAGAAAACAAAAAACTATGTACAATATTTACAAAACAAAGCAAATGCTAGGAAACAGCCTAGACATAATACTTCTTAAGGTAGAGCCCATTTCTGGGCTCCAACATCACGTTTCCATTAAATTCAACCAGCTCATATGAACCTTTCTTCAAGACCTTTTTGATGATAAAGGGACCGTACCACATGGGTTTGAACTTGCCTACCCCCAAGGTATCATTACCTTGGTCATAGACTAGGACAGGGTCACCTTCATAAAAAACCCTAGGATGCACAGTCTTGTCATATTGTGCCTTTACTCTCTTTTATGTGCCTCATTCATTATGGTTGCATCGCAATGTTGCTCATCGAGATGTTCCAAATCAATAAGGAGTTCTTCAAGACTAGATGTGTCTGGAGAAAGTTCAACTACTAATTTAAGAGATGGGATCTCACATTTCACCAGGAAGATTGATTCCAAACCATAAACTAGTTGAAAGGGAGCAAAACTCGTGGCAGTCTTGACAGGCATCGGGTATGCCCAAAGCATAGGATATAGCATGATGTGCCAGTTGGAATTAACTTTATTGATTGTCCTTTGCAAGATAGTCTTGAGGGATTTGTTCACGACTTCAACTTGAACATTAGCTTGAGGATAGTACAGAGACAACATCTTATTCTGCAGATGACTACCATTATCAGTGAAAATCTTCCTTGGAATACCGAAATGTGAAATTATTTGGTTAAATATGAAAATAGTTGTTGTCTCACCATCGTTATTTAAAGTAGGCATAACTTTGACCCACTTCATAAAGTAGTCTACTACTATGATAATGTACTTAGTTGAAGCCAGGTTACAAGTCGTAAAATCAATACCCAACTTTTTGAAAGGACTGAAAGTGATGACAGGGAAAATCAAACTTGCATGAGCAAGCATTTTTCGATACAAGGATGGCATTTCTTGACCACTTCCGAGCTATCTTTAAAAATCGAGGGCCAAAAATAGCCTACACGCAAGATTTTTTGGGTTGTAGCAAGCCTAGATAGATGACCTCCATAATATCCATTGTTGTAGTCATTAAGAATAAATTCAACTTCTTATAAGGTTAAACAATGCCTAAGGGTTGATTCCATCCCATGACGATACAAAGTGTCACCAATAATTATGTAATTCCTGGTTAAGTGACACATGTTCATCCTTTGAAAAAGTCTGAGTAAACTTCAAAGTCTAGAGATATACTGTGATGTCTCCATACCAAGGATTCTGTGAAGAGATTAGGAAGAGATGTTTAGTAAGAAATGACTCTTCATAAACAACACCCTCTTCACAAGGAAACCCTGAAATCAATTTCATGAATACTAAAGATTTTTTAGACCTGGTTGACATAAATTCAAGATCGAATTCCTATAATGTGAAAATCCATTTATTATACTTGTCCCCAATCACTTTCCTACTAAGGAAAAATTGAAATGGGTTGATGACAACCAACACAAATTTTTTTCTAAGCAGAATATAATGACAGAGCTGCTGGACATCATGAAGTGGTACCAAAGCCAATTTCTCTATATGAGAATACCTAAGTTCAGGACTAACTGAGCCTTGGCTCAAATAATAAATCACATGCTCTCTAAGAGCATCGTCCTCCTGGACCAGAACCATACCAATGGTTGATTATGCCACAGCGAGATACAAGAGGAAATCCCTGATATAATCGGCTAGACTCAAAAGAAGAGTAGAGGTCAATGCCTTTTTCAAAGCCTCAAAAGTGTGATGAGCGAAATCATCCCAAATAGATGGAACTTCTCTCTTCAGTAATCACATAAATCCTCTCGTAATCTCAACATAGTTTATGACAAATTTCCTTAAGAAATCATATTTTCCTTGAAGACTCTAAAGTTGACGAACCGTTGATAGGGGAGGAAACTGAATTATTACCTCAAACTTGAAGGGATCAACTCAAATCCCTTCATTAGACACAATGAATCCCAAAAATCAACTAGATGTGATAGAAAAAATGCATTTATTAGGGTTTAACTGGATCTTATAATGATGACATCTTTCAAAAACCAAATGAAGGTGATGTGGGTGATCAATTATCTTTCGAGAACGACCAATTAGATCATACAAATACACTTCTATTAAGTGCTTAATGTCGTGTAAAGTATAAGACATGGCCCGCTAAAAAGTAGCTCGAGCATTTTTTAGGCCAAAAGGCATCTTATTGTAAGAAAATGTACCCTAGGGGCAAATAAATATTGTCTTATGTTGATCTTTAGGAAAGATAGTTATTTGATTGTATCCTGAAAAACCATCCATGAAGGAAAACACCTCATTTCTAGCACACTCATCAATGATTTGATCGATAAACAGAGTGGGGAAATTATCTTTAGGACAACCCTTATTAAAATCCCTAAAGTCAATGCATACACGGATCGTTCCTTGTTTTTATCAACAGGGACTCGATACAAGACCCACTCAGTTAGAGGAATGAGGTATATGAAACCCGCCTTAATGATATAGGTGGCTCTAGAGACACACACAGGACAAAGAGGGTTAATGGAAGCTCGAAAATCAAAGTGATCAAAATGATTTCGAGCCAGGACCAGAGAGAAGATCTCATCGTCCTGATCGCGTGATGTGAACGGTTCGTCAAACCGAGTCTGTATATGAAAGTTAGAAGAAATCAAAGTTTAGTTGACTTTTTGTTGACTAGGCAGGCTTAAGGAGGCCACAATTTAGACAGAACCCGGCCATCGGTTTCCAGCCAACCTGGGCCAGATTCTGGGTGAATTTGTAGCTTGATTAATTGTCTCCTTCAGCCTAAAATTCGAATATTTAAAATGGCCTTGTATTATTAAAAAACTAATAAAAAATTAATAAATGTGGTGGTAGGCCACCACCCCCCCACCCCCAATACCATATAAAACAAAAATTTATAATTAGAAGGACCAATGGCCATGACCCTGCCTGTCCAACCGCACCCACAAACTCCGGTAGACATAACCAATTTCATATAGTTATGGGGTGGGCACGGGCCACCTCTGGTGGACCCGTCCCACACCCAACCAAACACCAAAACAAAACTCTCTGATGCTGAGAAATATGATACGGGTGCAGGCAAGTGTCGAACCTGCCTAGCCCATGTGGCTGGCCCCCAAGCGGGCGGCCCCATTAATACAATGTAACCCCAAAAACCTAGGGTCAACAAATGCATGTCATTCAATTGTTATGGGAGTTATGGGGGAAGGCCACCCAATGCAGACCTGACCCCCCATTCAAACACATTTTAGTTTTAAAAACAAAAATTAAAACTATAATAGGGAGGGGCGGGATTTGATCTCCCAACCCCTCCTCAACCATTTACCAATTTTAGCAACACACCAAACCGAATCATTGGAATATCCGGCCGGAGAAAAATTATATAAACATTCATTTCACAAATGCGCCAAGGTAGATGGAGGAACAAGGAGCGGGCATGGAAAATGAGGCAGAGTTAATTTTTTAATTAATTTTTATGCAGGTGGAACCATGACTCAGCAAAATTTCCAGGAGGGTGAAATTTTCACAGTGTCCAAATTGGACAAACTTTATGTCGATCTTACACCTCTCAGTGACAGGAACCCGATGGCGCAGTAAGTTTCTTGATCTGAGTAGCAGATTTGTAGAGGACCCAGAGGAGGGAATCTTGAAGGAATCTAGGAGGAATCTAAAAGATTCCTTAAGCCCCAGATTTTCATTTTCTCAGAATTCAGAAATTTGATAGTTGATTTTACACTATTCGACGCCACAAATTTGATGGTGTGTTCAGATTTTCCATTTGCTCATTTCATTTTCTGGCCACTTTTCTAAGTGGAGTGCAAGTGTCAGCATTCATGTGTGAGGAGCCATTTACATGAGATTCAACGCACCGAGGTTGATGTTATGGCTAGCTTCAATAGTTTGACATCTTCTTCTTTAGATGGCCCTTAGATGTGAGGTATATGCAGTGTTTTCATGTACTTCTTTTGCTATGCATTGTGCTGCACAGATCCTTGTTTGATGCTTGATGTGGGATCTTATTTCTTACTTGTTTTCATGATTCCTACTTGATGTGATGCGGAATCATCTCTGTGATGTACTTGTTTTCATGATTCGTCATGTTATGTTTTGAGATCCCTTTGTCGTATGTTGATTGGATACTCATGTGTCACCATGCATGTTTGCATTGAGATCCCTTTTATGCCATGTTGGCGGGATGATCATCATGCATGAGTTTTGTGTCATACTGATAGGAATCTTTTAACTGAGAGTTCCTGTAGTGGGACATCTCTTGGAGCTACTCTTGCGTGAGGGCATTTTCCTTGTATGATAGCAACATCACCTCTTATGTACATCATAACTATTGACAACACTTAATGTAATGGCCTACACCATCTTGACACTAGGGCCTAGAGACGTAGTCCCTCCTGGATGAACTCCATTATCAATGGCTTATGTTTTCATGTGTTGATGATTGACATGTTCCTCTTCTTTACAGCATGTAAATGTATTCACTTATGTTCTTTTAAAAATTCAATTTAACACATCACAAAAGTAAAAGGTCTTGGAAGGGTCCTTCATCACACCTAGACCTGGATCAAGTGGTATTAGAGCTATCTTTGCGTTGATGTGAATTGCAAGTGTGAACAATGGAAGGTGCAGTGACAAAGGATGAGAAAGTGATGTACGAGACCATTCTCAAAATTTCCAAAAGGGTGGAAATAATGTATGAAACTCTACAAAGAGAGACAGAGGAAAAGGAGTGATTGCAGCTTCAGTTGCAAGCCACGGAAGAGGCCGTGGAAGAATTGAAGCACAACAACCAGAATCTTCAAACAAATAATGTTGAATTGAAGATGTGTCTACATGAAGAGAAAGAGGAAAAACATAGTTTGCTACAACAGCTACAAACAAAGGACGAGGCCTTGGAAAAACTACAACGTGAAATGTGTGAGGTAAAATGTAATTCTCTGAATTCATGTATGTGTCCTGATGATGATTTCGTTGTTTTTGAAAATCATACCATAGGAATTGGCTCTAAATTGTTGAAGAAAATTGGGTATGAAGGAAAAGGCTTGGGTGTTAATGGCCAAGGCATTGTCAACCTCATCAAAGTAGAAGAATTACCCAGTCAGGCAGGGCTTGGGTATGTCAGGAAAGAAGTTGGGGAATGTGTTGAGATAGCTAGCGAACCACCAACAATAGATGATGAGAAGCCATCATCAATTCTTTCCAAATCAACAGAAGAGGTAAAAGATGTTGATTTCCTTTCGGTTTCTTCTTCACATATTATGATTTCTGTTGGAGATGTGGAGATCCCAATTACAGGGACAAACATGAGGCTCCTTACTAGGATGAGACACGAGGAGGAAAAGAACTCGGTGTTAATAACCAAGGCATAACTCAACCATTGGAGGTTATGCAGAGACCTCAATTTGCAGGCTCAAGATACACCAAAGGAGAATGCTCGAAGGTGTTATATTCTTCTGAGACATCATCGAAATTTTCGAAGATAGAGAATGATGGGAACATATCCCGATCATCCCATGGTAGCACCCATTGCAGGGAAAGAGTTGAGGCAAGCTCTCATCACCATACTTACACCAAAAACAACAAGGAAAGGTATAACCACTCTCGACATTCAAATGTTCATTGCAATTATAATCATGTTGTTAAAGATGAATGTAAAACATGGCATCAAAAAACATGTACCTTTTTTGGATTACGTAACCATACATTTTCTAAGTGTTGGAAAAGAATGGAAACACACAAAAGGATGAGGTGTGAAAGACCCTCTCAACAATAAAGAAACATGTTAAGCAAATCTAGAGGAAGAAAACCTAATGCAGTCATTGCGATAGAAATTGTCATCAAAAAGCCACTTGTTGGAGGCTCCATCCATAGCAGTGCCTTAAATACAAAGCATCGGTGCATGAACCAGCTGAAGCAGTTGTTCGACAAGCAAAACCGCCAGAGGGAGGTGACCCATTCACCTTGATAAGTGAAAAATGGTTTCTAGATATGTTAGTGTTTCATGGTCATACTTTTGTAAATCATTTGTTTCATTTTAAAATACAAAAGTGATCATGTGTTTTCCATCACTTGTTGAAGCAGCAATGATATGTTGGCCTTGTTTTCATAGTTCGGGTATTGCGTCCATCTTGATGTAAACTTGATCGCCGAGTATGTGTTATAAACTCATGGCAAGTGTGGGATGCTTGGGTCATGAGAGTCGAGCATGTAATTTACAAAAATAATGTACTACAGGTTGCAGAGGTTGCAGGTGTCAGCTCATCGCTTAAGGATCTGAATAACAAAGGTGAAGGAGATGGAAGCGAGACCTTTCAGGAAGCTTATGATGCAGACAAGGTACAAAAAAGTTGAAGATTTATTTTTCATAATTTTGGAGGACCAAAAGCTCCTCAGTGAAGAGGATTGATCTAGGTGGCTCTAGAGACACACATAGGGCAAAGAGGGCTTATGGAAGCTCGAAAATTAAAGTGATCAGAATGATTTTGAACTAGGGCCATAGCGAAGATCTCATCGTCCTGATCGCAGTGATGTGAATGGTTCATCAAACTGAGTCTGTATACGAAAGTTAGAAGTAGTCAAAGTTTGGTTGACTTTTTGCTGACTGGGTAGGTTTAAGGAGGCCACAATTTGGACAGAACCCAGCCACCGGATTCCGACTAACCTAGGCTAAATTCCAGGTGAATTTGTGGCTTGGTTAATTTGTGTCCTTCAGCCTAAAATCCAAATATTTAAAATGGCCTTGTTTTATTCAATAATAATAATAATAATAATAATAATAATACTAATAATAATAATAATAATAATAATAATAATAATAATAATAATAATAATAAATGTGGTGGCGAGCCACCACCCTTGCCACCCCCAATACCATATAAAACAAGGACCAACAGTCATGACCCCACCGGTCCAGCCGCACCCACAAACTCTGATAGACATAACCAATTTCATATAGTTATGGGGTGGGCATGGGCCACCTCCGATGGACCTAGCCCACACCCAACCAAACACCAAAACAAAACTCCGATGCCGAGAAATATGATATGGGTGTCGGTGGGGGTCGAACCTGCCTAACCCACGTGGCCAGCCCTCAAGCAGGCGGCCCCATTAATACGATGTAACCCCAAAAACCTATGGTCAACAAATGCGCGCCATTCAAATGTTACGGGAGTTATGGGGGCAGGCCACCCAATGCGGACCCGACCCCCCATTCAAACACATTTTGGTTTTAAAAACAAACATTAAAACTATAATAGGGAGGGGCAAGATTTGATCTCCCGACCCCTCCCCAACCATTTACCAATTTTACCAACACGCCAAACCAAATCATTGGAATATCCACCCGGAGAAAAATTATGTAAACATTCATTTCATCAATGCACACAAGAAGATGGAGGAACTAGGAGAGGGCATGGAAAACAAGGCAGAGTTAATTTTTAAATTAATTTTTATGCAAGTGGAACCATGACTGAGAAAAATTTCCAGGAGGGTGAAATTTTTGCAGTGTCCAAATTGGACAAACTTTATGTTGACCTTACACCTCTCAACGACATGAACCTGATGGCGTAGTCAGTTCCCTGATCTGAGCAACATATTTTCAGAGGACCCGGAGGATGGAATCTTGGAGGAATCTAGGGTGAATCTAAAACATTCTGTAAGCCCTAGATTTTCATTTCCTCATAATTCAAAATTTTGACAATCGATTTTTCACTATTCGACTCCACAAATCTGATGGTGTGTTCATATTTTCCAATTTCTCATTTCATTTTTTGGCCACTTTTGTAAGTGGAGTGAAGGAGTCAGCATTCATGTGCGAGCAGCCATTTCCATGAGATTCAACGCAGCGAGGTTGATGGTATGGCCAGCTTCAGCAATTTCAAATCTGCTTCTTTAGATGGCCCCTGGATGTGAGGTATATGTAGTGTGTTCATGTACTTATTTTACTATGCATTGTGCTGCACAAATCCCTATTTGATGCTTGATAAGGGATCTTGCTTCTTACTCGTTTTCATGATTCCTGCTTGATGTGATGCAGAATCATATGTGTGATGTACTTGTTGTCATGATTCATCATGTTGTGTTTTGAGATGCCTTTGTCATATGTTGATGGGATACTCATGCGTCACCATGCATGTTTGCATTGAGATCCCTTTTATGCCATGTTGGCAGGATGATCATCATGCATGAGTTTTTTGTCATACTAATAGGAGTCTTTTGACTAAGAGTTCCTATAGTGGAACATCTCTTGGAGCCACTCCTGTGTGAGGGAATTTTCCTTGTATGATAGCGACATCACCTCTTATGTACATCAACACTATTGACAACACTTAATGTAGCGACCTACACCATCTTGACACCGGGGCCCGAAGACGTAGTCCCTCCTAGACGAACTCCATTATCAACAACTTATGTTTTCATGTGTTGATGATTGACATGTTCCTCTTCTATACAACATGTAGATGTATTCACTTACATTCTTTTAAAAATTCAATTTAACACATCACAGAAGTAAAATTTCTTGGAAGGGTCCTTCATCACACCCGGATCTGAATCACTTAAGTAGCTTTTCAACCTTAGCTTTAATAGTTATTGCTTCCTAGGACTTGTCGATTGAGGCTTTTGACATACAGGCTTAGCATTTTCATATGTCTTGATCTCATTTTGAACTATTGATAGATCGATTACAGGCATTTCTACATAATACCAAGGAAACACATCTTGAAATTCCTTAAAATGGTCAATATAAATCTTGATTTCTTCAGGGGAACATGTGACTTCAATGAAGATATTCTTGATAATATTGGCATTCACGTAAAGGTTCACTGGAATGGTTTCTAAGATATTATACCTATTACCTTTAGTAAAAATCTATGATGGGACGAAAGGATTTAGAATTTTATGAACACTTCCAGTTGAATAAGGACAAGACAAATTTGACTCAACTCGACGCAAATCAGGGATAAAATATGACCGATGATTCGAATCATCCCATGATCTTTCTACACCATTCATTTCTTCTAGGATTTCCTCCTTGGATGGTAAGACAATGTCAAGATAGTCCATAGCTAAAGTAGAGTCAAAAGTTTAGACGAGAGCCACATCACCATTCAAATCCTCTAATGGGAGAGAAATGGGGTTTGAATCTATATAATTCACAATAGATTGGGACGCAATTTCTACTGCAGATATAGGATATGTCATTCCACCTACTTGCCCCACTTCTAATGTGGCAGTAGAGTGGGGTAAGGGCCAAGGATCAGAAAAATAATTATTTTTGAACGAACCTTTTCGAGGAGTAATCCTAGAGGATGAAATGACATCAATATGAGAGATAGGAGAAGTAATATCAAAAGTACCCATCAATGAGGAATACATTCCAACTCCCGAATTCTCAACAGGATGCTTGGTATTCTTCACCAAGAGGACAGTAGAGTCAGAAGATGCATTTGGATCATAATTAGGAGAATAATCCATTTGATCAATTGTAACAATTCTCCCTTAATGAGGGAAGCATAGGATGCAAAAAAGTGATGAAACAATATCATCCATTGCATAAACCTAATTTCGACCCAAGAAAAGATTATAATCAAGGTTGGCATAAACTATATCTACCTCGACATTGACAACCTTACCCCCAACATAGACGAGAAAGGCTGAAGAATTCCATGAGGCCTATGAGAATGGCCATCAAATGCAGTAAGGAGATTAGGGGAAGGAATAGCTTCCAGAGACCTAATAGCCTTCCAACATGACATCAACATGATGCACTAGGAAGCCGCTTAATCAACTATAGTTCAAAAGATATTGATTTTCTGATATGTAGATTTAATCTGGAAAGCCACGTGATGAGGTACTCCCTTCTTAATAATTGACATATCAAATGTAATAACGAGATAGTTCTTCATATCTACTGATCCCGTCGTAGTGAGAAATGCACTCCTTTGTGGAGGACATGACTGGGGTACCTCTAACACTGACATCACATAGGGTCTTTGAGCTAGATTTCAACAATAGAATATTTCATAGCAACCATATAATTGGGATTAATAGTCGAATGTTTTGTAGAGCCTTTCGGCATCCGAGGTATAGACTCAACTGCGAACCTCTCAATATGGAGTAGGCTCAGGGATATCAGAAGTAGCCTTAGCCTTAGAATGTTCCATCTCACCATAATCATGTGATCTCATAAAAAAATCAACATGAGACCTCACCATATAGACATTTGATGTGGATTCCCCTTCCCGATTGCCCCCTGTGGGCGTTCCAGTACCAACATTAGCGCCAGCAACCATTTTCTACCCTTGGGGAAAAGGGTTAGTCAACACAACCTGGGAACTTGAAGAATATTGTTGAGCTAACAAGCGTTGAGCTTCCTGAATCTTAGGGAAAAGATGGGTAAAATGATCCCCATTTCATAACTTGCATGTGAATTTTACTTTCTTTTTCGATTCCTTCTTTCCCTCTCTAGTATCATTACTGGAATTTTTCACATTTCCCTTTCTAACCTTATCTTTCTTCTTACTACGTCCCTTATTCTTCCCATCAAATTGTTTGTCTCCTTTGGGATTCAAAGATTGGAAAACATTAACTGCTAAAGGTTGGGAAGGCATAGCCACTGACGATGTAGCCTGTGTTAGAGAAGCAGATTGTAAAGGCAACTACTACAATTGATTCAATAGGTTAGCCTTACTACTATCGATTGTCCCTTCAATTCCATCAACATGTGGTCCTGTCTTAGGTTTGGCTAAATCGATCTTCAATCGAGGGGCATCAGGAATAACCTTGTAAAGGAATCCTGACTCAGAATATATGAATTCTAACTGTTTGGCTATACAGATGGCATGTTCTTCAGTGAACACTCAGGAGAGTGACACATCCTTTGAAATTTTTGGCTACAAATATTTCAAAAATGATTCGAGAGGGAACTCATCAGGCATATAAGCCTTAATGAGCCTCTTCCTTTTGTGCCAGCCTTGGATGTGGTCAGAAATATGAGTTGCTTTATCTTGTTCAAAACTATATAGAAGCTCAGTTCCAACATCACATTGGATAGGAAACTGAAAATGATTTAGAAACAAAGTAGCGAATTCACCAAATGTAGAAATGGTACCCCCTATAAGCTCAATATACCATTTTGCAGCGTTTCTAGTTAGGGTGCATTGGAATAATCTCAACCTGATCGAATCATCGATCAAGGAGTTAGATTAGCACCACAAATGGAATGTGGTTATATGATCAGCTGGATCCTCTCCAGACTTCCCTTCAAATTTAGGAATATCATAAGGAAGTTTGGTGGGAACCATAGGCCAAGCCAAATTGTATCGGATTGGATTGTTTGTCAACTTCGAAAGATCTAGCAACTTCAAAGTTTCCAAGAACATTAAGTGTGGGGGAGCAGGAGAATTAAACCCACCTGTTAGCACTCAGGTTGTTCCCTTTGACTCCCAAGGGAATACGGCCGAGCTAACCACTAACCAATCTTTGACCTTCAGGTTCTAGCCCACCTACAATCAGAGAGGTCTCTCTCTTAATGATTTAGCTTTGTTGATGATGATTTTAGGCTAGTTATTGATTTCAAGGGGTTTTGTTTAAGTTTTGGTGGGAAGGATGATGCTTCCAAGTAGAGAGGTAGGTATAGTATGAAGTTTCAAAACATTGGGCATGGAGTCAAGGAGTAGGACTGCTGGTGCATTTTCTTGGTCCCAAGAGGAATATGGAGCAAGATAGCTACACATGAAACAACATATGGATTGAAGGCTAAGGAATGAGAGGCAATTAAGAATCTCTCATTCAGCTTAACAGAGAGAAGGTGAAGGTGAATGAGCTCTATCTAGGAGCAGTGAAGAATTCCTAGATAACTGTCAAACATGGGTGAATTAGGGAAATATGAGCCAAAGGGAATTCATATTCATTACCAATTTAGATGAAAACATAAAGAAACAACAGAAACTAAGCATAGAGTGCGGTTAAACAAAGCCTAAGCTATTCATTTTTCCTGCTATTTTAGATGGTGACATATGTATGATATGAGCATATATCAATGGAAAACAGAGGTAGGAAACATTTATTGAGTCATGTTGTTGCACAAGAATTCCATAATTCACTCTTCAAAACATTAATAACACAGCAGACAGTCCATCTTCCAAAATTTCAGCAGTCTTTGATTAAAGAAATCATCAAATATACAAAGCGAGTCTCTAGTGGAGCGAATCAACCAACCAACCCTCTAAACAATAACTTAGGGTGGTTTATATAGAGAAAAATTTCAAAAATATCTATTACGGCAGACCTTAAACAGGTCTGAGGGAAACAAGTTTTTAACCTAATCTTGTCCTGAAATTAATGCAAGAAAATATCTTTGAGCTGCGCTGGAGGCAGCTGTATCAAAATGAGTTAATATGGTGTCCTTATGGCTCTGCGCTGTTCATTTAGCCATAACTGTGCTTTGGGTTTTGATCCCTTGCTCTTGAGTGGTTTTGATGTGCATTAACTGTGATTTGAGAGCCTTAAATGTCTTCACCGCTTTCTTTGACTTTGCTTGGGGGCCTTTAATGTTCACCTGCTTTGGTATTGCCGATCTGATACTCTTTGCCGCTTCACTGATACTCTTTGATTTGATCAGGTCTTCATCTTTCCTCTGATACTCTTTCACAGTCGAATCGGGCCGCTTTCACTCCCTTGATGTGTTGAAACTGTCAAGTCGCCCCTTTTCTGCCCTTTCAAGGCAGAAATGGTTGCGGCAAATGCTTTTCATGGCCTCTGGAATGATATCGGCGCTGGCCGATCTGAATATGAACATAAATGAAGAAATCCTGTCAATATTGCGAATTTTTGGGTTTTTCAGGTAGCCGAGCCATGAAAGGCCCACCATTTTGACCAATTTTTCTTAGCGATGCTCGATTAGCACTAAGCACTAATCGCGCATCGAAAACTACCTCAATTTTTCATTCCGGGCATCCTTTGCTGTGATTTTCGCCGTTTGCGCCTTTTTCGGTGATGACATCAGCATGACATTAGTGGTGGGTCCCGGTACGGCATGGTGACATGGCAAGGTGACGTGGCAGTATGGTGGCAGCGACGTGGCACAAGACACGTGGTGGGAGGCCGACGCAGGTTGTTGACGTCATGAAGACATGGCGTTGACGTTATTCGGTGGAGGGTGGTATCCGGTTTTCCCCACACTACTTTTTCGCATAGGTGGCATTGGGGGAGGGGCCTCCGAGCACACCGGGAGGCTGACACGTGGCGGGGGTACGGCAGGGAAACCGCCCATCCCCCGGATGTTAACCTCCGGCGGATCGGGGAGCAGGAATGACCGCCCACCCTTGGATCTGGAGCGCTGGCCATCGGACGGCTGGCGGGTTAATTGGGGTGGCGTGCAACTTTGGAGCAGGGCCCGCGCGCTATATTAAAATAATTACGCACCAAAGGGGGTATAAAACCTTAGGTTAATGCAGGTTTGGGGGTTTTATGGAGTGCTATGCGGGTATGAATTAATTTTAATGTTCAACCAAAACTATTAAACATTAAACATTGGGAAAATGACTGCGGAGGGGTAAAATTATAGGGTTTTGGTGAGTAGAGGAGTAGATATAGGTTATTAACTCAACCAGAGGTTGGATCAATTCGAGATTTTAGGACGCGGATGGGTTGATAATGGTCCCTGGTGGACTTATTATTTCCCAAAACTATATTATATGGCTATAATGCCATAGGGTGGGATATTTAATATGTTTTTTTGGAATTTCATATAGTTTTTGTAGTAATATGGGTGGGAAAGTGACTAGGGTACTATATAATAGAATTAGAGGTTAATATGAGTTTGTGAGGTGACGGAGTAGGGGAGAGGCTAAGTTTATGTACTGAAACTTAGTCATAGGAAGTGAATGGAATGTAGAAGAGTGGTTTTTACACAGGAAATGTGGCTTCTTTTCATTGAAGGAAGTCAAAACTTGACTTGATATTTTACAAAAATGAAGTGAAAGTAGGACTGGCTGGGTAGATCCCAAAGTCCTTAAGGGGGTGTTAGTAAGAAACTTTGAGGGGGAGGGTGAAAGGGAGTTAGACATGCTTCCAAAGTTCTGCCATTAAACCACTGCTGTGACATTTCTGTCATTGATGAGATAAGCTCTGATTGATAATGTATGAGGTGATGAACACCTTGCCTTTGCAACCTCAGGCTACCTACCCAGCATAATACACCTAACATTTTTTCTTCCTTTTGAAATGGGTGCACTTAGACTTGTAGACCCTGATTATCCTCTTTTCTTTTGACTACCCTCCTATCTAAATCTACCGTTATCTCTTCCAAGGACCCAGGTTAAGCAGTTGGGCTCCTTCATTTCTCTACCTAGCTATTCATCTGCCCAGCTTAAGCTATTTGGACAGACACTTTATTCTCTATCTCTAAAACAAGAAATTTAAACGTAGGGAAGCCAAGATTATGTTGTTGGGCCTTCCCTTAACTGTGAAGTCTTTCAAAAATGGAACTTTTGCAGCATGTAAAAGATGAAAAATTTTGGCACTTCCACTGTCAATCATGAAATATGAAACCTATTGGTATAGGAAGCTAACAGTGGCTCCACTTGGGGATGGATTTTCCTTGTGAAAAGTCAATAACAGTAGGTCAGATTGCCTTGATCTTCAATTGTTGTTGTACTATGAGAACCTCCCTTTGCTGGCTGCTTTATTTATAGATATATGACAGCAGACTTGAAGAGCTTAGGGCCTTCACTTCAGGCTTCAACTACAGGAAACTGCTATCCAGAAAGAAAACTGAAATCCTACCTACTGTCACACGGAATCTGTCAAGGGTGCGGACACGACTGACCTTCCTAGAAGTCTAAGACATTCTAATGACAAACAAGACAAAATGGAGTGATCTTTCTCTAAATACACCTTTTACAACATGAAAACTACAAGTGTTTAGGCTTACCTTATTCCAAAACGCTGTTGTTGAAGTCCGTTCTTGACGATCCGGATGAGCTCCTCCTTCAAGTCAATTCCTGCAACCACAAACAATCAAACAATTACCAAGCACTTGCATTTCATATAATAAAACATATATTCAACATGCAGACCAAGGAACACATGAAATAACTCATTAACACAAGCTATTGAGAAAAATAAACCAGTTTGTATTAATAACGAAACAAAGAAACTCTTACAACCTGGCCTTGGTGTTGTGCAAGTTCCTCCCAGGGTCCATCAAGGGTTTTCCTCTACTTTGACAAAGCTCACCCTCTCCCAAGTAGAATCAAGTGAAGACAATCTCTCCTCACAAGGGCTCTAATGGAAGACCTAAATCCTGCAGCATTTACCCAAAGAAAATGTATAGCTCCAACCTCTTCTCCTTCTGGCTCAATGCCTTTATTTATAGTGCTGTAAAGAGGTTATTCAGGTCCACTATCAATGGGATCATCCCCCTCTATGGGTGGGATAGCTCCCTTATTGATGGGATAAGTTCCCCCTTAATAGAGATACATGAACCAACTGGAGGCGCATCCATTTCATCAAACCGACCTCTAGAATGTTCTAGAAGTAACCACAAGTAACTTTTTCAAGATAAAACTCGCGCATTTTGCCTTTTACAGAGGGACGCACCTGTCCCTTAACATACAGAGCGTCCATGGACGCAGATTTTGTGAACATGGTCAGCGTCCCCGCAGGTAAGGCTAGAGAGAACCTGCGACCCCAGAGATAAACATAGTTTTTACAAGACTTTCTCTCTTCTTTGAGTTTGAGATGGATAACAGAGGCATGAGACTTGCCTAAGAGGGTAGCATGACTGTTGATTTGAGCCATACTAACTGTAAGTAGTCAAGGTGACATTTTTTAGTGTAACAGATTGCCCCCTAAAGTGCGAAGCCTGGAATAGAATAGGGTTTTGTAATTCTAGGAAGGGTGAAGCGCTTTATCATTTCAAGGATTTCCTTGTGGATGGCCTGGTTGGAACCTGCAATTTTCAACACAAAATACATGGATAAGATTATATCATCACTGAGGTAGGCATTCCCATACTCAGATTCAAAACTTTAACTAATGGACTAACTATTCTGATACAGGAATGATCTTGCAGTACATCATTTTTATAGACTTTTGTAGACACAGTATGGACGCAGCCATCTGTTTATGATTAGTCTACATAGATAATGAATACAAAACTCCTCGCAGCCTGGATGGTAGAAACTAGATCCAGGGTCTTCACTTCTACTTCCCGAATTGGTACGATTCTAGCCATGTGATTAAATGATTCGATGTCGAACATGGTAGAAACCACTTGATTACCAGTCAATGATGTAAACTGTTAACAAGCGTGAGAGAAACCACCAGTAATGTCAATGGTTCTCAAAGTACCAAGCACAACCCGTGAAATGTGAATAGATGTTTTGATGTCGAACACTTCACGGAATCCTCTGATCGAAAGTCAATGATGTAAACTGACGTCAAAGGCGAGAAACCTGCCATTGATGCATGCAGACTTCAAGGTACTGTCGATTCCTAAGTCATCTTTCTAGATAATGTGTCGATGTCGATAGAAAGCGACCCGTTGCAGGCAAGCCCGCAACACGAAATCATTGTTCAAGTTGAAGAAATGTTGCTGTAAGGACTGACTCAGGGATGGTCAAATGGATGACAAGTATTTTGCAGATGAAAGTTTTTGCTTGCAGACCTCTTGAACACATAACGACACAACAGATGGCTTGGTGACGAATAACTCAAAGTTAACCCCTGGAACCCGGTTAAAGACTTTCAAAGTGATTTGGTCAACTGTGAGGTAAAAGATTTCCCAACCCAGGTGAATGAAAAGTGTCGTGTTCAAGAGCGGTAATAAAGTTTCTTCTGAGACAAAAGGTGACAAATAGGTTCATTCTTCTCTTTTTTCCCCCACCATTTCTGGCAAGTACCTCTTTATTTTTAACAAGCTTGAGGAGGATAACATATGCTTGATTATAAGCTCATCCTTCGGACGAGTCCAACCTAGTTTAAATTCGAACCCTAGGAAGGAGTGGTTCGTTCCTGTTTGTAATTGAACAGGTCCTCTACTGTAAAAGTTTAACGAGCCCAGTATAGGAGAAACTCGGCGTTTTTCAATTTTAGAGAGTCTGAAAAAACTAAAGGAGACTCCACGTTGAACTTTTTCGTATATTTGTGTCCCTCAAGCCCGAAAAAGTATAAAATAATACCTGGGGGAACCGCTTGATCTTGCGACCAAGGAGTACTTTCATAATAGTGTCGTTAACCTGAAAAGTAAAAAGCGATCAAGGACACGTCGTTTTATTTCCTTATCGAGTTTGAAACGACAAAAACCCGGCAATCTTTTCCTGATTTTGCGGTCAGAAAAGAGCTAAAAGGGGACCGTCTTTTAATTCCGTTTTAACGAGTGAAAAAGAAACACTCGGCGATCTTTTCATGTTTTAGGAGTCAGAAAAGGGCTTAAAAGATGACTCTGATATTTTGTTTGTGAAAAATTACAATTTCCCTCGAAATCCCTTTGTCCTGCACAAAAGCGACACATTACTCATACCTGTTTAAAATAGGCAAAAATACATTCAAAAACATCTTTTCATGGTAAAAAATGAACTAATTCATCCAAAAAACCTATAAAAAGACCTTTTACCATGTCATTTTTACCGTTTCACTGTTGAGGTTGAAAAAGGAGCTTTTGACAAGAAACTTCCCGTGGTTGCTGCGGAAAATCTGACCGTCGGAATCGAACGCCGTCTCATCCAGGTATTTTACACATCCTACTCTGCATTTCTATCCGTTTAGAATCAATTTTTAGGTTTTAGTTTCATTTTTTGGGGGGGTTTTGGTTTTGGAATGCGCCTCTCGGCGGACGCAGGTGCCCTTCGGGTGACCTGCGTCCCCCGACTTTTTCTCATACGGGAAAACGGTCGGAAGACGCAGCCCGCCTTCAGGCCAGCTGCGTCCGGGCGCCCTGTGCTACAAAGCCGGGGTGCGTCCTCCGAGAAACGCGCATTTCAAAACCCCAACTCTCTCAAAAAACCACCAAAAATTCCCAAATCAATTTCTAATTGCTATTTTTGATATGCAGGGCATTAATCATGTTAGACTGGAGAGAAAGAGAGCATGTAGAGGAAGATGAAGCTGCAATAAATCATCAACCTTCCCTGGATGCCCTAAGAGCATGCGGATTATACAAATATTGGACCATACCGGGCATGAGGGGCCAGGTAAGATTCTTGGAATGGCTGGTTGAGCGATGGAACGTACAAGAACAATGCTTTTACATAGGAGGGCACCAGCTCGAGATAGAGCCCTCGGATGTATACTTTCTCACTGGCTTGCCAAACAGAGGTGAGCAACTCAGTCTTGCGGGGACTAGGCCGGGTGGCCAATCCCTTGATAGTCTCCGCGAGGATTGGTGCACACCTGGGGCTCACCATTCAAAAGGCATAGAGATAAAACACATCACTCTGCCGGAACTCAAAGTCATAGCGTTCACGGTTACCAGAATTTGCGGCGCGGCCGCTTTACACATTGCTTCCGGATCCCAAATGCGGATGGCAATTGACTGTTACCAAGGCACCATTTTCAACTGGTGTGAAGCTGTGTCGGCTCATATGAAGAGCCAACTGACCAAGGCAAAGAACGGACGACTAAAGACTTTTGGATATGGGCCTATAGTCGTGAGCTTTGCCTTGGAGAGAATTCCAATGCTGATCCCTCAGCAACTCACTGTTGATATCTTGGGTCCCCAGCAGCCAAAGCTGATACGATGGGTTGCGGTGATGGCCCGGCATCCTGACGAGGGCGCGACAGTAGTTCGATTCTCAGATAGTTATTTTGACTGGTTAGAGGGCCAGCTTTTTGTGATACAGGACTTTCCGTATGCCGGAATGGATTTCAGAGGTGATCCGGACATGGTTCTTCCACAGGGAGAACAATGGGATGACAGAGGTACTTTTTATTTTCACAAGTTTTCTAGTTATGTATTTTTTGTATTTTTTATATATATCGTCTCAAAACTAATAGTAAACTTTTTCAAAATGCAGATGTTGGTCCACAGCGTCCAGCCAACCTCCGGCCTTATGATAGACTACATCCAGCTGCACCGGTACCGGCCCCACAGGATGCGACAGCAGAAGTACTAGCTGAGTTGGAGCATGATCTAGAGCGTCTCACGGCAGATATACCTGAGACTACTATGGACGACATTCCTATCAGGCTTCAGCGCTTCGTAGTCGCGGTCCCTGGACCGTTTAGGAGATTTTTGCGTAAGGTAGCCCGCGCAGTGGTGTCGTACAGAGAGCACCACCAGTGATTGACTAGTCACTTTTGTAGTCACATGTGACATTTTTGACTTTTTGTACTATCATTTTGCCGATCATAAGGTGTTTTAAACCTATGATCGAAGACGATGTATATATTTTTTGACACACTTCTATCTATATATATCACTATTACCGGCTTATCTTGTTTAACATATGTGATGAAATGTTTTTAAATTTACTTGCATGATTATCGTAAATGTCTGTCCAACATTCGAGAAGCAATTGCATCTGCTAATGTATTCAAAGACCTTGGAATATGTTGATATTCAATGTAATCAAATTCACGTTCCAAGAGACGCACTCTCAAAAACAACCTTAATAACACAGGATTTCTAATGGCATAAACTCTATTAAGCTGTAATACAACAAGTTCAGAATCTAACCTCACTATCAAACGTCGAATTCCAAATGAAATAGATTCGGATAATAATTCAACCACTGCACTGTATTCTGCAATGTTATTCGTTGTTTGACCGAGGCTTACCCCATGCATAGAAACTAACTCGTCAGAGGGCGAATAGATAACCCAAGCTGCGGAAGAGATATTCCGTGTATACGACAAGCACCATCAGCAAATCCAATGTATGTTTGGAGAGGCGTCGACATCTACAATATCAAGAGTAAAACCAAGATAAGCCAGAATAATGACGAAAAACCACACTTGCTAAGCTAAGCACACTGACTAAACTAACACACTTGCTAGCTAGAAAGAAAATCTAACCTATCTAAAAATTTCTCCATACCCATCATTTTAAGCATAATACCTCTTTAGGTAAAGTCCATTTCTGGGTTTACCCAAAGAGTCCCCATCAAAATCAACTAACTCATAAGCCCCTTTTGCTAGCTTTCGCTTTACAATGTAGGGCCCATGCCACATGGGAACGAATTTTCCGGCACCTAGCTTATCGTTAGCTTGATCATATAATAGTACTAGGTCTCCTTCCGAAAAACTTCGAGGGGTTACATTTTTATCGTACTGAGCTTTCATTCGTTTCGCGTGAGTCTCGATAGCTAAAGTAGCGTCACGTCGAGTCTCATCTAATTTAGCCAAGTATAATAACCGTTTCTCCTCTTCGGAAGTAGCTGGAAGTAATTCGACAGCCATTTGAAGTGATGGGATTTCGCATTCAATAGGTAACACAGCTTCTAAGCCATAAACTAGCTGGAAAGGGGTGAAACCTGTTGAATTTTTCACTGAAGTTCGATATGCCCATAGCGCCGAAAATAACATGTTATGCCAATTCGTTCGATGGATACCAATGATCCGTCGAATCATGATGACTAGAACTTTGTTGATTGACTCAACCAAACCGTTGGCTTGCGGATAATAAGGAGTAGAGCTATCGTGGCGCAAACCAAGCTGGCTTGTAAGCTCAGTCATCATGACGTTTCGAAAATGGCTCCCATGGTCAGTAATGATTGCTTGTGGGACACCAAACCTAGTTATGATATGATTGAATACGAAAACTGCAGCTGTCTTGCCGCTTGCGTCGAATGTAGGCATCGCCTCGGCCCATTTTGTAAAATAATCAACCGCGAGGATGATATACGCATGCCCCCCGGCCGAGTGAGGGTTACAAGTAATAAAGTCAATGCCCCATTTGGCGAATGGACCAGCGGCAATTATAGGGTGGAGAGGAGCAGGTGGAGCGCGCATCTTTCGATCAAACACTTGACAGTTGTGGCATGTTCTGACAGCAAGGATACAATCTTTAAACATAGACGGCCAGAAATAGCCAGCGCGCAACACCTTCTGAGCTGTGGCATACCCAGACATATGACCGCCACATGCTCCAGAGTGACAATCATTCAAAACTCTCTCAGCCTCTTCGTGAGTTAAACAACGTCGAAAAACTAAGTCTGCCCCCGGCGATAAAGTGTATCTCCAATAATTCTGTATTGCTGGGATCGAAACCGAATTTTTCGACGGTCTTCCTTGGAAGCTTCAGGCCGAAAGGTTTGGGTTTGGAGATAGATGATTATATCCCCATACCACGGATCTAAAGTGCTAATAAGAAACAAAGATTCGTCCGCAATGGACTCCTCTGCCACAGTCTCTGTGTCAGCACTCGGGAAATCACACATCAATTCCGCAAAAACTAAAGATTTCTTAGACTTGGACTTCTCGAACTCCAAGTCGAACTCTTGCAGGATAACAATCCATTTAGAGTACTTGCCCCCTAGCAGTTGTTTTGTCAAAATATAAATCATAGGGTTGCAATCCGAAATAACTGTAGTCTTGCGGAGAAGAATGTAGTGACGAAAACGCTGGACAGCTTGAACGGCTGCCAGGGCCAATTTCTCCACATGCGAATATTTTAACTCAGTGGGATTTAAGGTTCTACTAAGATAATATATCACATGCTCTGCTTTGAATTCATCTTCTTGAACTAACACCATTCCAATGGTGGAATGCGAAGCTGCGAGGTATAAGAAGTAGTCCTGGTTGTAGTTGGGAGGATGCAATAACGGTGCATGGGTCAACGCGTGTTTCAGTGCATCAAAAGATTGTTGGGCAATCTCGTCCCAAAAGAATTGTGCGTTCTGTTTCAACAACCGTGTAAAACCTTTAGTGACCTCGGCGTAGTTTGGGATGAATCGGCGTAAAAAGTTCGCTTTCCCTTGCAAACTTTGGAGTTGGCGCAAACTCGAAGGAGGAGGCAATTTGATGATAGCCTCGACTTTCGAGGGATCGACGCGAATGCCGGCTTTTGAAACAACAAATCCCAGCAATCGACCTGTTTCTATACAGAAAACACACTTGTGGGGATTCAACCGAATTCGATAATGCCTACACCTCATAAAGATTGCTCGTAGGTGGACAAGGTGATCAGCTCGTGTAAAGAATGAGCAGGCAAATCATCGAGATAGGGTTGCACAATGTGCTTGATGTCATGAAATGCATAAGACATCGCCCGTTGAAAAGTAGCCCCGGCATTCTTAAGCCCAAAAGGTAATTTGCAATAAGCAAATGTCCCCCATGGACAAATGAATGCCGTTTTTGGTTGATCGGCAGGTAGAATATTGATTTGATTATAGCCTGAGAAACCATCCATGAAGGAAAACATCTCACTTCCGGCACAATCATCAATAATTTGATCGATATAAGGCGTAGGATAGTTGTCTTTTGGACAAGCTCGATTGATATCCCTATAGTCGATACAGATTCTTATTGTTCCTTGTTTTTTATTGACGGGAACAATATTCGATACCCAATCCGTTAACGGGATCGGATAAATGAAACCTGCTTTCAACAGCTTTTCGACTTCTGCTTTAATCGCAGCCGCTTTTCGAGGGTGAATCTGACGCAACCGTTGCCGAATGGGTTTAGCATCCGGGTAGGTTTTGATTTCATGAACAACAATGGCAGGATCAATTCCCGGCATTTCCTCGTAAGACCAGGCAAACACGTCGCGGAATTCTTGGAATAGGGCCTTGTAAGTTTGGATTTCTTCTTCAGTACATGCGGCACCTATATGAATGTTCTCCTCGATTCCGGGCTTCACTGAAATATCAATGGGAATAGTACGAGAAATATTCCCTAAATTCAGCTCTGAATCAGAATGTTTCGTTGGATCCTGAGCGTCTTTGACATATTCAGCGGTAAAGATAGATGAAAAATCATTTTCAAATGCATCATCCTTAGGTAAAAACGAAGATCTGTGATGGAGATCTTCCCATGGTAGATCATCTACACTTAGGATTTCGCGAAGTTGTTCGTCAGATGACACTTCTTCGGGAAACGTTATCCGTTCTAAGGGTGAGGTGAAAAGTGACTCTTCACTGACCACATTCATTTGGTCGGTTTCGGTTGAATGAAAGTCGGTAAAAGACATAAGAGCTTCATAAGCAATCTCATACGGACTCAACGGCATAACATCACCGAGTGAGTCTAGCTCAGAGTCAGAGGGAACATACCAAGGATCATCATAAATAATGTTTTCTGACGTGATCATATGAATTGTTGCAAACGAAGGGTCTGCATTGAGTGGAGGGAGAGGAAAAGTTCCCAGTAAACCGGAATCCTTAACTAAACCTACACCAATGTCCCTATAAGGGATTGTCGTTTTACCAACATGCTGGATAGTTTCTAAAGAGGTTGGGTCGGATGAAAAGTATGTCAGCTGATCAATAGTCACGATCTTACCGTTATGTGGAAACTTAATGACTCTGAAGACCGATGAAACGACCGCTGTCATAGCATATGACCAACTTCGACCCAAAAGAAGGTTGTAGTCTAGAGGGGCATCAACCACTTCCACATCCAGACTAACGGTTTTACCTTCGACCCCTATAGGCAATTCTTGTAGAATACCAAACGGACGGAACCCACGGCCATCAAAGGCCTTAAGGATGGTGGGGGATTGGTTCAACGAAGGAGAACCAAGCGATCTCCAACATTGAATCGACATAATACACGTAGAAGCTCCCTCATCAATCACAGTCCGATGAATAGGCCTGTTTTTGACTATCACTGGAATTTGGAAAGCCATTTGATGGGGGAGACGCGGTGTACTATTTTCTAGATCAAAGATCATTAGGTTCGGGTCCTGAACATCGACAGCTCCAATAGCCGACAAAAGCAATTTTCGTTGCGCTGGACATGATTGCAGCACTTCGAGTGCCGACATTGCTGAAGGTGAAACAGCTAAGTCTTCAACAATGTTGTAATTCTGGGCTGCTCTCGCATGTGGATTGAAAGCAGACCTTCGAAGTACACCCTTGGCGGGCGGCTTAATCACTAAGTCTGGGTTAGGTTTTTCGATCTGTAGTGGATCGGAACCAGGAGCTGAGGTTGATGGGTTAGAGTGAGAAGATTCTGCTTCTTTACCATCAACAGGAGCCTTACTACCATAATCTTGCGATCGAGTCGCAATCCTGACATGAGACATCATCAAAATGGGTTCTTCACTGGCATTCGAAGAAGAACCTATCATCTTATTCTCCTGCTCTGGAAATGGATTTTTTAACACAGCAGGAGTGGGAGAACCTTTGACTATTTTCACTACCTCGGCCCGATGAGGGCAGTCTCTCGTAAAATGATCTTCTTCACAAATAAGACAAGGATATCGAGGTTTGCGCTTTTCGTCATTGGTTTCCGACTTTTCCGTTTTCTCCTTTGGAGCCTTGTCTGCTTTAGCCTTCTTCTTTCCTTTCTTCTTTCCACCGTTTTTGGATTTGGCCGTAGATGACTCTACAGCGTGAATGTCGGCGGTAAGTTCAGGAGGAGAAGACTCTCCTGTCGGAGAATCAGGCAAAGTGATAATTGGAGTATTGGAGGCCTTGGAAGACTTCTTCTTACTCTTCGTAGTCACGATACCAATCATACCATCAGCGGCATGAGATCCCGAAGGAGCAGCAGCGATTTGGTTTGACTTTGGAAGATCCGGAATTTTCTCGTGTAACGTACCCGACTGAGTGTAAACTAAGTCAAGGTATTGTGCCTGAGCAATGACTTGCTCCTCAGTAACTACTCCGGCCTTAGCTACATCTTCAGTAATTCTTGGTAATAATGATTTGACAAACCATTCAGCTAAGATTTGGTCCGGGATAAAAACTTTCACTAATCTCCTTCGACGTCTCCACTCATGGATGTGATCAGAAATGTACGTGGATGTCGATTGTTTTAGCGAAGTTAATAATTCTGTACCATTATCGTATCTGACTGGTAACTGAAAATGAGTTAAGAACGAGGTAGCTAACTGGCTAAAGTTGTAAAAAGAGGCCCGTGGTAACTCAATGTACCACTTGGCTGCGAGACCAATGAGTGTACGCTGGAAAAGACGTAAGCGGATGGAATCATCTGAGATGGAATTTGATGCACACCAGAGGTGGTAAGTCATCACGTGATTAGACGGATCCTCTCCAGACTTACCTTCGAACTTGGGTATATCGCTGGGCAACTTATTTGGCATTGGCGGCCAGAACGGAAGATATTGAATTGGATCGTTCGTTAGGCGCGTCAAGTCGGGTAAATCTAAAGTCGCAATAAACGGTAACTGCCGGTTAGGATCTCTAAAACTCTGAGTCACAATACCAGCCCCAGGAGGAGGATATCCAGGATAACTAGGAACAGGAGTCGCATTGGGATATTATATCCTCCTGGAAAACCAGGATTAACCGGACCGTACTGGGGTTGCTGAGGTGGTTGATAAGTGTACCCAGGATACGGTTGATACTGGTAAACCGGTTGTTGGGCAGCTTGCCCAGGTTGATACTGTCCCTGGTACGGAGGTTGAACAAATTGAGGTTGAGTAGTAACAACCGTACTTGTACCAGGTTGGCCTGCAGGCATCTGGACTGTGGTTTGAACCGTGGGTCCAGACAACGGTACAGATGTCTGAGGAGTGGTTACAGGGACAGTAGAAACCGGAGCTGCCGATACTCCAGAAGTAAGCATGGTAGATGAAGCGGTAGTTGCTGCAGCCGTGTGAGGTGGAGTACTAGGTGCAATTGGCGGCTGAGTAACTACGAAGTTACAGGGGTCTGAACACTTGACTGGACAGGTTGCGGTTGCTGGGGTGGACCAGGAACTGCAGGTTGTCCTGCTTGAGGTACCGACTGTATACTTGGTTGCGACATCTGTTGACCCTGTGACGGATCCCATGTTAACATTCCAGGGTATTGACTCGTAACAGGTTGAGGATACTGAGATCCATAGCCGTATTGAGGATAGGGTTGATAACTGTAAGGTGCAGTCCCATATGATTGCCCTTGAGGTGGTTGATAACCTTGACCAGGGTATTGACCCGTAGGTTGATAACCTTGAGGTAAATACGAATACTGGGGTTGACCTTGACCTTGAGGTTGGTATCCTTGAGGTTGATACCCTTGGGGTTGATACCCTTGGGGTTGCCATCCTTGAGGTTGCCATCCTTGAGGTTGATATTGATACTGAGGTTGACTTTGGGGTACATATTGAGGCTGGGGTTGATACCCTTGGGGTTGATACCCTTGAGGTTGCCCCCCAGTCACGAATGAAGTACCTTGAGGTTGCCCCCCAGGCGGTAATTGGCCACCTTGAGGTTGGTTAATGGGAGTTGAACCTGACATCATATAAACGTCACCTATACTCAATGGTACATTACCACTGTTTCCAACTAATAACCCATGATCAATGGGTTGAGGAGATGCTCCCGCAAAGGTACCAGAAAGTGATTGATACCCAGTAGGAACAGAAGGACCGCCATGTAAAAATGATTCAGGACTTTGTGAAAACACAGATGACTGACCAGACATATTTACAGGAGAATGAATTCCTCTAGGTGGAACCGGAGTACGAGGTGTAGAAAAACCTACTGAGTTGTCTAAAAAATTGGTTAATGCAAGGTACCAAGATTCACTTCTAGGAGGACTGTAAAAGATGGATTCACGCTCCCTTAGATCAAGGGTAATTAGATCTTCAGAATCAGAAACGCCTATTTCTTCCTCTGGAACAAGTTCTTCTATAGCAATTAATCCAACAGGAAGATTTTCGGTGATAATTCTTTCTATTCTTGGTGAATCAGGAACACTAGGAGTTGGAGTAACAGGTTCTGAAATTTCAGGTTCTTCGCCTGTTTCACTGGCAGATGAAAAACTACCAGCAAGCTCGGAAACTGTAACAGCTTCGGGATTGTAACCTGTTTCTAAACTTTGGTAATCTGGATGGACTACCAAGGAAGATTCTCCTTCTTCAGGTGATCCTACTCTACTGCCACTAGGAGGAGTTACAAGGACCTTTAACCCTTCTAAATTACCTGGGTCGTCTCGAGGAGGGGATCCCCTAAGTTACGGGATCTTCTCAACAATTCGGCCACAGAAACAACTTCAGGAGACTGGCCCGCAATTCGACGGGACCTTCTCGGTAATTCCGCCACAATTAAAGATTTTAACTACAACACACGAAAACAAAGTAAAAAATTTCAAATCAAACCACCTAAAGTCTTCTAAAGAACCAATCAAATTTGAAGCACACGCCTAAATAATCTAGAGCGTCAAACCACACACAAACAGTAGTCTTCCGGACCAAAAGCGCTAGTTGGTGATTAGGCCCAACCTCGCAGGATTCAGTACAGAAATAGTGGGTGGAACAGTTACCCCGGCAACCTGCTTAATGAATAGACTGGACCAAGTTCCTCCACTTTAACCGTCTCGAAGTGAAGCGAACCCCCCAGAAAATCCAAGTGAGTATAACCGACGTCTGCTCCAGGTACAGTGGGACCTTCCCTCCACCGTCACCTTGGGTAGAATCCTAGATATTATGGCCACTAAGGTTACCAATCACAACAATTACACCTGGGGGAACAGTCTAAACTCCGACAGCACGCAAGGGCAGAGTAGCAAGCTCCAATCCCCTTACCGGCTCCTTGACAACAATCCAAGGTTTACCGATAAGTGACCCCTGGCTCCTCGACAATGGTTAATCCGAGGTTTACCGTTTGTAATACGTACTGCCTGGCGTCGTTCCCAACGAGGGAGGAATGATCCCCTCACTGGTTCGGACACGAGCTCGTGCTTCTCCTTTAAGAGGAGCTTTCCCAGAATGTAACTGAAACAATTGGATTTGTTCTACTCAAGATAGACTATCTGTTTGGTTTTGTAGTCTTGGAGAGTTAAGTACTCACCTACTCCAAGACCCTAGCCTAAGCTATGTTGGTGCTTCAGAGCCCTAGAAAAATAAAGATTACTAGATTGATTTTAATTTAAGCGTTACTTTTAAGGTTGTTTCTTAAGTCAAAAGGTGATGGAAGTGAAACCAGTGGTGTGTTGACTCGACTCGAAACCACTACAAAATGCACCTAGAATGATTTATCCACTACTTTACTTTTTCGATGAATTGCTTAACTAAAAAGTTGAGAGAATGCAATCTTTATAAAAGCAACTTCTTAATTGAAGACAATCAAAGAAACAATTCGTTTTTCTTTTCCAATCATAAAAACATAACCTCTCTTTACATGCACGAAAAAACTCTTTTCTTCTTTCGAAAACAAAAAGCTACTTGAAACAAGACTTTTTAAGAAGATGTTTTTGTATTTTTCTTTTAATAAAGCAAATAAATCTAATATAACCAAAAATCAATCTTAACAACTCTTAAAATCTATGAAAATGCACTCATAAGCAAACTAAAGGCAAATTTACTCTAAGCAATCTTAACGAGGCCAAAACTAACAATGATTATTTCTAAGGTGTTTTACTTGATCACAATCAAATCAAGGACTAGCTTATTGCAGAATCAAAAACTAGCCAAAACAAAACTCTAATCTTTTTGTTCTTTTTGTAAAATGGAAATCAATACTTTATAAACAAGTAATTCGAAATTTGACCCAAAACAACTCAAATGGCAAGTTGCTCACAAAAGGAGACTTTACGACAGGCCCGACTTCTAAGAAGGTTGACTAACCAGAGAGATCTAAGGCTGGACAACTTTCTACTATCAAAGTCACTACAAAGCCTTTCCAAAAATCAAACCCTAGGTCTAAACTTCGTTGAAAACCACTAAAACACTCAAAGCTCACAAAACTAGTTCAGGTGAAAATTCTTGACAGGGTACTAAAGGATCTGGGCAGAAAACACTAAGGAAAAACAAAATCTAAAAGCAATTTAAAGCAAAAATGGAATTTTCTTAAGTTTTACAGGAAGACGCAGGCAACCCGTTGTCACAGGTGCGGCCCCGCTCTGTGCAGACGGCAACAGCGCGTCCAAAGACGCACTGTGCAGTACTAAGAGGGTGCGTCCTTCTGGAAAAATGAAGAAAAACCAAATCTAACTAAATCTAAAGCTAAGCCACCCAAATACTAATTCTCACAGTCAAAAACCAGAAAATAAAAATGATTTTCTCAAAGCAAAGTTCATATAAAGGAAAAGACTCTCTCATTAATGGATTCCCCAGCGGAGTCGCCAATTTGTCACACGGAATCTGTCAAGGGTGCGGACACGACTGACCTTCCTAGAAGTCTAAGACATTCTAATGACAAACAAGACAAAATGGAGTGATCTTTCTCTAAATACACCTTTTACAACATGAAAACTACAAGTGTTTAGGCTTACCTTATTCCAAAACGCTGTTGTTGAAGTCCGTTCTTGACGATCCGGATGAGCTCCTCCTTCAAGTCAATTCCTGCAACCACAAACAATCAAACAATTACCAAGCACTTGCATTTCATATAATAAAACATATATTCAACATGCAGACCAAGGAACACATGAAATAACTCATTAACACAAGCTATTGAGAAAAATAAACCAGTTTGTATTAATAACGAAACAAAGAAACTCTTACAACCTGGCCTTGGTGTTGTGCAAGTTCCTCCCAGGGTCCATCAAGGGTTTTCCTCTACTTTGACAAAGCTCACCCTCTCCCAAGTAGAATCAAGTGAAGACAATCTCTCCTCACAAAGGCTCTAATGGAAGACCTAAATCCTGCAGCATTTACCCAAAGAAAATGTATAGCTCCAACCTCTTCTCCTTCTGGCTCAATGCCTTTATTTATAGTGCTGTAAAGAGGTTATTCAGGTCCACTATCAATGGGATCATCCCCCTCTATGGGTGGGATAGCTCCCTTATTGATGGGATAAGTTCCCCCTTAATAGAGATACATGAACCAACTGGAGGCGCATCCATTTCATCAAACCGACCTCTAGAATGTTCTAGAAGTAACCACAAGTAACTTTTTCAAGATAAAACTCGCGCATTTTGCCTTTTACAGAGGGACGCACCTGTCCCTTAACATACAGAGCGTCCATGGACGCATATTTTGTGAACAAGGTCAGCGTCCCCGCAGGTAAGGCTAGAGAGAACCTGCGACCCCAGAGATAAACATAGTTTTTACAAGACTTTCTCTCTTCTTTGAGTTTGAGATGGATAACAGAGGCATGAGACTTGCCTAAGAGGGTAGCATGACTGTTGATTTGAGCCATACTAACTGTAAGTAGTCAAGGTGACATTTTTTAGTGTAACACCTACCTACTCTAATCAACACTTTCTTTGCTGGTTAGGTGAAATGAAATAGCCAATGCAACCACTTAAGCATTATAAACATCAGTGCTCTGTGCTGCCTGTATTTGATGATGTTTAAAACTGAGATCTTACAATCAAATCTGGCTTTGTTAAATTTTGAGAAGATAAGAAAACTCCTAATCTCCTTTACTGAATCTAGAAACTGTACAAAAGGATCTTGCAAAATATATACACTACTGCTGAGATGAATCAAACAATTGTGCAAATGTTCTGGATAGCTTTCATGCCATGAACCTGAAATATCATCCTTGTCTTCACCACCCTTCACGCTTTCAGCTGCTATTTGTGATGATATTTTAACTGACTATAGGGCCTTTCTACTGCAACCATTATCATCTTGATTTGGACCTTCATGGTTTGTTAATGGAGAAGAATTCTGATTTCTCTCCTCATTCGACCTATTAGTTGTTGGATCATAGAGAGTTTGGAAGGTCTGATGTAATTTATTACATAGAGGTTTAAATGGAACTTGACAGATTCCTACCGGTTGTTCTTCTTTTTCTTTGAATAATTCGGATGATTCAAAACAAAAGGGCAAGGAACCAACTTGGATTTTTTGACCATATGTTGCTGCTTTCACGCCTTTTTCTGCTATCTCATGTTCAATGGGATTCTGGGACTGCAAATTTAGATATGACAAATTTTGAACAAAGATTTGATTGCTTTCCAAATGGTCAATACCAAGGCTTGTTGATATTTGAGTTTTTGTAGCATGATAGTTATCTTTGATAAACTGAAAAGACTCAAAACAAAATGGTAAAGTTCCTTCACTTATTTCAAAATTTTCTGCACTTTCCTCCTCATTCTTATTGCTGAAGTGAACGAGCTGATTAGTACCTTGAAGTTGTTGAACCTGAATCTCTTTGTCTTTGCCCAAATTATCTTCTGATTCGTCTGCAAGGTTATTTTGGATCTGAAAAACATAGTCATCATCATATTGATCATATTTGGGCACATTATTAAAAGAAGCCATATTATCGAATGCGCATAGTAAATTAGGGGATTGCTCCTCCACACATTGTTCTGTGAATCTGTTTTCTGATCTATGGTTGGTTGAATTGGTAAAAATCTGTTCAGAAATGTCAACCCTTTCTTCTTGTGGAGCAAAAGTGTCATGGTGATCTAAACATTCAACTTTCATTGTGATATTCTGCTTTAATTCCTCTGCTTTCTTTATCAAGTTATCAAGTTCTTCCTCTTTTTCTGCTTTCAGCTTCCTCTCCCTAACTTTTAGATTAACCTCTACATCTACTGCCATGTTCTACATCTGTTGCATAGTGGAGGGGTTTCTCTCTCTCAGATGAAATTCTATCTCTGGATCAGATGCTGTTGGATAATGCAGTAGATCCAAATCAGGGGGAGGTTTTATATTCAATGGCATTGAATGATAGACTTGATTGAATCTATTTGAAAATTGTTGTACTGTCTCATCTGGATGTCTTTTTAACTGATTATATTCTTCTATGATCATGAGGAGATTGACTTTGATTATCCATCTATCAAGGAAGAGTTTGAGAAATTGTTCAAGATTTGAGATGCTTGCGTGAGGCAAAGTTTTGAACCAACTCCTGACTTTGCCTTGCAAAGAAAGAGCGAAAAGCCTAATACTAACATTCTCAACATCCACTTCAAATAAGTTAAGATAATCTTCAAAAACTTGGACATGCTTTTGAGCAGTAACTCCATTCTCTCCATCAAATCTTGGGAGATACTCAGGATGATTTTTAGGCAAAGGTTTGAGCATGGGAGGAAAAATGAGAGGTTTATATCTATCAGGAACTTTATGAGGCATGGGAGTATGTACAGGGATTGAATGACTGGGCTCGATATGAACAGGGATAAGATGATTTTCTTTGATACTTGTTTCCTCCTTGGCTGTATGATGATCTTCAGCAACATTTAAAGGCCACTGTTATAATGTGCAAGGAGGGCTTTCCTCAATATTTTCAGAAGGCAAATCATAAAAATCAAATTTAAACTCGTACTTAAACTACAATATACACAGCAAAATTTTATGGAAGAGAAAGAACATGACCTCTTGGATGATAATCCGGGTCAACAGCCTGATCTGCTCATATATCTTTTGGGTTCATTTCTCCAGTGGAGTCGCCATTATGTTAGCACTCAGGTTGTTCCCTTTGACTCCCAAGGGAATACGGCCGAGGTAACCACTAACCAATATTTGGACTGCAGGTTCTAGCCCACCTGCAATTAGAGAGGGCTCTCTCTTAATGATTTAGCTTTGTTGATGATGATTTTAGGCTAGTTATTGATTTCAAGGGGTTTTGTTTAAGTTTTGGTGGGAAGGATGATGCTTCCAAGTAGAGAGGTAGGTATAGTATGAAGTTTCAAACCATTGGGCATGGAGTCAAGGAGTAAGACTACTGGTGCATTTTCTTGGTCCCAAGAGGAATATGGAGCAAGATAGCTACACATGAAACAACATTCAAGCTAAATGGAAATGGACTGAAGGCTAAGGAATGAGAAGCAATTAAGAATCTCTCATTCAGCTTAACAGAGAGAAGGTGAAGGTGAATGAGCTCTATCTAGGAGCAGTGAATAATTCCTAGATAACTGTCAAACATGGGTGAATTAGGGAAATATGAGCCAAAGGGAATTCATATTCGTTACCAATTCAGATGAAAACATAAAGAAATAGTAGAAACTGAGCATAGAGTGCGGTTAAACAAAGCCTAAGCTATTCATTTTTCCTGCTATTTTAGATGGTGACATATGTATGATATGAGCATATATCAATGGAAAACAGAGGTAGGAAACACTTATTGAGTCATGTTGCTCCACAAGAATTCCATAATTCACTCTTCAAAACATTAATAACACAGTAGACAATCCATCTTCCAAACTTTCAGGTTGATTAAAGAAATCATCAAATATACAGAGCGAGTCTCTAGTGGAGCGAATCAACCAACCAACCCTCTAAACAGTAAATTAGGGTGGTTTATATAGAGAAAAATTTCAAAAATATCTATTACAGCAGACCTTAAATAGGTCTGAGGGAAACGAGTTTTTAACCTAATCTTGTCCTGAAATTAATGCAAGAAAATATCTTTGAGCTGCGCTGGAGGCAGCTGTATCAAAATGAGTTAATATGGTGTCCTTATGGCTCTGCGCTGTTCATTTAGCCATAATTGTGCTTTGGGTTTTGATCCCCTGCTCTTGAGTGGTTTTGATGTGCATTAACTATGATTTGAGAGCCTTAAATGTCTTCATCGCTTTCTTTGACTTTGCTTGGGGGCCTTTGATGTTCACCTGTTTTGGTATTGTCGATCTGATACTCTTTGCCGCTTCACTGATACTCTTTGATTTGATCAGGGCTTCATCTTTCCTCTGATACTCTTTCGTAGTTGAATCGGGCCGCTTTCACTCCCTTGATGTGTTGAAACTATCAAGTCGCCCCTTTTCTTCCCTTTCAGGGAAAAAATGGCTGCTGCAAATGCTTTTCGTGGCCTCTGGAATGATATCAGCGCTGGTCGATCTGAATATGAACATAAATGAAGAAATCATGTCAATATTGCAAATATTTGGGTTTTGCAAGTAGCCGAACCATGAGAGGCCCTCCATTTTCACCAATTTTTCTTAGTGATGCACGGTTAGCGCTAAGCGCTAATCATGCATCTAAAACTGCCTCAGTTTTTCATTCCGGGCATCCTTTGCTGTGATTTTCACCTTTCGCGCCTTTTTTGGTGATGATATCAGCATGACGTCAGTGGTGGGTCTCGGTACGGCATGGTGACATGGCAGGGTGATTTGGCAGTACGACAAGGTGATGATGTGGCAGTACGGTGGTAGCGACATGGCACAGGACACGTGGCGGGAGGCCGATGCAGGTTGTTGACGTCATGAAGACGTGGCGCTAACGTCATTCGGTGGAGGGCGGTATCCGGTTTTCCCCGCACCGCTTTTTCGCGTAGGTGGTATTGGGGGAGGGGCCTCCGAACACACCGGGAGGCCGACATGTGGCGGGGGTACGACAGGGAAACTGCCCATCCCCCGGATGTTAACCTCCGGTGGATCGGTGAGTAGGAATGACTGCCCACCCTTGGATCTGGAGCGCTGGCCATTGAACGGCTGGCGGGTTAATTGGAGTGGCGTGCAACTTTGGAGTGGGGCCCGCACGCTATATTAAAATAATTACGCATCCAAGGGGGTATAAAACCTTAGGTTAATGCGGGTTTGAGGGTTTTATGGAGTGCTATGCAGGTATGAATTAATTTTAATGTTCAACCAAAACTATTAAACATTAAACATTGGAAAATGACTGCGGAGGGGTAAAATTTTAGGGTTTTGGTGAGTAGAGGAGTAGATATAGGTTATTAACTCAACCAGAGGTTGGATCAATTCCAGATTTTACGACACTGATGGGTTGATAATGGTCCCTGGTGGACTTATTATTTCCCAGAACTATATTATATGGCTATAATCCCATAGGGTGGGATATTTAATATGTTTTTTTGGAATTTCATATAGTTTCTGTAGTAATAGGGGTGGGAAAGTGACTAGGGAGCTACATAATAGAATTAGAGGTTAATATGAGTTTGTGAGGTGATGGAGTAGGGGAGAGGCTAAGTTTATGTATTGAAACTTAGTCATAGGAAGTGAATGGAATGTAGAAGAGTGATTTTTACACAGGAAATGTGGCTTCTTTTCATTGAAGGAAGTCAAAACTTGACTTGATATTTTACAAAAATGAAGTGAAAGTAGGACTGGTTGGGCAGATCCCAAAGTCCTCAAGGGGGTGTTAGTAAGAAAATTTGAGGGGGAGGGTGAAAGGGAGTTAGACATGCTTCCAAAGTTCTGCCATTAAACCACTGCTTTGACATTTCTGTCATTGATGAGATGAGCTCTGATTGATAATGTATGAGGTGATGAACACCTTGCCTCTGCAACCTCAGGCTACCTACCCAACTTAATACACCTAACATTTTTTCTTCCTTTTGAAATGGGTGCACTTAGACTTGCAGACCCTGATTATCCTCTTTTCTTTTGACTGCCCTCCTATCTAAATCTACCCTTATCTCTTCCAAGGACCCAGGTTAAGCAGTTGGGCTCCTTCATTTCTCTACCTAGCTACTCATCTGCCCAGCTTAAGCTATTTGGACAGACACTTTATTCTCTATCTCTAAAACAAGAAATTTAAACCTAGGGAAGCCAAGATTAAGCTGTTGGGCCTTCCCTTAACTGTGAAGTCTTTAAGAAATGGAACTTTTGTAGCATGGAAAAGATGAACATTTTTGGCACTTCCACTGTCAATCATGAGATATGAAACCTATTTGTATAGGAAGCTAACACCACCAAGAGCAGAATTTCAAACATTAGGAAAAGAGTATCCTGGATTTGGAGAGGGACCACGTTTCCATAGGTTACTAGTAGAAGTACCTGAATCATAAGGAAATCCTTGTGGCCTATATGTATTAAGAGGGTATCCACCCCCTGCCATAGGGTTACCATACATAGGATATTTTCCTCCTAATGGAACATTGAAAGAAGGGGATAATTCCTTATAAGGATTCCATGCACTAGCTGGCAGAGGAAAGGCCTATGAGGTTTATGTTCAAAGGAAGGGCATACTCCCATGTTGACCAAATAAATGGGATAAGTTCCCAGCCCCTAAACCACTAACGGAAGGATTTGACAATCCTTGACCTCCTTGGAAAGGATTAACATTCTCAGCCTGTCCTAAGTTCAAAGATGGATTGGAAGGAGGAATATTACCATTTCTAGAAGAAAAATCCTGAAAATATGTTGAACCACTTGGCATAGAAGTCATAGCTGTGGAAAAAGTAGATGGGAAGGTTGAAGGAACCAGGGGAATCCCACTAGATGGCATCCCAAAAGGATAGGCACCAGTGAAAGGGGTGCAAGGTTGGGTTCCCCCACTCGGACCTAGAATGGAGGTAGAGCCAACTGCTAGTGTACTAGATGTAACAGTAGAGATAAAAATAGTACCCCCTCCTGCAATTGAAGAAGGCGTCTGCACACCAGAAGTATTAGTAGCCATACTTACGCCACTAACAATGACCATATGGAAGAAAGAAGGAGAGTCAATAGGGCTTGCCAACCTTTGAGTTGGGGTACCCACGTATGATACAACGTAAGGAAGTTGAGAAGGAATAGGTGTCAAAGGATTCATGGGGTACTCAGGGAAGTCCTTAAGATCAATCTTGTCTTTCGATTAGAAGAGCACCCTAGTAAGCACCAAAGCATTTCCATCCAAATTATGAACTGCACTAGCTTCACCCTATGAAAAGAGAGCCCCTAAAGTAGGATTAATCTCTGATGTGTCATGTGCTACTGATTGAAAATAACCAACAAAAATACTCCTACACCTTTTAGATAAAGTCTCAGCACTCATAGGTGAAATCCCATGAATCCTCCTAGAGCGACGAAACTATAAATCAACCACTTTTAAATATTAAAAGAACTTTTAAAGAATCAGAAAATACTTATGGAAATATAGGAGAAAATAGAACTCACTAAAAATTCCCTAAAGATACAACCCAAAAAGCATCTTCCAGCTATTTCCGCTATGGGTGATTATGACTGGACACCATAATAAAAGAATGCGAAGATAAGGACCTTCAAAAGATAGCTTGAGATAATTACAGCCCAAGCATACCAGTGAAGGTATTAGAAATAGTTACGCTAACCTCCAGACAATAGCCTTTTCTGGTGAAAGTACCTGAGCTTCGCAAGGGCACCCTCCATAAGTACTATGAAAGTGTTGCAACATTTGTCTCAAGTAACAAGGGCATTTCCCCTCGTAGTCACTTGTGTGATCCCTACGATAGGCAACTAAGGCCACCAATTTGTAATCAAAATCTGAGCAAAGCAGACGTGGGTGCAAGATCCAACAAGTAGGAGAGGGTGTATCTCTATTTCCCTATCTTCACTCATCCTCATGCTTAACTCATGTGTCAGAATAGCTTTCCTAGATAGCTTAATGAAACTCGATTTGCACTCTTTAATCAACATATATGTTTCAGTTTAGAGTGGCCTTGGAGAGTTTACTCTCCACACACCTATTCCAAGGAACTAAATTCCCTAGACTAATTGATGTAGCTATGACAAAAAGAAAACCCTAGTTCATTTAGATTAAGCGCTTGATTTTATTGTTTGTTATTTAGGTCACGGGTAGTGTAAGTAAAACTTATGATGTTTTGACATGAAAAGAAACCAATAGAAAACTAGGATACATGAAAATGCAATTTTGTTTATTCGATAAAAAGTGATCTCTACAAGGTTCTATGAGAACTCTATGAAAGAAAAAACTCAATTTTTTTCTTTCAAACATGCTCACGCATTCAACATCTATCAAAAGAGACTAAAATTCTTAAAATGAAAACTACCTTAATGCATACTGGAATGCATAAATGCAAGATTCTATGGAAGGCTCTAAACAAACAAATGTGTTCTTTCAAGGTCATAAAGTCAAAATTTAACTGAACAAGGAGAAACCAATATCCAAGAAAATACCTCCCAAGCGAAGAAAATTTCAACCTTAAACAAAGATTCACACAGTTCTTGACAAACCAACAGATAAAAAACCAAAAACTAAAGAAAGAAAAGGAAAAAACAATTTTTTTATTTTTCCTTTTTAAGGACTTAAAACAAAAGTTTCAAGAAGGAAAAGAAATCAATCACCTCAAGATCAAATATGAAGCAAAAAGAATCCAAACTTCACAAGCCATGAACAATCACTAAGATGATAAGACTAGAGTGACTAAGAGACCAAAACACTTGAATGATTTGACCTGAAGGATACCTAAAAGATTCAGACAAACAAAAAGATTCCAGAGAACAAAAATATTTCATTGAACCAAAATTGCAAAGACCTTTCTCAAATAATAAAAAAGAAACCAAATGAGTCAACTTCAAGAATGCAAAGTGAAGTAGTGAAAATATTGGATTGTAACCAAGTTGAGAATCAACTCACTATTCTAGAAGCATAAAACAGTCAGACACTTTACCAAGAAGGTCTGAAATCCAAACTAAGAATGCAGAACTTCAAAAAAAATGCAAACCCTAGGTTGACAAGATATTTTGCAAAAAGAGACAAAGAAACTGACACCAATAAGAAACAAGACCATTCTAGACTAAAAATGACTTCAAAAGAGCAGGAAAACCAGGGTAATCCCCCAAATAAAGGAAAAAGTTTGAAAAACTCAAAATTTCCCAAATATACGTGACTGTTTATTCATAGAGCCACGTGTACACACATGATTGTTTCTGAAGAAACAATCATATACATGGGTTTCGTTGGAGGAAATTATGTGTGTATGCTTTTGTATATAAGAAAAATCATGTATATGTAGAAAAATAGGGAAAAAAATAAAAAATACAGACCTGATCCAAAAGATCATATTGATTGTCGAGACCGCAAATGAGTCAATAATACTGGAAAAATAAAGAAACAATAAGGAGAAGCCTATATCAAGGAAAAAACAACCCTTCTAGGAAATACAAGATTGTATTCCCCAGTGGAGGTGCCAATTCTGTTGGCAGGAAAAACATCTGTAAGGTAAGGGTTGAAAACCTCAACAGATCGAATGTAGAATATCAACAAGAAGAATACATTCAAGCAAGAAAACTATGTAAAATACTAAAGTTGGGTTTGAGAGGAGTAATCGTAGGTCCTAAGTTTTATGTAGATCCCATAGGGTCGAAACCCTCTGCTTCCTCCAAAGTGATGATACCTGCAACACAGTTCAGAGAAGCATATACATAGCAAGCAGTTCAAAGTGCGTCCATAATAAACATGTTAGATCATCAAGAATAAACATATAAATCATGATATATTAAAAATGAGATCATAACATATCAGGAACAAGATAGAGATTCTTTATTGATATCAACAAATAGTAGTGGAAAGATACAAACTGATTTGACCATGGCACCAATGAAACCTTTCTCTGGATCTGTTTAGCCCAAGCCTCAAAGATCACCCCTCAAGCATGTGAAAAGGAATTCCATATAATATAAGATGCGCATCTCTGCAAGGAAACAAGGGTTTCCTATGACTAGGAGTGTAGGAGGCATAGGGAAAATCAGACTTGATCTGGGGACAAAAGGACTATAATGTCAATATCCTATATCCTTCCCTAACTAGGCCTTCCTATGAGGTGTATAAATACCACCATAAATCATTTGATTCAATTAGGCCACTGGCTCTTGTAGGTGGGCTTTCGGTGAAACCTGTAAACCCCACCCAAGAAATAGGAAATATTTTTATTTTTTCTTATTTTAAATTATGTTTGCAAGTTCTATATTATGGTACCCATGTGTGTACATGCTTTTTAAATGGTAGAGTTGTGTATGGGATTGAAAATATTATTTTTTAATAAATGATCAATTCTGAATGGGAAAGGGATGCCCAAGGCCATATTAGAGCATCAGATCTATAAGAGAGATTAATGATGCTATAATAGTAGGAGTCCTAGCAGTGGGTGATAGTATAATGCCTTGACTATGGTATTGTGTAGAGGAAAGTATGATAACTTTGGTTGAGAGCAAGTATGTGACCTTGCGAAGAGTCAAGTGTGATTCATGAAGGTTCTCACACACAAAGGGGAAGAGAAAGTGCATCCCTTAGAAGCCTGTAATATTATGCAGCTTGAAAGGAACACGTGATGGAATGAAATCACAAGCTAAAATGAAGAATAGTCCACAAGTTAAAGTGATGAGTTAATCCAACAACACGCATTCAACCATATTCATACAAATGCATACAAATCATTTCATAAGCATAGCATAAGTTAAATAACATACATTTCCAATCCAACAAGAATAGTCCTACTACATTAACAATATATGCATGAAATTGTGTTGGCTCTAATTTTATTATTATAAGTGAAAGTTCCATCCATACATACACCATTGACAACCACTAGCCCCAGTACTAGAAGATTATAGTCAAGAACACATGCTCCTCCAAAGAAGTATACTAGCTCTATGCTATGGAGAAGCCAAGGCTCTTCACAATACTCCCAAGCCTTCTCTAAGCCTAAGCCTAGCCAAAATCTTGGCTCCCAAAAGCTTGTTCTATGAGTTATGAGGTTCTATTTATAACAAAGGGTGGGGTGACCCTTGACATTCCCCTTTTTGACTCTTTGACTTCCCTCATGACTCTTCAACTTCTTCACTAAATGATGCATTACATTACATGATGAATTTTCATATTCCAATATTGACACTTGGAATTTCACTTACAAAATATTTACAAATAATATTACATTTTCCACATGTACCCATATAGGAAAAAATAGGCTAGAGACAGCGTAACAAGACACAACACTATGATTATGGAGTTTGGAGAAATCCCAACACAAAAACATCCACTTGATGCTTCTTGGTCACATATCGGTGCCAAGATTGGTAATGTGTGATGGTGTCCCCAAGCTGTTTGATGGTGTCTTTCTGGAAGTAGATTCTTGTCTCCATGGCATCTGGGTATATGGCCCCTAAACCTATATCCAACTCATTCTAAAGCATGAAACGAATGGTGTTGACCTTGACAGGACCACCGATGTAGTTATGCATGTTGTGTGCATTCAGCATAAGGTCTTCCCTCGTGGCTTCTCATCTTATCTTCTTCAAACACTCATCAATATTCAACCAAACTTGGTTCTTGGGTTTAGCATCGGTGAGGGAACTGATTAATGAGGTCTGGTGCTTTCTCACCATAATATCAAAATTGTTGTATAACCACACATATGAGGCTTGTATGTTACCGATGAATGGGGTGAGCTGCTCGTAGTTCAAGCTCAACATTTGGATCTTCGCTTTCTGTAGCTCTGCCTATGGCTTCATCTTCTTCTCTAAGTCGTGTGGGGCCCCTTTGTACTGCATTTTCCACTCTTGTACATGGTATATTACAACATGTATGTTCTTGAGATTTTGACCAAACTCTTTGCTTCGCTATTATAGGTCATGCACACGGACAACTGCTTTATCCACCGTGACAAATCCATCATAGAGCTTTCGCATGGTATCACCAAGTGTTAATACTTTAGCAAGTATCATTGTTTTCATCTCCCCCAATGCAAAAAATTCATTCTACATTGACACTCGAAGTTGTTCTGGATCTTGCTTGGAAGCCTGCAATTTCTTTTCCAGTTGTTCATTCTCATCCATCAGGTACTAAACATTTGAGCTTGTTTCTCCTGCATAAGCCAAGCTGGCTTGTGAAATGGCAGTTCGATGCTTCTTGGTGTCTGTCACTATCACCCTTTGCTTGATGAATGCAAGTGATGTGTGATCATCTGGAAAGTGCTTCCTCCATGCTTGTACAATCCTCTTCTATAACACATCAAATGATAGATTGTACACATTCATGACCTGATCATTATCAAGGATGTTATAGACATTTTTGTGCCTTACAGCATTGAGCATGAAATGTCCATAATCTAAGGGATCCAAAGTCCCTAAACATGTTGTTCCTATCCCTAGAGGAACAAGGCTAACAAACCACAGCAATTCACAGAAGTTCTCCACCAAAAACTGCTCAAAAACAAGTCAATTCAGGATCAATTCAGTGGCTCCACTAGCTGTCTGCGCTGAATGTCAAAGCCAACACTGGGTGCGTTGAGAGAGAATTTCCAAATGGAAAGTTCATTCCAAGAGGTGTCAAGACCCAGGAAGCTTCCAGAATCTTCCTCAATGACACTTGCCTCAATGAATTCGACTGGTGATGAGTAAGAGGCTCTTAATCTCCAAGTGGAAGCAAGAACCTCCAAGTGGAATCAAGAACTGACAGAGCGAGAGGACACTAGTCAGATCTCAAGCTAACTCATCCTCTCTCCAAACATCTATATATGGATCTCTCCTCCATGAGATCTAGGGGCTGGAATTTTGTTATTGCAAAGAATTGTTGTTGGTTTGAGATTTGAATCATTGGGTGCTTAATGCTTTGAAGGGGGTGAAGATAGGAATTCCATTTGCTGGGAAGGAGATGCTGGATTGGAGCCCTCTGGGTTGTATCTCTTCCTGAACCTTGTTATTCATCAATAAAGCTATCTTGGTTTCTCCTATATACTGATGTATCTTTGATGTATGATTGCATTAGTATGTTTAGTTTATTTCTAATCCTGAACTAGTTATGAATATGGATCCATGTCTTGTGTAGTGTTCTCTTCTTGTGATCTTGCAGAAACCTCTTGAAGTTGGGCGAGCGAGAAGGAAAGTAGCTGGGAACTCGCAAAGAGAAGAGAGACCAGATCGAGGGACAAACGGAAGACACCGGTTAGTCCATCTACCTCTCTTCATTCTTAATTCATAAAGGAAGAATACTAGAATAGCTGTCTCTGTTTGTTGCTAAGGCACTGTCACACCTTAGGTGGATAGGATCATCCTGCATAGGCATTTTTCCCCACAACAAATTGGCGACTCCACTGGGGAGATTTGTTTAGTCATTTTATTTTTGTTTCCATCATTTTTTGTTTCATAGACTCAACAGCAACAATCAAACTGCATCTGCTATTCTCAAATGCAAAGTAGACAGCTGTTGCTTTGATCCAATCACTGGATTTGTCTATGATCTGAACAATGGAGTCAAAAATGATTTGATGATCCTTTGTGATAGATCTTAGTATCCCCTCAAAGCATCCCTTTGATTGTACCTTGCTTGTTGCTTTTATTTGGCCTGAAACAGTAGATTAATCAGCAATCTGTAACCCAGAACCCAGTGAGAAACTCTCGTTTCTCCTTCAGCGCGACCCCTGTGAAGAGGTTCTGCATTTCAACGCAGGTCCCGTGAAGGCTACCTGCGCTGAATGTCAAAACCCCTGTGTTGAGGTTGCGCTGATCCAGTTAGGCCTTGTGCAGCTGGGGTTCTCTGCTCTGTTTTGCCCTGTTTTGATCTCTGATTTTTGCAGCCTGTAACCAGCATAGGTACCAGTCTGATAACTCCTTTTCTCTGCTTAAATTCTGCCTCCTTTTGTACAAAAAGACTGTGAGTGTTTTTATGTGTTTGTGGCATCATTCGTAGTTTTCCTTTGCATGAGTGAAATAATCATCCTGTAGCCCTTGATTCAGATCTGTTGATTGTGATCTTAGGAGAGAGTTCATTGGCTGTTTACAGTTGGTTATACATTCATTCTTGATTTTGGTTTGAGTTTGTCTCTTTTAAAGTGTCGAAACAAGAGTTTATTTCGAAAATCGTTAAGTGTTGTAATCTCTTCTACCCTCTCTGATTTCGAAAAGTAAAACTTGTTTGTATTTGTCATTTAAAAGCAAATTCAAAGTTGTGCAAAAAGCTTTCTCTGTAGGCATCAATACTAAGAAAGCAGAAAACAAACACCTGCATTGTGCATCTGCATCTTGATAGTTTGCATGTTTGATTTAGGAAAAGTGCATTAGAGTGTGCTGATTGCTCTTTGAGAAAAGATGGTCTCTTTCTTTTCCCTTCGTAGCTAGGATTTTCAAAGTTGAAAAGGTAAAAAGCTTGCTTATCATCTTTAGACTGCATTTAGGAATTTGTATCATACATCTCATGGTGAACCTCAAAAGGCAAACTTCTAAAAAGATCAACCTAAAATAAATTGAATGAACTTAACAACGCTTTGCAACATAACGCACAACATAGAGGTCTAGGCTAGAGACGTGTTCCGGCGTCGTAAAGCCTGGTGACTGTCGATCTCGTTGATGGTGGGTGATTCTTCCTGAGGGACGATAGCGCCGGTACAGATTGTGCTCCCACGTACTGTCGCGTATATATTGGGAGACCCCTATAGGCATAAAACCTTTATCCTTAGGAAGCCGTGTCGGCCGCCCTATTGATCGCAATGCACTGAACACAGCATTCAGGAAGATTGACCGCCCGTACCCTAAAAAGTATTCTGCGGTTTTGCGAAAAGTTTGGCACACCCTCTGCCTAGAACTCCAGAGCAGTTCCTTTTGGCCTTTTTCAGACTCTATAATGGAAAAAGTCCATCCGAGCATTTGTCACTTCAGGCTCGTTAAAACATCGAAGGAGACTAGAGTCATCTTTAGCTTTTTCTCGACTCTTTAAAAGTGAAAAAGCAAGTTGTGTCTAAAGCGTCGTTAAAATTTATTTTAAACGGAACAATCACCCCTTATTCCTGCGTTGATCTTTAGGTTGAGAAAATGGAGCACACCAACCAAGGAATTCCCCTTGGTGGAAATCCTAGTCCCTTCTCCTCTTGGGGAGATGTTGGTGCGCCCCACATGGCCACATTGTCGCTTCCAGGACTAACAATTGGCTTTCCGGTCTGGCTCTTCTCAACTAATGTTGTTCAAAACACCACTATTCCTGAACAGTCGAATCAACATTTAGACCAGACCAGAGTTGCCCACCAGCCTTCTACTTCATCTAATTCTTCCTCTCCTCCTTCCTCTTCGCTTGACGGAGCTAGTAAAGCAAAAAACCAAGTTCCTAAGGAGAAGAAGGAAAAGAAGAAGAAAGAGAAGAAGAAGAAGGAGCCAAAAGCGACTGGGGGCAAACAAGTGTCGTCTGACAAAAATTCACACACAGCACTGACTAGGCCTAAATCGCCATGTGTCATATGCAAGGGGGACCACTTACACAGAGATTGTCCCTGCATCCCTCGGATACTAAGGGACTGGTCTCCCCATTTGCACAATTCGGTAGCGTCAACCTCTGATAGCCATGTTGACAGCTCACCGTCAACTAGTGAAAGTGAAGTCACAGGACAGAGAGGGAAAGCTAGATTTCCCTGCAAACTATGTGAAGGCGACCATGCCATCCACCGTTGTCCCTTCTTAGATGAGGCTAAAAGAGTTTTGGAAGATCCCCCGATTTTACGAGCGCAACTTCCTCCTAGATATCAAAAACTCCTGCCAAGTCCTTCACTAGTTGAGAACCAGGCTGGCCCGCCCAAGTGGTCAGCTGAAGCACCTATCATTGAGGATGAACCGTCTGAATCCATACCTGACGAAAGTCAAAAGGTTGAGGCGGCAGTTGACCTGGTTTTGCCTTCAGAGGCTCTATCTTCGAATGATACCATCACAGAGGAGAATAAAGACGACACCGTCCAAATTCTCTTCATCAACACAAACTCTGACGAACAAGGGGGAAATTTGCCCATTCCTTTATCGCAGGAAGGAACTTCGCCAGAGTCATACCCGGCCGTCTATTCGGTCCCACCACCAAGCAACCTAGTTGTGTCCTTCGACTGGAACCAACTAGGCAGACCCCGTTTGCCAGCAAGCATACCATTCAGAATTATCGTTCAAATATACAGAATGGTAATGGCTGGCACTATCATTGATGAGGGGGCATCTGTGAGTATCCTTTCCTTTATTGCTTGGAAAGCGCTTGGTTCGCCGGCACTTTTGCCTGAAATGAGAAATCTATCAGGCTTTGATAAAGGAACCAGTCGACCTTTAGGGATCCTCCCCAATGTGCCCATAACATTGAAAGGGAAGACCGTTCAAATGAACGTGATGGTCGTTCAAGGACCCTTGGATTATAACCTACTCCTTGGACGAGACTATATATATTGCATGGGAGCCATCGTCTCCTCACTCTTTAGAGTAATGTGTTTTCCGCACAAAGGAAGAGTGGTCAAGCTCGTGGACCAACTTTCATTTCCCGGATCACGCATCGCAAATAGTCATGTACCATCCCTAAATGGTCTCTTCATGCAAGAAGTGTCTCAACCCACGGTCCATCCTCCTGATGAGCGCGAGTAATCCGAGAGGATATGACTGGAACCCAGGGGGCATGCGTCCTGGTCTGCTTCGGCAGGAAAACTTTGGGTATAGGGTAGGTTTCCGCGGGAGAATATGACTAGTCCATACCCCGTCCGTCTAGGAAGAGGGGTTGTTCTAGAATAATATTCTTTTGTCAAAGTTATGTGAGTTGGCAGGCATCGTCGCTCACCTTTGTCTATTTCGGTAGACATTGCCGAGGAGGTGTTTTGTTTGAAAGATTAACGAGACAATCTTTGGGTAACCTGAAAGAGGTAAGCCTCTCTCGGTAAAACAATTGTTTTGGCGGAAAAGAAGTAGAGGTAACCTTGAAACTCTATCATACCCGGGGGCATGCAAACCTTTTGGAGTGCAAGCAAGGGGTGGCTATTTATTTTTTAAATTTTTAGGACCTCTAACCCTTTAAACTCGTAGGATTAGTCGTTTCCGAACTTGCATAACGAAAGGATGCGGAGCAAAGCTTAGTGAGATGAAGCTCCATAAAAAATAGAATCTTGATGAGACACTCTTATCATATGACTAGGTTAATCGAGAAGTTTTAGCACACAGTTCATGCTCATTAAAAAATAAACACAAGATCCGAGCAATTTTAGCACATAGTTCATGCTCGTTAAAAAATAAACATAAGATCGAGCAAATGTTTCCACCCGCGTTTAAGCTCGTTAAAAAATGAACTATCCCGGTAAATAACCACTGTGAATGTAATATCATCAGCCATTAAAGCCTTGGTCGTGTTTGCACCGTCACCTCCACTTTTCCATTGGCCGATCGTTCACCTCCATATGTTTGTTTACCCATTTTGAGGAACAGCTGCGAAGAGTGATTTCACTAGCCATCCTTGTGACACTGCCGTGATTGGAAATTTCCAACCTGTACCTGGAATCAGCTGCTAACCCGTTTTATCACTCGTTCCTCAAAAGACGAGTCTTCTTTAAGCTCTTTTCACCTGACTCATAAAATATGAAAAGATTGCCAAGTCCTTTGCCTTCCAGCTCGTTAAAGGGACAGGAAGTGTTATCCCTCCTCTAGATTTTAATCTTTTTGGACCTGAGGGATTATTGCACAAAAAGATCGAGCGCTTGTTTTATTCGGCTCGTTTAAACTATCGAAAACACATCCCTTCTGTATTGTTTTATACTTTTTTGGACCTAAGGGATTAGATGACGAAAAAGGACTTTTGGAGTTAACTTTATGTACCTTTTCAGACTCTCTAAAAATGAAAAGGACCGAGTTATCTTTGTCGTTAGACTCGTTAAAATCATTAAATAGCGACAAACTTGTCTTTAAACGAGAACGAGTTTCACTATCGCTAGGCTCGTTAAAACATAGCGATGGGCTTGCCCGAAGGGCAGGTTATAGAGCAAGCATATGTTATCCTCCTCAAGCTTGACAAAAATAAAGAGGTACTGGTCAGCAATGACTGGGGAAAAATCAGGAGAAACTCAAGAGAACTTTGATGGTAGCAAGTCGCTCTTGAACATGACACTTTTCCTCCGTACCACAATCGGGTTGGGTTGTTTCATTCACTGGTCACATCACCATGGTCTCACCATACCATCCATATTTGGGGTAATGCTACCGATCCATCGCATCAGTGTCGCCATATGTTCAAGAGAAGTCATTCAGAGAAAGTCAACCGTGTCCCATCCACTACCGTACATTATCCTTCATCCTTTCATGACCGCCACCCTGAATCATATGTCACAGATCGTTTTCACCTCCATCAAAATCATTAGCTCCGTTCCGTGTCATTGATGTGGGATTCATTAAGGCCCTCCTTTGACGGATCGCTTCTTGTCGACATCAGCTCATTATCCAAGAAGTTGATCTAGGAACAACCCCTTCAGTACTTTGAAGCTTGCATGCCTCAATGGCAAGTTTCTCACTTCCGCGACAGGTATACATCAATGACCTTCGACCGAAAGATTTTGCGTGGTGTTCGACGCCAAGTCCTTTATTTACACCACGTGAATTGTACTGCAGTACCTTGAGGGTCATTATCATTATCGGTGATTCCTCTCGCGCTTGTTAACGGTTTACCTCATTGACCGATAATCAAGTGATGTCTTTCCATGTTCGACTTCAGAACAATTCTCACATGGATCGACTTGTACTTAGAGTGAAGATCGGACGAGTTTGAAGATCGTGGATCTAGTTTCATCCATCCGGGCTGCGATATATATTGAGGAAAAATAAAGACATTGACATGTACATCATTGCAGCAGATAATCATCCTACCCAAAGGATGATAATTTCATCAAAATTATCAGTCTACCACCAGACGATTGTCTGTTCTATGTACAGAAAAATGAATTTATAAAGTTGAGCATGGGAATGCCCGCCTCAGCTAGATCATGAAAGCAGTATGAAAAATAATGTATTGTATTGTATCTTATTACAGGTCTCCTCCCAGCATTGGATGAACTTCGGATCCCCCTGATAAAGCATTTCACCCGATAAATGGCCTCATACTTTAGGGGGCAACTGTTATAGACATTTTTGTGCCTTACAGCATTGAGCATGAAATGTCCATAATCTAAGGGATCCAAAGTCCCTAAACATGTTGTTCCTACCCCTAGAGGAACAAGGCTAACAAACCACAGCAATTCACAGAAGTTCTCCACCAAAAACTGCTCAAAAACAAGTCAATTCAGGATCAATTCAGTGGCTCCACTAGCTGTCTTCACTGAATGTCAAAGCCAACACTGGCTACCTGCACTGCAACGCAGGTAGAAGCACTACTAGGGTGCGTTGAGCAAGAATTGCCAAATGGAAAGTTCATTCCAAGAGGTGTCAAGACCCAGGAAGCTTCCAGAATCTTCCTCAATGACACTTGCCTCAGTGAATTCGACTGGTGATGAGTAAGAGGCTCTTAATCTCCAAGTGGAAGCAAGAACCTCCAAGTGGAATCAAGAACTGGCAGAGGGAAAGGACACTAGTCAGATCTCAAGCTGACTCATCCTCTCTCCAAACATCTATATATGGATCTCTCCTCCATGAGATCTAGGGGCTGGAATTTTGTTATTGCAAAGAATTGTTGTTGGTTTGAGATTTGAATCATTGGGTGCTTAATGCTTTGAAGGGGGTGAATATAGGAATTCCATTTGCTAGGAAGGAGATGCTGGATTGGAGCCCTCTGGGTTGTATCTCTTCCTGAACCTTGTTATTCATCAATAAAGCTATCTTGGTTTCTCCTATATATTGATGTACCTTTGATGTATGATTGCATTAGTATGTTTAGTTTATTTCTAATCCTGAAATAGTTATGAATATGGATCCATGTCTTGTGTAGTATTCTCTTCTTGTGATCTTGTAGAAACCTCTTGAAGCTGGGCGAGCGAGAAGGCAAGTAGCTGGGAACCCGCAAAGAGAAGAGAGACCGGATCGAGGGACAAACGGAAGACACCGGTTAGTCCATCTATCTCTCTTCATTCTTAATTCATAAAGGAAGAATACTAGAATAGCTGTCTCTGTTTGTTGCTAAGGCACTGTCACACCTTAGGTGGATAGGATTGTCCTGCATAGGCATTTTTCCCCACAACAAAGGAGAAAAACATCTCCTTGCTCGCTCAAGTCTTGTTTTGATATTGGAGGTGATGGAGACTAAGGGATGACTTGTGGTGCTCTAGGAATCAGGTCAATGTCTTGATTCTATGGATATTGTTCCAACTCCATGTTTTTCACTTCAATAAATTGATCAATCTACTGAACAAGTTCCCGATCTTGCATCTATTCACCCTCTTCCTGAGCTACTCATTGTTTCGGCTCATCAACCTGTATCGGCATTGTTTTCTTTGTCATCGCACCTTGCCTTTGTTCTTCTTCCTGCTTTTCCTCCTCTTCTCTTTATCTCCTTCTCAACTCATGTTCTTCCTTCAACTTCTTCTCTGTCTCCTATAGCTTCAGTTCTACTTCTTACAACCTTTTCTTTCCTCTCTTTCGTCACTCTGCTCTCTTCATCCATTACTCCCTCTTTTCTTCCCTTGCCAAATCTTCTTTCTCTAGGATAGGATCTACCTTCATATTATAGCTTTTCTCTCCCTCTAAGTTCTTAGCAACCTTCCTCTTTGTCTTGTAGTTGTCCTACACTGGATTGCTTCCTTCTATTGTTGTTGTTGTTGCTTTCATACCTATTTTTATTTTCAGAGCAACTTTACTAACTTTTGCTATACTGACCAGCTCATTGATTCTAGAGGCATTGTAGCAGTACCTCCAAGGCTCCTCCTCTGGCCAACAACATCTCCCATGGATCCACGGAAAATAAATTCGCGTACAATGGTCCTTAAAAATACCATGGGGATCATATGGATTAAAATCCTTGATTCTGAACTTGAATTTCAGTGTGTCCTTAACCTCCGCATTTTCATATTTCAAGCTCTTAATGTCATATAATCTGATTCACAAAGGAAGAGTGGGCCATGGTACCTTCTTCTTCCTATGCAGCCCTACTGACAACCATGTAGCGAGGTGGTATGAAAATTCTTTCATGATTAGCTTTCTAGTGGCATACCTTGGTAGAGCATGCAGAGGCTTCTCTCTGCAAAACACTCTGATGAAGGTGCCACCTAGTGAGGCATACCAATCTGTGATGTTTACTATCACCTCCATTTCTTCTTGGAACATGAAAGGTGGATCCTTCTCAAATCTAAGCTTGTGTAATGGGATCATAAAATGGTCAGTTATCCTTGCCACCAGTCCTCGATAGTTGCAGTCGGAAGGAAAATTGCAATAGATGTTAATGGTAGTCTCTTTTTATGTCCATGTCCAGCTCATGCTAGCGAATTAATGCTAGGCAGAGATTACATCCAATAATTATGCAGACATGTAAAACCTTGCTTACTCATTCTTGGGTGAATTTTGTGCCTTGGCCACATGGGACTTCAACTGATAAGATAACATATCTGACCAGTTGAATGGCCTCCCATCATTCACCAACTGGTCTAGTAAGACTAACCACCCTTCAGGAAAGGTTTTTGTGTTCTCTTGACCATATATTCTCCAAGGAAAGATGATCAAGAACTAGTAAGCCTTCCTATGGGACTTCGTCTTGTGAACATGGGTGGGTGTCTGCCTAATATTTGATGGCTCTTTCACCCAACGTTTGACAATGTCTCTAGTGTTCACATAGCTATGGGTGGAATTGAAAAGTGAGTCCATGCACTTCACCGTCTGAAGAAAGTGATACATTTGCTGAAATTTATCTGCCCTAAAGGTGGTAAGATCTCTCCCGCTGGCACTGCTCAATTTTATAGTCTTCTCATCCGTATGTGAGATAATATAGCTAATGATTTTATCACATGGGAAGGTGGGGTACCTACATGCATCCTTATATAACCCTGACTGCTAGATGCTAAGATAAACTTGTCGGTCATCTAAAATTTCCTTGAAGTCTTTTGCAAAAGTGTCTTTGATTTGTTGTCATGGCAGTGTTGTTCCCTTCTTAATGAACAACTGAGTATCTACATATACTGGTAGATCAACTGATATCTTCTCAATTTCTTCCCCATTACTGCTCTTGAAAATTTCCTTTGATGCAACTCTCTTGGATGCCATGTTGATTGTAACTACTAGACAAATGCTAAAAAACTATTGTACCTGTGATGCAAAGAGGACACTCATGGCAATCAAATGTTAGCTAAAATCAAAACAACTTCAAGACAAGATCAAGCGGCAAGTTTGGCTCATGATAAGAACGATTGTGTAGTTTTGACTTAAAGAGGTGACTCACTGACTATGGGAACTGTGTATTGTGCAGTCCCAAGAGTTAGTGTGAAACACTGACGACTAAAATTGCGCAATGTCCATTTCAATTTGGGCCAATGCCTAGGAAAGACTACACATCGTGCAACCTCAGTGGCCAAGCTAGGAGATTGGCTCTTGGAATTGCACAGTGTGAATTTAGAGCCAACACAGGCTAGGCTCTATGCAATTCCAGAAGCCAGGCTAGATGCTTGAGTCTCTAGATTGCGCAGAGCTAGCTGTGCACAGTGAGATTCAGGCAAGGGGGCCCAGATCTGCTCAAGGGGAGTGTCAAAAACAAGAGGATATGAAGGATAGTGTGATTTCAAGTGTATATCTGACTAATTATTTATTCATGCATGTGAAACAAGTGCATCAGTTGATTAAACTGAAGGAAAATGAAGCATGTGAAGAGAGTCGCAGCAACGGTGACCGTTGGTGCAAAAACGTGAAAACCCATGCGACACTTGGGAAAGGAAATGTATAACTTGAAACAACACTTATACAAGATAAAAACAAGTTAAAACACTAGAATTCATAAAAAGAAACAAGTGAAACAACACCCTCACAAGCTAAATAACAAAAAGCGACAGTAAAAATGGCAAAAGACGAGAAAAGCAAGACTCATCCTAAAAAGCGAAGACGATCGCACCAAAGGCTCCAATATCTCCTCAAGGATGTTATAGCTCCAAGATTGAGTGTGAAAATGAGATCTAACATCATTGATTAAATATATTTGGTCAAGTTAGGGTTTATGACGTGCATACCTAAAATCAAGGAAACAGCGACACTTGGCAGAATTTTTTAAAAATGACACAAGTGCCTCATTTGGGTAACTAAAAATAGATCCCTATTTTTTAGGGATGCCTTTTTGTTTTTTCTTTTTTTTGAAAAACTCCCATGTATTGTCTGGGAAGATTGCACAGTTCTGGGAAGGACTAGGCAACTCTTCGACTCATGCACTACGAGGTTTTTAGCACAGTGGGGTCTGCACAATGTTCAGGCTTAGTGTTGGGTTGCCCCTCCATGACTGCGCATTTACAAAGCTCAAGGCTCACTGTCAGTCAAGATTGTGCAATTACCAATAGAAACACCAGTTTCCCTCAAGAATTGCGCAGTTCTCTGAGGCAAGCCCAGAACTATTTAGGGACCAAGTTAGGAGATCATCTTGTGGGTTAGAAAATTAAATAAGAGAGAAAACACAAGCCAAGATGAAAATCATAAGGCTCATTCAAAGCACAAGTACCTGGATTAGTGTAAGACAAGTTGTTATGGTTTAGAAGGAGGACTCCAAAATCGAAGAATAGGAAAAATTTGGAGGGTTTTTGTAGTTGTTATAGCACCATTTACCACCCTTGGTATTTGTGATGCTTGACTTATGGCCTAGGGAAACCCCTACTTCCAGACTTGGTCCAAAGATATAAAAAGTAGTGTTTTATTCCCTGTACACTACTTTTCCCCGAGATAAAATTTTGTACACATGGGTCAGTCAATACCCAACCCGCGTATATGTCTTAAAACACTTAAAAAAATTAAATTTCCTTAATTATGGGCAGCGTTCACGAGTTTTACCTACTGATTACCTCCTATTGCCAGTGGCCCAACTATTTCCCAACTAAAAAACTAATTGGGAGAAATATAAATAGACTTCTATGGGAAGGCCTAAAGGAGGAGAGGAGATAGAGTTATTATACTGAGATTATCCTTGACTGAGTCTGATGAATCCCTGTGACTCATGAACTTCCCCAAGCTTCAGGAAACCCTTGTTTCCTTGATTATAAATATTATCCCTTTTGCTTGAGATATCATCATGTTGGTTATGGAAGAAGATTGTTGAAGGCTGGGATAGGACGAATCCAGAGGACAGTTCCACTTAGAGCCGGAAGAAGGAGACTCAAGTGAATTCTCTCCATGTTATTTATAGCTTACTGCAATAAAAGAAATGTTGTCTTATTTTCGAAATTAACTTTGATTATGCATCAAATTATGTTGTAATTCATATATGAATGTTGTTTTGATGTATGATCAATCATTTATTTATATGATATAAAGTCAAATTTGTGAATATGCTTTACTTCTATACTACTATTTTTGTTCGAATTGAATGATTTTTAGGTTTGAAGAACATCGGGAGTTGCAGAGGGTCTGAACCCTGTGGGACATACTTGAACGAAGGAAATCCGAGTACGTTCACTCTTACATAGTTTGATTATATAAGAATTTTGCTTGAGTTATATGAGTGCTTCTTGTTGTAGTTTTCTTCTACTCTGTTGGGGTTCTAACCCAAAGCCCCAGGGTACTTATTCCTAAAATAGAATTGGTGACTCCACTGGGGATAACAATCTTGTTATTCCTAGTTTGGGTTGTTAAGTGTCAATCAGGGCTCAGTGTTTGGTTTTCTTACTGTTACAGTCTTATTTTGTCTGGTAGAGACATAGACCTTATGTCTGATCTTTTTGATATGGATTTATTTTTTATTTTTCTTGAAAAACTTTGTATACACCCTTTACTCTATCTACAGTAGCATACACACTCTTGTTTCTATGAAGTGAACCTACGTATACGTGAGTTTCCTGTATCATAAACGTGTGTGCATGCCTTTGTGTTTGAACACAGTCACGTATACCAATTTTTGCAATGTTTTTTCAAATCTCTCTGCCCAGATAGATTTGTTGCTTAGTCCTTTTAGTCTCTGTGTGGTCAATTTCTGTCTGAAGAATTTAATTATTCTGCAAGCTTACTGTTTCAAAGTCTCTTCCTCATTGAAAATATTTGGCCTAGGTTTGCTTTTTGAGCAAGTTTTTAATTGGTGTTTTGGCACGCAAGACTTCATTCAGAAGTTCTTGATTGTTCTAGTACTCCAGAACAGGAAATTGTTTTCAGTTTTAGTGTCAAGCTTCGTTTTTGGATCTACTTGCTTTGCTTTCCTTCATTTTGTGGCCTTATATCTTTTCTTGCTTTTTGGAAGTCCTTTTGACAAATTCGAAAGTATTTCTTTCCTAGCCTCTTGGTCAATTTGTCAAGCTCTTTGTTGCTATTTGGGTCGTTTAGTACAAGTTGAAGCCTTTTTGCTCAAGTTTTCGTTCATTTTCAAGTTTGTAACTTACAAAGACTCCTTGTGCTCTCTTTTCGATCTTGGAGTTTTAGTAGCATTTTGGGTGATTTCAAAAAGTTGTTTTGGTTGTTTCTTGAAAAAGAAAAGATCTCAAAAAACTTTGTTTTGTTTTCTTTTGCCAAGTTTGATTTTGGTTTCATTTGGTTTTTGAAAGTGAATTGCGATCCTTTACAATTTCTCCTTCTTGTTTGGAGACAATTTTGTGTTCAGAATTTGTATTCTCTTAAGTACTTAAGTTGGATCATTGATAGTTATAAACAATTGCTTTCAATTTTTTGAGTAATTTAAGATCTTGAATCTCCATTATATCTTGCATTAGGGTAGTTTTCATTGTTAAAAGCATTCATAGTCTTTTAGTTTTTTGGTGTGTGAATTCTAAAAAGTATTTTTCTTTATAGAAGTTTTGTAGAACACATATAGAGATCTCTTTTCATTGAAGAAAAAGTGATTGAATTCATGTAGTTAGTTTTTCATTGATTTCTTTTTCGTCATACAAACACCATTGGTTTCACTTCCATCTATACCCTTGACTTAAAATAACAACCATTAAAATCAAGCACTTAATTAAAATAAACTAGAACTTTTATATTGTCATCATAATACACCAACAAGTTTAGGTTTATTAGGGCCTTGGATTAGGTGAAAGGAGAGTTAACTCTCCAAGGCCGCTCTAAATTACAAAACATAGAAGTTTGATTAATGAGTGAAATCCAATAGCATTAGGGAGACCGGGAAAGCTCCATAACTGGGAGTAAAGCACGAGGGTGAGTGAAGATAAGGACGAGAGATACCCCCTCTCTTACTTGTCAGATCCTACCTCACGACTATTCCGCTTGGCTTCTGATACGGGTTGGTAACCATAGTTGCCTATCCTAGGGACCACAGAGATGGCTACGAATGGGAATCCTGTGGCATCTAAGGTTGACGTTGCATCACATTCAACAGTACTTCTGGAGGGTACCTTTGCAAATCTTGGGTGCTTGCACCAGAAAAGGCTGTTTTTTGGAGGTCAACGTAACTACCTCTAATACCTTCGCTAGTAGACTTGGGGCGTAATTACCCTAGTCTATTTTCAGAAGGCCCTTGTTATTAACTTTATTGTATTTTGGTGTCCAATCCTAATCACCCGGAGCGGAAATACTCGAGAGTTGTGTGATTGCTAATATCTTTAGGGACTTTTTAGTGAGTGTTCTTTGCTCCTAATTAGCCTAGCTTTATACTTTTTTGAGTCTTTAAGTAGATCTTTTAAATAATTCAAAGTGGCTAACCGACCATCCTAACAGTCTAGGAGACTTCGTGGGCTATCACCTATGAGTCATGAGCCTTCTCTTAGAAGGCGTAGGAGTGATTCTACTAGTGGGTCTCAACCAGTGGCAATAGGTGCATCAGAGATTGATCCTCCGCTTGGGGTCATTTATTCAGATAGACTTGCCACTAGTAGAGAGTTAGAGAGGAACACACCAGTTCTTTCTTGAGTACTTTTTTAGTTGGAAGATAATATCGAAGTTGAAGAACTTTTATAGGTAGTTGTGACTCTGAATTCTCTTGTTCCTCCTGACCATCCAAACGTTCTATTGTATGTCAAAAATCCGAATCATAGGCCTTCGAGTCCAAGTTTACATACATATATTCCTTCGATGACCACTGCTAGAAGCATGGCATCTACGACGAGTGTTGCGGGCATGCAGACTCCAATATCTGTATAAGGGGGAGGAACTATTTCCACCCCTTCCATTACTCCTAGCATGACTATATTTGGGTCTACTTGCATTCCTTCAACAAGTGGAAGTTCTCACGCTACTACATCCAGTTTTGGATTTTTCCCTAATGGCATGCCGTCTCACGGGATTCCTTTAGTTCCCTTGAACATACCATCGATTGCCTCTACATCCATGATGAGTGGATCGGCTTCTTTTCAGGGTCTCTCATTTGGAAGTGGTTATATACCACATTCCAATCTGACAGTAGGGTCAATGCCTTTTTCTTTTACAATTCAAGGTAGTAACCTCTTCCAGAGTTAGACAAACCCTGCGGTTAGTGGAATACGAGCTGGGAATCTATCTTTTGGCCAACAAGGGACTGTGCCATATTATTTGGTTAATTTGTTTCAAAATTTTCCACCCTTTGCTAATGCATGGAATCCTTATCAGGGGTTGTCAGCTCCTTTCAATACTTCCTTAGGTGGTAACTTCACTGGTTACGGAGGATTTTCAGTGGGAGTTGGTCAGACTCCAAATTTTGATGGACCACAAGGACCACCTATTAGTTCAGTAGGTTCTACGAGTTACCTCGGGCAACCTGGTGTTTTTCAAAATCCAGATCAGTCTTTCTAGACCTTTGGGAACCCCACCCACTCTGGATGGAATTCCCAAGGTCCCCCATGACTTCCTTTTCTAGCCATGCTTAACTTGCTAGACTTAACTAAATTGAAAAATGATCTGATTCGGTACAATCCAGCTTGGCCTCCGGTCCCAACTAAAATTCCCTCAGATATCCCAAAGTTCAAGGGGAAAAGTGGTGAAGATCCGGGAGACCATGTGACCACATTTCACTTATGGTGCTCATCCAACTCCCTGATAGATGATTCGATCAAGTTGAGGTTATTTCAGCACACCCTAACTGGAAATGCAGCCAAAAGGTATATAGAGTTTCTAGGGGGCACCTATACTTCTTTCTGTGATTTGGCTAATACCTTTTTGAACCATTTTCAGTTTCCTATCCGATATGAAGCTGGAACTGAAGTTCTAGTTAACTTTTAGCAAGACACTGTAACTCATATTTTGGATCACATACAGGAATGGAGAAGGAGAAAAAGGATAATCAAAGCTAAAATCCCACCAGAATTCCTTCTCGAATGGTCTCTCAAATCATTACAACCTAAGATCTCAAAGGACGTGTCTTTTTCCGTTGTTTATTCGAAAGAGCAGGCTATTTTTCGAGTCTAACAATTAGAACTGATATATTCTCAGTCTGGGACTCTTCAAAAAATTCTACCTAATGCTCCTAGATCTAAGGTCAATTTAGAAAACCTGAAGCTAGCCCCCCATGCCTATGGTATAGTTGGATCGATTGATGTTAACACGGTGAACCTTTTGAATCAATTGCAGCAGTTGTCTCTACAAACTACTTCTTCTAACCAGGTAGCACCGTCTACACGTACACCTTCCCAACCTACCTCCATAAATGTCGTCCGGGCCTCTAACCCCAAAGGAAATCTACAATCTAATGGGAAGAGGAAGGGACGAGGTAAGAAGAAGAACTAGGAAGGGAAAGCAATGCAAAGAAACCTGGAAACGGTGCCAGTGAGGGTCAAAAGGAGTCCAAGAAAAAGGTAAAGTTTCCATGCAGGTTATGCAATGGAGATCATCTAACTCACCTTTGCCCTAAGATACAAGATGATCAACACTTATTAGTGCAGCAAAGTTCCTCTAGATCCAAAGATGTTTTGACTAACACCTTTCCCCAAGGGCAAAAATTACTTGTTGGTGCGAATTCAAACGCTGGTACCTCCGCAGGGGGCAACCAGGAAGGGGAAAATTCCTCAAATGTTTATATGATGAGCTCTCATATCGACGTTGCTACGTGAGCACACGATTATGGTGAAACAGAAACATCTAAGGGAAAATATGTTCCCAATGCCATAGACCCAATTCATATTAAGCGACCCTCTGTTGAGTCTATACCTCAAATACTGAAAGGTTCCGCAAAGTGCTCGACTATTAACCCTAATGCTAGGGCAGCCCAAAATTACTTGATTGTAGAAGATCTGGTGCAAAGTCCTTGTGCTATGTCTGCATTGGAGGTACTCCAGGCATGCCCTACTCAGAGAAGTGCTTTGCTTTCAGCAATTAGTGCAGTAGATCCAAAGAATTCTTTAGTGCTCACTTTTGATATGTCGAATGTCAAAAAGAAACTTCCTCACCATATGGCTTTCCAAATAAAGTCCACTTACCGAAAGACCAATATTTTTCGGATAGTTATAGATGAGGGAGCTTCCACATGCGTGATGTTTATGTCATGTTGGAAGGCCATTGGATCACCTTCAGTTGTTCCTTCACCGACTCTCTTGATGGCATTTGATGGACATTCTCATAGGCTACATCGGATTATCCCGGCCTTTCCTATCTATGTTGGGGGAAAGGTCGTAAATTTTGAGGTAGAAATTGTTGATGCGAACCTGGATTATAACCTCCTCTTAGGAAGGAATTGGATTTATGAGATGGATACCATAGTTTCATCGTTATTCTACATCCTCTGTTTTCCTCATGATGGGAAGATTATTAAATTTGACCAGTTGGATTATTCTCCAGGTGAATCTCATGCAACTTCAGATTCTACCTTTCCATTGGTGTACAATCCCCATCAACCTATTGAGAATTTAGGAGTTGGGATGTACTCTTCGTTAATGGGTATATTTGACCTTCCTGCTCCTATAGCTAGAATTAATGCAATTTCATCCTCTAGGGGACCTTCATGGAAAGAGTTCTTTCGAACTCATTATTTTTCAGACCCTTGGACCTTACCTTCATCTACCACCATGTTAGAGGGAGGTCAAGTTGGTGGAATGGCATTTCCCATGTCTGCATCGGAACTTAGCTATCAATCTATCGTTAACTCTTCAGACAACCATCCCACTCCTTTTTCACAAGAGGAGTTAGATGGCGATGTGGCTTCGACTTGGACCCTCGATTCTACTTCACCTCTATATTGCTTGGATACATTATTACCATGTGAAGAAGCAATTTTGGAGGAAATGATGGGCGTGGATCAACCATGGGAAGATTTACATCATCGTTCATATTTTCTTCCTCCATTGCATGAAGTTGAATCTAGGTTCTCCAATCTGTTTACTAGTGATGTTTTGTACAGTTTCAAACCCTTTGGCTCCAGCAAAATTTTTTGCCGAAGGTAACATGTTGGTTATCTCATGAACTATACCTGTAAACATCTCTAGGAATCCTAACGTTATTGAAAATGTCTTCATCGGAGCTGATTGTTCCACTAGAGTAATTAAAATCTACACCGACCTCTTTAAAGAATTTTGAGATGTGTTGACTTGGTCTTATGAGGAAATGCCTGGAATTGATCCATCTATAGTCCAGCATGAGACCAAGATGTACGAAAACACCAAACCTATTCATAAGAAACTTCGACCGGTCAATCCTCAGAAAGTAGAAGCTATTAAAGCTAAAGTTGAAAAGCTCCTTAAGGTGGGTTTCATATACCCCGTTCCTCTAACTGAGTGGGTTTCCAATCCAATCTTGGTAGATAAGACGCAAGGAACAATTTGAGTATGTATCGACTTTGGGGTTTTAAATAAAGCTTGTCCAAAAGACAATTACCCCACACCTTTTATTGATCAAATTGTTGATGAATGTGTGGGTAATGAAATTTTTTCGTTCATGGACAGATTCTCTGGCTACAATCAAATTACTATCCATCCAAAGGATCAGCACAAGACAGCCTTTATTTGTCCCTGGGGCATGTTTTCATACAAGAAGATGCCTTTTGTTCTTAAAAATGTTGGAGCTACTTTTCAGCGGGCCATGTCTTATGCTTTCCACGCCATCAAAAATTTTATTGAAGCATACTTGGATGACTTAGCTACTCGTTCTCGCAAGAGAATTAATCATCCAAGTTACCTTTGGTTAGTTTTTGAGAGATGTTTTTTTTATAAAATCTGGTTGAATTCGAATAAGTGTGTTTTTGCGGTCACATCTGGTCAGCAGCTAGGATTCATCGTATCGAATGAAGGGATTCTTGTTGATCCTTTCAAGGTTTAGGCAATAATTTAGTTTCCTCCTCCGTCCTCGATTCGTCAACTTCAAAGTCTCCAAGGAAAGGCAAATTTGTTGAGGAGATTTATAGAAAATTACATCGAGATTACCAAAGGATATATGCAATTTCTTAAGAAAGGAGTTCAATTTTTATGGGATGACTTTGCACAACGATCTTTTGATGCTTTGAAAAAGGCATTAACCTCTGCTCCATTATTTAGTCCACCAGATTATGGTAGAGATTTCCTTTTGTATCTCGCTGCGGTAGAATCAACCATTGGTATGGTTCTGGTTCAGGAGGATGATGCTCTCAGTGAGCATGTAATCTACTACTTGAGTCGAGGCTTAGTAGGACCTGAACTATGCTATTCTCCCATCGAGAAATTGGCCTTGGGAGTTGTCCATGTTGTCCAGCAGCTTCGTCATTACATTCTGCTACGCAAAACATTCGTCTTAGCGGCTGTTATTCCTTTTCATTTTGTCCTTAGTAGGAAAGTGATTTGGGGCAAGTATAATCGATGGATTGTTATTTTGCAAGAATTTGATCTCGAGTTCTTGTCAGCCAAATCTAAGAAGTCATTATTTTTTGTGGAATTAATTTCAGCGCTGCCTTGTGAGGAAGCCATTGTTTATGAGGAAAATTTTCTCGACAAACATTTGTTCCTCATTTATTCACAAAATCCCAAGTACGAAGATATCATTATATATCTCCAGAATTCGAAGTTCCCACCTGCTTTCTCCAAAGATGAGCGTTAAAAGTTATGTCACCTTGCCAAAAAATATGTTATCATTGGTGATACATTATATTGCAGAGGGGTTGACTCAATCCTTAGGCGTTGCTTAACTTTGGAAGAAGTTGAGTCTGTACTTAATGATTGCCACAATGGAGCTTGTGGCGATCATCTATCAGGGCTTGCAACAGCCCAAAAAATTTTGTGTGCAAGCTACTTTTTGCCTTCAATTTTCAAAGACTATATTGAAGTGGTCAAACATTGCCACTCTTGTCATATTTATACTCGGAAAATGCGCGCACATCCAACTCCTCTTTTTCTTGTTATCACTATCATTCCATTTACGAAGTGGGGCATTGATTTTACTACTTGTAAACTGCCTTCGGCGGCGAATCACAAGTACATCATTGTGGTTGTAGACTACTTTACGAAGTGGGCTGAGGCCATGCCTACTTACAAAACCGATAGTGAAACAGCAACCTTGTTTCTCTTCAACCATGTTATTTCACGATATGGTATCCCAAGAGAGATTGTCATTGACCATGGTAGTCACTTCCAAAATCAATTGATGACTGAATTGGCTCTCAATTTGGGCTTCCAATAGGAGCATTTGTCTCCATATTATCTTTAGGGCAATGGGCATGTCGAAGCCGTGAATAGTTGTACCCAGCACTCTCAGCATATCTAACCTCGATTAAGATTGCCACAGGTTTTACTCCTTTTCAATTAGTTTACAGGTTGGAATCTATTTTCCTATCGAATGTGAAATTCTGCCCCTTAAGCTAGCTATAAAACTTCTTCCAGAGACGTCTAGTCTCGAAGAACGCCTCGTTCATTTGGAAAATCTTGATGAGCAGCATTGATATGCAGCCATAATAAATGAAGCCCATAAGAAGAGGGTTAAAACTCAGTATGATAAAGTTGTCCATCCTTGGGATTTTTCTAAAGGCGACCTTGTCTTAGTCTATGACCAAGACAAAGACACCCCAGGGGCAGGCAAATTAAAGTCTATGTGGTATGTTCCCTTTATAGTCAAGCGAGTTTTGGGAAAAGGGGCCTATGAATTAATTGATTTCGAACGGAACAAGCTGGCGGAGCCCCAGAATGGGCTCTACCTTAAGAAGTATTTTGCATAGGCTTCAGCCGAGCAATTGCTTGTTTGTATATATTGTATTTTTTGTACATATTCGTCTGGAATTTTTGATATCGACATTTTTTGATATGCTTTGGCAGGTGTTGATGGATGATTTGATATATTTCAAATTCACCGATAGTGCTAGTCGGCACACTCGGAATCTTGCTTCCGCGGCTTGGGTGATTTGTTATCCATATGGCCAGTTGATGGTGTTGAGGGGAGTATGTATTGGCCCTGCTTCGAACAACATTGCCGAATATACTGGTGTTCTTAATTTACTATCCAAAGAAATATCTTATGGGATTGATTTGTTGGTAGTTTATCTAGACTCACGGCTGGTGGTGTCATAGTTAAATAACATTTATCAGGTTCGTGTTCCTTATTTATATCGTCAATTTTTTAGAGTGAGAGTGTTGCAATGATCATTTATTTATATCACATATGTTCACATTCCACAATCTGATAATTTATTAGCAGACTCTATTGCTAATCAAGCATTAGATTGGCACATTAATCATTCGTCTAATTAAATAACATCAAAAAATTCAAATCTGTATATATATCATAAAATCGCCTGTATATAAATAGAGTGTTCAAAAACTAATATACAAAATTGGGACAAGATGCCCTCAAAATTTGGGTTCATGCCCATAATGATGTCCAATAATACATAGGTCTATCTATTGACCTGGCTCAGGATGAGAGGCCAAAAATTTAACCACTGCATTGGCTACACACTGAAGTATCTGGACCTAGTCTCGTGGTGCCGCTACCACGCGGCACTGCATCTCCTCAGGTAGAGCCTCTATGGCTATCATAGGTACCTGGTGAGTTAGTCTCACCAAGTTTCTTTGAACTGCATATAGGACTCTCTCTGTCTTAGGTGCTACCTCTTCAACCCCTCTTCTGCGATGCCTGTGCCTCAGAAATCCATCTGGCCTCACTGGACCCACATCCGGAACATGGTAATTTTTTCAGTATTTTGTCTCATCAAAAATATTTCTAAGTTCATTTCATATTAAAAAAATCTTAAAAATATTAAAATTTCACAAAAACTTAAAAATTGTTACCTATGTCTCCCCATGCCGCATTTGGTGGTAACCACTAAGTATGGATCTCCTTGGAAATCCATACCGGCATACGGGTAGTTGTCAACTGCGATGATCTGTTGGTCCCACCAGGTGAAAAACTCATCATCAAAAATCATTCTAGGGATGTCCCTACCTCTAAGGCATTTCATCAAGTCCACAAATCTACCCATTCGTGGATCTCTAGGGCTGCTGATGGACACTGATACTTTGGGACATAGCCTAGGTACCTTCTCGAAGAAGAATGAACATAAGATAGTCTCATATCCAAAATGCTTAATCTGACCCTTCTATATAGAGGTCAATTGGCTCTTCATGTTGGTCAGAAAAGGCGTGCACCAGTCAAATATCGTTGTAAGACATTCCACTGCTAGGCTTATAGATACTCATAATGCCTGATGCAGTGAAGCTAGCCCATTTACCCATGCAATGGTAAATAGTAGAATCCTCAGGGATAAACTTTCCACATGTTTGATTGGAATTTGGCTTCCAATCTTCTCTAGATGTCCAGGATAGTATATATGGACATAGTCTTCTACTAAAAGACTACCTGCTTTTGTGCCAATCGAATGCACGACCTCCCCTCTTCGAGAGAGACCTATAATAAAATAGATGTCTTCGACCTCGATCCGTAGAGACATCTGATCCATCATGAAGGCATCATCCTCTGCACTCCAGTAGTGGATCAGTAGTTCGAGCAAGTGCGTATTGGCTTTCATGTTTTTCATTTTGAAGAATTTCAATAAGCCACAGCCTCTTAGCATGTCTAACATAGTTGGTCATTCATTACCTCATTATCAATAGTGGTATGCTCTCTTTCCCTCCAAGTGATAGTCATCCTGCAAAAAATTAGAGTTTCAACCGTTAGTTTTTGTTTAAATTTTAACACACGTACACGCAGGTTCCCTTTACACACAATCATGTGTAGGGCCATCGTATACGTGGGCTGATCACATCCAACTCACGTGTATGTAGAGTTGGATTTTTGGGCATAATTTCCCATGGTCAGAACTTTAAGAAAACTTCTAAAAACTATCACAAAACATTACAAGTATGATTTGAGGGTTACCTGATAACTTTGGGGTGATTTGAACAGTCCAATTGTTCAGAGGAAAGATTTCTCCATTTTGCTCCACATCTCTTTGCTCCAAACAGAAATAAAAAAAATGTGATATTTTGGAAACCTTCTTCGAGATGTTATTTCGGTCCGATGACCCCTAACTTTTCATGGCATGTATCATTCACTCGTTGGCATTTAGGTTAGGGAAAACCATTTTTTCACTACATCTTACATACTAGCCTCCATTCAGTGATACATTAGCCATAGGGTTGGCCCCATCGTATCTTTGTTCGTAAACCATTTTCACTCACCTATTTTGAAATCATGATGTGATGGTAGAGCCATCCATTACATGGGCATCTTAGTTAGAACCTCGCTGACATTAGTTTCCCATGCTACTATACTGAGTACACTCAGGAGTCCTCTTTAGTCCCACCAAGACTGATGCATTGAAGACACATTCTCTTTTCTTCTACACTAATTTCTAGCTTTATACCCTAGAGGCTCCTTTGTGTTGAGTTGTATTGTTGCATTTCATTTTCACTATTTGCACCTTTTTGGCCTTGAGTTGGCTTCACTTGGACTCATGTTTAAGCCACTTATTTGATCATGTCTTATACAAAAATCAACCATGTAACCACTTAGCTTCTGCAACTTGATGCATCCTTCTACCCATGGAAAGAACATCCCTTTGTGTGTCCTTGACCAATTTCCCCTCCCTGCATTGAGCATAGGAATGTTCCCCTCCCAGGAACTAGATCATCTGTTTCTCTAACACTCGTTCTTTCCATTGTACTATAGCATTATTTTATTCCTTTTCTAGCTTAAAGAAAAAGACAAAAAAATTATATATTCCAAAAAAGAGTGGGAATGGGACAACATTTCCATATTTTGTTAGTAGCTAGAGTCACTGATGTCGCCCTTGAACAAAGCACTCAAAATAAAGTCTCTCCTCCATTTGGGCAAGATTTATTTTGACTTAGGTGTGCCTTAACCTTGTTGTTGAGTCAGTACTACTCTAATTGGTTACATCTTCCAATCATATGGAGAGTTTTCTCATGCCTCTTGCATGACAAACTTATACAGAGTTTGGATTTAAGAGATCTGTGGTTTGTGTCTTTTAAATTAGTGATCGGAGAATCCACAGTTTGAACATCTTTATACCAACGTTTCAAATCCCAAGTGGGATCCATCATCAGGGTTGAAGAATGATGATACAAGAAGAGCAATAAGGCAGAATAAATACTAATGAGGAAGAAGATTAAGGAAGAACATAGAGTTGGCTAGTTATCATATGATAACAGAGTTATCATATGCTGCCATATAGTCGTCATTGAGTCGTGCTTTTGTTCAAGGGAATTAAGCCTGAGTCGGTCTCTTTGTGGTGTCTCTTGACCCTTTTTTAGTCAGCCATCCCTGGTTGTTAGTGTCATGTTTTTCATCACATCAGTTATATTGGTCCTTTGCTCATGCCGGTTTGAGAAGGTCTTCATTGATTTCTTGATGGTGGGTCTTGTCCTTATCGATGAAAACACATTGCTCTGAGGGTAGGCCTAGAGCCACACCTTGGCCCTATTTTCATTATTGATAGGTCACCTTGTGCTCAGCATCAATCTGTATCATGGGTCTTTGACTAAGTGGTTTCCCTTGTGTTTGACATCAGCTTTCATTATCACACATTCAAATTCATGCAATGCCTTGGTTTCCATTTGACCCTATTGGTGGATTCCTCACCTCTGTGTCAGCTTTCATTATTGATTGGTTCAGATGGTTTCTATCGTGTGCTAGCTACATCTTGTGTATGCCAGAAATGTGCTTTGGTTGGGTTACTACATCTTTTTCATCTGATTCCTTCCACATTATTGGCCTACAGGTTACACTTGCACTAGATTGATGAAGGATGCCTTAATTCCTTCCTTCTAGTAGATCTTTTCCTATTGACTATAGCTCATTTTCTCTGGGACAAAGATCTACAGTCTATTTGGTAGTACCTTATGGTTTGCAGTCATCAGCGGTAGATTCCTTCACTATCAACAGTGGGAAACCATCATTTTCCCCTGATTGGTAGATTTTTCTAGGTGTTCAACTTCATCTCGTTTATTCACACTTTTTAGATTGTCTGGGTACCTTGACTCTCATTATCATTATCGATAAGTAGTCTCACATTTGTTAACAATATACATCAATGACCTGTAATAAGACGATTTCTCACATGGTCGACCTCAGATCATTTATTCCCATTGTGTAGAAATGTACCGCAGCAGTTGGTGAAGACCTCGGGTTGCATCAGCATGTTTTGGTTCACTTGTCAGTTGCTCCCGTTGCTGCTAGTTGACTCCATCCACCTTATATGTTGTAGTTTTTCACAGTGACATCTTATATGATGGCATCCGAGTTGCGATGTAGTATAACTTTATTCCATCATGTTCATTTAGTATTATTGGGATCAATTTTTGACATCAGTGATCAGCTTCACCCTTCAACATCATTGATTGTCTTCTTATATGTGATATCCCGACATGTACTTTTTCGATCACGATCAGATGATCCATTATGTACGTTCAGTTCCTTTATACCTATATACATATTGGATCCATTTGTACTTGATATGCAGGCATGATTTACTTTCTCTAAGCATGGGTATGCCCACCTCAGACAACAGTTTCTTTCTGATCTCTTTTAATGGCTTGGCAGGATAAATTCTGGTGAATTCATTCTCAATCTCGACAAGATTCTTTCCATACACTTAATACATTTCAGCCATCATGTACGCCTTCTGACCTCATATATTAGGGGGAATATGTTATAGCACCATTTACCGCCCTTGGTATTTGTGATGCTTGGTTTATGGCCTAGGGTAACCCCTCCTTCCAGACTTGGTGCAAATATATAAAAAACAGTGTTTTATTCCATGTATGCTACTTTTCCCTGAGATAAAAGTGTGTACACGTGGGTCAGTCAATACCAAAACCATGTATATGTGTTAAAACACTTAAAAAAAATAAATTTCCTTAATTATGGGTGGAGTTCACAGGTTTTACCTGTTGATTACCTCCTATTTCCCATGGCCCAACTATTTCCCAACTAAAAAACTAATTGGGAGAAGTATAAATAGGCTTCTATGGGAAGGTATAAAGGAGGAGAAGAGATAGAGTTATTATACTGAGATTATCCCTAACTGAGTCTGATGAATCCCTGTGCCTCATGCAATTCCCCAAGCTTCAGGAAACCCTTGTTTCCTTGATTATAGATATTCCCCCTCTTGCTTGAGATACCATGGTGTTGGTTATGGAAGAATATTGTTGAAGGTTGGGATAGGACAAATCTGGAGGACAGTTCCGCTTCGAGCCGGAAGAAGACTCAAGTGAATTCTCTCCATGTTATTTATCGCTTAGTGCAATAAAAGAAAGGTTGTATTGTTTCCAAAATTAACTTTGTTTATACATAAAATTGTGTTGTAATTCATATATGAATTTTGTTTTGATGTCTGATCAATTATTTATTTATATGATATAAAGTCAAATTTCATGAATATGCTTTACTTCTATACTGATATGTATGTTCGAATTGAATGATTTTTAGGTTTAAAGAACGTCAGGAGTTGCAGAGGGTCTGAACCCTGTGGGACCTACTTGAACAAAGAAAATCCGGGTACGATCGTTCTTATGTATTTTGATTATATAAGCATTTTTCCTGAGTTGTATGAGTGCTTCTTGTTGTAGTTTGCTTCTGCATTGTTAGGGTTCTAACCCAAAGCCCTAGGGTACTTATTCCCGAAATAGTCTTGTGGGTTAGAAAATTAAGTAAGAGAGAAATCACAAGCCAAGATGAAAATCATAAGGCTCTGTCAAAGCACAAGTACCTGGATTAGTGCAAGAAAAGTTGTTATGGTTTAGAAGGAAAACTCCAAAATCAAAGTATAGGAAAATTTTTGGAGGGTTTTTGTAGCTATCAAAATAGGTCTGTAACTATTGTTTTTGGTACACCAAACCTAGAAATGACATGATTGAAGAGAAAAAGAGTAGTTATTTGGCCAATGTTATTATATGTAGGCATCACCTTAGCCAACTTGGTAAAATAGTCTACCGCCACAATGATTTTGCCATGCCCCCCGATTGAGTGAGGGTTACATGTTATAAATTCAATGCGCCATTTCGCAAAAGGTCCAACAGAAATAAAAGGGTGTAAAGGAGCTGGTGGGGCACCAGTTTTATGATCATATATCTAGGAGGCATGACACTTTTGGACTAGGAGGATACAATTGTCAAACATAGTAGGCCAAAAGTAGCTAACGCACAAAAACTTTTGTGTGGTGGCATAATCAGACATGTTCCTACCACAAGTCCTAGTATGGAATTCATTTAGAGCTTTCTCGGCCTCCTCATGAGTGAGGCACCATCAAAAAATCATATCTATACCATGATGATAAAGGGTGTCACCATTTATAATATACTTTTTATCCTAATATCGGATACGTTGTTGGTTACAATGAGAGGTATCATGATGAAAAGTATGGTTCTAGAGATATATGATGATATCTCCATACCACGGGTCAGATGAATCTATCAGGAACAATGACTTGTCTGGAATAGAATCGTCAGATGTTGTTTCAGTTTTGGAAGTGGGAAGGTCGCAGATCAGTTTAGCAAAGACTAAGGATTTCTTGGATTTGGATTTGATGAAATCCAAATTGAACTCCTAGAGGATTAGAATAAATTTGGAATAATTTCCCCCCAAAAATTGTCGTGATAAGATGTACTTCATAAGATTGTAATCAGAAACAACCAATGCCTTACGAAGCAAGATCTAGTGGTAAAAGCTTTGGATAGCTTAGATAGCCACCAAATATAACTTTTCAACATGAGTATATTTGATTTCGCTATCATTTAAGTTCTGAATCAAATAATAAATGGGATTTTCATCCCCTATGTAATCCTCTTGGCCCAATACCATAGCAATGGTAGTAACTGTAGTGGCGAGGTACAAGAAGTAATCATGTTGATAATCTATGGGATACAATAATGATGCCTAAACCAAAACATATTTCAAAACATCAAATTCCTTTTGGTTAGTGTCTTCCCAATGAAAGGACACACCTTTCTTCCGCAATCGATTAAATACTTTGGTTAATTTGACATAATTAGGAAAAAATCTCTATAGAAAGTTAGCCTTCTCTTGGATTTGTTGTAGCTAAACAAGAGAGGGAGGAGAAGGAAAATCTAGGATTGCCTGGACTTTCAATGAATAAATATGAATTCATTTCTTTGACATAAAAAAGTTGAGAAGTCGAATGGATTGCACAAAAAACATGCACTTGTGTGGATTGAGCCTCATGTTATAATGTCGAAAACATAGAAATATAGCCTCAATATGCCACAATGTTTCGAGCGGGCAGATAGGTCATCCAAATATGGTTTTACATTGTGTTTAATTTCATGGAAGTCATAATTCATTGCCCTCTGAAAATTTTCCCCAACATTTTTCAATCTGAAAGGGAGCTTTTGATATGAAAATATGCCCCATGGACAAATAAATGTGATTTTCTATTGGTCTAATGGGAGAATGTCGATTTGATTGTAGTGGGAAAAACCATCCATAAACAAATATGCTTCACTTCCAGCACAAGCATCAACAATTAGGTCGATAAACGGGGTACGATAATTGTCCTTAGGACAAGCATGATTGATGTCCTGATAATCAACACACACACGTATTGTTCCTTGTTTCTTCATGACATAAACAATGTTTGACACCCAATAAATTAGAGGTACTAGCTAGATGAAGCCGACACAGAGAAGTTTTTCAACCTCAACCTTAATAGAAGTAACCTTCTTAGGATGGAACAAATGTAGGCACTGCCGAACTGAGTTAGCATTGGGATATGTTCCAATTTCATGTACAACAATATTTGGTTCTATACCTAGCATCTCTTCATATGACCAAGCGAAAACATCTTGAAATTACTGGAAAAGGGATTTATAGATCTTGATCTTATTGTGAGAGCTCAATGCACCAATATGTACATTCTCAACAATTTCAGGCATGATCAAAATATCAAGAGGGATAGTCTCTTCAATATTCAACAAATTCTTCTCAAAATCGATATCATGGATATATATAGAATTCACAGATATCTTAATGACATTGGGTGAATAGATATCACTAAGATTATCCTCAGAGGAATCTGGAAAGGAGGAATGATGATGATTCATCTCCCACGATGCACATTTGTCATCATGACCTCCATGATGCTTTCGTCAGTAGAGAATGTATTGACGAAAGCATCAGAAGATGTACCATAGTCTAAGGAATGATCAACCCGATTGATAAAAGAGAAAAAGTCAAAGTGTGTTGAACAATCCAAATAGAAGGCTTCATATTTGAGCTCAATAGGACTGAGCAACATGCAGTCACCAAATATATCAATATTAGATGCAGCTGGTACTATCCAAGGATCGAATGGATTAGTACAAGAAGAACTCATGTTGATGTAGAAAAATCGGTTCTAGTTGTTGGGAAGGGGATAAGGAAGAGGAGGAGGAAAGGAAAAGGTTCCCATAAGGGAAGAATCCTTAAGAAATATGGCCACCCCAAAATGCCAATATGGATGTGGGGTTTCTCCCACAAAATGGATGCTTCCAGTAACTTGAGAATTATTGGCAAAGAAGGTGAGTTGATCAATGGCCACTATGCTCGCCCGGTGAGAGAAAGTTATCATTTTGAAATAAGTCAAAATGACAACATCCATAGCATAAACCCATGTACAACCTAGTAGAAGATTATAATATAATAGTTCTTCAATAACTTTGACTTCTACTAACATCGTCTTGCCACCTAATTCAACTTGTAACAAACTCAAAATTCCATAACACTTGAAGCCTCTTCCATCAAAGGCCTTTAGAGTAGTCGGTGATTGATTGAGTTGAGGAGAATCAATGGCCTTCTAGCAAGAAAGTGACATGATGTAGGTGAAATCTCCTTCATCCACAATGGTTTAATGGATGGTATTACTTCAAACAACAACCTAAATCATGAATGTTAATTGTGCTAGAAGTCTAAGCATATGAGTCTCATGATTAAAGAATACAAGGTTATAATCCGAAGGATCAATACCTCCAATTACGACAAGCAAAGCCTTCTTCTGAGTATGAAAATTTTGTAACACCTCAATAGCTAACATAGTTGAAGGAGCTTGAGCCAAATCCTCAACTATTATGTTATAATTTTGTGCAGCTCTTGCATGAGGGTTGAACGGGAGTTTATGAATAATTCCCTTAGGAGTTTTAATTTTTAATTTAGTAGGAAACAAATTTGAAGTAGGATCCAAAGTAGATGAGGTAGAACTGACAGGTTGATCAGTAACTTGACCAATCGAGGGATTCAAATTACCGTAGTTATTATTCCTCTTTTCCACCATAACTTCATTTTTTAGCGTGGTGGGGGAAAGCTTCATAATAGAGGAAGTGGAAGCAAGATCCTTAGCAACCATGCTAGTCTCCTAATTAGAAAAGGAATTTTTCAATATAGTAGGCATGATAGGTCATTTAATGAATTTATTTACTTCCATCTGATGTGGACAGTTGTGAGTGAAATGCTCCTCATTATATATTAAGCAAGAATAATGATGTTTCCACTTTTCTTCATAATACTGGGTATTTTGTTTTCCTACGAAGGATTATCTTTCTTATTTTTACCTTTTCATGTCTTCTTACTTCCTAGTTGTTGATATTTTCCTTTCATGGATTGGAAGACATTGATCTTGTAACTAGAAGCCAAAAAAGTGGTATAAGACGGATTTTTGGTAGCCACAGCAGGAGTTGAACCAGATGGTTTTGTCAATTATTGATGGCTAACAAAACCAATCACGCTATTGGCGGCATGTGATTCTTTACAAGGATTTTGTGGAATAGTATTTGAAGGTCATAAAGCATTTGGTATTTTATCATAGAGAATGTTGGATTGGGTGTAAATAAGATCAAGATATTGGGCATGAGCAATTACCTGCTCTTCGGTCACAACTTCACCTTTAGCAAATGTCTTCTTTTATGGATGGTAACAGAGAATTAATAAACTGTTTAACTAATAATTGGTCAATAATGAAGGTTTTAACTAAAGAATGGTGACATCGCCACTCATGAATATGATAAAAAATTTGAGTGGAATCAGATTGTTTGAAGTCAAAATTTTAGTTCTGGTCTCATAGTGAATGGGAAACTAAAAACGAGTTAAGATCGTGGTTTCTAAGGCACTGAAATTGTCGAACGAAGCTCATGGAAATTCAATATACCACTTTGTTGATGTATTAGTAAGTGTCTGCTAGAAAATATGCAATCAAATAGAGTCATCATTTAAATATTTCAAAGAACACCATAAAAGATACATCATGGCATGTGTAAACAGGTCTTCTCAAGGATTTCCATTGATCTTTGGGATATCACTGGGCAATTTTGTAGGAATAACTAGACACCAGGGAGAGTGACAAATGGGATCATTTGTAAGCAAGGTAAGACCTGTAAATTTGAGGGTCACCACAAATGACAACTGTTGATTAAAGTTTGGTGGAAAGCATCCTGTGGAAGATGGAATGGCTTGAGAAATACGTATCTGTGCTTCTGGATAGGGATGATTTTGATAACCTAGATAAACATAACCTTTCTACCTAGTTCTTGGATAACCTTGCAAAGGTTGAAATGGTTGGGCTTTGTTATGAAACCAGCTCAAGAAAAGATAGATCAACACCTTAGAATTCAGCCTCTTCGAGGGGGCAACCTCCTTTACATTACATAAATGAACAATTCTTGGATGATACAAATGAAAAGACCTCCTTTCTATATATAGGAGTCTAAGGGGTCATAACATAATCAGAGCCGACATAACAATAATAATGTAAGGGCACAATAATAACAATAATGGGCTTCTATGGGGCACAATAGTAACAATATGGGCACTACATGGGTACATCAATATAATAAGTGGGTTATACTAATAACAATAAGGGGTTACACTAGTAGTAGAGGGGCCTAACATGCCCCTCTCCTTCAAAAAGCGTTGTCCTCAATGCTTGAGTAGTTCTTGATGCTTTTGTATAAAATTCTTGTCCTCCCATGTGGAATATTCAGCGGGTAAGTTCTTCCACTTGATGAGATACTCTAAAATTGATCGATTTCGTAGCTATCGGGTTCTTGTTTCTGTGACTGCTCCAGGTTCCAATATGATTTTTCCTTCCTCTTCAATTTCTGGCAATATTGTTTGTATTGGGATCTTTTGCAACTTTTGAATAAGTGGCCATACTTCTTCGTCCTTCTTCCATTCATCCCTTGCTTCGTTTATCCAATCTGTTTGGATAATATAAATAGCACAAAACAATGCTTCCACATCCTCATCCTTGAAGAGTCTTCCCATTCGATAAGGTCGCCATTTTTTAAGTGCATGTAGTATTGCCAACATTTCCTTCTCATAAATAGCTTGCTTGAGATGTAGCCGTAGAAATACCCAATCACCTACATCAAAATATTTTTCACTACGATGTTGATCTACCTGTTGTTTCGTTTGATTTTGCACCAAAGTGGCGTTATCCTTTAAAATTTGGAGAACTTGTTGTTGATGCTCGATGTGATCTTTCACTGCTTGAACCTTTTTCTTCTTGATATGTCCTTCTACCTCTAGAGTTTGAGGAGTGGTAATTTCTTCCAATCCTTTACAAGATATGGTCGGATTCATTTCTTGATGCTCGATGTGATCTTTCACTTCTTGAACATTTTTCTTCTTGATATGTCCTTCTATCTTGATAGTTTGAGGAGTGGTAATTTCGAACAATGAATTACAAGATATGGTTGGATTCATTTCTTCTTTCTCGATGTGATATTTCACTTCTTGCACCTTTTTCTTCTTGATATGTCCTTCTATCTTGAGAGTTTGAGGAGTGGTAATTCTTGCTAATGCTTTACAAGATATGGTCTGATTCATTTCTTCTTTCTCTGGGGTGGGGTCCTCACGTATATCTTCTTCTTTTGATGTTTCTTGATCCTTTTCTTCCTCCTCTTCATATTCTATGTAAAATAATTTCTTCTCAGCACACTTATGACCTTTAGTGCATTTTCTATCATAATTGTAACAAAGCCCTTTTTCTCTTTTTTCTTCCAATTGTTTTGGTGTAACCCTTGTAGGTTGTGGAAGGCTAGGAGAAACAACACTTCTATCGTTATAGTTGTGAGGGGTACACTTCCTGGTTTCCATAATTTTGCTTTCCACTATGTCACAAAGCCCTTTTACTCTTTCCAATTTTTGTGGTGTTGCTCTTTGTATCCTCATAATGTGCTATCATTTCCTGCGTGAAAATTGACCACGTAACAAGTTGTTTAGAGAACAAAGCCCTTTGTACCATAAAAATTGATCTGGTTCTAAATACGAAGATGCAATACATACCTTTTGTAATAGTTGTACACCATGTAGATCAAAATATTGGTCCATATGAAGTATCCAATTTACCGGATCCTTGCCATCAAACTTCCTCATCTTGCTCTTTCTTGATTTTAGGAGCTCGACCTTGAAACGACTGTAACTCTGTACTTTCAGATCTTTAAGTTCTGAAATTGTGATCCATAGTAGCCCTTTGTGTCCTCTTTCCAATGCCACTAGTCTAATCCAAATTGGATTCTCTAAGGAAGAGTTATGCACAATCTCCCAAGATGACCGGATTATAGACCTTTCCAAAAGAGCGAACTTGTATGAAGTGCCACGTGTCACTGTTTCAACCTTTGGATCTGAAAAATGCATACAAGAAACTACAGTCTGTCCTCTTTCTGTACATTCTTACGAAATTTCAATCCGATCCCCAGAGATAAAGTTATGATGATTTTCCCCAGGTCACCTGTTTTGAATGTAATTCAGGAGTCTGCAAAAAGACCAACTTCCTCATATCATATCTCCGCAAATATCGCACGAAAAGCTCTGAAATTCGGACCCAAGGTTCAGCGCAATTTCTTCTCAAATGGGTTTTTTTTGCGACTTCAAATGTTATGAAACCAGCTCAAGAAAAGATAGAAAAGATAGATCAACGCCTTAGAATTCAGCCTCTTCGAGGGGGCAACCTTCTTTACATTACATAAATGAACAATTTTGTGACGTTTCAAAAGTCACAAAAAAAAGTTATAGAAAAAATGCCACGATGACCTGTTTGGAGCAGCGAAACCCTAGAATCCAAAGCTCTAATACCAAATGTTATGAAACCAGCTCAAGAAAAGATAGAAAAGATAGATCAACACCTTAGAATTCAGCCTCTTCAAGGGGGCAACCTCCTTTACATTACATAAATGAACAATTCTTGGATGATACAAATGAAAAGACCTCCTTTCTATATATAGGAGTCTAAGGGGTCATAACATAATCAGAGCCGACATAAAAATAATAATGTAATGGCACAATAATAACAATAATGGGCTTCTATGGGGCACAATAGTAACAATATGGGCACTACATGGGTACATCAATATAATAAGTGGGTTATACTAATAAAAATAAGGGGTAACACTAGTAGTATAGGGGCCTAACAGGTTTGGATTTTCTAACCTTGGTAAGGAATTTGAGGAATACCTTAATATGGTTTCCCTGTGGTAGCTTTTATCATTCCTATGTAAGGTGGGATAGGTTGTGTCTATGCCATTCCATATACAGGTTGACCCATTTGGATTTGAGGAATATCCTGACCAAGCGGTGGAGGTTGTAAGGCACCTTGAAGAGGCTGGGTAAGTGGGACTTGGGAGGCCCCAAATACTAGTGGAAGAGGTTGAGTTAGAGGTGTAGCCTGCAAAGGTTGACTTACATGAAATTGAGCTTGAACATGTTGAGATATAGGTTGAAAAATAGGAATATGAGATGTAGGTGGAACAAATTGAGAGGCTTGAGCTTGATTCGCAACTAAGATAGGTTGTATGAGAAATGTAGGTTGCCAAGAATTGGTAGCCATTCCTAAATATGGATGACTCAAATGAGGTTGAGCACTAGCTTGCAGTATTTGATTAGGAGATGGAAACATTTCAACAACGAGTTCCCTCCCAATTGCAAGAGGAGGGGAATACAGAGGAAAATACCCCTAGGAGGAGGGTACCCAATATAAGGTGGATTGGGTTGTTGTAGGTGTTCATACCCACTAACATAAGGACAATATTGTTGCTTTACTAAAGGTTTGGATGCAGGAGGAAGAGAAAAATGTGTAGAGGCCATCAAAGAAGTTACAGATGGGATTATAAAAGAGGATGACATGGGATAAGTCCATGGGCTAGATGCTGCACTAAAAAACATGCTAGATAATGATTAATACCTAGGTGAGGCAAACAGGTTATTGAAAATTCAACAATAAAATGTTGATTTAATTTTCAATTGAATTAAATTAAGATAAAAATTGTAATTCCACATCACAAGCCAACTTGTACAAGTTAACTAAGTTAATCTAACTTAGTTCGTTTAGTTAATTCAAGTTTAGGGTCTAACCTAAGTCATGTAATGTGTCTCCTACTTTATAGGAGCCCTAGTTGAGTTTATTTTGAGTTGTAATTAATTAATTTAGTTTAACTGAGTTAAAGTCCGTTAAACTAGTTCCAATTGATCGAGAAACTAGTAGGAGGTCTAACAGTGGGGTGTTGCTTCATGTGTTCAACAAGTTAACTGATAAATTAGCCATAAATAACTCATGGATTTGTGATTTGAGAGTTACCCAGTTGAGATTAGAGTTCAAGGGAAGTGTTCTATCGTTTGTACAATCATCCAAATTGTACATGTGGTGCATGCAGTTAGAAGAAGACCGATGATGGATTTCACAATTCCAATTGAGGAATTTCCCTAATCAATAGGGTCTAATTCCCAAGGAAACAACACAAGAAAATAGGGACTTGGGCAATTAGAATATTGGTTAATGTTGGCTTAGTGGATCCTAACCCAGGTTTAGAGCTAGTTGTTCCAAACAAAGTCCTACATTACTGGCCCTCTCAACATCAACCCACGTAGAACGGACCGAAGTATCACCCAAAACAGTGTGGGGAGATGCTAGAACCAAGTTTCTGCATCCAAAGATCAGTGTGATGTCCTTTTTATGTCCTATATTTGCATTCATGCAGATATTCTAAGCCCTTAGGGCTTGGCGTTGTAGTTTCCTTAAAATGGCCTCTAGACCTTTGCGAAGGTCTATGATTGGCTTCTGCGGACCTTTAACAGATAGGTTATCTAATTATCTGCATCATAGACTAGCCTTAGATCATAATGTACTCCGATCTACTTAAGTGCTTCATAAATGTATCAGAATGAATTATGATCTTCGCGTAAATACTTAACATGTATTGTGTTCAGTTAATAAGACTTATCTAGTAGATTCATGCATCAATACATCATTATTTCATAAAGACATTATCTCATCACAACATATATCACAAACATAAATAGCAGAAGGAAACAAATAAGAAATATGAATTTCTCAAACAGTCTTCTTTATTGATATTTAGTACAAGGTTACAAACTCAACTTCCCTGTGCACTTAGCTACAAGGGTCCATGCACTCAACTACGGACACTACTCTAGGCCTCTGCGCACTCAGCTGTAGAGCCTTTTCCTCCTCTAAGACTTACTTCTCTGTGCTAACTCTCTAAGACTCCATTCGTCATACCCATAGACAAGAGCATAGATCTACCTTAGACTCTCTAAGACACACATATTTATACAATCCCATGGTCCATGGACCAAGGGTAGATCTCAAAACAAACTCACTCTTTTACATAAACAAGGGTAAAAACCCTTTTTGACTCCTATCTACGTACGTGCTCCACATCCACAATTTGCGGAGACTTTACATCGTTTTGTCAAAATTTACATCAAAACCTGGGTTTTTAACCCAAAACTGACCCAGGGGACCCCATCCCACTAGTTAAATATTGGCCAAGGCTTGTCTAGTAAGTTGTGAGACAAATAAAGATAGTTCAAAGGTTGCTCAGACTTGAGAAAAACATTGTAATCTTCTCATATTTTTTTACTAATGCAATATACAAATAGCAGGGGTTTTTAGTTGTGTATTTCCCTTGGAAATCATTTTGTAATGTGTTGATTGAACTCTTTCCCTTGTATGCTTAGTGATTTCTAGATCGATTAACTGTTTCTACTGATGAGTAGAGCATATTCAAGTCTTTTATTTTAGCATATTATGTAAGCAGTTTTAATCTATAAGGAATTTTTACATGGTATCGGAGTTGAAATCACACTAGAAGAGAAGAACACAAGTTTGTCTTTGTAGGTGAAATTGAATTTGCAGGATCATTCTTCAGAGCTAGAATGATGTCATTCTATAGATTGAGACTCAACTATGCCATTGAGAGTGGCTTGAATTATATTTCTTGGAAGGACAGGATGGAGGTAGTGTTGGAATATAACGGGCTGAAGGAATTCATAGACAATGATATTCCTAAGCCTGTAACAACACATGCCCAAGATCTGGCTAAGTGGAAGAAATGTGTTGCAAAGGTGAGAAGGATCATACTAGAAGGAGTTTGAGATCCTATTGTCTTAAATTCCATGGGAAGGATACACCATATGCAATGTGGAAAGCCTTGATAGACTTGTTTTAGAAAAATAATGACCATAGGAAAATGGCACTAGAGGACAAGCTTAGGAAGATCAAAATGGAGAAGGGCGAAACAATACTACAGTACTTGAGCAAGTTCATTGAATGTCAGGATGAGATTGGGAGTGTTGGTATTATAGTTTTTGAAGACAATCTGGTCATCCTAACACTTGTAGGCCTTCCCAAGAGCTGGCACAACTACCAAGATTCGGTAAATGGGAGGGATCATCTACCAAAGTGGGAGAGTTTGTGGTTTGACTTGGTGCAAGAAGAGATAAGGTGGAACACTAGAGATGGAACTTCATCCAAGCATGATGATAAGGAGAATTGTGCCTTGGCTGGAAAGGAAAAGAAAGGGAAAGGGAATAAATCCCAATCCAAAGGGGATACCAGTCATGGAAGCAAGAAGAAGGATTTGTCAAGGATTAAATGCTTTCACTGTCATGAGTTGAGACACTATGCCATGAAGTGTATGCATAAGAAGGCTAAAAAGAAGCCCTCAGGAGGAGTGGTAGGTGAAGCTCTAGATTCATAATTTGAGTTGGATCTGACCCTCATTTCATGCATGGGGACATCAGGGATGGGTATTGTGTGGTATGTGGATAGTGGAGCCTCATTCCATGTGGCTACAAACAAAGAATGTTTGAATCACTTGGAGGAGAAGGATCTCCATATGCACATCAAGATGGGAGATGATGGAAGGTATAGCACGACTAGCATCTGTACTATTACTTTTTAGAGGGTGTCTAGTTCTTCTCTCACATTAAAAGATTTCATGTATGTTTTGGGTATGAAGAAGAATTTATTTTTAGTTTCTATGTTGGAATATCGTGGCTATCATGTGATATTTAGAAAAGGAAAATATTTCCTTCATCACATAGCCAGAGGACAAGTGAAGCGGGTCAGGGTTCGGGTGAAGAACCTCTAAAAATTAGATGTAGAGTATTATGCAACATTTAGCACAAAAGTAGAGCAGGTGCAGAGGAAAGACATCGGTGAATTAGGCATAAAACATTGGGCCATTTGCACCATGGAGATTTGAAGGTCATGCAGCATATTTCTACAAGACTTCCCAAGGGTGCACTGGAGCAGTGAGATACATGCAAAGGGTGTACAGGTTAGAAGTACACCAAATCCACCTTTCATGATACGGATAGTTGAGCACAAGCAATCCTTGAAATATTCCACTCATATGTGTGTGGACCGTTCTCAATAGACTCCATAGCCAAGGACATATATTATGTGATATTTGTAGATGATTTCTCATGTAACTGCTAGATTTTATTCATGCAAAAGAAAGATCATATGTTCTCTAAATTTTTTGAATTCAAAGCACTTGTTGAGAAAGACACTGGAAGGAAATTGAAGACCCTCAAGAGTGATAATAGTGGAGAATATGTGCTTCATGAGTTCAAGAAATTATGTTCATCAGAAGGAATTCAATGGTAGTTAATAGTACCCCATGACCCACAACAGAATGGGGTGGCTAAGAGGAATAATAAAAGTATCGTGGGAGATACAAAAGCGATGTTACATGATCAGGGCCTACCATTGCACTTGTGGGTTGAAGAATGCAACACAACGGTATATGTGCAAAACATGAGTCCTCATCAGATTCTCAAGATGAGTACACAAGAAGAAGCTTTTTTCAGGGAAGAAACTAGATGTGTCACACTTCAAGATCTTTGGTTCATAATTTTACTATCATGTTACCAAGGATGCAAGGAAAAAGCTAGAGCTGACAACTAAGTTGGGTATATTTGTGTGGTACAATGATACACCTCACAACTATCTGGTGTACCTTCCGTCTCACAGGATGAAATTTGTTCGTAGAGATGCAAAGTTCGAAGAAGAGAAGGCAATGATATTTTCCCTTGAGAGAGCTTCAGTTACATGCAGGTGAAGAGCTTTTAGCTCCAAAGGAAGAACCTCGGGATGATGTGGAGCAACCATATGAAGGGGAGCAGAGAATGGAAGCACCCATTCATGTAGAGACATCTAGAGATGGAAGGAAGTGCACCAGAGATGTTTACATATTTATGCATGATGATAGAGAGAATGTGGTAGCACCCACATCACAACATAGGAAAAGGAGGTCACTAGATCAGTATACTGGCTACATGTCTCTGATGAGCGAGAGTGTAGAGACTAAGCCATTCTCATTCGAGGAAGAAGTGCAGCAACCAGTATGGGTTGATGCCATGGTAGAGAATTATGACTCCATTATCAAGAACAATGCTTGGAAAGTTGTCCCAAGGCTAGAGGACACGCCAGTGGTAGGTTCCAAGTGGATCTACAAGATGAAGAAAGCAGCAGATGGGAGTGTCGAGAAATAGAAGGTCTATTGAAAATAGACACAAGAAATGATAAAAATAGAATCCATAATATTCCAATTTTAATTTGACCTTGAATTAAAATTGTGAATTAAAATCGAATTTAGTCTCACCGGTTGCTTGGAAATAGTTAATTAATTCATTATGGATTAATTAGTTGGAGAAATTTAAGTTAGGAGTCTTTCTGTGTTCATGCAACAGTTATCCCTTAAATTAAGGAGATTATCCCTTACTTAAGGAGATAAGATTGAGTTATATTTGAGTTGTAATTAGTTAGCTCAGTTTACTAAGTTAAGTCTAGTTAAATTAGTTCCAAACTGTTTGAGGAACTAATTGTGAGTTATCAGTCAATTGATGCATGCATGCCCTCAACCAGTGTACTCTAGATAACTGAAGATTCCCTCATCAGAAACTCATGCATGTCTATTCTGGGAAAGACCTAGTTGAGCTAAATGTCAAGGACAATGTACTATCAGTTGCATGTGTTTTCCTATAAAGGAAACTCATGCATGCAATCAAGGGAAGTTTCCTTGAGGATTACGCAGTTCTAATAGGGGGTAGGATCAGTGAGAGTGATCAGTCTTCCACTTGGTAACAAGAGGATCACCCAGAGAAACTGTGTAAGGAAATAGAAGGCTTGGAGGGCAGAGGAGAAGGTTTGTGAGAAGCCTTGTTTGCCTGTGAGCATCCAAGAGGATTCTACTAAGATTTGGCTAGTTGTGGGAGCTAAGGCTTTGTGTAATTCTAAGATATTTCCACCTTGTATGATAATACAGATAGTGGGGTTTTTAGCTAAGGCTTTCCCCTGAGTATTCTTCTGTGTTTCATGTGCATTGATTCTTCTTCTGGTTATATGTGTTTAGCTTGATATTACTTAAATATTTTAAGCCTCTGCAAATTGATTGTAGAAGTAGATTAAAATATTTTGATTTAGTTATATTGCATTATCAGGTTAATCTACGGTCAGAATTTCTACAAGGTAAAATTTGTGGCCAAGGGGTTATGTTAGGTGGAGGGAATTGATTACAAGGAGACCTTTTCTCCAATAGAAAGGTACTCTTCAATGGAGTGATTGAGAAAGAGGTGTACATACAACAGTCGGAATGATTTGATACCTTCAACAGAGAGTTGCATGTGTCTATAATCAAACAATCGTTGTATGGATTGAAATAAGCACCTCATTCTTAGTACACCAGGATCAACAACTATTTCACTAAGTTGGGCTTCACCAAAAGTGAAGTAGATGAAAACATTTACCATATTATGGTTGAAGGTAAATGATTGATTATAGTATTATATGTCGATGATTTAATTCTAATAGGTGATGAGAAGTTGGTCAAATCTTGCAAAGAGGATCTTACAAGAGAATTCGAGATGAAGGACCTGGGGTCATGCATTATTTCCTTTGTATGGAAAGGAGATGGGGAACTGCTTATCTCTCAGGGAAATTATGCCAATGAGATACTGAAGAAGTTCCACATGGAGAGAAGCAATCCCATGGATACTCCTCTAATAGGGAATTGGAGGAAGGAATATGCTACTTCAGGTGAAGTAGTGGAGGCTACTATTTACAAGAAGCTTGTGGGTTCCCTTATGTACTTCGTGAACATACAAATGAACATGTGTTTTGTAGTTAACCAAATTAGTCAAGCAATGTTTAAGCCAACCAAATTCTATTGGAAGGTAGGTAAACATGTGTTGAGATACCTCAAAGGCACCATTCAATTTGGTATTTGGTACAAACGAACAGAGGGAGTGAAGCGTCAAGGCATCATAGATGAAAATTAAGTAGGAAATTCATCAAACAAGAAGAGCACATTAGGGGGAATCTTTAGTATTGGGTTAGCAACAGCTTCTTGGTACCACATAAAGAAGAGATCAGTTGCACTCAGTTCAATAGAAGCATAGTACATGGCTTCTAGTCAAGAAACTTGTGAGTCTATCTAGATGAGGATTGTCCTTGTTAGGTTATTTGGTCATAAAATGGATCCTACGATGATTTATTATGACAATCAAAGTTGTATCAAACTCTCTGAGAATCCAGTTTTTCATGATTGGTACAAGCATATCGACAGGATGCAGACATATTGACCAAGGCACTATCAAGAGGAAACTTTGAGCTCCATAGAGGCAAGATTGGGGTATTTTATAATCTCTTTCTTGTTGTGGGGGAGTGTTAAAAATGAAACAAGAAAATCCTGATTTAATTTTCCCTTGCATTAAATTACAAGAAAAAATTACAATTCCACATCACAAGACAACTTGTACGAGTTAAATAAGTCAATTTGACTTAGTTAGTTCAATTAATTCAAGTTGAGTGTCTAATTTAAGTCATGTAGAGTGTATCCTTCTTTATAGGAGCCTTGGTTGATTTTATTTTGAGTTTTAATTAATTAATTCAGTTTAACTTAGTTAAAGTCAATTAAACTAGTTCCAACTGATGGAGGAACTAGTACAAGGTCTAACAAGGGGGTGCATCTTCATCTATTCAACCAATTAACTTATAAATTATCCATAAATAACTCATGTATGTGTGATCTGAGAGTTACCCAGTTGAGATTGGATTTCAAGGGCATTTTACTATCAATTGTATAATCATCCAAATTGTACAAGTGGTGCATGTAGTCAGAGGAAGGCCTATGATGGATTGTGCAAGTCCAATTGAGGAATTTCCCTAATTACTAGGCGCTAATTCCCAAGGAATAAACACAAGGAAATAGAAACTTGGGCAAGTAGAAAATTGGTTAAGTATTGGCCAAGACTTGTCTAGGAAGTTATGAGACAGATAGAGATAGTGCATAGGTTGCTCGAGCATGCGAAAATCATTGTAATCTTCTCATATTTTTAGACCAATGCAATATACAGATAGTAGGTGTTTTTAGTTGTGTCTTTCCCCAGGAAATCATTATGTAATGTGTTGATTGAATTATTTCTCTTGTATGCTTCATGATTCCATATCAATTAATTGTTTTTTTTTATGAGTAGAGTATATTCAAGTCTTTTTTTTATCATATTACATAAGAAGTTTAAATCTACCAGGAATTTCTACATGAACCACCATATAAATGTGTCTTTGGTCATTTCACAAACAAAGAATAAGTTGCAACCTTGGTTTTCTTGGTCATAGTAGTAGATTCAAGTTGAGAAACCATAATAGACTCAGTCATGGTTAAATTTCCCAAAGAGGATTGTTGAGGGAAACTCAAGGGTGAGTTGAAGAGAGATGAATCAGAAAAAAAAGAGCTTTTGTCAGAGTATGAGGAGGAGGGACTTGATAGAGATTAAGCCCTCTTAAATGAACAGGGGTATAAGGTTGATGTCTTCTTGAGGGATCTCCTAAATTCTCACAATACCAGGTGGAATGTGTTCACCATCAAGTCCAATATATATGAGTTGTGGTTGAGTTAAAGACGTAGGAAGAGAAGTGGAAGTTCCTAAAGTAACAGGTGTAGTTAATTTAGGTGTCTCAAGTTGTATAACCTCAAATAATAATGTTTTTGATTCAAGATACTCAGGTTCAATAACCTCAGGTAATAAAATATTAGTTTCTTTTGTTTCGATTTTGTTAGACTCACCAATTAGTGGAGAAGTGATCTCGAGTTTAGTACTCACTTGAAGATGGGATTCTGGTGGATCAATTTTAGATTGAGAACCAGAAGGGGTAGCTCCCAAAGTATGGAATTTAGTAGTTTGCATTTTTTTTCTTATGACAACATCCAAGAGTTTCCTCAGGTGGAAGAGGAGGAAATATTTCCATCCTACACGAACGATGGGGCTGAGGAGGTTGTTCTTCCATGTTGGTTTAGTAAATTTTAAAAATTAAAAACAAAAATAAATCAAAACATGGTAACTAGTAATAAAGGTTTGCCAAGAAACTATGAACAACAATATACAACCTTGGAGAACCAAGGATTTATGTACGGGTAGGAAATCTCCTTGAATGTTGTGTTCGGTGTATCACAGTGTACAAGGAAGATGACTCAGTTACCTAAGATGAGGATAAAAACATAGTGTGGAATTCCAATATATACCAGAAGGTATGTGGAAGCATAGTCTGTGTTAGTGTTGTCTAATGTGTAACCATACAATGAGAGCATTTGCATATACTTTTCATGTGTGGAGCGCCATCTGATATACTCAAAGTTACATGGAGAACGGTCATATACACTTACGTATGTTGAATGGGATATTACCCCTGGAATGAAACGCTAGCAAAAAATGATACCTCCTATGTTTATAGATACCATAAAACATCTCTAGCCTATACCTCTAGATGTTTTCATTAATGTTTCAAATGCTCCTTAATATTGATTCAATAAATTTTAAAGTTTATCTTGTATTAGGTTTCAATTTTTAAGGCTCATCGCAAATTTCACATGAATATCCTAAAATGCAATCTATCATGATAAAATGAAATATTTCTTTTTCAACGAAAATCTATGTACGAGAAGGAAGAAACAAAGGGAAATGTGGCATACGAAATTCATTAAACAACATTTGTTAAGTAAATTTCCCTAATGCAACTATTCCAATTTCCAATTTCACACACAACCCTAAATGCAATGCAAAAATGAAAAATGATATTTTTCTTTTCAATCCTCTGAATTTCCAAATGAAATTAAAAATAAGATCCTTGCTAAATCACTAATGAAAGAAACCACAAAAAATGATGATTGTAATATCAATTTCTTCAAGTAATCAATGATCAAGAAAAAGTTTTCCAATGACCTAAATGACAAGAATAAAGAAAAATCCAAACAAATTCTTATCAAAGGCTATCAAAACCAAAAGGAAACTAAGTGAAGGATTTTAAAAAACAAAGATACACTCAGAGACAGAAGGAAAACTAGTTGGACCAAAGAAAATTAGAGAGCAAGGAAAGAAAAGGAATTTTTTGCATCTTATAGGAATCAGCGCATGTGCAGAACAAGCACCAGTGTTCTGCAGCATAGGTATAGAGAAGGAGAGGGTGCGTTGAAGCACTCTATCTCTAGAATAGGTGGTGCGCTGAGACAGATTCAGCCAAAATTCGACAAAAAAAATATAATGAAGCTCAAAGAAGGGCTTTCCTAGGGTCAATCAAGGTTTCAGTGAATCAATAAAGGTCGTTTTAAGAGGTCAAAAAGGTGCTAAGGTCAAGAAAACCACTAAGGGAAGAAATTGATCCCCAGTGGAGTCACCGATCTGTTGTGCAGAATTTATGATTGTGGACAAAGGTGAATTCCCTAGACCTAGTTGACTAGTCTAGAACAAGAGAAGGCAAAAAACATAGAGTTTTCTTAGAGAAGTTAGAGAATGGGAACAAGGTTTGCCTCAAATTTGTAGCAAGCTTTCGTTTCCTCCTCACTTGTAACCTCCAATTGTAGCTCCAAGTGATATAAATATAACCTTCACACATGACTAAAACAGACAAAGGATCCACAACAACCAAGTAGCGTAATCTAACATATCTATTCAATGAATCATCAAGGCATTGAAATATATGAGTAAAAACATAATACAAAAGGTATAGGAAAATAAGATACTCTTTGTATTAATAGAAATAGGTGAGAGTTCACAACCATAAATAGTAGTTGACCTTGTAGATGTCTCCCCAAGTTGACTTGTCCTTCCTTGTAACAAAACACACCTCAATATAAACGCTAATGCATGAATTTGGTGACTCAAATAGGTTTAAGAAAACAACATAAGGGCACTATAAATCTCAAAAATCCAACCATGATGTTATGGATGGCAGTAAATTTATAAGAGAAGGATGGTTGTTTAGTATTTACCATTATGGGCCTGAGATCCACATATGATGGGAGGATGAGCTCAACGGATAAGAGGTGAAGTTTGCAATGTAGGATTAGATAGGATTCGAGATTATTATCCATGGTAAATAGTTAAAACAACCCTTGGGAGCTTCTAGAAGAGGAATCTTCAGAATTCTTTTTAATTTTCCTAAATTTCTAGAATCAGTGCACTTGTAGAATGGAGCAATAAGCGTTGACTAGCATTGGAGTACAAGGGAGAAACTAGTGCTAAACGTAGGTGGCTAAAGGGGAAGGGTGTGCTAGGGCTAAAAATATTGATTGTGAGCAATTAATTCTAGAAACTTTGACTTTTTGGAAAGGTCATGCTTAGGGATTTGTGAAGGTATAATGACAACATGTTCATGGATGTTGATTGATCCAGTTTGTATGCCTATTGACCAGATGTGAAAAGATGGCCTATAACACTCATCAACAAAAACAACCTCGACAGTCTCACAGTAGCAATATACATATGTTTCGGAGGCAATCATCATCAATTTTTAGCATTTGTGGGAACATAATGTTAGAAATCGTACTTTATCACATGAATTTTCCAAGTAAATGTTCAAAAATCGGGGTCACTATATATGTTTAGAAGCAAATACAACAACAATTGAGAAGCAAATTAAAAATGAATCAAAACAAGGACCAAAGTTTCATCGCTATAGTAAATTTTCTTCCAATTGCATCAAAATCAAACTAAATTTTCAAAGTGAGCTTCGGGTTCTAACCAAAACGAAAACGTCATTATCGCCAAATGTGACCAACCTTTAGATCTTCAACTACAATAAAGATAATTTTATTAGATGAATAATCATGATGCTTATTTTAGATTTCTTCATGGATGATGTTGTTGCTTCCCTAGACATCCCCCTTAACATCAATGAAAACACAATGTGTAGCACAAGGCTTATTAGAGATTTGTATGAATGTGATCAATGTGACATAAAGGACAAATGGAGAGATACCATTAGTAACATGGTGAGTGGGTCCACAAAAAATGGAACTTATGAAAGAGGGGTACCACTATGATATATATGCACAATGTATTTTCTTTCAACTTGAATAAACTATACAATTTTTTTCTTGAGAGAGAAAATGAACTCATCTAATACTTATGTGTGATGTGCCCCCATAGAAAACGCTACCATGATTTCTAAATTGATAAAAATAGAGTATATATCATGCCATATTGATGTAGGAGTATCATCTTGTAGCAATTATATATGCCAAATAATTAGATCATGACAATTACTTTGCAATTATGTATCCCAAATACTTATCAATTACAATTCTACACATAAATAACAAAGTAAAAATAAAAAGTATTCTTAGTAACCTCATCTAAGAAACTATCATGAACAAGAACCTTTGTTGGCACACAACAAGTGCATAATCATAACATTGGCCAAGAGCAACTAAATTAAAACCATAATTCCCAATCTAGGAAAATTGCATGCATATTTAAGATTAGAGGTGTGGCTTGAAGGCCCTACCCCTAATGTTATACCATCATTCCTAGATGGATCCTAAGGGGATGTTGTGACTAATACAATATGCTAAATTATATTGCATTTCAAGGTGGATAACATATTACTAGTTGCATGAATCTTGTCTCTAAGTTGAGGTGGTCAATGTTGAAAATGGAAACAAGAAAATGTTGATTTTTTCCCTTAAATTAAATTTTGGAATAATATTGTAATTCCAAATCACAAGATAACTTGTACGAGTTAACTAAGTTAATATGACTTAGTTGTCTCAATTAATTTGATTTGAGGGTCTAACTTGAGTCATGTACTGTGTATCCTACTTTATAGGAGCCCTACTTGAGTTTATTTTGAGTTGTAATTAATTAATTCAGTTTAACTAAGTTAAATTTAGTTAAACTAGTTCCAACTAATGGAGGAACTAGTAGGAGGTTAGACAGTGGGGTGCTTCTTCATGTGTTCAACCAATTAACTGATGATTCACTCATAAAAACTCATCCATGCCATATATTAGAGTTACCCAGTTGAGATTGGAGTTCAAGGGCAGTGTACTATCAGTTTTATAATTTTCCAAGTTGTACAGGTGGTGCATGCAGTCAGAGAAGTACCTATAGGGATTGCGCAATTCAAGATGTGGATTCCCCTATTTAATAATGGGGTAATTCCTTGAGAAAAAGTGCAAGTAAATAGGGACTTAGGAAAGCAAGAATTTGGTTAAGTATTGACTAGACTATGTCTAAGAAGGAGTGAGACAGATAGAGATAGTGCAGAGGTTGCTTAGGCTTGAGAAAAGAATTATAATATTCTCATATTTTCTGACTAATGAAATATAAAGATAGTAGGGGTTTTTAGCTATGGCATTCCCCAGGAAATCATTGTGTAATGTGTTGATTCAAATATTTCTCTTGTATTCTTCATTATTTCTTGATCAATTAATTGTTTCTAATGATGATTGTTGGTAGGAAAATTTACTTTAAAACTAACCCTGGGTTCAACTGAGGGTGCCAACAAAATCTCACGTATTCTATCACTTTGTCAGCATATTCACTCCTTCCAAAAGGAAGAAGATTCTCACCCAAGGTGAGCCAAAACCATGGAAAGATAAGGGGACTTAAGATCTTCCAATTATACAACTTGCACAACTACCACAACATTCATTATTAACCATTCACATCATACATTCATCAGGAAATTTAACACTAGAAGAAAATTTTAAAGGGGCCCGTAAATTAAATAGATAAATTCCAGGAATCCTGTCGTTCTTATATTAATTACCAGTAGAGAGTAGTTTCATTACAAACATTAGTATTACAACTTCTGGCAATTACATTCTTGCGCACAGTATAAAAATATACTGGGAATACATAAACAAAACATTGCAAATCAAAATCTTAGAGCTAAACTACTATAGATGCTCAACACTATCTGATTCTTCAGGCTCGATCTGAAATTCGCAGCACTGTCTAAAATTTGTTTCTCATTGCCTTTTGCTTTATTTTATAACCATGCTCGCTTTCTCCGATATCTCACTCCCTTGATACATGGTTTTCAACACCTAGGGCCATCATTCTGGTTTTCTGTTTGATTATATAATATTAGAATCGGATTCTAGTCCTTCAGCATGCTCCCTTGTTTTCTATTGCAATAGTTCCAAGCCATCTCACTGCCGTTTTAGTTTTCTGATGCTCTGTTTCTGAAAGTTTCATAAAAAATATCCTTCACAACTTTTATCCTTTCAATATTGAAGGACCCAACATGCCACGATCACATCCTATTGACTTTCCCTTGAGTCAATGTTCTTTTATTGTTTCTTCTCAATCTATTGTGAGCTAGCTTCCACTAGCTTCAATTATAGTACCTTCAAGTGAAGGACCTAAATAGGGAACAATATAACTAGAGGAATCCTTGAAACTGGTGAATGCAAAAATAGAGAAGCGCCATGAATCCATAAGTGTGGAAACCTTGGTTGAGAACTCGGTATCGGTTTGCTCACTAAGGTCACTAGGCTGAGACTCAACCAATTCCTGAATATGCTAATCAGAAATGGTAGACAGTATGCTCAAGGTCATGAAATGCTTTTGAAATTCTGGTTGAAGATCACAGAGGACCCACTTGGTGAATTGGGGTGCATATTCCAATTCACCAATTTGGGCATCAAGAACATCATCTTGGTCGAGGAGATGTTGCATGGCTTCCTGATCGGAGGTCACTAATACTTTTTGACATAAATTACGAACATACTCTTGCAAAGGATAAATGGTTTCACGTTTCTTTAAGATGAAACAATTGGCACTATAAATCTAGTGAAACATATGTTGGGATTCCTTCATGACATGGGGAAGCGTATCACAAAGAAAGGTGGTATTCTGCAATTTCTCACTAAGTTAAGCATCATAGACGGCGGAAGGATTAGAGGAAGGCTATTGCATCTTGGTGATGGTGTCCTAGAGTTCTGCCTACTTGGACAATAGTTGTTGACATGTTGCTTCAACCATAGTACAACTTTTGATAGGGACACAGGCAGACAAATCTTCAGGCAGTTTGGTGGCATATGGAGAAAGAGTCATCCATAGGGATTACAATTGAGAATGAAACACACTCACCTGGGACTCTAATCCCTCCTTCTCAAAATGTAACTGTGTTTGCACTATTGAGGTGTCACTCAAATGATGTTGTTGTTCTTCATAGGGGACCTACAAATCAGTACACTTGGTATCTATCTACACTAAACGGTGCTCTAACTGAGAAGCAGATGCCTGAATAAACAAAGCTAACTGATTGACCTCTTTTATTGATCATGCGGTGAACTTTTGCACTAAGTAGTGGTCCTTTTGATTCTGTATAATTCGATGCAAAAAAAGGTGTTGGAATGAAAGTGATGAGGTCATGATGTTGGATTTCAAGGGAAATTACTTGACAACATTTTTTAGGATCCTTCATGAATTCGGCAACTTTCTTTGTTGAAATGGGTGAGGAGTGGAGGAGAATGGATGAGATGGAACAATCAATGATAGGGAAGTAACAGTAGTAGGAAGATGAGTGGAAACAACAATGGAAGAATCAGTTTCCTTCTCTACAAGGTCATCAAGGGCAAGAGGTGAATCGAGACAATAAGATAAAGTAGTGGTAGATGGATGAGGCATTCCTTTAAAGGCTGTATGTAGGGACGAAGATAATTATTCTTGAACCAGCACTACAGAATCCATGGTTGTTGATTCAGCATCAAGGTCGATGAAGGTGGAGGTAGAGGGAGTGTTATGTACTTGACGAGGTGACAAGGGAGTAAAAATAGTAGCAGGTGGAATGGTAGATGCAATAACAGGCAGTGCAGTGGACATAGTGGTAAGTTGATGTACCTGGAGTTTTTTTTGCACATATGAACCAACCTAGACCAAGTGGCATAAGCTGAGCTCACGCACTCCTTAGATTTTTTCAAAAGGGGTTGGAGATCCTCAGGTGCATCTTCAGAATGCTTGCGAGAAGTTAAAGGGGCTTCTTCAGTAGGCTTCATTGCCTCAAGATTATAGAAAAATTGGACATCTTGTTGCCATGCATTAACCCCTGGCCAACTACAATCTTCAATGTGGAAATCATTTTTCGCTAATATAAAACAGTAATGGGCGCATAAAGAAAGTATCTGAGAAGACATGAATCAACCGAAGGTAGTAGGCATTGTGAGAGATACCAAACCAAATTAGTGGAAAATATTGGTCCAATAAAGGAAGCAGCACCCATGAAATAGTATTTGACACAGCGAGCATCTTATTGTACCAGTGATCAAAAGCAAGGTTGTTAAATTCTATGTTTACAATGTCTTCGGTAGTTCACTAGGGTGAGTACATATAGGCATGGGGATCCTCTTCAGCAATTGTAGATAGGTCACAGCCCTCTAGAGGACACCATTTGGACATGTCAAGTGGAATAAGCAGGTATCTGAAAAGGAATAAGTAAACTGAGCATAAATATCATTAGCAACCTCAAATAATTCCTAAAGAAGATAGTTGGACCAATTGAGTTGATCACCATGAACAGAAGCTTCAATAACATTAATGGCATTGAACATACATTCCCCTCTGGTATAGTGGCACGTAAGCTTAGTAGCAATCATTGTAGTAGCAATGGGGACTGACATGTTATTGACCATATCTAGAACCTCTCCCCAGCCTTTCCAGGTAGTACAATACTTCTTGTACAAATTGTTCTCATCAGTTTTCTTTCCATTCTTGGATATTTTTTGAAAGGCCTACTTAAAATCTGCACCATAGGAAAAGAGTCCAATGATATTGTTATCACTGAAAATTCTGATGCCAAAATAGCTCACACTAGCTTGAGGACAAAGTGTTTAGCAGCACATAAATCCTTTTGGCAGTTTCGCAGCGCAACCTGTTTTAGTGATTTCGTAGCGAAAAACATCGACTTTGCACTGGCTGCGCTACGAAATGGGGAATTCATGCTAATCCATAGCGCATCTCACACCAGCTGTCATATTTTCTACAATGACTTTTCCATTTGACATGAAGCTGTTCAACATTGAATATCTAGACACCATTCTTCAAGGTTTAATTTTCCTATAGTTATCTGGTTCACTCAACTTCCCATGTCAACATTTCAACTGGTTTGAATGAAGCGAACCTGTGGATTATTCTCATGGTATCTGGCTCACTCAATTTCCCATGTCTCTATTTCAACTCCATTGAATAAAGTCAAAGGAAGTGAACCTGTGGAGTATTCTACCATGCGAGGATCTTCTCTTACATATAGGGAGGCAAAACAAAGCATTCCTCATATAAGGGGCAGAATGAAACATCGCTTATTCCCTCGGAAAGTGACTGAGTAAACATCCCTGCAGCTACCAGGAGTTCAAAGTCAGAAAGGCAAAGCAAAGGCTTCACTTGAATAACATAAAGATGTGAAGACGTGCTTGCCAGGTGTAAAACATGAAGTCCAGATGTCATAAAATTCACAGACGGTCGAAAGTTGGAGGCCATGCTCTTAGACCTAATAATATCCTGGCGGTCGTAAATACAAAGCTTCTCTATGATTATGCATAAATAGATGTCCGTTTACAGCAACTTGCATTCATGGTAAAGCATTGGGCAAAAGGTCGGCAGATCAATGAGACATATCAGGGCACTCTGTCTAGCTATGTGTATGTGCTTATGTGCATACACGTTCTACAACAGCGCAGACCCCCGATTCTTCCTTGCTTATAGGAAACGGAAGCAACATACCAAGTTGTAATCAGTGAGATTGAATGTGCTTACTTCGCTCAAGTTGAGAAAATGAAAGAGCTAAAAGTGCCGGAGTGAGGATTCTATGTGAAATGGGATTGGAAACAGGAATAGATTATATGATGGCAATGAAAATGATCAATCAAGCTCATTTCAGGCGAGGAAACTTCAAGGAAGCGAAATGGTCGCACCCAAGCCCGAGGACATCAATCATCCACCAATGGAACAACTGCCAGGCCTGGAATACTGCAAGACTCTAACCCCCTTGGCCGGAGACAATTATTTTGGGTCTGCAACACTACATTTTGATGTTGGGAAATGCAGTCATGGTTCCAACTTTTCTTGTTCCAGCGATGGGAGAAAATGATCATGACAAGGTGCGAGTAATACAAGACATTGTTATTTGTTGCTGGGCTCAATACGCTTCTGCAGTCATTATTTGGAACACGTTTACCAATATATTGTTCATATTGTTGAATCAAGCAGTATTATGTGTATATCAATGAGTTTCTCATTCGTTTCCATGAACAACAACGTGGAGATTAAATTATTGTTTTCGCAGACAATCTTTTTGCGCTTATTGAATACGCATCTCCAGAATAGAAATAGGGGTTTGGATGGGCCTTTGACATACCTCCTAAGGGTCAGAAACTGCACATAGCTTGCAAGAGCACGAACAATTTTGGAAAGGGGTTCTTTGGGTAAAGTAACCATTCAAATTGACAAAGTGGTAATGCTTGGAACAATCAAATGGCCAGAAAACAAGTTATAAATGACAATTTGAAGTCTCGTATTCATAACAATCAAAAGAAAATGGATGGCCATGGTATTGCAGTCTTAGATGCAAATATTGCCGAAGAATCTATTCTTATCTCTCAGCAAGAGGTCAAATTAAAACAGCATGGCATGCCTGTATCAAGGCTGCCTAGGAAACGTGATGCTTTAAAGTTTGCTTCAGAACACAATCATCAGGAAAAGGACGAGTTGGGAAGTCTCACTGATGTAAATCTCAAGTCTGATGCACATGATAATCAAAAGAAGATAGGCAATGGGGAATGTATAATAGTATATTCCGTAGAATGTACTAGTCAGGTAGAAGAGAAGACATGCAATATTATCTGCTCAGATTCAAAGTCTCATGTAGAAAAGGATCAAAAGGAATTTGTTGTTCAGGTTGATGTTACAGGATATGCTAAGGATACCAAGAAATTGGATTTCACCTCTCAGAAACCTGAAGAATTAAAGCACTGTGTCATGCCCATGACTGTGTCTCCCAAGAAGCATTATTGTTTGAAGCTGGCCACAGGAGCTTTAAATCGGGCTGAAGAGAAGACGGGGGATATTTCGGATGCAATTTTGAAGTCCGATAATGATCAAAAGCCAATGGATGGTCAGGGTCATGTACTATTGCCTGTTAAAAGCACTGAGGAGCCAAGTCTTAGTTCTCAGCAAGTTGTCAACTCAGAGCACTATGGCATGCCTGTACCAATGCCACTTGGTAAACATGATGGGTCAAAGTATGCCTCAGAACACTATAATCTGGCAAAAGAGAACTCTGGGTTTCTTATGGATGTTAATCTCATGCCAGATATGCCTGATAATCAAAATCAACCAAGCAATGGGAATGGTATGATAATGCATGACAAGAGTGGTAAAGAATTTGGTGTTACCTGTCAGAAAACTGATGAATTTAAGCAACATGTTAAATCTGTTTCAGTCCTTCCTAGGAAACATGATGGTTGGAAGTCTGTTTTAGACCCTTCTAATCAGGAAAAACAATGGGTTAGGTGTATTATGCATACAGATTTGAAGTCTCATGTGCACAATAATCAGAATAAACTGGGCAGTGAGGATGTATGACAATTTGAAGCCTGATCTGAGGTAGGGCAGTTGCACGCAGAAAAAACAAATCTACAATTGCAAGAATTTCAAGCATGAATGTTGTGAGCATTGATAAGTTATTTGTGAGCAAGGTGGCAGTAGTAGCAATCACAGTTTAAGTTATATATGTTCTCGCTTGGCTGCTGACTGTACAACATGGTTATTAATAAGGAATTTGGATGGATTTAAGTGTCTAGCATTAGCATTGGACTCTTTCCTCAGTCTGAAATTTATTGAAGGGGCTGTAAGGAAAGGTGCTTTGCAGTGAAAGGTTCCAGGTTGACAAGTACTCTGCCTGCAGAGAAATCTGGGCATGCTGTTTGAGTTTTATAGAAAAAGCTATTGACATTGAAGCCTGGCAGCTGAACAGGATTACTTGCAAATTGTTATTCATTTGTTGGAATGATGAATAGTCCGAAAGTGGAGGACTAGTTATCTATGGTGGAACAGTAACCTTCTGAGATAATGCAAGATGCGGTGATTCTATCCATGAGTGCGTTGGTAAAGCCAGAGTTTTTAAGGCACCAAAGCAAAGATGTCAGGCTCATTGCTGAGACTTGCATTAGTGAGAATCACACTGAAAATGTATCTGATTCAACGCGGACAATTATGAGTTTGGTTTGAATGAAAGGAAGATTGTGTTTTTTAAGTTACACAGCAGTTTCGTAGCGCGCTACGAAACTGCTGTAGGTGTTGTTTTAAGCGCAGAACAAACAGTTTGATGAAGTGACCGGAAATTTTCAAGGGAAAAACCCAAGGGACATATAGGAAACCACATAAAGCCAGCATAAGCCTTTCAAATGATGACAGTTTCGGGGTATTAAAGAGCTGGGGACATGCTGCTTGAATTTCGAAGAGTGGTGGAAGACAAGGACCGGAAAAACAGGGGTTCCATCCTATGATTAATGAACCATCAGCGCGTTCAGGATCCTAAACTAGCATGTTCAATGCATCCTTATCTCAGATATCTCGGCCAAAACTAAAGGAAGACAACTGTCAAAGATCAAGAAAAGAATCATGATACGAGCAGAATGGAATTAGAGTTTTAGCTTGATTAGGACTCTTTGTAATTACAGTTTAGCATTAAATGTATTTAATGAGTCAGTTTAAGATAGATAGGGGTAGTTAATAACAGTCATCGAGCTCCCCTCATGCTGGAGGAGGAAGCTCAAAGTAGTTATGGATGTTTCTCTATATATAGATGAAACTTTGATGTAATAGAGGTTGGATATTTTGAAGACTGTTTTGGCTTGTGTGTAAACAGAGTTTTAGTAATACAGAGGACTGTTTTTCTTCTTAGGATTCACAATGGATCTTCTTGTTCAAATGTGGGATGGTATAGTTTCTTTGATGTCCTTTTACAATTTGGTAAATGCATAATCACTCAGAACTCATGGATCATGCTCTGACTTCCTGTATGCCTTTGCAAACTGTGGTTTCATGTAAGTTTTGTTTGAACATTTAGATGTAAAGTGCCCTGACTTCTATGAAAGATAGTGTTGTTGTTTACTGAGATATTAGTGACTCCATAAGCCCAATGGGAAGCAATTCTGTCCAGCCAGTACATTTTTCATGTGTCTTGTAAGAGTTAGCCATCTTGTTCAATATCAATAACCTATGAGAGAGCCCTCTCAGACTAAGGAGGCTAAGCCTTAGTTAAAAGCTTGGTTTGAAACAGTTACACAAAGTCTTGCTGATTGGCAGCCTTCAGTACATGATTTTGTGATAACATTTTGGTGCGTCTGTCGGGAGCCTGAAGATTATTCTTTCCCGAAATTATGAAGCTGAACTTCTGAAGGTAGCAGGAGCACAGAAGGTTTTTGAGGCTGCAAAACTACCTTGGTGACTCCATTGTTGAAGAATTCGAAATTCATAGGTTCATGGTGTCTCCACTGGAGTTATGAAAGACCCAGAAGCTACCATTCTTAGTTCAAGGTATGCATGCATAGATTTTTCAGGAATTCATGGTTTCCCAAATCATTTTCCCAAGGATGCATATTTTCTAAGGAATGGTCCCAAATTTAATGGAGAAGATTTGAGTTTAACTCTGAAGCATATCTCAGATTTCTGTCATTTTGCTGAGCTTCTTAGAGTTAAACATGAGGATGTTTGCATAAGGTTATTTTATGATTCACTTCAAGGGAAATGCAAACAATGGATTGAAAGTTTTCCTATCAAATCCGTTAAGTCATTTCAAGACTTATGGCTTATGTTTTTGGAAGAATGGATAGATAGGTCAGAGGAGGTGGCAAACTCTCCCTCAGTTGAAGGTTTCAAACAATGGAATAATGATCATAGTAAAGAAGAAACAAATGAATCTTTTTCTTTGTCCTTGTCCTCATATCTAAAATCCTTTGACTGCAAGGCAGAGGATAGGATGAGATTTTTGGATGAATTTGCTGAGGACCTTGAAAAAGAAATTGAAGGTTTAGAAGGTCAAATTCAGGCATATAGTTTTCATAATCATGATCATTATTTTCAGAAGTTTTCTATGGTAGAACGCAAGGAGAGAATGTTGGTTCCTTTCTCTTTCACGATTGAGGAACTGTATATTGTTGTTTAAGATCAGTTTGCACAACCTGAAAGTTACAAGAAACATCAAGCTGATCAAGTATTCTGGGATCCTATAGCTGACTACATGGAAGAGTTTTACTCTCCAGTGTTTCAGTTTTTTAATGAAGATCAGAGACAATTTCAGTGGCAGCGATCATCACACTATCACATTGGCTCTGAAATCCGATGCAGTCAGAGACAATTTCAGTGGCAGCGGTCATCACACTATCATAGTGGCTCTGAACTCCGATGCAGTCAAAAAACTCAAACATCAGATAAGACAAATGATTGGCTGCATTGGAAATTTCACATTGTTTGAGCTGAAGAAGTTGAAATTGTTAGGGTAGGTAGGTAGGTAAATGCAAATAAGCTCAAGGTTGACTGAGCATATTTTTTTTTAAGTAGTGGTAGATATGGACTTCTTTCTCCAACAGTGATCATCAAGCTTAAGCCCGAGGTGAAGGCCCAAGATGCTGGAAAGGGATGCTTGTCAAATAAATTTTTGTTCATCATCAGAGGATAAGGCACTAGAACTGCAGGTTCTTAGTGTACCACAAGGGCACACTATCCCAAGTGGAGCCACTGTTATCACTGAAAATTTTGATGCCAAAATAGCTCACACTAGCCTGAGGACAAAGTGTTTAGCAGCACATAAATCCTTTTGGCAGTTTCGCAGCACAACCTGTTTTAGTGATTTCGTAGCGAAAAACACCGACTTTGCACTGGCTGCGCTACGAAATGGGGAATTCATGTTGATCCATAGCGCATCTCACACCAGCTGTAATATTTTCTACAATGACTTTTCCATTTGACATGAAGCTGTTCAACATTGAATATCTAGACACCATTCTTCAAGGTTTAATTTTCCTATAGTTATCTGGTTCACTCAACTTCCCATGTCAACATTTCAACTGGTTTGAATGAAGCGAACTTGTGGATTATTCTCATGGTATCTGGCTCACTCAATTTCCCATGTCTCTATTTCAACTCCATTGAATAAAGTCAAAGGAAGCGAACCTGTGGAGTATTCTACCATGCGAGGATCTTCTCTTACATATAGGGAGGCAAAACAAAGCATTCCTCATATAAGGGGCAGAACGAAGCATCGCTTATTCCCTCGGCAAGTGACTGAGTAAACATCCCTGCAGCTACCAGGAGTTCAAAGTCAGAAAGGCAAAGCAAAGGCTTCACTTGAATAACATAAAGATGTGAAGACGTGCTTGCCAGGTGTAAAACATGAAGTCCAGATGTCATAAAATTCACAGACGGTCGAAAGTTGGAGGCCATGCTCTTAGACCTAATAATATCCTGGCGGTCGTAAATACAAAGCTTCTCTATGATTATGCATAAATAGATGTCCGTTTACAGCAACTTGCATTCATGGTAAAGCATTGGGCAAAAGGTCGGCAGATCAATGAGACATATCAGGGCACTCTGTCTAGCTATGCGTATGTGCTTATGTGCATACACGTTCTACAACAGCGCAGACCCCCGATTCTTCCTTGCTTACAGGAAATGGAAGCAACATACCAAGTTGTAATCGGTGAGATTGAATGTGCTTACTTCGCTCAAGTTGAGAAAATGAAAGAGCTAAAAGTGCCGGAGTGAGGAATCTATGTGAAATGAGATTGGACCCAGGAATAGATTATATGATGGCCATGAAAATGATCAATCAAGCTCATTTCAGGCGAGGAAACTTCAAGGAAGCGAAATGGTCACACCCAAGCCCGAGGACATCAATCATCCACCAATGGAACAACTGCCAGGCCTGAAATACTGCAAGACTCTAACCCCTTGGCCGGAGACAATTATTTTGGGTCTGCAACACTACATTTTGATGTTGGGAAATGCAGTCATGGTTCTAACTTTTCTTGTTCCAGCGATGGGAGAAAATGATCATGACAAGGTGCGAGTAATACAAGACATTGTTATTTGTTGCTGGGCTCAATACGCCTCTGCAGTCATTATTTGGAACACGTTTGCCAGTATATTGTTCATATTGTTGAATCAAGCAGTATTATGTGTATATCAATGAGTTTCTCATTCGTTTCCATGAACAACAACGTGGAGATTAAATCATTGTTTTCGCAGACAATCTTTTTGCGCTTATTGAATACGCATCTCCAGAATGGAAACAGGGGTTTGGATGGGCCTTTGACATGCCTCCTAAGGGTCAGAAACTGCACATAGCTTGCAAGAGCACGAACAATTTTGGAAAGGGGTTCTTTGGGTAAAGTAACCATTCAAATTGACAAAGTGGTAATGCTTGGAACAATCAAATGGCCAGAAAACAAGTTATAAATGACAATTTGAAGTCTCGTATTCATAACAATCAAAAGAAAATGGATGGCCATGGTATTGCAGTCTTAGATGCAAATATTGCCGAAGAATCTATTCTTATCTCTCAGCAAGATGTCAAATTAAAACAGCATGGCATGCCTGTATCAAGGCTGCCTAGGAAACGTGATGCTTTAAAGTTTGCTTCAGAACACAATCATCAGGAAAAGGACGAGTTGGGAAGTCTCACTGATGTAAATCTCAAGTCTGATGCACATGATAATCAAAAGAAGATAGGCAATGGGGAATGTATAATAGTACATTCCGTAGAATGTACTAGTCAGGTAGAAGAGAAGACATGCAATATTATCTGCTCAGATTCAAAGTCTCATGTAGAAGAGGATCAAAAGGAATTTGCTGTTCAGGTTGATGTTACAGGATATGCTAAGGATACCAAGAAATTGGATTTCACCTCTCAGAAACCTGAAGAATTAAAGCACTGTGTCATGCCCATGACTGTGTCTCCCAAGAAGCATTATTGTTTGAAGCTGGCCACAGGAGCTTTAAATCGGGCTGAAGAGAAGACGGGGGATATTTCGGATGCAATTTTGAAGTCCGATAATGATCAAAAGCCAATGGATGGTCAGGGTCATGTACTATTGCCTGTTAAGAGCACTGAGGAGCCAAGTCTTAGTTCTCAGCAAGTTGTCAACTCAGAGCACTATGGCATGCCTGTACCAATGCCACTTGGTAAACATGATGGGTCAAAGTATGCCTCAGAACACTATAATCTGGCAAAAGAGAACTCTGGGTTTCTTATGGATGTTAATCTCATGCCAGATATGCCTGATAATCGAAATCAACCAAGCAATGGGAATGGTATGATAATGCATGACAAGAGTGGTAACGAATTTGGTGTTACCTGTCAGAAAACTGATGAATTTAAGCAACATGTTAAATCTGTTTCAGTCCTTCCTAGGAAACATGATGGTTTGAAGTCTGTTTCAGACCCTTCTAATCAGGAAAAACAATGGGTTAGGTGTATTATGCATACAGATTTGAAGTCTCATGTGCACAATAATCAGAATAAACTGGGCAGTGAGGATGTATGACAATTTGAAGCCTGATCTGAGGCAGGGCAGTTGCACGCAGAAAAAACAAACCTACAATTGCAAGAATTTCAAGCATGAATGTTGTGAGCATTGATAAGTTATTTGTGAGCAAGGTGGCAGTAGTAGCAATCACAGTTTAAGTTATATATGTTCTCGCTTGGCTGCTGACTGTACAACATGGTTATTAATAAGGAATTTGGATGGATTTAAGTGTCTAGCATTAGCATTGGACTCTTTTCTCTGGAAATCATGCGATTCAAAGTTGTGTTCTTCGCAGTCTGAAATTTATTGAAGGGGCTGTAAGGAAAGGTGCTTTGCAGTGAAAGGTTCCAGGTTGACAGGTACTCTGCTTGCAGAGAAATCTGGGCATGCTGTTTGAGTTTTATAGAAAAAGCTATTGACATTGAAGCCTGGCAGCTGAACAGGATTACTTGCAAATTGTTATTCATTTGTTGGAATGATGAATAGTCAGAAAGTGGAGGACTAGTTATCTATGGTGGAACAGTAACCTTCTGAGATAATGCAGGATGCGGTGATTCTATCCATGAGTGCGTTGGTAAAGCCAGAGCTTTTAAGGCACCAAAACAAAGATGTCAGGCTCATTGTTGTGACTTGCATTAGTGAGAATCACACTGAAAATGTATCTGATTCAACGCAGACAATTATGAGTTTGGTTTGAATGAAAGGAAGATTGTGTTTTTTAAGTTACACAGCAGTTTCGTAGCGCGCTACGAAACTGCTGTAGGTGTTGTTTTAAGCGCAGAACAAACAGTTTGATGAAGTGACCGGAAATTTTCAAGGGAAAAACCCAAGGGACATATAGGAAACCACATAAAGCCAGCATAAGCCTTTCAAATGATGACAGTTTCGGGGTATTAAAGAGCTGGGGACATGCTGCTTGAATTTCGAAGAGTGGTGGAAGACAAGGACCGGAAAAACAGGGGTTCCATCCTATGATTAATGAACCATCAGCGCGTTCAGGATCCTAAACTAGCATGTTCAATGCATCCTTATCTCAGATATCTCGGCCAAAACTAAAGGAAGACAGCTGTCAAAGATCAAGAAAAGAATCATGATACGAGCAGAATGGAATTAAAGTTTTAGCTTGATTAGGACTCTTTGTAATTACAGTTTAGCATTAAATGTATTTAATGAGTCAGTTTAAGATAGATAGGGGCAGTTAATAACAGTCATCGAGCTCCCCTCATGCTGGAGGAGGAAGCTCAAAGTAGTTATGGATGTTTCTCTATATATAGATGAAACTTTGATGTAATAGAGGTTGGATATTTTGAAGACTGTTTTGGCTTGTGTGTAAACAGAGTTTTAGTAATATAGAGGACTGTTTTTCTTCTTAGGATTCACAATGGATCTTCTTGTTCAAATGTGGGATGGTATAGTTTCTTTGATGTCCTTTTACAGTTTGGTAAATGCATAATCACTCAGAACTCATGGATCATGCTCTGACTTCCTGTATGCCTTTGCAAACTGTGGTTTCATGTAAGTTTTGTTTGAACATTTAGATGTAAAGTGCCCTGACTTCTATGAAAGATAGTGTTGTTGTTTACTGAGATATTAGTGACTCCATAAGCCCAATGGGAAGCAATTCTGTCCAGCCAGTACATTTTTCATGTGTCTTGTAAGAGTTAGCCATCTTGTTCAATATCAATAACCTATGAGAGAGCCCTCTCAGACTAAGGAGGCTAAGCCTTAGTTAAAAGATTGGTTTGAAACAGTTACACAAAGTCTTGCTGATTGGCAGCCTTCAGTACATGATTTTGTGATAACAGATATTATGAATTTCGATTTCATGGATGGGGTATTCATGTACAACTAAAGAGAACCCCCATTAAGTCGACTAGACAAAAATTTTGTACATCACATGACCTTATCAGTGGTGCCAAACATAGGTAAGTCCCGCAGAAAGAGAAGTTTGAATTGGTTCAGCTGACGAAAAACAATTCAAATTTTATGGTGGAATGGGCATTGGGATAGGTACTAGTCTCCATAAAAATATCATTCTAGAGTATAGGGAACAAGGTGGAATCACATAATTCGTTATCCACAAGATGAGATTTATCGTACTTTCCTAACAAATCATCTTAAGAGTGGATGTGAGAATCAATGGGGTATAGACTGAGAGCTGGTTTAGCTAAGTGAACCATATTCATAGGGCGATGAGTGTACACAAATTGGAGAGGAGGAGGAGAAGACAAAGAAGGTTCATGGGAGAGTGATTGTAGAGTTAGAGTGGAAAATGAGAACAAACAATGGGAAAATATGAGGATGAAGACAAGAACCAAAAATATATAGGCCATTGACAGAGACTTAGATGTTAGGTGTGGAAACTGAGACTTAATTTTTTAATTAATGACAAGTGATCTGGAAACATACCAAGGTGTTATAGATCCATTTGGGCACATCAACCCCAACTTACATATCAGTACTATTAGGGCCCATCAAACCCTAATTCAGTTGTTACATTCCCTAATGAAGTCAACCATCAGAATGCCTCCCTCCCAAGAGATTCCATGATTGAAATCATCCAAAAACTACCTCTAAGAAGATCAACGTAGGCAGGCCTTTATCATGGTGCAGTGCAATGCATCCTAGTACACTACTAGGGTGTATTGCAATGCACTTGAGCCCTCTTTGGCCTGCGCTGGGAAAATTTGAGTGAAATATGCATTGTAGTTTGTAATATTCTTATCCATAGAATGCTTCTAGAAGTTTCCCAAGGCTATCCAATCCTTTGGGCTCGAAATTGAATGAGGGAGGAAGTTAAGGAACATCAATCCCTTTATCCCTTCCTCCATGGAACTAAATCCTAAGTTTGGGAGGGCATTCATTGTCACCATTTATGGCATAACTTCCTTCATTCACCTATAAAAAGACCACTCATCTAAGTGACCAGGGGCTGGAAATCATTGAATTATAGGGAGATGTTGTTAGTATGAGACTTGAGTTGGTTTCAAGTATTATAATGATGTCAAAATGTCTTGCTTGTTATGAGGAGAGGATGGGATTGAACTGGAGGAGTGGAATTGAATCAAGCAAATTGGGTTGTAACTCTTCCTTTTACTAATAAAGTGTTCAAAGCTTTTTCCATATGTTTGTATTGTTTATTGATGCTTTCATATGTGTATTATGCACTTGATTCCATTTTATGTTTAATCAATAGATCATTATCATATGATTTGATCGGTTTTTGTCTTTTGTCTGTGTGTAGGTACTTTTCAAGTGGATTAAGTATGGAAAGGAGTGACAGAATTGGTCAAGGGAGATAAGGAGTAAGCGAAAGCTTCAGGTAGGCTTCTTTATTGTCTTATTTAATCTATTGGTTATAGAAAAAGTAGAGAATGCTTTGCATTGTTGTTCTAGACTTAGCTACTAGTCTAGGGGTTTAGGTGTTTATCCATAGACATTAAAATTTCCCAAAACACAAGGGATGTGATGACATAGCAGAAAATCTAACAACAAAATAAAATATCATCAAGAATTGAAAAACGGATTCAGTAACTAACTCTGGAATGATTGGAAACACTGAAAAACAGGCTAAGTAATAATAAATCTGACAAGACAAGATAAATTATCCCCAACCACAATTGGTTGCATTCGTTCACGACTAAAAAATGGAAGACTCTTGTGGAAAATAAAAAAGCTACAAACTACTAGATAGGCAAAAGACTACTATTGACACGACTATCTTAACTCCTACCTACGAATCTGACGAGGGTAGTTCACTTTAATTGGAAGTTGAACTTGAAAAGTAGGGTTTCAGGCGAGCTCCATTCACCCATCTAGAAAATAGAGTATTTTTGAGCTAAGCGAGCTAGACAACACCAGAATCTTTAATATCGGCAACATAGAAAGGACATGGCCAATGTATTTGGAGCTTACCAGAATGTTTGTGGTACTTGCTATGGTAGAGTAAGACTTGGTCACCTATAGAGAAGGACTTCTTCTTGATGTGACGATCATGCCAAGCTTTATGGCACTCCTTTTCAACTGTCTAATGAAAATATGCAAGGAATTGGGATTCATCCAATTGCAGCAACTCATTTACTCGATCAAGAAGAGATTCGTCCTCCAACATTCTAGTTGCATAAGAAATGAAGAGATTTGGAACAATAAACTCTGGAGGAATAAAAACTTCCCTTTCATAAATTAGTTTGAACGAGATATACCTAATCAGTCTCTTGACAGTAGTTATGTAGGCCCATAGGGTCACAGGAATACGTTCATCCCAATCATCATGATTTTTTGAGCAGACCTTATCGAGCCCCTTCTCCATAAATTTTTAAATGCTTCAACAGTTCCATTGGCTTGTGAATGATACAAGTGCTCTTGTGATGTTTTATCATGAAGTTCTGCAATACAGTCCGAATTGTTTTGTTAATAAAGTGAGAACCCTGATCACTCATTAGATTGCGATGGAAACCAAACTTGATAATGATATTTTCAAAGATATATCTAACAGTCGTATCTATAGTACAATCTTTAACTGGAGCAGGTTCTGCCCAATAGGTGAGATAGTTTATTACCGTAAAAATATATCGGGCATGAGAATGACGAGAAGAAGGATTGATAGATCCAATAAAATCAACAACCCGCTTTTTGAATAAAGCAAGTGCCCTTACCAAATTCAAGGGCATTTCATCATGCCGTAATGGTCAACCAACCCATTGAAAAAAATCACAAGTTTTGGCATACTTCTTCGCATCCTTGATAGAGTTGGCCACCAAATACCAGCTTTTAATACCTGTCAATCGGTAAATTTACCTCCAAGATGTCCTCTAGTGATTCCACCATGACATTCCCATAATATTCCTTCCCATTCATGATCACAGACGTAGCAATGTAGAATATGATCAAGCCCCATCTTATATAATTGTCCTGCAATCAATTCATAGTTTGCTGCTTGAACAAGTAAATTATTCTTCCGCGTCGTAGTGTAATCAGATGGGCACTGACCTGTAGCAAGAAGGGTAGCAATTTCTTCTAAATGTTCAGGGACAGCTTCCATGCATAACAAATGAGCATCTACTAACTCCTCATTAATTGGTCCTTCCCACTCTCCCAAATCCAATATGGATAGATGATTCAATGCCACATTTGACCTTCCTAGCTTAATAATGACTTCAAATGTGAATTCTGAAACAACAAAAACCACCAGCAAATTCTTCCATCAAGAATAAGATTATTAACTAAGTACTTCAATGCTGAGTGGTATATAAAGAACTTGAATGGCCCTCCTAAAAAATAATAGCAAAACTTATGGAGTATACCATCACTGAGGCTTCCCAATTTTTGGTGGTATAGTTCTTCTCTGCATCAAAATGTTTTCTGCTTGTGAAATAAATAAGGTGATCTAAGTTGCCTTCACTCAGTTGCATCAAGATAGTGCCCAAAGAGATCTTGAAGACATCAACATGGACATGGAACTACTTATTCTAGTTAGGATAGACTAAAATTGGTGCACTCAAAAGGTTCGATTTCAGTGTATCAAATGCGGCATTACATTCTACATACCACTCAAAATGCTCGAATTTCTTGAGGAGCTTCTCCAGCGGAGCCATAATGGAAGCGTAATTCTGAATGAATCTTCAATAGTAACCAGTACGTCCCATAGTGGAACGTAACTCATGAATCAAAGTAGGCGGCGGAATATTCAATATCATTGCAACTTTAGCAAGATCCACAAAAACTCTCTCCTTACAAACAATATGCCCCAATAGAGTTCCAAAAGTTATAACAAATATGCATTTTTTCAGGTTCAAGGATATCTGGAGTTGCATACACCTATCAAACATAACCCTTAACAAACTCAGGTGATTGTTGAGTAAGATGTAAGCAATCCAATCATCCATATAAGCTTCTAGGAACTTTTATATATACTCACTGAGAGAAGAAATGACAATGTGAGAGAAAATAATTGGAGCATTCTTCAACCTAAAAGGCATAACATTATATGCATATGACCCCCATTCAGTGGTGAATGTGGTCTTCTTCTTGACTTATTCAACAATACAAACTTGATGATAGCTTGAGAACCCATTAGTAAAGGAATATGCTTCATTTCCCCCAACATTGTCCAAGACTTCGTCACTAAAAGGGGTGGGAAATGGATCATGCACAATGCATTATTGAGACTTTGATAGTCAACACACACCCGAATTTCATTTGAATCCTTTTTATCTTGAATGACAATGGGGCATGTCCATTCAGCTTCATCCATAAGGAATATGAGACCAGAAGCTAACATATTATCAATCTCCTTCTTGATCTTCTCCTTCACTAGTGGATTCAACTTGTAAGGTTGATGCTTAACAGGCTTTGGTCTACATTTAGCACAATTTTCATTTCTCCCAGATCACCTTTAATTCCCTTCAACTCTGAGATGGAACAAGGGAATAGATCTTCATATTCTTTGAGCAGGTCAAAGATTTCCCATGTGGTATGTTCATCCCAGTAGTCCCCAATAGAGGCAAGCTTCAGTTTCTCTTTGGTCCCAATATTCATATTCTTCAATTTAAGTGGTTGCAGGTGTGGGGCATCACATACAGGATCCTCCTTAATTTTCCATTCCCCTTCAGACTCTTTGAAATTTAGGTGCCTTAACTCCTCTAAATCATCATCCTAGTATTTGTTAATTCTACTACAAACAACAACTTCATGAAATCCTGAATCATACTGGTGCACAAAGTCTCCATACCTACTGCATTCTGCTAGCGCATCCTCTCCCAAAAATAATACACCTCTAATAGCTTTAAGAACCTGTGCCATCTTCTCATTGGTAGAAAAAAAAGAAAAGTCTTTACAAAACTAAGTTGTCAACACATCCAAATATGTTGTCTAGAATTTTAGCTCCTCCTGTAAATACTAAGCTTGCAAAATATTTCCCAAAGAATGAATAAATAGATGAGGCCACATCTCAACTGCTAAACTGTCAACCCTCCATACAGAAGAACAATGCACAACATGGTCCTATGGTGAAGTATGACCATTATAGATAGGAATATTGCTCAAAATCTCGTTTGGGGGAGAGAATCGATATAATAACAATCTTGCAGCTAATCCTAGTGTGTTTCCCACCACCTTGCAGGGGTAGCTTGCAAAGAAACACTCATTATAGGTATCTTCTGACATTATTCTATGAAATAATTAATTTCCTTAATAAAATTCACAATAGATTTAGTACCATTAAAATTAGGATACTCGTGTACCTCAGTACCAATCCAACAAATACAACAAACAGTAGCGCAATGTTTGGAGTGGAGTTCTTGGGCACCCTGTTGCCAATCTTCCATCGTATATTCAGAACCAACTTCATTACTTTGGATACTCCTCCAACTAATAGAACTAGCTGTTACGAGGTTAACGTAATCTTCTCTCTTTCCAATAGTCAATTGACACAACTGGTCCACTAAACTAGAGGATTCAACATCATCCACAAGTTTGGTAAACCTCAGACTTTGATATGGATCAAGAGGTTGTATAACACACATACTGTCCACTTCAAAATTCATAGTCTCCCCCTTCAAATAGATGACTTCATAATTCTCAAAAGCCCAATCAATGCCCAACAAAGCTGGATATGGGTCTTTGTCCCCAATAATATCGATAACCTCGAAATTTGCATAAGTTTTAACACCAGCTATATCAACCTCAACATCTTCTAGTATACCAATAAGAAGAATGCAATACTAGTTTTCCAAGAGCTTCCCAATTTTTTCTTGGAAAAATATTAACATCTGATCCCAAATCTAGCATGGATTCCTTGATTTGAAACCCTGCAATCTGAGCATCTACCTGAAACTCCCTTCCAGTCCTCTTCTTATTCCTTCACACCCATCTGGAATACCTCTTAGGTAGATTTTCATAAATCAGTTCCTCAGATAACACACCATCCTTACAATGGTCTTCAATCTCTTTCGTAGTTGGCCAATGAGTTGTTGATCATTCATAATATGTAATAACATCTTAAACTAGACCATTATAGGTTGGGAAGGTTATGCAAAATTTTTCTTCTAGCATCCCTTTAATTTCTCCTGCAACTCACAGTGAGGTCCCTATGATGGAATTAACTGACAAAAAAGTTTAGTTGCATCCTTGTAATACTCCTTTGCTGGTTTGGATCATATGAATTCTTTGGAGATGCAGGATTTATAATAGTTGGTTGATCAGGGATTCCATTATTAGTTCCCATGCTCTTTCCTCTTGTTGTAACAACATTGATATTAGGTTGCATTGAAGGATTAGGATATTTGGGCTTTGTGCAGACTAAATGAGCTCCCTTTTCCCGATTTATCTCTTCCCATCGAGCAATAAGTTTAGGACAGTATTTTGTTTCATGTATATTTACTTGAAAGTATGAACACCATGGTCTTAGTGGAAAAGGACATTCTCTTTTCACATCACCTTCTTGGTCACAATTATTGCATATAATTGGACCTCTTCCACTTGTCCTTCCCCCCCTCCGAGCTACTCCTCCTCGCCCTTGAGGAGTCTCATTAACACAAAAAGAAGAACAGTCAAGATGGTCCGTTAAGGCATCCAAGGGCCGACATTGATCCATATGATGATTAGGGGATCCAAAAAAATCACAAAACAGGTTATTCGAAACATTTGAATACTTCTGTAAAATAGGACACAGGCAAGCCTGATGGCCAAAACTTTGACATTTTTCACATTAACTATTTGTAGATATACCTGGCAGACTGGGAAATGACTAGAACTAACTGACTATGACCTTGATAAGGAAGTGCAGATGATATCTGCGTAACTCATGTATTCTACGACGGTGGGGTCCCATGGCCGAACTGCATGGTTTTGGTCATCTGAGTCATGGTCATTCTGTAGCATGGTGCCCTTCGACATGACAGTGGGTACACCGAACATGAGGTCTCACCAGAAGTGCAAGTGATAGATATTTTAGCATTTACATCATTGTATCATATTTTGGAGACCCATAATAACGGGATCTGTCGAAGGTCCCCCAACTCTATGATCTTTTGGATAACCCATCATAGCCTTTGTTTTCATCGCTTTCTCTAGGGCATCTTATAAGATGCTGGCCTTCTACTAAGATAATGGAATCTAGGTCATTAGTAACAAAGCCTTGATAAAATGGTCTCTCTAGTGATGGGGTTCAACAGGGTAAGATAATTTACTAATAACATCCTTGAATCCCTGCATGAATTTCCAAGCTGATTCCCCCTCCGTTTGGTAAATTTCTAGTAGATTTTACAATCCCTATTGATTTGATTGTGGTAGCTTAAACTCATGAATAAATTCATGCTTAACTTGGTCAATACTAGCATTGGGGTTAGCATTAATCCACTCTATGAAACACCTCAAATCCTTATCCGAAAATGTGGTCTAAAACTCTATGAGGTTGGTAGCATGAAGGGTTTGACGAGCTCTCCAAATAGATTTAAACAAATACTAATGTTGCTTAACATATTCTCCCCCCTTTCCTACAAACTCGACGTATCTTGTAAGTGATCAACCTGTGACTCCATCCATGGTTGGTTACATTGTAGAAAAAAGTATGAACCCTCATGAACCCAGTTGGGAATAATTGGCTGAGCTTGATTGACTAACAACTCTAGAGATACTTTTACCTTGAAGTGAAAACTAAACTTTAACAAACTTGTGTACCCTTGAAAAGATAAAATCTAAACATTGATATAGTTCCATGGGAAGGTCAGGGGGAGGAGGAATAGTTGTGCTTCTATGCTGCAGGATTCTATGTTTTAGTGTTGACTCATCCTCAAAGAAAAGTCACCTCATTACAAAATGTAAATCATCATCTACTGGAATATCATCTTCTAGTGTCCTAGTTAATTGAACATGTAGCTCAGGTATTTGAAACCCTTTTACATCCTCATGCATCAGAGTAATCGCTCCTAATCCCTTCACTCGATTTCCACTTCTACTCCCACTAGTCGCTCCCATCAAGCCAGAAAAAGAACTCTCTCCCTCACTCCTTTCCTTAGATTTATATTCTACATTCACTTCTTGAACTTTGTTGAACTCCTCACAGCATCGCCTATGCGTTATAGTTCCATTCATCTAGCTCTAAGTTCCCACAAATTATTGTTGTACCACTCTTCAACGATTCTCGCCCTCCACAATGCCGTAAAGTCCATTTCCTTTCACAGCTCTTCTTGATTAATTATAAGAATCCCTTCATCCTCCCACAATGACAGGACCTCCCTTTCCCCTAATCTATTTTGGTTAACAATACAACAGACTATCTTCAACTAAAAGTATCTTAATCCAAAGTGGGATTTCTTTCATCTGCCGCCCTCATCTTCCGAATTTGAATATAGCCTCTGCATGGGAAAACAACTGAAGCTTTTCATCTGCAAACTCAATAATATATTCTTCGAGCATCGTGTTAATCCAAAAACCAATGGATCTTGTCAGTTTTGTATCCAGACGATGAAGATCAACCAGATCTATTGTTGTTCAATCCCTATGCAACCTCGTTTGTATGGTGTTAGAGTCGGTCTAGTCATCCCTCCGTCAGAGATCATTTCTCTTATTGCATTTCATTTTTAGGTGTCTCGCTCAATTCAATCAGCTGCATTCTGCTACAACATGCCATAATCTGACGGAAGGGTCTTGTCATTCATTACCGCTGATGACTTATCATTGCTAGCTTAGGCCTGTTCATCAAAATCAAGTTTTAAAATCACTTACAGTCCTGTTTTAGTCTATTGATCATTAAGAGTAATTTCAGCCACTAGGTCTAGGGTTAGTTAATTTTGTCTTCAACAATGTCCAATAATGCCAGCAGACTCATGAGGGAGGTCCTTAATAAGTTTTCATTTTCAATATTTTCATCATCATATGCTAGACTATGAGTTTTCTTCAAAACTCTATTTTGAAGAAAATTTGTCATTTCTTTTTGTAATAAATTTCCATGTAATTTTCAAAAGTTTTTTAGTTGTTGAATTCTCCAAGCACAGCCCTAATCTTCCTTTGTCAAGACATGCCACTATCCCTGCAAAAAATTGACAAAAGATTCATCATTCAAGCCAAAAAATCAGAAGGGAAACAAAAAAATAGAGTTATATTAATTGTGAAAAAAAAAAGTGCCAAGTCAAAACATTACAAAGTGGGTTTGTGAGAAACAAAAATCAAATCCATCACTATAAGACGCTCTCATGGTTTTAAAACATTCATTTGCATCCAAGAGATCAAAGAGGGTCGAAGTCTAGTGGTGAGAGGGCGAAATTGTAAAGTTTCAAGCCAAAGCTGTGTTCAAAATCGGGTGTGGCGGATAGAGCAGGTGGCGCGGTGCACTGGGTGCGACCATTCAGTGTAAATTAACACAGGCACGGCCCACCAGGAAGGCATGGCGCATTGGGCAAGCTGCATGGCGCACACAGCTGACTGCCCCGAAAAGTTCTAGAACAGCCTCCAAATGCCAAAAACGTGAAATTTTCCTTTGTTTCAAGTAGGTGGAGCTCCATTTCTCTTGTTCATCAAGGTTTGGTAGTTATGCTATGATGGTTGATGTGTTTAGTGTCCAAACAAATGATCAAACCCTATCATCTTAAATTCCTAGAATAAAAGTTGTTGCCTAGGATTTCAAAAATTGTTTGCCACCAAGCTTATTCTTTTTCCATCATTTTCTTTTCTCCTTGATTCCATTTTTTCCCTGATTTCATTGTTCCCTATCCCCTAAAATTACTAAACCCCTATCCCAAATTCCCTTTCCCAAAATTTTAAATGTGAAACCCTAAACCCTATTCCCACACATAAATCCTAAACCCTCTCCCATATTTCCCTAACAAATCTATCCCAATAGTCCCTAATCCCTTACTATTATTTCCCCTTCCTAACAGTCCCTTGTTTCATTTGTTTCCCCTTGGTGGCAGAGTTTAAACACATCACTAAAAGAGCAGTCCAACACAGTTTTCATACACCAACATCTTTTTCTCCAAGGCATTTTGTACAGCAGTCATGACATCTAAGCATTCATCTGATTATGGAATGGAAACCCACAGTGACTCACCCATGGAGGAACATGTACCCCAGAGGCCTCATAGAGGAGGTAGACATATTAGAGAAGAACCAATCACCCTCACTGAATTACAGGCCTGCCCTCTAGCCATTTTTTGTTTTTAGCATCAGTCATGCTATGAGTTTTGTGAAAAGGTGGCTAATGTTCAATTTCATCATGAGTTGGCTCGTCTATTTGTACTGCATTTACATGGAGATCAGGTTACTTTGGCTGGTGTCACCTTCACACTTACACCAGAATCTGTCTCACTAGCAACCAACATACCAAACATTGGGGAACCATGGACCAAGAGGAAGAAGATTGATCGACAACATTATGTGCCATATATTAAAACCGGTTTCTTGAGGAAACTCGAGAGTGTTTCCATTCTGATATCTTAAAGATGAATATGCTCCACTAATGAAATTAATCATGAAGTATTTCAGCTGTGAGGGATGGTTCTCTCGTTTATATGCTTATCACATCAGGTTGTTCATGCATTTCACCAGGGTACAGATGATGAACATTCCGTATTTCATTTGCCGGAACATAGAGAGGATGACCACCCTTGTGCAACACAAAACCCCTCAGCAGCAACTTAACAGTGTTTATCATTTTGCTCTCATCAAGATTTTGGTGGTTCATCAACTTGGATTACAGGGCATCACTTGGGATGATTTCATCTCCCGTGATTTCTTCAGAGCTTCACAGGGGCTTTCAGAAGTTGGGCATGAGACAGGCGGACCTTCTCATTAGTATGAGCGCCATGAGACCGTTAGTGTGCCAGTGTTCATCACATATTAGAGGGGCACTAGACATTTGTTTGCAGCAGCGAAGCGAGTGTTATCTCCACCCGATGTGGAAGGGGCCTCGCTTCCGACATCAGCACCACAGGTACAGGACAAAGGAAAGAGGTCAATGCAGGATGAGGGGCCTTCATGTGAACAAGAGACCGACTTCATTCTCATTCATGATCATGATACAGATATGGGCCCAGAAAGTGCCAAACTTAGGGAGATCATCCTGGAGTAGCAAACAGAGATCAAAGCCTTATCCCTTGACTTGGAGAGAGCTAAGTGGACTATAAAATACTTGGAGTAGAGGAACAAATAGCTTGAAGATCAACAAGCAATCATGGAGTTACAAAACATCCTCGAGAATTGCCAAGCCGCACAAAGGAGAAGGATTGAGCTCACTTCGTTGGAGCAAGAGATTAATGACGATCGTGAGTCTTGGCTCAAAAGAGTCAACATCCACTTGGAGGGACTACTAGACAAGGCCGACAGAGATAAAGCATTGCTGAGACACATGGCTTTCCACTAGATGGCGTGGAACAAGGTTTGCAACGCACGAATAAGGAATCTAAAGGCAAAATTAAAGAAGGCAATAAGGAAGCAAAAGAGGTAAAAGGAGCATGATTGTCTTTGGATATTGGCCGAAGCCTTTTTAGCCCAGTATGACACTTGATGGAGAAGCTCCAACCCAAATTTCAAGAAATTTGGGGCATTTTTGGCATTTTGACAAATTTTGGCACTAAAAAATAGAGTTTTTCTCCGTATGAGCCGCGCCACGTGGCGCACGCTTTTCCTAGGGAGCTCCAAATTGCAAAAACTTTGCATTTCTAGATTTGGCATGAAAAATAATGGTTTTTGGTGCATGGCCCAGAAATTTGGGGAGGTTTTGAGACCTCAGGAGGCCAAAAACACCCAAAAAATGACCTCACTACCCCTATTTTGACACACAGGAAGCAGTCTTGGGAGAATGAATTTTTGGAGGGGAAAATGACATCCAAATTTAGAAATTCCACATGGGTTGGAAAGTAGACAGGTAGACCTTTCCAAAAAGAACACTTGGGCTCAATTTGGACTTCGAGAAGTGCCTCAAAATCAGCTCCAAAGTAGCGCAACGCATAGAGAATTAGGCGCGGCGCATAGAGGATTTTTCCTATTTTTCACTGTTCAACTCAGCAATTCGCCCAGTTTTGACCAGTTTTGCTTCTTGATGTTATTCTTGACTTTTCATGATGTAATTTGATAACCATGATGTAATATTGGCACATTTTTACTTGTTCTAGAGGATTCATTCACTAAAAAGTGAAAATTAAATGAATGGATCGGTTTCCTAGCATATAGGGGTAAGTTGTTTGACTACCTAGTTTTTAGTTCCTTGTTTAGAATTGGTTCAAACAGCTCCTAGAATGATGAGCTCGACCTCTAGAGGCATGGGAAGGAGTTAGGATTGTATATATCATGTAATTTCTCAGTCATTTTCAGGGTTGGACACTAGGGATTGCTTGGGACTCTATTGTACATTTCATTTCTGCAATTTTGATAAAGAAAAGACCAGGGTTTTGCAACACTTGTTGGGATCCATGTGGCTCTATGTTTTGATGGTGTATTTCTCTATGTATTTGTAAGTTCACTGATGTTTATGTGTATCATTTTACCTTCTCTTGTCTTCTGTAATTAAACAAAAGAGTGATTAAGGTAGAATTCATTAGACTGATATGCTCTTCCTGGATATTTTGTTTAATTCTTCATGTTTTCATCTGTTTGAGGAGGACTCTTGAAACGATCTTGCCCTCATTAGCTTCTTACCGGTCTGATCCATCCATTCATTCGATCCAAAGCATCAAAAATATTTCCTTCCTTGCCCCAATCAGAACTCTGCAAAAACTAGGCCTCATCCCCGGACCCAAAATTTGCCTGTCCCTTTTTTCCAACAAAACCTCCAAAAACTCAAATCAAAACTTTGTACTTCATATCTAGCCTAAAATTAGTTTATATTTTAGTCACCTCAAGCCCCATAGATCATCTTTCACTGAGATTGACCCAGAGAGAGCCCTCTCCTGTCCTCGTAGGGCTAGCTACGAGGCTGAGCGTGCTTTGATGTGGACCTAAAACCTTGTCTTTTGAGCCTGAGGCAAATCTATGCTCTAACATATGGGAACCCTTGATTTATGGTGATATCAAGTCAGCTAATTTTCTAACTTCTCCGAAAGCTCACACCAAAATATATCGTAATGGTCGCAAGCAAGTTCAACATACAATGTTTCTTCTTTAACTCAATCCTGATTCTTCTGCCTAAGTTGTGCCTGTTGCAAAATAAAGCGGTCAACCTTTCCATGCCCCATGTTTGGATATTCCAATGAACATATTGGGGTCACATGATATAAATCCCCCTTCATGAAACTAAAGGTCCCAGTAATGGAACCATTTTTTGGCATGAAAATTTACTTTAAAACTGGCCTAGGGTTCAACCGAGGGTGCCAAAAAAATGACTGCATAGTCTAGCACTTCATCGGCATATTCGCTCCTTCAAAAAGGAAGAAGAGTCTCATCTGAAGAAAGTCGTAACCATGGAAAGATAAGGGGTATTAAGATCTTCCAATTATACAACTTGTGCAACTACCACAGTATTCATTCTTAACCATTCACATCATACATTCAATAGGAAATTTAACATAAGCATAAAATTTTAAAGCTACCCATACATTGCACCAGAAAATGATAGAAATCTTGTATTTCTTATATTAATCACTAGCAGAGAGTAATTTCATTACAAATAGTAGTATTACAACTTTTGGTAGTTACATACTTGCACGAAATATAAAAATATACATGGAATACATCAACAAAACATTACAAATATATAACTCAGAGCTAAATAACATTAGATGCTTAGCATTATCTAACTCTTCAAGTTCGATCTGAAATTTGCATCACTGTCTAAAAAACAAATCTCGTTGCCTTTTGTTTTCTTTTATAACCATGCTCACTTGCTTTGATACCTCACTTGCTTGATCCATGGTTTTAAATGCCTAGTGCCATCATTTTGGTTTTTTGTTTGACTGTATTAAAATATCAAGATCGACTCCTAGTTGTTCAACACGCTCCCTTGTTTTATGTTGGGAGAGTTCCAAACCATCTCACTGTCGTTTTAGTTTTCCGATGCTCTGTTTCCAACAGTTTCATCCAAAATTTCCTTCGTAACTATTATCCTTTCAAAAGCAAAGGACCCAACAATGAGTAAGGTAGATTCAAGTCTTTTGTTTTAGCAAATCACATAAGCAGTTTGATTCTACAATGAATTTCTACAGTCAAGGGAGGGGATATGTGTACACATAGCAAGGGGTGGACTTCTCAATGGGATATGCATGACCCTTTCTTGATTTTGAGTATATGGAAGACCAACCATTTGGAGTTCACGAATTATCAAAATTATAAGTGACATGTCAAATCAAAATAAAATCATCCCATAATTTATATTAAAAAAGCAATGAAACTCCCTATTATTACAGGGAATTTATTAAATAACATAAATTGCATATGCCTCCAATTATATTCGAACAGGGAAATTCATCAAATATTGTAAACCACCTATGCATGCAATATCTTTGAATAGGGAAGTTTAGAAAATTTCATTAACCACTTATGCATCAAATTGTCCTTGAATGGCCATAATGTGAACTAGTCGGTCGATAAACACTTCATATTAGTGTGTGGATTAGCTTTAGGGTCCATAAATAGTTGAACAATAATATTTTTGGAAATATGCAAATCTATTAGATCTTCCATGTTAATGATGGTTGAATCATGCTTTCTCGTCTTATCCCTATTCAAATATATCATACAATTGGCAATAATCATTATGGCCAATGGAAGTTAAGAATGGTGTTGAGTGAAGTGGCAAAGGGAACACCACATGAATCTACAATATTCCCAAGGCTACTAGTTAATATTATAATTTGATACGAACAATGATGAATTTTTTTGTATGTGTTGGAAACTAGGAAGATACTAAGAGAGGGGGGTGAATCAATATTTTATAAGTTTTAAAATTTTTAGCAAGTTTCTTTTACAAAGAGTAGATTTATTTAAAATTTCTTCAATTAACCATGAAGTGAATACACAACAATACTATCAACATCACACACATAAGAAACACATAGAGACACTGTATATATGTGGAAACCCATAAAGGGAGAAAACCATAAATATTTATTTTCAATGTATATGCAAGTACCATCTTCTTTTTACATCATATTATGTAAGCACCAACCAATGAGGCTCAAACCTATTTTTATTTGCAAACACCTACTTGATGGAAGCAACAACTCCAATTGTTCACAAGCACAAACCTACTGATTTTTTTTAGGAACCTACCTAAAGGAGACTCCAATCCCCTGATAAATTATGAAAATATTTGTTTTGACAAGTTTTTATGATCTTGTTTTTGCACCACTCTCTTCTTTTGTAATCCTTTGCACTTTTATTTATAGAAAATTCAAATTTCACCCAATCCCCTCCGAAAACCTCTATTTTTGTCCTTTGGTTCTTTGTATGCTTCAAAATTTTAGTAATTCTCGTGTCAACTGCCTATCTTTGTCTCCCACGTTGTTTATTTGATCAAAACAAGAGAAACAAAACTTAATTATAATTCCAAGCACCAGTTTACATCAATATCCTCTCATTAGCTATGTCCTTTCACATTCATGACTTTTCAGGAATTAAATCACTTTAGGTTCATGCTATTTGAAATTTGTTGGTCTGCTCCCTTTGGATTCATGTCATTTCTGAATTTGTTGGTATTTAAAATCACATCTCTGGTTCCCTGTATTCCCGCAACCATAATAGTTCATTTTGGTGTTTTTATTGTCTCCTTGTTTAAGTGTGATTTAACTAATTCTTAGCATTTTGAATGCCAAATTTTAAATAATTTCGTTCCCTTACACTTCATCCCTTAACTTCACTTGAAACCATGGCTTTGAATTATGTCTTAGGCATAAAGATCACTTACCCTAACACAAGTTTAAAACCTTACACGCCCTTAAGTTTTAGCTCTTGGAACATAAGACTAAGGCTTAGAATCAATAAATTAAATGCGAGAGGTTCTTATCAGCCTTCCTTGTTTTACTCTAGTCTATGAGTGCTCCAATGAATAGTTATCTCCACTATATCCCCAATAGCTTTGCATCGTTCCTTAAGTCTAAAGGCACAAACACTCACAAAATGGCCCGTTTGTACGAACCGTGAGGATATTCCACATCGTCAATTGACATCATATTTTCCACATGGCAGTGTTTGAGTGATGCCATGCCATCATGTTTTCCATGTCATATCCATCTATCTCATCTTCATTAGGCCATGTTATCTTCCTATTGCATCATCACCAACTAACTACCACTTGTCACAAGTATGGAGGAGAAGTCCAAATTCTGTGTTTTGCATTTATTTTCTTTGTTATCTGGGAAGGGCTTGGGGCACTGAGTTCCTATTATTGACCATTGATGTATATTTTTGTCCAACTCCTTTTGCTAGTTGTAATTGAGTGCTATCTTCTATCACTTATCAACCATAGAAATTTCCACAGCACGATGTCAAACCTTAAGTCAGTTAATAGAACTATTTCCATCTCTCGGAGTCCATCAATTGGGGCAAACTTTGAATCTAAACCTTTATGACACGTTGTGAGTTTTGATGTATGGTAACAGACATATCTCCATCTCCTAGGTGTTAGGGTCCTATTTTTTATAGGATAACTTAATTGTAGTTGTAATTTTGTATATGAGATGTTGTAAATAATCTTCCATTCTGCATTTTTATTTCCAAAGAAAAAGAAAAGAAAAAATAGAAAGCAAAAGAAAAAGGGGATACAAAAAAATATATAAGTGAAAAGAACAAAAATTAAAATATGAAAAAGGAATAAAAAAAATGAAAATACCCCATAAAAAATATGTATGCAAGTGAGCTAGTTAAAGCTCCACTCAAAAATAAAAAATTGCATCAAAAGTACCTTAGAAAATTTGCAATAAAGTGTGTAGCTTGTTTAAATTCCACAGAGAAGTAAATTATTTGTTTTAATCACACCATTTAAGAGTGATTAAGATATATTAAGTAAATTGGTTTAGGTTAGTAAATAATCAGCCACATAGTCTAATCATGGTTGAATTAGAATAAGGAGTATAAAATTAATTAAACCACAATGTTAAACATGGTTAATTAAGTTTTAATGTTAAGTTTGATTTCCTAAAGTTTAATCACATTTCAATTGATAAATAAAGTGTTGTGTACACGACACATTTTGTCATTAAGCGATAAAGGTGAGGCGCACCTTCCAATGGCTCCGATTGACCCCGTCAGGATCAATGGCGGGGGATCATCTTTGGCCCCCACCCCCTGATCCCCTCCAGGGCTTAACTGGTAGGGGGTCTGAAAAGGTGGTATCCTTTTGCAACGCGGTAGCTCCAAACTATTTTACACCCCGCCCAGCTTTTTCCCGCTTATTTCTCTGACCCACCTCCAAAAATTGCCATTCTTTGTTTCCTTCTCGAGTCGCCCATGGAACCCACGTCTGCTTCCACGCCAGTTACCTCTCACCATGTGGACCTCCACATCCCCCCATTCACTCCCATGTCAGTCATACTCCCCCACTACTTTCCCGCCACCTCATGCCTGTAGACCCCACTCCACTTCTACTAAAGCATTTTCCCATCCTTACTCCTTTCCCCAATAGGATGATTCCACTTGGCACTCTCGCCATCACATCAAAAAATCATTGCTCAATTAATGACTTGCATGTTTCCCGCGACAATGGACCGACTCCACTGTAATGGTAAAACACAACGGTAATTTTGATTTTTCTTTATAATCCATCATAAACCTGTTATGCCCCTCCTTTCTTCATTTTATGATAGGCAGGTAATCAAGAATTTGTGGTGCACATCCAACCAGAACCAATTTTCTCCAACATTCAATTAGTGACCAACATAACCATCTACTGCGACAAATTACCTAGCCTGTAATTTGTATCCGGACATCAATTTCACCTATTTTTCCAAGGTAACTTTGAATTCCTTGTTCTTTCTTTTTCGATAATGGAACCTAAAAAATATAAATCCTCTTATGACAACCCTATGCTTCCGCCTACTATAGACCTAGATCACCAACCCTTAATAGACCAACAATTTAAGATTCTTGAAAATAATTGTGATTTTGACCTCTATGAGCTTCACAGCTAGTTTGAAGCAAAAATATCTTGACCTCAATGATGAATTGGGTCTATGGAAGTCTTCCTGCCCCAATACATCTTCCCACATACATGTCATTTCCAAAAATTCATGTCTTGGTACCAATTTTGCTACATCCCCAGCAAAAGAGAAATTGTGGCCCACAACAGTGACATCCTTTTCACCATCACTGTAGAATCTATCTCTTAGATGCAACAATTGCTAAACTCAGGCTCCTTGAAGCCATTTTCAGTAGATTTCCTCATGGCATTCTATAAAAAACTTGACCTTCCCATAGAGAGACAATATTTTTGAGATCTTTCTTCGAGAGGATGCCAAATTTCCTAAGAAAAATCCCCCCTACTCATTGTTTATGTTCCCTGAGATGATTAAATAGGTAATTTCCATTATTTCATGCATACTTGGCTATCAATCCGATCAGTGGGTTGATGAGGCCATTGTTGGTTTCCTATTAGTCTTTATAACTGGTGAGAAATCCCCTATTATCAATTATAGTGAGTTCATTGCAGAGTCAATCCATGACCAGCTCCTCAAGTTCTCTACTGAGGGGAATTTTAAGTATTATTCAGTATTGGTGTATTTATTTCTTTACCATCAAGTAGACAGATTTTCCTTTCCTTTGTAGAAGTTAGATGATTAGAGTAATCCACATTCTATAATCCTTTGGACCTCCCTGGTGAGGAAGAATACCACTGAATACACATTCTCAAATTATGTTGATCAATTCCTCCATACGTATGCCATATTACTAAACAGTGATGTAGAGCCTAGGATAGGACCAAAATTTCAAAGAATTATGCATCTCAGTGAGGAGACTAAGATAGGGAATTGGTATTTATACCAAAAAATACACAGAAATTAGAATTTATGGGTGTGAGTTGCCACCCTACAGACTTCATAAGTTTGTTCCCATGAGGATCTTATCATTGGAATATATCAGGCAGATGATATATGGATGACTTACATTTTGTTGTAGCAAAGAAGAGATCCTAGTTCAAGATCAAAGCATAGGTGGGACCATTTATTTGTAACACCAGGGCATCAAGCAAGGAGGCAGGTTCACTCCTCAAACAAATAAATTTCAAATTGAGATGTACTTGGTCATATGACCCTTTTGGAATCATCTCCAAGCTAAGAGTAAAACAAAAAACCACTCTTTACACTCACACTCCAGGACCCGAAATAGAAAAGTTCATGAATCAAAGTCAATGGGAGGAGAAAACATTACAGGAGGTAGAAGAATAGGTCATATATACAAAAACCTCATAGACTCCAGTACCTCAAGAGAAAAAAGATAAGAGACCAAGGGAGGAGGCTTCCCCTTCAATGATATAGATTGGAATCAAAGAATTCTCGATTTACAAGAAGAAGCAAAAGACTAGTTCTCATCCAATTTTTTAGCAGGAGGATGACGGGCAGCCTACTATAGTTCTGACAGACCATCATAATTCTACCCAAGGAGAAGAAATATTCACAGGATCTCCAGCCTCCTCAACTTCCCTAGATCCCCCAGATACAACTCAGACATCAGAATTGGTTAAGGACTAGGATGAACCAAATAGGTTTGCAAAATACAGGAAAACTAAAAAAAAGAATGAGCAGCTCAAGGTCTCCACATACACCCAATTCTAGAAACAAACAACTTCTTCACAGCGCAAGCTTCTTTCAACCTTTGATACAAAGAAGGATAAAATGCAAATTTATTTCTTCCAAGCACAAATTCCATTTCCCAATGCTCCAGCTAATTACAAGAAATTAGTTTTCACATTTGACGTTGAGCAGATTCACCCCATTGACCAAATAGACTTGCATAAACAAATTGGATAAATGTTGTACTCTACCTTTACCAACACTACCATGACAGTGTCCAAATTGCAGCCCTCACTCAGCGACAAACGATCATAATTAAAACTTGAAAAAATTTCATCTTTGGCTAAGGATGCTAGGGTTAAATCATTGAAAGACCTGGTCATTAAACTAGGGTATGACCCAAAAAATGTAAAAGCAACAGAGGAGATTGTAAGGAGGAAAAATGCAGACATAGCAACATTGAGGAAACATCTCAAACTTCCCTCCACTAAGGAACCCCAAGCTAAGGAAGTTGGGGAGCTAGAGAAAGAAAAAGAAAACATGTTCAAGATAGTAATTGAACAAAGCAGTCAGATCAGTGGAGATGGAAAAATAGCCCAAGGAAAAAGAGGAGTCATCACATCTGGCTATAGTGCCTCTAACATAAGTCCCTATTTCAGTATCTACAATAGTAGGAGCATCTACATCGACCGCAACAATAGCACAGGGTATAGATTCTCCAAATGAATTAGTCAAAGCCATGGAAGACATGTCCATTCAAGGGCAGGAAATTGAAAAGTTAAAGGCTCAACTCAAAACTCTGCAGGATCAGAAACTCCAGATAGATAGTTCTTATGTAGCAAAGTTGCAGAAAACTCACAAGCTCACTCAAAAGATTGAATAGTTAGAAACTAAGTCAGCCATGGCCCACTCTTTAGCACAGCTAAAGGAGACCATATGGATATGGATTAATGAGGCCATGAATGAAATATGGCCCTCAATTCAAATTATATTTTAACAGCAAGAGTTGATTAAGAAATAAAAAGAGGCAGTTGCAGAGATAAAGGTAGAGTTAGGACAGAAGCCTTAAGATGCGACAACACTGATAGGAATCTTAAATTCAAAAACCAAGAAGGATTTAGAAAAAATAGAAGTTTAATATAGAACAAAAACAATTTTACAAGTAAGAAGGGTCCTAACTAACAAGAACCTAATGTTGCAGTTAGAAAATAAATGTCACAACATGGATTCTAGTGTCTAGAAATTTCATAGAAAGTTTAGTGCACTTAATTTAAAAGGACTACCGGGACTGGTAGGAATGGGAGACCATCTAATCAGTTTAAAGGTCTACTACCATAATCTATACACTATTTCCCGAGATTAATCAAATTTTGCAGGTATTAAAGGAAGTATCACAGGGAAGGTTTTTCTACAAGCTATAGAGTTCGGCCTATTCATCAAGCATGATATCAAGCACATATTTCTTATTAAGCCTACTTTTCAAAAGTATACTTAGGTAGATGAGAGTTACAGGAAATTAATAAAGTTTACTATCCCAAGTGAAGAGTGTTGGGATAAGTTATGTGAACTGATGGAGTAAAACAGTTTCACCTCCAACAGTAAGACACTAGGACAACAATTCTTCAGGCCCAGTCATCAACAACGATCCTCGAGAATAGTGCCAGCAACTTCAACTGTTTAAGATTTCCTATATTTTTTTTAAAAAAATCTTTGAGATATTTTGTAATAAATCTTGATATTTTATGTCAAGATATTTAGACTTTAGAATTCAAAGTATTTATGTTGGGATTCATACTGAGAAAGGCTACCATTGATTGTAAAGTTGTTTACTGAGCTCAAGTGGCCATTTTTCATTAATACAAGAAAGTTGTTAAACGATTCATGTGTCATAGTTGTGTGGTGAATTTCTTCTTACTATAATCTTGTCTTTTCTCTGTTTTTATTTGTCGTTATCTTCTTTATTGTTTTAAAAATATTAAGAATAGAATTTGTTTCAACACACTCTGTTCTGGTTTAAAGAAATAATTAGTTTTTTCCACTTAACTTTAAATATAGAATTCAGGTAACAATGCTCTCTTTTTAAGTGATTCTTAATCTATTATTCCCTCTCCATTTCATAAACTACAAAGATACAGCAGCATGCCTATCTTGCCCCATTACACTTAAGCTTGATATTTCTATAAATTGATCATTCTAAGCCTCTTTGACTCCATTTCCCAATGGCTTTCCGTCTTGTTCCAACCAAACCATTTTAAAAAACAAACTCTGAACTTTCACATCTAGCCTAAAATCCTGCAAAGAAAACAAAGATAAATCTGATAGAGAGATTCGTCTCTGAGTTTAGAAGGGCTAGTTTCTAAACTTATGAGTGGTTTTATAGTTACCTCTAAAATTCCTTTATAGCCTGGGAAATTATGGAGTGATAACATCCTGGTGACCATACTGGGGACCCGAACAAATCAGATTTATATTTCCCTAGTAAATTTTTGTTTCAGTACTTAAAGTTATTTATAGGTTTTGTGGCTTACAAATTGATTTTGATTTAAGGTTGTATTCCACTTCACAAGTTGTATATATCTTATCTGTGAATACTTAATAGTAGATATAGCTCCTAAAATAATTTATACTAGAGCTAATCCAGTCCAAATCCACCAAAAATTATAGATAATCCAGAAAAAATTCTTAGAAAGAAAAGTTTAGATGAGAGTCGAGCAAGTAATAATCCTCTCCCTATGATTAATTTTATGCCTGAAGACTTTGAAATAGTAGAAGACATATAATTTTATTTACCATTTGAACATAGTCTCTTCCTAACTAAATCTAACAGTTTTGTAGCTAAAATTGTTTTTGACGAAAGCATTTTAAAACCCTACACTTCAAAACATAAAACTATGAAATTAGACTCTAAGGATGATGTCATCAAACAATTTAACAAACTTGAAGTGTTAGTGTGTAAACTGCACCTCTAATAATCACCCCCATTTTCACTACACCCATTTCATCTTCATCCACTACCACTTCTACATCAACACAACAAAATGTAATTATACCCCCTTTCATACCTTCCATAACCACACCTATTGTAGTTCCATCTACGTCTCAAGCACCAATCATGGTAGCTTGATATTCAACCTTGGTCCTACCTCCACAACTCAATGCAATGCCCCAATATTTCCATATTAGGATTCCTCAATTTCATAGCATTGGGCCCATAACTACTCAACAACATACTAATAAAATGAATGACTACTTAGTTCTCCAAGAGATAGATGATGCTAATGTGAAAATGAGGTTTTTTTCTCAAATTCTCACTAGTGAGGTTAAAAAATAGTTGAAAGGGCTACCAACAAATTCTATCCTGGACCTTACTCAATTTCATAACACTTTCCTTAGAAGATGGGACGTGAAAAATAACACTTTACAAATTTTAGTAGAGTAAGAAATTATCAAAAGAGCGCCAGGTGAATCAGTCCAAGACTATTGTATCATCTTTAACAATATCTATAACTCTATCCCTACATAAATAAAACTTCCCCTGGGGCTAGCCCTAATTAAAATCCTAGATGGTTTTGACCCTGATTTCTTACCAATCAAGAGAAATAAACCCTGCAAACCTTCAGGAAATGCAGAGAAATGCAGTTAGTGTTGAAGCCAATCTGTTAACAAAGAGAGCTAGAATGAAAACTAAAAGGAGAGTTACTATAAAAGTGGAGCAGGATTCTTCTTCCTTTGATGTTAAGTTGGACCCTATAGTAAAAACAATGGAGAAAATGATGGAGATAATTTCTATAGCTAATAGAACCCCTCCAAGGGAAAACCAAGATGGTTCCCAAATTATAAATCCAAATTTCAAGGAAAACCAACCTCAAATTAAACAAAGAGAAGAAAGAGGACAAAATGATCAACAACAGATTAGACCTCAATTTCAAGAAAACTATATAGATGAGGAAGAGGACATACTTGAAGACCTTGAGGAAAATCAAATAAATTTGTTTGAGGAAACCGAAGCTGGCCACATTTTCCTGACTAAGGAAGAGAAAGACATTTTCCTACTCTCACAACTAGAAACCATTCCATTAGACCCTAAAGACTATAGATAAGGATATCAGAATGCAATTATGGAAGTGCATAGACAATATAACTTGAGGAGTAAAAATATTTTTCATGCTCCTCGTAAAAAGACTGTTGACACTCCTCCAAAAAATATTCCTGAAACTCCTCCCAAAAGGACCCAAAATGATATCCCTTCTACTAGTCAACCTAAAGATGATTCTCAGAAGGAAACTTCTAAGAAACATGATGCATCTATTAAAGAATTAGAAAAACCTCCAACATCTTTTAACATTGAAAATGAACCGGAAAAAGTAAAAATTTCCATTCCTCTCACTAAATTAATCAATAAAAATGCATACAAATCACAAGTTATAAAAGCCTTGAAGATAGGGGAAGGTACTGACATAATCAATTTGGCTAATTGCCGACCTGAGTTATTTTTTGGGCCTGAGATCAAAGGAGAATCTCAGGATGGAAGTGTACCCCGTTTCTACGTTAGCTTGAACATTCATGATAAAATTATGCACAATGCTATGCTTTATTTTGGAGCCTCACATAATCTAATGTCTAAGGCTATTATGGAGAAACTAGGCTTTACAAAGACTTATATTCATTTGATTCAAGTAAATTCAAATTCTTAGGACTAATCAAAGATTTATGTGTTACTCTAGTCCAAATACCAGCAAAGAGCTTGGTAATGGACATTGTAGTAGTAGACATACCCCCTAAGTATGGAATGTTTCTCACTTGATCCTGGGGAACAAAATTACAAGGCACTTTACAAATGGATATGACTTATGCTACGATTCTAGTGCTTGGTCATCCAAGAATATTATACAGGGAAACACTAATGAAGTACATGTTAGTAGTCAAGAAAAACCCAACAATTACCCCCTATATTCAGTACATTCAAACATGGATTCATTTATTTTGTACAACAATGAATGTGTAGAAAATGAAATTTCACCCTTAGAAGTTGAAAATAGTGATACAAAGGAAATAAAATTGAATACTGAAAAGAAATATGTAGAGGGAGAGGCTCTTTGGAATATGAATTTTGATGTGGTTGTAAGTAAGGATGGAGTAGGGGTAGTTGTTTTCATTGTAAATTCATCCACAAATATGGCTAAGGGCCATGGTTACAAACTTAATTTTTAGTGCACTAATAAAATAGTTGAATATGAAGCACTGATCTTAGGGCTACAAATTTTAAAGAGATTAGGAGAAAAACGAATTTCTGTGCTCAGGGAGTCTAAGCTAATAATCAATCAAATTAAGGGTGAATATGTTGCTAAACACCCTAGACTAAGAGCCTGTAGAAATGCAATTCTAGATTTTTTACAATCCTTTTCTGAATATGATTTTTTTGTTATACCTAGAGGCCAAAATATTTTAGCTGATGCCTTGCCTGTTTCAACCAACACTTGCAAAATTCTTTCTCATTCCAATAGGAAATATCTAGTGGAAGTGAAAGATTGGTTAGTTGTGCCTAATAATGTAATATATTGGTAGGTTTTCGATAATGATAAACAAATAGAAACTTTTTTACAAATGAAAGATGAGTTTTAGTTTGTAAATATTTATATAGAAAATGATATAGATGAAAATGAAAAATAAATACTCGTTAATGAAATTGATGATAATAAAAAAGAACTAGAGGTTCTGAAATAAAAGGACAATGTGTTACCAAGAGGATTGGTACCATTGGAAGAGCATTTTTACTTTGATGATGTTGCCAAGAAGCCAAAAATAGAACCTATAGGAGTTGATGTAGAAGACTGTAACATAAGAGCTACAGAGAACCCCAAAGTTGTCAAGCGATCCAAGTCCCTACCTTCTAAAGAAAAACAAAAATACATTGAGCTTTTTAAAGAATTCACTGATGTGTTTTCCTGGAGCTATGAAGACTTAAAATCTTATGATACAAGTATCATTCAGCACACCATTCCCATCAGGGAAGATCAAAATCCTTTTAAACAGAAATTGAGGAGAATAAACCCAGTTTTACTGCCTTTGATAGAAAAGGAAGTCAAGAAACTTTCGATGCAAAGATCATTATACCCCTTAGATTTTCGAAATGGGTCTCAAATCTAGTACCTACTAGGAAGAAAACAGGTGAAATTAGGTTGTGTATATTTTAGAAATCTTAACAATGTTTCTTTGAAAGATAATTATCCCCTTCCTAAAATGGATCACATCCTACAAAAGGTAGTTGGCTCCAACATAATCTCATTGCTGGATGGTTTCTCAGGATACAACTAGGTTCTGGTTCATCTTGATGACCAGCACAAAACAACATTTTCTATGCCATGGGGCATTGTTATGTATGTAAAAATGCCTTTTGGCCTTATGAATGATGGGGCCACTTTCCAAAGAGAAATGGGCATAGCCTTTGCTAATGAAATTGGCAAGTTCATTGTGATTTACCTAGATGCTATAACTATGCTTTCAAAGACGGATGAAGAACACTTGCTCCATTTAAGAAAATTTTTTGAAAAGTACAGAAAATATGGTATCTCCTTAAACCATAAGAAAACTCCTTTTGGTTTAGAGGAGGGGAAACTTATAGGTCACATCATTTCTAAAGAAGGTATTAGAATTGATCCTAACAAAGTCAAAGCCATATTAAAAATTGACCCTCCCAGTGTTACACAATATTTTTTCATATCTCTTGTTCACTTCCCGAAGTGCCAACACATTAACTACCGTGCAACATATCCATCATGATATATAGACCAAAACCACCGTGAAGAATCAAAGGAAAGCTACCTTGAATCCATTCTGGAGAAGGTTGCCTAAAAACCTTATTTTTGGCATCAGCACATTTTTCTCCACAGCCTGCACATGCTAATGGTAGGTTTCTCAGTTATACACTCATGTTGCCAACGCGGGTTTTCATAGGAAAACCTGAGATGAACCTCTTTTGCCAGGCTTTCCCAAACTGGAGGAGAAGCTTTGCTGACTAGAACCTTCAGGAACAACAAGTTGGATATTGGTTGTTGTTTATATGGTCGAGCTCTCTCATTTGGGCCTCTTGATCTTATCATCATGGGATTTCCCCTTGAGATGTGGACCCTCTTCCCTCTTTTTTGGATCCCTAACTCACTCTCCCTTCCTATAAATTCACTCCCTTCCATCCCAAAATGGCTGGTCATTGATTGTTGCATCCCTATGCTGAGATTATGCTTACATGCTAGCCATTCTAGCTTGGAGAAGGAGTGCTTGAAGAGTATTTTCTTGGATTTGGACATCCACCAAAAGGAGGGCTCGTACATCAAGGCATAGGTTGTATGCTTCCATTTTTAGTTTCTTAATATATACATCTGATGTTCACTTTCCATAATTTTGTAAATGTTTATGCTATTAGCTTAATGTTCCTTGATCTTTTAAGTATTGTATGTTTAATTTATGTTATATGCTCTCATATCTTTCATAGCACTTTAATATTCCTTGTAGGTTTCTGGACGTGAAGAAAATATAAGGAGCGAGGCCTAGAGCAAAATATTCAAAGCCATGTCTAAGGATTGAGTCACTAGCATCAAAACGAGGTAGGTTCCTCCTTCATCTTGCATGTGTCAAGCATAAGCTAGGAAATTGTGCATTATATTGTTTGGTTTGTTGCTAGACCCACTCATTTGGCTATAGGGATTGCTTCTGTCCGTCAAGGGGATTTGCCTTCACAACAAAATGGCGACTCCACTGGGGAATCCATAACTTGTTCATCCTCCTTTCTCAACTGATCTCCTGATCATTTTTACTAACCATCATTTTCTTAGTTAGTTTGGGTTGTTATAGGTCTACACAATCACTAGTTGTTGTCTTAGAGTGCTCAGTCTGGAAGTGTTTGTAGAAAATTTTGAATAATAAACAATTATTCACAGAGATTATCCTGATTATACACTATTGTGGAATACATGCATAATGCATAACCTCCTTTATGTTGATCATCAATTTAGCAGCATTAAAAACAATGAAACATCAATCGCATGCACACATTAACACAATATGTAACCCGGGGAAAGCATACAGCTGAAAACCCCACACTATCTATATATTATAATGATTTAGAACATGTAACAATACATAGTACAATACTCCTCACAAGTACTCAGTACTATCTCCACCTGTTACACACAAAACTAGCTCAGATCCGAACAAGTCACAGGTTCAAATCTCCTTAGCTGCTTTACCTGCCTCCACTGCACAATCCAAAGTGAAAATCACATGAGCACAAGCTACAATTTCCTTGGTATTGGCCCACACTGCATAGTCCTCATTGGCATAACTCAATCCATTTATTGTGCAAGATCTCATGCACAACTATAGTCACATCTGATTTCAATCTCAACCTCTAACACCTGTCTCCACTAAACTGTACATGCACTGAGTTAACTGATGTATTCTTCAGTTGAATTATGAGTTAATAATTAGTGAATTAATTAATATTTAATTCACACAACTCATCACTAATGTATTCTTTAGTTAGACTACAATACAACTAGTTCAACCAAGTTAAACTATACACAACTCCATCAACTCCACCGAAAGTCAACCACATGAGTTCTAACTGAAGTCCTGCATGCAATAGCTCAACTGACCCACAAAGAAAGCATATTTCCTTCTGACAGCTGCATGTGCCACATCTGTAGCTCAAACTGAAGTGCTCCAAGAGGATAAGATAAATTTTATAGTCCAAATATTATTGTGAGACAATAATATTCGACTGTTCTATTTTTAGCCTGGCAGTCTAAAAATAGAAACCTGCCCATATGTCTAAAAATAGAAGTCCATCTATTTTTACCAACATGACCAATCATCCACAAATAACATACTGCAACTCATAGACCATGATCCATATGTCTAAAAATAGACATAGTCTAAAAATAGACTTTGCGCCAAAAATAGCCTGCGGGCCCACTTAGTGAAGGCCACTCCTTTCCACTAAGCTCCATCATCTTGTTGCATTCTCAACACTCCCTCTCAACAAGATATGGATTATCAGCAACCCCTATCCTGCCTCAGTGGTATTCAAATTTTCTCCTGGTGAGCGCCTTCGTCAAGAAATCAGCATCCTGATCCTCCGTTGGAATGTATGAAAGTAACATGATTCTCCGCTACACAAAGTCTCTGATATGATGGTACCTGATGTCAATGTGCTTAGTTCTATCATGAAATACAAGATTAGCTGACAGTTTAATGCAACTCTGGTTATCACAATAAATCACAGTAGGCTCCAAGTAAGAACCGAACAAACCGACCAGAATCTTCCTCATCCATATAGCCTCGCATGCAGCCAAACTTGCTGCCATATACTCGACCTCTGCTGAACTGAGTGCCATGGATCTCTGCTTCCTGCTGTACCAAGAAACTGTTGTCGACCTGATACTGAAGACCCCTCTTGATGTGCTCTTTCTGTCCGTTGGGCTCCCTGCCCAATCTGCATCCGTGAAGCCACATAGCTTCACCTCATCCTCCTGTCTGTACCACAATCCATATCGTGATGTGCCTCTCAAATAACGCAATACATGCTTGCATGCCTTCCAGAAGAGCTTCGTTGGCTTAACCATAGCTTGTGAAAGCTGGTTAACAGCATAGCATATATCGGGTCGTGTATTGACCAGATACAGAAGTGACCCCACCAACTGTCGATAAACAATGGCATCCACTTCTTCTGCTGAAGTGGCATCCTCCTTCCTCCAACCTCTAAGAAGAGGAGTATCAACAGGCTTGCAGCCATGCATGTTGAACTTCTCTAGTATCTCTCGAGCATACTTATCCTGAGAAACAAAATAGTCCATCACTGCGGTGCCCAATTTCCAATTCCAGGAAATAATGAAGGAGGCCCAAGTCCTTCATCTCAAACTCCTTAGCAAGATCATCCTTGCATGAAAGTATCAATAGCTCATCACCCATTAGAATCAAATCATCTACATAAAGTACAATGATAAGCAACTTACCCTCCACCACAATCTGGTATAGGTTAGGATCCGCCTCACTCTTGGAGAATCCAAGTCCGGTGAAATAATTGTCTATCCGTGTGTACCAAGCACGTGGTGCTTGTTTCAACCAATACAGCGCTCTCTTGAGCCTGAACACATGTGACTCGCTACTGAAGATCTCGAAACCTTCGGGTTGTTCTATGTACACCTTTTCCTCAATGACTCCGTTGAGGAACACAGTCTTCACATCCATATGATGAATGTGCCACCCCATCTACGATGAGAGAGCAAGAATCATTCGTATGGAAGAATACCTTGTGACATGTGCAAAGGTCTCCTCATAATCGATTCCCTCTATCTGTCAAAAGTCTCGGGCAACAAATCTTGCCTTATACTTCTACACACTCTCGTTAGCTGCCTTCTTAACTTTGTAGATCCATCTCGAACCCACCATTGATTTCCCTTCCGGTTTTGGGACAATCTCCCATCCACTGTTTCTGACAATCAAATCATACTCTTCCACCATGGCATCTACCCATGCAGGATCCTCCACAGCTTCCTCGAAAGAGGATGGCTCAGTCACAACACATTTGCTCACAAGATCCATGTATCCAGTGTACTGATCAAGTGATTGTCTCTGCTTGCATTGGGCTATATGTGGTCCTACAACTTTCTCTGCATCTTGAGCTAGTCGCTCAGTTTCTGTCAAGCGATTTCACCCTCTGATGGTTGGCGCTACATGAGTGGTCTCTTCCACTCCATGAACTTCGTCCTATGGCTGATCCACGTCCTGAAGCTCATCTTTAGGAACTGATAGCTCCTCATCTGCATGCAAGTGTGGCTCCCTCTCAAGCAAACACTTCATGGCTTTCTCCTCCTGAAATTTTATATCCCGCCGCACAACAGTCTTGCCACTATCTAGCAAATACACATGATAGTTGTGGGGCGTATTAGTGTACCCCACAAATATCCCAACCTCTGCTGTTGGCTCCAACTTCTTCCTGGCATCCTTCATCACATGCATGTAAATGTTGGCACCAAAAATCCTCAAATGAGAAAGATCAGACTTCTTACCAGAATAAGCCTCCTCAGGTGTACTCATGCCAAGTATCCTGTGAGGACAACGGTTTTTCACATATACTGTTGTATTGCATGCTTCCACCCACAAGTGAAGGGGTAGGCCCTGATCATGCAACATCGCCTGTGCAGCACCCATGATCGTTTTGTTCTTCCGCTCAGCAACCTCGTTCTGCTGTGGGTTATGGGGAGCTATGAGCTCTCTTCGAATCCCTTCTGCACTGCAGAAATCCTTGAACTCGCCAGAGATGTAGTCACCACCATTGTCACTCCTAAGAGCCTTCACCTTCTTCCCCGACTCCTTCTTAACTAGTTCTTTTAACTCACAGAACTTTGAGTATGTCTCGCTCTTCTTCTGTATGAAGAAGATCCAGCATTTGCGAGAGAAATCATCAACAAAGATCACATAATACTTGTGTTTTGCTGTTGAAGCTACTGAGAAAGGTCCATACACGTTTGTGTGAATTCTCTCAAGGATCATCGTGGCGTGACTATCCTTCTCATGAAAGGTGGCTTTCACAAACTTTCCCAAAGTACACCCCTTGCACTGATCTGACTGCGCAAGAGTGCCTTTAGGAAGCCCAGTAGTGATCTGTTGCAGTATCTTTAAGGCTCCATGGTGAAGGTGACCCAATATCCTGTGCCACAGCTCGCCATCATCTTGGCTCACCAATCCTTTTGCCTTGCATTCCATTGTTGCGTAGCCATCTACATGCAACTGATAAAGGTTCCTCACTTGAACCCCTATCTTCTGGGTTTCTCCAGTTGTCTTACTGCGCAAGAAAGCCTTTCCCTCATTGTAAACAACATCATATCCCTTGTCTTCTAACATCACGACAGAGATAAGATTCTTCTTCAATCCTGGAACATGCATCAATTCCTTCAATACGAAGGGTTTACCAAACTCCCTCTCAAAGGAAATGGTACCGCTACCGGTCGCACTGTATCTACCATCATTGCCCATCTCGATGTGCACTCCAAGATCTTTCTCCTCCATATCAAAAAAATTTCGATCTCTTGTCATGTGAAAAGATGCACCACTATTCAAGAACCACACCGATTCCATCACACTTGAAACCAAGCATGTGATCAATGAAAAATCAAGCTCAAACTGTAAGGCTAGAGCCTGTCCTGCTGCAGATCCAGTAGCTTGCTTGTTCTTCTTCTTCTGGGGACAATTAGTGGCATAGTGTCCGTGCTGGTGACAGTGAAAGCACTTCACCTTGGACATGTCCTACTTCTTGCCTTTCACACCGAACTGAGAAGCTTTCTTGTTCTTCCCCTTCTTTGCTTTGGCAGCCAAAGCGCAATTTTCTTCATCCGTTCCTTTTGATGAAGATTCGTCCCTGGTATTCTTCCTGATCTCCTCCTGCACAAGATCTGACCAATGCCTATCCCGTCCTAGAAATTTCTCCCAACCATTGATAGAGTCCTAATAGGAATTCCAACTCTTCAGAAGACCAAGGAGAGCCAAGCTCACCAAGTCCTCATCATCGACTGTCACCCCCACACTTCCCAACTCATCTCTGCACTGAGTGAACTTCGTGAGATACTTGGGCATATTGTCTCCCTTCTCACATTTGAAGTTTCTGAGTTTATCCTTGAGTGCTAGCTTCCTCTGATCGCTCTTGAAAGCCAAGCTAACCAAGTCCTCATCATCGACAGTCACCCCCACACTTCCCAACTCATCTCTGCACTGAGTGAACTTCGTGAGATACTTGGGCATATTGTCTCCCTTCTCACATTTGAAGTTTCTGAGTTTATCCTTGAGTGATAGCTTCCTCTGATCGCTCTTGCTTTGGAATAGATCTGTCAACACTTTCCACATCAAGTATGGAGAAGCCTTACCATGCAGACTAGACACAATGTGATCCTTCACGCCCTCCAATAGAATCCTTTGACACTTTGTTGTCTTATTTTTCCAAGCATCAACTTGCGTAGTATTAGTAGGCTTTAGGACATCAACCTCTATGAACTCCTTCAGCCCGTTATCATCTAACACTACCTCCATCATGTCCTTCCATGCAATATAGTTCGAGCTGCCCTCAAGAGAATACTCCAATCGCAATCTGTTGAAAGACATTGCCACGTTGATACCAAGAAAACACTGCTGTAAATTTGAATTCCACCAGCTCCAAACTCAACCGCCTCTAATCTAGAATTCGTGAGAACAAAGTATTTCTCGTAGAGAGATTGACTGTATGGGCTTTTACAGGATATCTCACCTTCCAAAGGAAGGATGAATCCAGAGGCTACCTGGCCCGATTACAGACTCTGCCTGAAGAAACAAGATGTAAACACTTTCTGAATAATAGATCTGATGATCAACAGCTCTGATACCATGTAGAAATTTTGAATAATAAACACTTGTTCACAGAGATTATCCCGATTATACACTATTGCGGAATACATGCATAATACATAACCTCCTCTATGTTGATCATCAATTTAGCAGCATTAAAAACAATGAAACATCAATCGCATGCACACATTAACACAGTATGTGATCCAGGTGGATGTTGGTGGCCACCCACCAACCCATTTGGACCCCCACAACTATCTCTTTCAGTCTTTTCAGTTTCCTAAATTGTAGCACAGTTTACTATTTTTAGCAGTTTTTCGGGTCTTGAACTTCCGGAGCCGTTTTGAGGCCCTAAATGACGTTTTTTTGGGAATCTGGGGCAACATGGGTCCATGGACCGATGTTGCCTCCCAAAGTGATAGTACTCGGATAGATCTTTCTAACGAGCTATCGTACGCGTCAAACGGAGATCGTATGCCAAAGTTACGACCCCGGGAAATTGATGTACCAATTTACCCAAACGGGGCCCACAATTTGGCGTTTCATCTTCTAGGGTTAGGTTTCGGGATGTGAAGGGTTTTCCATTGTTTCTCAACAATAAATAGGCCTTTGAGCCTCATTGTAATACAGTTCGGAACAGTTCAGAGGCATGTAGCCGCCACATCTCTTCTCAGAGATAAGCTACCATCGCCCTAGCTGGTTTCTTTCCATTTCTGTTTGTAAGCATATTTCAGTATTTTACAGTAATGAAATGAAGTATTATTTCCGCTGCATCTTTGTGTATATGGTTATCGCATCTCTGTATTTATGGTTATCTCTGTAATCTATTGCGTTCCTGTCTAAATCCGGATCAGTGGTATCAGAGCGGTCTGCTTTTTCTCTGTTTTTCTTTGCATGTCCCCAACGAGGTCGGGATATAAGGAGTTAGGGCTTGAACTGGTCGAACCTTTGCAAGACCAGCCTCGCAAATCCCGACGGCCTCCCATGGCGGATGAGAAGAAAGACGAGGGAGCAGGAGATCCTATCAAAATCTTGCTCGAAGAAGCACTCGAGCGGCAAAGGAACGCGATGATGGATAGCTTTGCGCAGATTCTTCAGCGGCTACCCAGAGGCGACGCATCGGCTTCCAACAGCAACTCTGGAAATGCCGCACCCTTCAAGGTACAAGTTAATTTTGAAATCCCCATCTTCGAGGGTCAAATAGACGCAGATGCCGTAGATAAATGGTTAAATCTGCTAGATGGGTATTTTTCTGTTCACGAATTTTCAAGTCGGGAAAAGATTGTTTTCGCTCTTCTCAAAGCAGCCCCCCACGTCAAGGACTGGTGGGAAACATACTGCGAACAGAAGGATGAAAGTACAGGCTCACTATTTTCAGCCGCACCCACTTGGAATGACTTCCGAGATGCCATCAAGGAGCAATACTACCCTATCGGAACCTATGAGGACAAATACATAAAATGGACCACACTGCGGCAGGGACGAGACCAAGATGTGCCGGAGTTCACAAACATTTTTCATACCCTTCGTACACAGTTGGGTATCAAAGATTCTGAGCTGCATCTGGTACTCAAATACCGCGGCTGCCTACACAAATACATCCAGGAAGAGATGGGGTTCTTGAACATCCCCTCACTCGGCACAGCATACCGATACGCCGTCAAAATCGAGCAAAAGTTCAAACAGAAGAAGCGAGACTTTGGATCTACAAATCCGAAGCCCAAAGGACAAACCCAAGGCGGGGTGACCCAAGACAACCCGTCAAAGCCGCAAGAAAAGAACAACACCATGAAGCCGAAGAAGGACACAGGGAAGTGGTGTGAGTTCCACAAGAGTCCCACTCATAACACAAGTGAGTGTCGAACCAAGCAGTCGCTGGTGGCTGAGTTGAAGGCTTCCGAATCAGATGCATGTTCCGACCCTGAGCCAGAACCCGACAAGGGGAATGGTAAAGGGAAGCATATCATTGATGCGGATCCCAGCGCCACTGTTGCCACCGCCAAGATCCAGAAAGATGAGCCCGAAAATCCAGAGGAAGGGGAGCGTCTTTTCCACTCACAGATGTGGGTGAAGGGTTCGCCGCTACAATTCATTGTCGACAGTGGCAGCCAAAAGAACCTCATTTCAGCAGAGGTCGTGAAGCGGTTGTGCCTACCGACTACACCGCACCCGCAGCCGTACAGTATTGGGTGGCTTCATGAAGGACAAGATCTGAAAGTTCGCCAGCAATGCCGCCTTCCCTACAGCATCAAGCCCTTCACAGACGAGGTATTGTGTGATGTTACACCTCTGGATGTTTGTGATGTATTATTAGGCCAGCCATACTTGTGGAGCCGACATGCTGTGTATGAGTCAAGGCCTCGTGCTGTCATTATTTCTTTGAGTAATTCATTATAAAGGATACTAGAGGTAGCCCCACCTACCGCCACATCTTTGATCACTACCAAGAAAGGCAGCAAGCTCATATCATAGACCAAGAAATTCATCTGTCTGGTTCACTCCCAAAGTAAGGGGAAGATCGTTGCTACATCCATGACCCCTGCAAAGGGTTCCTCCACGCAGCAGCAACAGCAGAGGGATACGGTCATGACAGAACACAGGAACAACTTCTCCTCATCCACAGGGGTACCACACAAGTTTCAGGTGGGTGACAAAGTTTGGTTACATCTGCAGAGAGAACGCCTTACCAGAACCCATCAGAAACTCAGGCAACTCCGACATGGTCCTTACACCAGTACCAAGGCTATGGGGAACAATGCTTTGGAGCACATAATTCCTCCATTCCTTCGCTTGCACCAAATGTTCAATGTGGACCATCGTCGACCATGCTTCCCACCATCACTGGACACATCAGAGATTGCAGGACAAGTTCAGCAGATGGAGGAACTCAACGCAATGGGGACCATTGCTTCCTAAGGGGGGAGGAATGATCCAGCTGGATGTTGGTGGCCACCCACCAACCCATTTGGACCCCCACAACTATCTCTTTCAGTCTTTTCAGTTTCCTAAATTGTAGCACAGTTTACTATTTTTAGCAGTTTTTCGGGTCCTGAACTTCCGGAGCCGTTTTGAGGCCCTAAATGACCTTTTTTTTGGGAATCTGGGGCAACATGGGTCCATGGACCGATGTTGCCTCCCAAAGTGATAGTACTCGGATAGATCTTTCTAACGAGCTATCGTACGCGTCAAACGGAGATCGTATGCCAAAGTTACGACCCCGGGAAATTGATGTACCAATTTACCCAAACGGGGCCCACAATTTGGCGTTTCATCTTCTAGGGTTAGGTTTCGGGATGTGAAGGGTTTTCCATTGTTTCTCAACAATAAATAGGCCTTTGAGCCTCATTGTAATACAGTTCGGAACAGTTCAGAGGCATGTAGCCGCCACATCTCTTCTCAGAGATAAGCTACCATCGCCCTAGCTGGTTTCTTTCCATTTCTGTTTGTAAGCATATTTCAGTATTTTACGGTAATGAAATGAAGTATTATTTCCGCTGCATCTTTGTGTATATGGTTATCGCATCTCTGTATTTATGGTTATCTCTGTAATCTATTGCATTCCTGTCTAAATCCGGATCAGTATGTAACCCAGGGAAAGCATACAGCTGAAAACCCCACACTATCTGTATATTATAATGATTGAAAACATGTAACAATACATAGTACAATACTCCTCACAAGTACTCAGTACTATCTCCACCTGTTACACACAAAACTAGCTCAGATCCGAACAAGTCACAAGTTCAAATCTCCTCCGCGCTTTGCCTACCTCCACTGCACAATCCAAAGTGAAAATCACATGAGAACAAGCGACAATTGCCTTGGTATTAGCCCACACTGCGCAGTCCTCATTGGCATAACTCAATCCCATTGATTGTGTAAGATCTCATGCACAACTATAGTCACAACTGATAGCAATCTCAACCTCTAACACCTATCTCCACTGAACTGTACATGCACTGAGTTAACTGATGTATTCTTCAGTTGCATTATGAGTTAATAATTAGTGAATTAATGAATATTTAATTCACACAACTCATCACTAGTGTATTCTTTAGTTAGACTACAATACAACTAGTTCAACCAAGTCAAACTGAACACAACTCCATCAACTCCACAATCAACTCCACCGAAACTCAACCACATGAGTTCTAACTGAAGTCCTGCATGCAATAGCTCAACTGACCCACAAAGAAAGCGTATTTCCTTCTTACAACTTCATGTGCCACATCTGTAGCTCAAGCTGAAGTGCTCCAAAAGGATAAGATAAAGTTTATAGTCCAAATATTATTATGAGACAATAATATTCGACTATTCTATTTTTATCCCGGCAGTCTAAAAATAGAAACTTGCCCATATGTCTAAAAATAGAAGTCCATATATTTTTACCAACATGACCAATCATCCACAAATAACATATTGCAACTCATATACCATGATCCATATGTCTAAAAATAGACATAGTCTAAAAATATACTTTGCGCCAAAAATAGCCTACAGGCCCACTTAGTGAAGGCGACTCCTTTCCACTAAGCTCCATCATCTTGTTGCATTCTCAACAATGTTTGTGAAATTCTTTTTATATTTTTATTTTTCCCTCGACCAACGCATTTTTTGATCTAACAACCACGTTGCCAACATGTTTTTTCTTAAAATAGTCCTACTTATCCCCTGTTCAACACCTGTTTGGCCTTAACAGCCACGTTCATCCCTGAGGTTGGAAAAAATATAGGGTTTTCCTATCAAACCCTAGTGTGTATGACACCCTGAGATCCTATTTTGTCATGCATGACTGGTTTTTGTTGGTGTTTTGATTGATTACCTAATTTTATTAGAAAATTCTTACTCCTTTGAACTTTCGAGTGTTTGAGTGCAATTGGATTGTTTTTAGGGTTTATAGGTCGATTGGTTGTCTCTTGTCAATGCTTGTGAGTGTCTTTGGGTCTCTAGTTTATTGGATGATTAAGTATGTTCATCTGGTAGAATCACTTGAAGCATTGACTTACATTGGTTTACGTTTCTCTTCACAAAGTTGTTTTTCATGTGCATTAGGTCATCTTGCATTTGAAATCCATTTTTTGTTTATCAAACATATATTACATTATTTGGTTTGCAAACTGAAATGAGTATATTTGCTTATCTATTTTAAAGAGGAAGTGCAAGAAATTTTCATTGAGTTCTTTTAATTTGTTCTTACTTTGATTGATGCCTTGTTTACATTTGGGAGTATTTTGGATCAAAATATTTGTTTTTACTTTGGTTGAAGCTTAGTTGCATATAGACATATGAAAATCAAAGAGCATCATATAAGTAAAAGTGCATCTTAGTAAAGTAAAATCACTTTGCTTTCGAAAATTTGCATTTAGGGTAGTGAAAATTGAAAATCATTTTTCCTTTTGGCATTGCATTTGGAAGATGAAAGTGAAATTTAGTGAAAGGAATATTGTTTGATGCATTCGCTTGTTTGACACATTAATTGATTGAATTTTCTTCCCTTGATTAGTCTAGCTTTCATTGAAACGAAAAGTTTCCCTTTTCTCATATAATTGCATTTTAAGAATTTAGGTGACAACGCTTGAGCCCAAAATTGAAACATAATTCAAGAACAGCATTAAAATTTACTCAATCAACCTAAGGATAATTTTGAACTTAACACAAACATTTAGAGGTCTATGCTAGAGACGTGTTCTGGCGTCTATAAACCTATCAGCTATCGTTAACTTCCTGCATTATATCTCGAGGGTGAAATCCCTTTCCAATATGGAAGTATATTAGAAGTTCTCCAGTACTCTAGGGTATATCAGAGGCACTCTAGTATGGTAAGTATATGGGAATGCTCTCACCGAATGATTATGCATTAGACAGTGCTAACACGGACTTGTGCTCCCCATACCATCGCGTATATATTGGGAGACCCCACTAGGTTTCTATCCTTTAGCCATAGGTAACCGAGTCAACCGCCTTGTAAATGTGATACACCGAACACAACATTCAGGGAGATTGGCCACTGTATGTTAAGTCCTTGGTTTTGTCTAAGGTGTATATTGTGGTTCACGGATACTTGGAAAACCCTTTTGCCTAGTTACCCCTTTTTTATTTATTTGTTGTTAATTTCTAAAATCAATTAATTGACCATGGAACAACATCCTTCCTGTGGAAATACTCCTTAGTAGATCTTAGGTTGATACTGATGGCAACATTTCCTGAGTCTACCAGTCAAGGAAACCCCTCTGATGGGAATCCTAGTTCTTTTCCTTCTTTTCGAAATATTGGTGCTCTGTATATGGCAATGTTGTCCCTTCCTGGATTAACCATTGGTTTTCCAGTCTGGTTATTTTCAACCTCGGTGATTCTGAGTGTCCAAACTACTTTTCAACCAAGTTCTCCTCCACCTGAACAACATCAACCTCATGTTGATCCTAAAGGTTACACCTCACCTTCTTCACCTACTTCTTCACCCCGTTCTTCCTCTTCGCCTGGTAAAAGTATGGATTCTAGTAGCCAAGAAGCTAAGAAGAAGAAGAAGAGGACGAAGAGGAAGAAGCAAAATAAGCAAGGGGGCAACCAAACAACCATTGTTACGGATGCAGCTGATGTAGAAAAATATTCCAATCAGCCCCAGAAAGTGAAAGTACCTTGCATGTTATGTAAGGGTGAACACCTTCTTAGAAATTGTCATGGTATTCCCAAAGTCTTAGAAGTGTAGTCCACAGGTTCACATTGACCTTTTTCATCAGCCTTCGGAGTTCATGCTGGTGACAAACCCTCAACTATTAATTAGTAAAGCTCATGGGAAAAATGAAAAAGTCAAATTTTCATGTAAGTTGTGTAAAGGTAATCATCCCATTCACCTTTGTCCTTTTATGATGAAGATTCTAAAGAGTTGGAAAACCTTACTGCTTCCCAGCCTCATCTTCTGGCTAGTTATCAAAAGATTTCCCTTGATCCTTTGCTACTTGATCCAGTGATTGATCAAAAGTCATCTTTGGTCAACCCCTCTCTCCAAAGTGAGTTTCGTGAGTCTACTCTCAACCAACCATTGGTTGAGAAAATGGTAGACTTTGTTCCACCTTCAGTTAGCCATACCTTTCACGTAGAGAGTGAACCTCATACTACTCAGGTTCTTCTATTTTTTTGAGTTTTGAATGAACTGGAGGGAAACCCTCCCATTCTCAAATTGCATGAGAGGATTTCTCTTATTCCCATAGAGCAAAAGGGAAGGTCTCATGTTCCTACGACACCCCCTACAAGTAGTTTAGTCACTTCTTTTGATTAGAGTCAACTAACAGGATATCGCCTTCCATCTTATGTGCCTTTCCAGATTACAGTGTAGGCTTACAATATGGACGTACCTAGCACAGTCATAGACAAGGGGGCATTTGTTAGTATTTTGTCCTCAACTACTTGGAAATCTTTAGGTTCTCCTCAACTTGTCCTTGTCACCGAGATTCTATTAGCTTTTAACTGAGGAACCATTCAATCATTATGGATCCTTCCTAAGTTACCTATTACTTTAGGAGGAAAGACTGTTTATATAGACATGATGGTTGTCCAATGCCCTTTAGATTTTAACCTACTCCTTGGTCGTGACTATTTTTATGTCATGGGAGCTCTTTTCTCTTCCCTCTTTTGTCTGATGTGTTTATCGCATGAATGAAGAATTGTGGTCATTGATCAGCTTACATTCATTGGTCTTGAATCAACCCACAATCAACCATCATCGCTAAATGGTTCTTATATGAAAGCGGTATCACCCCTGCCACAGGTTAATTATGTGGCTACCTATTCCATGCCCACATCTACTGATGATCTAGTAGGTGATGTAGTACGCCTTGTACTGGGGGCACTGGAGCCCAATTTTTCCAATGGATCCCTAGACATGTATTCCTTCCAAATTGTTGTTCTCCCATCTGATGAGAACCTCTTGGAATCCATGACCTCTTTTGGTTTGTGATCAGGTCTTAGGAGCAGAGTTCCTTGTCTTGTGTCACCCCCGTTAGAAAATGAAACAAGGGCCATGAGGATAGTTCTTTTACTATGTCAAGCTCATTAAAAAATGAAATAGGTCCTCGTGAGGATAGTTCTTTTATTACGCCTACCTCTTTAAAAAATGAAATAGGTGTCGAAGCACAGTTCCTTTTATTTTGTGAAGATCCTTAAAAAATGAAACAAGGTGCCATGAGCATGGTTCTTTTCCTGTGTCAAGCTTGTTAAAAAATGAAACAAATCCCTTTCCAATTTGAGTCTTTGATTAGATCTCATAAAATCCCAGTCGAGCCTTTCACTTGACCTCATAAGTGAACCTTCATTCCATCCACCTATTATTAACCAGTAGTCTACTTAGGTGAATGAAATGAAGCTTGGGGGGCATGTACCTCAAATTGAGACATTATTTTGGGGACATGCAAAATCATCTCAAGCATAGTTCATCTTTGTTTCAAGCTTGTGTAAAAATGAAACCAAATCCAAGCATAGTTTCCCATGTTTCAAGCTTGTGTAAAAATGAAACCAAATCCAAGTATAGTTTCCCATGTTTCATGATTGTGTAAAAATGAAACTATTCCCATTCTCACTTTACCTCTCGTGATTTCAGTTTTTATTAGCTTATTTTTGCTAGATGAGCCTTGGTATTTCCATTCCATTTCCACCATATCTTTGGTCGATTATACGCTTTCACTTGGTATTTTTACCCTTGCTTGAGGAACATCTACAATGAGTGGTCTTATTAGCTAGCCTCTTGACCTTTACATGTTTTCAGTAGTTCCATCATGACCAGAACTAGTTGTTATCGTTTTATACCACTCGTTTTTCCAGGTGGAGTCATCTTTCATTTCTTGTTTGACTCTCAAAATGTGAAAAGATTGTTGAGTACTTGTCTTTTCGAACTCATGAAAGTAAATGAAATGACATCTACTCAGTATATGTTTCACCCTCTTCCATACTGAGATAAACTATTGTACGAAAAAGAAATACCTTAGTCGAACATGGCTAAGAGGTTCTCTTGAATATTGTTTTCTACCTTTTCGATTTCAAGAGACGATTTACAAAAGGGGACCTTTGGAGTTTTATTTTTCGCTTCTTTTTCAAATGTTAGGTAAAATTAACTTGGGGTTTGAGTCAAGGTTTAACTGGTTAAATAGTAGTGGTCTTGGGCACATGGTATAGTGTACCCATGGTATGGGTCCATGGTATTGTATGTAATGGAGCCTATAAAAGGTTGGGAATACTTCATTGTAATGTAGGCCTAGAGGTGAGTAGTGAAGTCTCACTTGGCCGGATTGGCCAGGGTTTTGGCCAATGTTAATGAGATCTCATTGGGTTGGGTGTTTCCCTGGATTTGGTGTTTTCCTGGATAAATATTATGTGTATAATATTTTTGTGTATTGTTGCTGGTTATTTCATTTTTCCTCTCTATAAATCTCGGTAAATCTTAGTAATAATTTATCTCTCTGTCATAAATTTCTTAACAACTGGTATCGAAGCTAAGTTGGCTTCAAAAGGATGTTTTTTGTTTCCAAGGGTTTGTATTGACCTAGTAGATAGACAGATAATTAATTTTTTCTTACAAATCTGGATCAAAAGCCATAGCTTGTGAAGAAAAGCTACAGACTATTGGATATTCGGTGGATGAGGAGGATATGTGCATGTGGACTAATTAATTGATGGACCATGTACCTAAAAAGAATGCCTACATAACTGGCGGTTATAGCAGTTGGTGACCCATCTAATTCGATAGATGGGTTCTTTTTATATGAACATTGAGTGAAATTTTTAATTTCAATGTAAATGGGCATACTGTTGTAAGAACTGGTAAGGCATGCGTATCTCTGTGTAATTACCGGTAAAGTCTAGGCTAGACCTAGGTAATAGGGGGATGTCGGGTTAACAAATCTCGGATAAAAAAATTTGAAGGGGGTAAGGACTAGAGTGAACGGGACTACCTCACTTAGCAGTTTTTGGCTGGATTTAGTAAAGGAACCCCAAGTCAAGTTTAAGGGGGGAATTGTTAGGTAAAATTAACTTGGGGTTTGAGTCAAGGTTGACCTCGTTAAATAGTAGTGGTTTTGGGCACATGGTATAGTGTACCCATGCTATTATGGTTTGTGGTATTGCATGGAATGGAGCCTATAAAAGGATGGGAATACTTCATTGTAATGTAGGCCTAGAGGTGAGTGGTGAAGGCTCACTTGGTCATATTGGCCAGGGTTTGGCCAATGTTAATGAGATCTCATTAGGTTGGGTTTTTCCCTAGATTTGGGGTTTTCCTGGATAAATATTATGTGTATTTTTGTTGGTTACTTTGTTATTCCTATTTGTAAATCTTGGTAAATCTCAGTAATAATTTATCTCTTTGTCATGAATTTCTTGACATCAAAATCTCTAAAAATGAAAAAGATGTCGAGTTTCACCTTTGTTAGAATCGTAAAACTTAAACGATGCAGGACTTGTCACCATAACGAGACCGAGTTCCTCCTTCCTAGGGATCACAAAAATTACTAGGATAGTCTCATCTAAAGGGTGAACTTATATGGCAAGCATATGCTATCCCCTTCAAGCTTGCAATAAAAAATATATGGGGTACTCGCCAGAAATGGTGGGGGAAAAAGTGAAAGCATTCATCTCTTGTATCCTGTAAAGGTAGCATGTCACTCTTGAACATGACACTCATTTGTTACTCATGTTGGGTTTGGGACATCCTCACTTGGTCACTTGCCTTCCTGGGTTTGGGGAATCCATTTTGCCTCTCATCTGATCATACCATTCCATCATCATGACCTTTGATCCTATGTTAAGTCAAATGTTTCCATATTCTAGAGTCGTGTCACCAATATGTTCAAGAGAATTCATATCTACTAAATTTTCCTATACATTGTCTAATTTTCTGCCATAGTCCTGGATCACACTTATTTACTCTACTAAATCCTTTTGTTTTCTGTTGATGATGTGGGATTAATTATGGCCCTCCTTTGACGGGTCACTTCCTGTCGACTTCAGCTCATCATCTGGGAAGATGATGTAGAAACTCCCTTTCGGTACCTTAGATCTTGCAAGCCTCAATGGAAATTTCCTCGCATTCAATGACAATTTTACATCATTGAGCTTTGATCTAATGATTCCATGGGTGTTTGACTTCAGTTTCACTATTCACAGTCGTGGATTGTGTTGATTGTACTTTGAGAGCCATTTTCATCATTGATGGTTTCTCTCGTGCCTGTTAATTATTTACATCATTGATTGGTAATTAGGTGGTTTTCTATCATGTTCGAATTTGACACATATATTCACATGTTAGAATTCATACATTGATCAGGTCGAGATGGAGCACAAGACCCTAGATTTTGTTTGATAAAATCCAAGTTGCGTGGAGTTATGAGTTATTCATGATTGTACACATGTTTCCTCTGAACGAATGACCACAACCATACCGAGGGTCCATATTCATCATCCTTTCTATTCAAATGGCTGTGACCATACCAAGGATCTTTTCACATGATCCCTTTTACACTGATCATTGCGTCCATACCACAGATTCATGTATTATTAGATGCCTATTCCTGTATTGTTAGGCATGATCATCAGAATATATATATATATATATATGTATATATATATATATATATATATATATGTATATATATATGTATATATATATATATAGATGTATATATATATACATATATATATACATATATATATATATATATATATATATATACATATATATATATATGTGTGTGTGTGTGTATGTGTGTGTGTGTGTGTGTGTACACACACACACACACATATATATGCTTGATTCGTAGGTCTCCTAACGGTGTTGTTCTCGTCCTTGAACTGACTTGTAAAGCATCTCATCCATCACTCCTTGTTCTGCCATCATGCTTTAGGGGGCATCTGTTACACAATATTTGTCATATCTCCTGTTCACTTCCCAAAGTGCCAAAAAATTCACTATTTTGTAGCATATCCATCATGATATACAGACCAAAACCTCCCTAAAGAATCAAAGGAAAACTGCCCTAAATCCATTCTAGAGAAGGTTGCCTAAAAAACTTATTTTTGGCAACAATGCATTTTTGTCCACGGCCTGCCTATGTTGATGGAAGGTTTCTCAGATATACACTTGTGCTTCTAGCGTAGGTTTTCATAGGAAAACCCGAGCTGAACCTCTTCTTGTAGGCTTTCCCAAATTGGAGGAGAATCTTTGCTCACTAGAACCTTCAGGAACAACAAGTTGGATATTGGTTGTTATTGATATGGTCGATCCCTCTCATTTGGACCTCTTGATCTTATCATCATGGGATTTCCCCTTGATATGTGGACCTTCCTCCCTCTTTTTTGGATCCCTGAATCCCTCTCCCTTCCTATAAATTCACTCCCTTCTATCCCCAAATGGTTGTTCATTGATTGTTGCATCCCTAAGCTGAGATTATTCTTACATGCTACCCATTCTAGCTTGGAGAAGGAGTGCTTGAAGAGCCTTTTCTTGGACTTGGACATCCACCAAAAGGGGGGCTCCAACATTAAGGAATAGGTTGTATGCTTCCCTTTTTAGCTTCTTAATATATAAATTTGATTTTCACTTTCCATAATTGTGTAAATATTTATGCCATTAGCTTAATGTTCCTTGATCTGTTAAGTAGTTTATGTTTGATGTATGTTATATATGCTCTTGTATCTTGCATAGTAATTTGATCTTCCTTGCAAGTTTCCGGACGTGAAGGACGGCTAAGGAGTGAGGCCTGGAGCGACAAATTCAAAGCCATGTCTAAGGATCAGGAGATTAGCATCAGAATGAGGTAGGTTCCTCCTTCTTCCTGCATTTGTCAAGCATAAGCTAGGAAAGTGTGTATTAGATTGTTTGGTTTGTTGCTAGACCCACTCATTGGGCTAGAGGGATTGCCTCTGTCGGCAAAGGGGAATTTCCTTCACAACACCAAGATACAGGAAAGAAGTTCAATCCTTCATTAGTAGGATAAATTTTCTTAGAAGATTTATTCCTAACTTGGCTAAAATTTTAAGATCTATTACAAATATGTTAAAGAAAGACATAGAAATAAAAAGGAATTCTGAAGCCAAGAAATCCTTTAGTGAAGTAAAGTTAGCTTTAACTACTGCCCCTATTTTTATAAGCTTTGACTTTACAAAGGATTTTATAATATTTTCTTTTGCATCTGAGCATACTATTGTAGTTGTTTTATTTCAGAAAAACAGTGAAGGCCATGAGAAACCTATAGATCTTTTTCAACAGAGATTGGAGGGATGCATCACTCAAATACAACATCATGGAGAAACAAGCCTTTTCTTTGGTAAAGGCATTAAAGGGATTTAGAGTGTACATCCTCCATTCTCATATCATAGCATTTGTCCCAAGTGTTGTGGTAAAAGATATTCTAACACAGACTGGTCCAGATGGCAAAAGAGGGAAATAGATTGTTGTAATCCTAGAGTATGACATTGAAATCAAACCGACAAAGCTCATAAAAGGTCAGGGATTGAAAAAGCTAATGGCTAAGTCCAATTTTCATGTGCTTGATATCAATTATATCGCTGCATTGGATGAATAGGAAGAGTTGGAGACTCCATATGTATTAGAGGCCTTTTCTACTTCACCATGGTATGTAGACATTATTTTTCTGTTACAAAACTTACAAGCTCGTCCTGGTTTAACCAAAACAAAAGTTAGATTTTTCAAACTAAAATCCGTGAAATTTTGTATTTTAGATTAAAATGTATATTAGAAAGATTCTGGAGGTATTTTACTAAACTGTTTATTGAAAGATGAAGCAGACAGGGTCATGGAGGAATTTCATCAAGGAGACTGTGGAGGCCATTTGTATTGGAAAACCACAGCCAACAAAATCCTAAGGGTTGGATTTTACTAGCCTACCTATTTGCAAATGTGCATAAGAAAGTCACCACTTGGCACCAATGTCAAATCTTTGAAGGAAAGAGAAATATTTTTCCATTACCATTGAAACCCATTTTAGTTGAAACTCCTTTTCAACAATGGGGCTTGGATTTCATTGGTGAAATCCATCCCAGCTCCTCAGGCCAACATAGATGGATCTTAACAACCACTGATTACTTTACCAAGTGTATTGAGGCTATCCCAACTAGGCAAGCCACGAATACTGTCATTGTCCAAGTTTTAGAAAGTGACATTTTGTCTAGGTTTGGATGTTTCCATAAGATTATCACTGAGAATTCTGATGCCTTTAAGTCAAAGAAAATGGTTGCTTTTTGTAACAAATACCACATAATATAAGGACACTCAACTGCCTGTTACCTGAAAGGAAATCGGCTAACTGAGTCCTCCAACAAGAGTTTAGTCAACATTATTAAAAAGCTATTACAGGAGAATAAAAAATCTTGGCATAAAAAGTTGATTAATGACCTGTGGGCTGACCAAATTAGCACCAAAAAGTCTATTGGAATGTATCCATTCCAGCTAGTGTATGGAGTTGATGTTGTGTTTACTACTTCTTTGGGAACTTCTTTGTTAAAACTGTTACAAGAACCACAAGTGGAAACTAATGATTTACAAAGAAGGATCAACTAGACCATATAGTAGCAACAATCTAGGGAAGAGGTGTATAACAAAACTCAACTTGTTCAAGACAACATTAAAAATATATATGACAGATGAACAAAAGCAGATGACTTTCATTTAGGTGACTTAGTGTTAAAGTGGGATTCAAGGAATGAAGATAAATGCAAGCATGGTAAGTTTATCAATTTCTGGAAAGGGTCATATAAAATTGATGTCTTCAGAGGCAATAATGCATTTTTCTTGAAGGACTTAACTAAAGAAGCATTTCCAGGTGGACCTGTCAATGACAAACTTCTCAAACACTACTTTCCTTAAAGTTAAATCAATTTCATTTATAATCATTATACATATCATTTTACTATTTCTACTACAAGAGTGAGGGTGCCTCACATCATAAATTGAAGCCTAGAGAGAAGGCCTTAAACTTCTAATGATTTGTTACCCATATTTATGATTGACGGTAGGGGGATGAGATTCAGTTGTAGAATAAAGACAGTTTGCCCAATGGATAGGAGCTATTGATCCACAATGTTCTTGACACCTCACAAGGAGGGTACCATCCCCATTGGAGCCACTGTTAGGGTCCTATATTTCATACGATGACTTTATTTTAGCTATAATTTTGTATATGAGATGTTGTAAATAATCTTCCATTCTGCAAAATTATTTCCAAAGAAAAATAAAAGAAAATAAAAAGTGGATATAAACCATATATAAGTGAAAAGAACAAAAAATAAAAATATGAAAATAGATGAAAAGGAATGAAAATACCCCATAAAAAATATCTATGCAAGTGAGCAAGTTAAAGGGCCACTCAAAAATAAAAAAGTTGTATCAAAAGTACCTTAGAAAAATTTCAATAAAGTGTGTAGCTTGTTTAAATGCCACAGAGAAGTAAATTAGTTGTTTTAATCACATAGCTTAAACGTGATTAAGATAGATTAAGTAAATTGGTTTAGGTTAGTAAATAATCAACCACACATTCTAATCGTGGTTGAATTAGAATAAGGAGAATAAAATTAATTAAACCACAATGTTAAGCATGGTTAATTAAGTTTTAATGTTAAGTTTGATTTGCTAAAGTTTAATCACATTTCAATTGATAAATAACGTGTTGTGGACGTGACACATTTTGTCATTAATCGATAAAGGTGTGGCACACCTTTCAACGTCTCTGATCCACCTCGCCCGGATCAACGGCGAGGGATCGTCTTCAGCCCCCCCGAGCCCCTCCAAGGTTTAATTAGCTAGGGGGGGTCTGAAAAAGTGGTATCCTTTTGCAACATGGCAACTCCAAACTATTTTGCACCCCCCCCCCCCCGGCTTTTTCTTCCTTACCGCTCCGAACCCCCTCTGAAAATTGTCATCCTGTGTTTCCCACTCAAGTTGACCATTGACCCCACATCTACTTCCGCGTGACTTACCTCCTACCATCTGGACTCCCATGTCTCCCCATTCACTCCCATGTCAGTCATACTTCTCCACCACCTCATGCCTGCGGACCCCACTACCATTCTACCAAAGCACTTTCTCATCATTACTCCTTTCCCCAATAGGATGTTTCCACCTAGCACTCCCACCACCACATCAACAAACTAATGCTCAATTAATGACTTTGTTGTTTCCTGCGATAATAGACTAGATCCGTTTTAACAGTAAAACACAATGGTAATTTCAATGTTTCTTTAAAATCCATCATAAACCTGTTATGCTCCTCCTTTATTCATTTTATGATAAGAAAGTAATCAATAATTTGCAATGCACAACCAACCAAAACCAATTTTCTCCATCATTCATTGAGTGACCAACATAACTAGCTACTGCGACCAAATACCCAGCCTACAATTTGTATTGGAACATCAATTTCACATGTTTCTCTCGGGTAACTTTGAATTTCCTGCTCTTTCTTCTTCGATAATGGCACCTAAAAAATATAAATCCTATGATGACAACCCTATGTTGCCCCCTATTATAGACCTAGATCACCAACCCTTAGTGGACTATCAATACAAGATTGTTGAAACTAATTGTGATTTTGACCTCTTTGAGCTTCACATCTGGTTGAACCAAAAATATCTTGACCTCAACGATGAATTAATAATTTGGGAGTCTTCCCTGCCCTAATTCATCTTCCCACATACCTGTCATTTCCCAAAATTTGTCTCCTAGTGCCAATTTCACTACATCCCCAGCCAAAGAGAAATTGTGGCCCATAATGGTGACATCCTTTTCACCATCACTGCAGAATCTATCTCTCAGATGCTACAATTGCCAAATTCTAACTCCATTAAGCCATTTTCAGTAGATTTCCTCATGGAATTCTATAAAAACCTAAACTTCCCACAAAGAGCCAATATTTTTGAGATCTTTCTCCCAGAGGATGCCCAATTACCTAATAAAACCCCCCCTACTCATCCTCTATGTTCCCTGAGATGACTAAACATGTAATTTCCATTATTTCATGCATACTTGGCTATCAATCTAATTAGTGGGTTGATGAGGGCATTTTTGGTTTCCTATTAGTCTTTACAACTGGTGAGAAACTCCCTGTTTTCAATTACAGTGAGTTCATTGCAGAGTCAATCCATGACCAGCTCCTAAAGATCTCTACTGAGGGGAATTTTAAGTATTCTTTAGTATTGGTGTATTTATTTCTTTACCATGAAGAAAACATATTTTCATTTCCTTTGCATAAGTTAGATGATCAGAGTAATCCATAGTCTGTAATCCTTTGGACCTCCCTGGTGAGGAAGAATCCCACTGAGTACACTTTCTCAAACTATGTTGATCAATTCCTCCATATAGTTGCCAACTTACTAAACAATTATGTAGAGCATAGGATATGACCAAATATTCAAAGAATTATGCATCTCAGTGAGTAGACTAAAACATGGGCTTGGTATTTATAGCAAAATTACACAGAAATTAGAATTTATGGGTGTGATTTTCCACCCTACAGACTTCCTAAGTTTGTTCCCATGAGAATATTCTCATTGGAATATATCAGGTAGATGATACATATGGATGACTTACATTTTGTTGTGGCAAAGAAGAAGTCCGAGTTCAACGTCAAATGATCTAGATTTAAAAAGGAACGTAACAAATTACAGATATGACCATAAATACATATATGCAATAGAAATAATACTTCATTTCATTGATGTAAAATACTAAAATATGCTTACAAACAGAAATTGAAATAAAATAGCTTGAGCGATGGTAGCTTATCTCTGAGAAGAGATGTGGTGGCTAAATGCCTCTGAACTGTCTTACAATGAGGCTCAAAGGCCCATTTATTGTTTAGAAACAATGGAAAACCCTAAACATCCAAAAACCTAACCCTAGGAGATGAAGCACCAAACTATGGGCCCCATTTTGGGTAAATTGGTACATCAACTTCCCAGGGTCATAACTTTGGCATATGATATTTGTTTCATGCACACAATACCTTGTTAGAGATATCTATCCAAGGACTACAACTTTTGAGGGAGCAACATCAGTCCATCACTACAAGAAAAAAGCTCATTGGTGAGGGTCATGTTTGTGATAGACCTTTAAGGTCAATCACCAATGTCGCATATGGTGACGGTCTTTAAAAAAGCGTTTTTGTAAGTGTATATAGTGATGGTCCTTTACGGTTTATCACCAAAGCCATTTTCAATGACACTTTTAGTGAGGGTCGTTAAAGGCCCATCACTAATTCTCTCTTTGGTGACACTTTTGGTGAGGTTCGTTAAAAGCCCACCACTAATTTTCTCTTTGGTGACACTTCTAGTGATGATCTTTTATTGACCGCCACCAATGATATTTTTAGTTACTTTTGGTGATGGTCAATAAATGTTCATCATAATTTATCATTCCAATGAGTTTTTGATGATGCTTCATGCCTGTGACTGACCTTTAAGGTCCATCGCCAATGTCGCATATGGTGATGGTCTTTAAAAAATCATTGTTGTAAGTGTATATAGTGATAGTCCTTTAAGGTTTGTCACCAAAGCCATTTTCAATGACACTTTTGGTGAGGGTCATTAATTTCCCATCATTAATTCTCTCTTTGGTGACACTTTTGGTGAGGGTTGTTAAAGGCCCATCACTAATTCTCTCGTTGGTGACACTTCGAGTGACGATCTTTTATTGACCTTCACCATTGCTCTTTTTGGTTACTTTTGATGACGGTAAAAAAATGTTCATCATAATTGATCATTCCAATGAGTTTTTGATGACACTATGTACCTGTTACTATATATTTTTTTTAAATATAATGATTTAAGACCATTTTTGCGGAGTCTTTTCATTATGTGTCCAAGGTCATAGTGGTTATAATAGCTAGCCAATTTGTTAAGAAGTAATTAGTGTGTATCATTACCCTCAAGTCATAAGAATATAGTCTTCCTATGAGTCAACACATGATTCATCTCTATTAGGTTTATTATCTAGCAAATTTCCTTTAAATAAAATTCCACTAGTGTGTTTAGGAACTATATTATTTAATACATAATCAAGCTTTGTCAATTCTATTAATGAGAGAGACCTAGCACTCCTCAACACTCATGTCACACCTTAACATGCTTTGGAACAATACACTAACAATCCTTGGCACCTCATATGTCTTGGAACATCTTTGTACCTAGAACATCTTGCCATGAGTAGGATGCCAAAGCACATGTTGGCATGCCATAACATAGCATAGCACTCCCCTATCATGTGTTGGCATTCCATGTAGTCCCTAGCATGCCCTGGAACTCCTTGGCATATTATTACATTAACAAAAATTAGCACTTGGCATGTATTGGAACATATTATTAGAGTACCTAGCATGCCCCTTTTGAAAAAGATAAAGTCTTGACTTATTAACCCTCTTATCTATTCATTTCCTTTCATTTTAGCTTGGTTATTCCTTTTGTTGCCTTGAAACTCCTTGACACATATTGGCATACTCTGGAACCCTGCACATCCTAGCATGTCTTAGCACCTGGAATGCCTTGGCACTATTTTGCACATGTTAGCACACCCTGTAACTACCTAGCACACTCTAGCACTTCTTGACATTCCCTAATATTCCCTGGCATGCCTTACCCGTTCTTAGCATACCTTGTCACTCCCTCCTTGGCATGACAACTAGCACTTCTTTACATTCCTTGATATTCCCTGGCATGCCTTACCCATTCTTAGCATACCTTGTCACTCCCTCCTTGTCATGACAACTAGCACTGATTAACACTACCCAACACAGCCCCATATTCATTCACTTCCATGCATTTTGACCTAGTGCTCCCTTGTGTTGTCCTAGTACTCCCTAACACTCCTTAGCATGAATTGGCACTCTATAGCACACCTTAGCACTCATAAGTGAAGAATGAAACTTGTACCAATGTTACTATACTTGGAATAGACAACAAATTGACAAGGCAAAAGAGCTAAGAGTTTTAATCGGATTGGGGAAAAATCAGAAAAAATTGAGAAAAAATCAGCGAATTCAATAAATAAAAATATACACATATATTAAATTAAAAAAAAAAAACATTTTTCATTGATATTCAGTAAAGCCATGTCCAAACAATTCATAATGTCAATAGATGTCCAAAATATCATGAATGAATAAGCATCTCATATATGTTATGAGTCCAAACATGATCCAAAGTACTCAGTCATGACTCCTAACTAGTGACTACATAGAACTAGAAGCAACTGCCTCTAAAAGTTTACAAACAACTACATACTAATTAGAAAAAATCAATAACTAAGAGTCTAAGACTCTTAAGAGTGAGAAGTAGAAGAGATTCCTCCCACTCCTTCGCTTGCTTGACTCTCAAAGTTCTTCAAGTCATGTAGGCTTAAAAGAGGAGCCTCCTCTAATTAGACCCAATCTGCTGCATTTGTAGTTTGCAAATCTATCTCTTCAAGGCCTATTGGTGAATGATCCAAACCTATCATTATCATGAGACATTGAAATGTGAATTTAAGTTTGACATTGAACTTTAAAGTTTAAATGTTAAATTCCAAATCAGATTATGGAACCTTCAAATTCAAGCTCTCACCTAGTATTTCCTTGTTACGAAGTTGTAGATTGTAATGGAAAAATACAAGGTCATTTAAGCGCTTTTGTGTCAATCAGTTGCTCTTCTTAGAATGTATTTTCTCAAACATGCTCCAGTTGCACTCACAACCTGAAGCACTGCATGCTTAGTTTAAGATTCTAATGCAAAATCTCTTCAAATCTTGCATATCACTACAAAAGTTTTGCCACCAAAGACCTAGAAAGTTGCAAGGGTTCATGAGTAGACATACTAAATACTAAATAGTAAAAACTTAAAAAGACAACAAAATTTAATAAAACATTTAACATACAAAATAAATTTTAAACAAATTTAATGAATTGATAAAGCCTTCAAGCCTCAAAGGGTACCTGGAAACACCTTAGGCCTTTCTCGTATAACACTAGTATAGGAAAATAATTTAGGTGGTGCTCTATAATCCTATAGTTGGGAAAAGACACGACTTTGAAATTCTAGATCAGGGAAGCACCTTTCCATTCATGTCATAAGTCCTCTATGAACCTCCCCATCCTCATTAAATTTGCTCTTATCATAAAAATGCTATGGGTTTAAGAAGTACCTAGCAACATGTAAGGGGGAATGCAATTTCCTATCCCAATGTGCATCAATAATATCCCAAAGAGGCATATACTTTGCCTCCTTATCCCCATATCTTCTTTTGATGGCCTCCTTTGTGAGATCCATTGCCTCATAAATGTAACCCATAGCGGGTTTATCACCATCAACCATCTTGAAAGTTCAATATTTCAAATTTAAATTAGTATGAAACATTGAAAATAAAAAGAAGCTTGAAATGAAATTTAAAACATGAAAAAGTTAAAAGACTTGAAGTTTCGAAGAACTCTAACAAGGGACTCCATCACAACAATAATCTCTTCGGCATCTTTCCAGAAACCGTCATTAAACACAAGTGAAACAACTTCAATAAATTCAAGGGTCTTGAAATGTTTAGATGCCATCCACTCAGGTCCCAAGGACATCCTCTTTAGATTTATCTTTTACTCAACCACAAATTGCAAAGATATGAAATTTGTTGCAAATCTAGTCACTGCAGGTCGAACAATTTCTTTACCTTCAGTGTATTTTCTCATGGTGTTTAGGACAATAATGTGGTTGTATAGGTATTTATTTATGGATTTTTCCTTCTCCACAACCTCATGTATCCAATGAATCTTACCAATGTCCTCAAGCATTAAATCTATACAATGGGCAACACAATAGGTCCAAAAAATAGTGGGGTGCCTAATCTCAAAAAGTCTACCAGCAACCATATAATTAGCTGCATTGTCGGTGACAATTTGTACAACATGTTCTTCTCCCACTTCTTGAATGACTTCCTCCATCATTTCACAAATAAGTTGTGTAGTCTTAACCTTGTCTGAGGCATCCACTGATTTGAGAAACATTGTACCTACTAGACAAGATACAAGGAGATTTATTAAAGTTCTATTCCTCTGATCTGTCCATCCATCACTCATGATCGTGCACCCTGTTTCTACCCATGATGAATGAAACTCAGATAGCACAAGCATGGCATCTTCAGCACTTTCTAATAGCAAATTTTTCCTAATGCTCTCTAATTAAGGAGCTTTGAACTGTGGACCTACAACAACAACTGCATCAATCATAGCTTGCCAATAAGGACTTATGGCACAGTGGAAAGGTATGTCAGAATAGTACCAAAAGTTAGAAATGGCCTTCCTTGCCTGAATATGGATATTTTTTTCCCAACCAGTGGTATCCAAGGTAGGTTGGGGACTAGGTTTGGTGCAGGGAGAAAAAAAGTTGTTTATGTTTCCACCTCCAATGTTGAATGCAGGAGGATTCATTTGGCCTTGAGTTTGACTTGGACTTGGAGGCATGTGTGGGAAACTTGGGAACTACATTAAGGATCCAACAGAGAGATATGACAATGGGGTAATGGAAGAAAAGTTGTCAACTCCAGGAGTTCCTATTTATTTCTTTTGCTTTTATTTCTTTGCATTATGCTAACTCAACATTTCAATGACCAAGGTTGCTTGGTGTTTGACATTTTCGTCAATGTTTTCGCAAAGACCTATATCATGGTCGGGTATTTGCTTCAAGGTGGTACTTGAATCTATAAATGCCTCCACTACATTTCACTTTGAAAAATTTACAAAGGAGCTTAGAGTCTCCAAGAATCTTGTCACAATAAGCCCAAGCAAAGTCCTTCTTCCTTGGCATTATTGTTGTTTTGGACTTGTGTTTAACTTGCGGCTTCTTTTTAGATTTGGAGTTGTGCCTTCTATTTAATTTAGCTCCTGTAAAATACAACAAAAAATTAAAATTAAAAAATGCCATATATAACTTTGCAAAAAAGAGGGTTGGTTTTAAAGGATATGAAGTTTTGTTAAGGATCAAAGAGGAGTCTATCCAACAACACAAGCACATTTCAACCTAATATATCATTATGAACTTGAAACACAATTAGTTATATATGAGGAAATGCTACCTAAAGGAAATATTATCAACATATATTGCATTGTAATCTTGAATTTTCAAGTTCGTTTAGCATAAGACAACTGAGCCAATACATCAATAACAGATTCTAGAAGAACAAAAGTACCCAAAGTTGTGAATGGATGATTAAAGCCTTTGAAGTCGGCAAGACATCGACCAAGGAAGGAATCCTTGATGACTTGATCGATGGTTGGTATGAAACCATTTCTTAGTGAATTTTTAAAATCTATTTAAGCCCCATTTATAGGGTTGAAAAGTCATAACCAAAGGAATATGTTGAACATTCGATTGCTGAATAGTGAAACTTGAAACTTGCCATTGAAAACGACATTGAAACTTCAATATAGTAATATACCTATTATTTAAGCCAAGTTCCAATGTACCTCGATTGTTGAATAGTGAAGCGGCTAAGCCTAAAGGTAACACATGTTGAAGGTGATGCGTGACTGCCCGAGGGTTGATATGGAGTATGGATAGAGCACACATTGGCGACTGCCCGATATGAAGTCTGGACATAGGCTCACCTTGGTGGTTCCTTGGTATTGAGTATGGACTGTGTAATAGTGAGTAGTGATAGATTGTGGGATCCTAGAGTGTACCCACACTCGTTCAAAGAAGAGTTTAGCAGTGGCTTCCGCTGTGATATTCTTCTTGCAGGCCGCCATAATGGCCATCTTCAAGAATCTGTCGACAACCACAAAAATGCAGTCGTTTCCATGCTTAGTAGAAGGTAGGCCCAACATGTAATCCATGGGGATGGATTCCCAAGGTCAACCAGGGGTCAGAAACGGAGTATAGAGACCTTGCTTCTTTATGGTTGGTTTGGCAATGGCGCAGGCAGTAAAGGATCTGATGTCCTTCCCAACATCCTGCCGAAGATTCGGACAATAGAAAAACTTCTGTAGTACTGCCACCATTTTCTCGACCCCGAAATGCCCAGTAGACTGACTATAGTGCACTTCCCAAATCATCTTGGCATGCTCGCTTGAAGGAACGCAAAGGTGAACCAGGTGGCATAACAGGGCATCCTGGAGGTGAAAATCTTGAACACGTTGACCCTTCAAGAGCATCTAGTATGTGTGGCTGAATTCTAGGTCACTTTTGTAGAGAAGTGGCCAATCAAAAGTCTTGTGCCCATAAGAGTTGAGCACGTGATTAACGCCATGATCAGTGGTCGGCTGAGGCAATCTGCAACATTATTGGTGTTGCCCTTCTTATACTTGATATTCAAATGGAATTGTTACAGGTATGTGGACCCCTTCTGATGGCGATCGTTCTACAACTTCCTTTGTGTCTGTATGAACTGCAGGGGCTGGTGGTCTATGTGGAAGACCGTTTCCTTCCCAAAAATGTAATGCTTCCATTGTCAGAAGATTTACATAATGGAATACATCTATTTTTCATAAGTGGGATACTTTTGGACTATGTCTGAAAGTGTCTCACTATGATATGCCATTGGATGCCCGTGTTGAGTAAGGACTGCCCCAATAACATAGTCAAAGGCATCTGTCTCAACCTCAAATGGTTTTTGCAAGTCAGGTAATGTGAGCACTCGTGCCAAGCAGAGGTGATGTTTCAAGTCTATGAATTCCTTTTGTTGAGATTCAGACCAAAATAATTTTTCTTTTGCTCCTCCCTTGGTGACTTAACTCAAGGGCCAAGTGATATGAGAGAATCCCAACACGAACTTGTGGTAGAAATTGGCAAGACCCATAAAGCTGTGGAGCTCTGTTAGAGTGGTTAGAGCTAGCCAATCCCGAATGGCTTGGATCTTGGCTGGATCCACATGCACTCACTGTTCATCAATAATGTATCCCAGATACTGAACTTGGGTCATGCCAAAAGTGCATTTCTCCAAATTGGCACATAGCTTGTGTTGCCACAATGTTTGGAGAACCTGTCGGATGTGATGGAGGTGCTCTTCCCAACTTTGGCTAAAGATCAAGATGTCATCCAAGTATACCACTACAAATGAGTCAGTGAATGGCTGTAAGATGTCATCCATCAACCTCATGAAGGTTGTAGGAACATTCGTCAACTCGAAACGCATAACCAACCCTTAGAAAAGGCCCTCCTTGGCTTTGAAGGAAATCTTCCACACATTGGAGGGTTCGATTGGTACTTGATGATATCCTGACTTCAAGTTGATCTTGCTAAAATATTTTTCCCCCTTCAATTGGTTCAAAAGGTCATCAATTCATGGGATCGGGTACCTATTCCATACAGTGATCTTCTTCAGTGCCCAATAGTCAATACAGAGCCCATCCTTCTTCTGTACCAACATGGTTGAGCTCCCACAGGGCGATGAACTTGGTCAAATGTGACATTTCTGCAGCAGTTCCTGAATCTGCCTCTTTATTTTATTGTTCTCCAGAATGGAGCACTGATAGACTGGTCCATTGGGTAGTGGTGCACCTAGGGTCAGATCGATGGAGTGCTTGACCTAGTAGTGCAAAGGCACCCTTGCAGGGGAGGTGAAGATGTCCTCGTACTCCTCCACAACCTTATTCATCTGTTGTTTTCGTGCAGAGGGGCCCTGTCTTCTTCTTTCCTTGAGGGCATATCATCAGGAGAATAAATTTCCCAGTTTTGGAAATGAGCTTACTGCATTGTTTTGCAGTAACCAAAGAGATGGCGGTAGGCAATGGTACCTCCGATATCCTGTACAACTTTTTTCCCAAAGTAATAATAACTGCATGAGGCCCTGACTCATACATAGCATGTCACTTCCACAAGTATGGTTGGCATAATAATACATCACAAACATCAAGGGGAGCAACGTCAAACAATACCTCATCCGTGAAGGGCTTGATGTTATGTGGAAGGTGACATGGCTGGCTCACGTGAAGATCCATCCTTGGTGAAGACACCCGATGGTGTATGTTTGTGGATGTGTTGTGGTTGATATGCCCAACTGCTTCACGACCTCTACCGAAATGAGGTTTTTTTGGCTCCCACTATCGACAATGAACTGTAGTGGGGAACCCTTTACCGACATCTGGGAGTGAAAGAGGCACTCCTCCTCCTCTAGATCTTCGGGTTCGTCTTTCTAGATCTTCTTGGTGGCAACAGTGGCATTGGGCTCTACATCAATAATCTGCTTCCCTGGTTCTAACTCAGAGTCAAAACATGCATCTAATTCTGAAGACTTGAGCTCAACCACCAACGACTACTTGGCCCGACACTCACTTGTGTTATGAGTGGAGCTCTTATGGAACTCACACCACTTTCCTGTGTCCTTCTTCAGCTTCACGGTGTTGTTCTTTGTTTGTGACTTTGGTGGGTTGTCCTGGGCCACCCCACCTTGGCTTTGTCCTTTGTTCAGTAGTTTGGGGGCACCTTTCCCTTGCTTCGGATTCACAGATCCAAAGTATCGCTTCTTCTGTTTAAACTTCTACTCAATCTTGACAGTGTATCGGTATGTCATGCCGAGCGAGGAGATGTCCAAGAACTCCATCTCATCCTGGATGTGCCTGTGTAGGCAACTGTAGTATTTGAGTACCAAATGTAGCTTAGAATCCTTGATACCCAACTTTATGCGAAGGGTATGAAAAATATTGGTAAACTCTAGCACGTCTTGGTCCCTTCCCTTCCGCAGCGTGATCCACTTTATGTATTTATCCTCATAGCTTCTGACAAGGTAGTATTTCTCCTTGATGGCAATCCGAAATGAATTCCAAGTGGGTGCGGATAAAAACAGTGAGGCCGTACTTTCATCCTTCTGCTCGCAGTAGGTTTCCCACCAGTCCTTGATGTGGGGGGTAGCTTTGAAAAGAGTGAAAGTAATCTTTTCTCAGACGGAAAAATCATGAACATAAAAATACCTTTCTAGCATATTTAACCATTTATCTACAGTGTCTGCATCTATCTGACCCTAAAATATGGGAATGTCAAATTTAACTTGTACCTTAAATGATGTGGCACTTCCAGAGTATCTACTGGAAGTAGATGTGTCGCCCCTGGGTAGCTGCTGAAGGATCTAGGCAAAGTTGTCCATCATCGCATTCCTTTGTCACTCAAGGGCCTCTTTGAGCAAGATTTTGATAGGATCTCCTGCCCCTCATCTTTCTTTTTATCCGCCATGGGAGGATTTCGAGATTTGTGAGGCTGGTCTTGCAAAGGTTCAACCAGTTCAAGCCCTAACTCCTTATATCCCGACCTCATCGGGGACATGTAAAGAAAAACAGAGAAAGAGAAGACCTCTCTGATACCGCTGATCCAAATTTAAACAGGAATGCAACAAATTATAGATATGACCATAAATACAGAGATGCAACAAAAATAATGCTTCATTTCATTGATGTAAAATACTGAAATATGCTTACAAACAAAAAGTGAAGTAAACTAGCTTGGGCGATGGTAGTTTATCTCTAAGAAGAGATGTGGAGGGTACATGCCTCTGAACTGTCTTACAATGAGGCTCGAAGGCCTATTTATTGTTGAGAAACAATGCAAAACCCTAAACATCTAAAAACCTAACCCTAGGAGATGAAGTGCCAAACTATGGGCCCCGTTTTGGGTAAATTGGTACATCAATTTCCCGGGGTTGTAACTTTGGCATACGATCTCTATTTCATGTGCACAATACCTCATTAGAAATATCTATTCAAGGAATACAACTTTTGAGTGAGAAACATACGTCCACGGACCAATGTTGCTCCTAGTTTTTCGAAAAGACGTCGTTTATGGCCTCAAAATGGCTCTGGAAGTTTAGGACCCGAAAAAATGCCAAAAATAGTAAATTGTGCTACAAATAAGGAAATTGAAAAATTGAAAAAAATAATGGTGGAGGTCCAAGTGGAATAGGTGGGTGGCCACCATTATCCACCTGGATCATCAAAGCACAAGTGGGACCATTTATTTGTAACACCAGGGTAGCAAGAAAAGAGGCAGATTCACTCCTCAAACAAATGAACTTAAAATTGAGTTTTACTTTGTCATATGACCCTTTTGGAATCATCTCCAAGCTGAGAGTGGAACAAAAAACCACTCCCTACACTCACACTCCAAGACCAAAAATAGAAAAGTTAATGAATCAAAGTCAATGGCAGGAGAACACACTACAGGAGGTAGAAGAACATGTCATATCTACAACAACCTTACATACTCTCGTACCTCAAGATAAAAAAGACAAGAGACAAAGGGAGGAGGCTTCCCCTTCAGTGACAGGGATTAGAGTCAAAGAATTCCTGATTTACAAGAACAAGCACAAGACTGGTTCTCATTTAGTTTTTCAGCGGGAGGATGAGGGGCAGACTACCATAGTTTTGATAGGCCATCATGCTTCTATTTGAGGAGAAGACATCCTCACAGGATCTCCAGCCTCCTCCACTTGCCAAGGTCCCCCAAACATAACTCAGACATCAAAATTGGTTCAAGACCAATATGAACCAAATATAATTGCAAAATATAGGGAAATTAAGAAGAAGAATGAGCATCTCAAGGCCTCCACATACACCCAATTTTGGAAATAAACAACTTCTTCACAACACGGGCTTCTTTCATCCTTTGATACCAATAAGGGGAAAATGCAAATTTCTTTCCTCCAAGCACATATTCCATTTCCCAAGACTCCAGTTGAGTACAAGAAATCACTTTTTTCATTTGATGTTGAGGAGATTCACCCCATCGACCAAACAGACCTGAATAAACAAATTGAAGAAATTTTGTACTCTACCTTCACCAACACTACCATGATAGCATCCAAGTTGCAAGCCTCACTCAATAACATACAATCAAAATTAAAACTTCAAAAAAAATCATCTTTGGCTAAGGACATGAGGATTAAATAATTAGAGGACGTAGTGATTAAACTGGGGTATGACCCCAAAGATGTAAAAGTAGCAAAGGAGATTGTAAGGAGAAAAAATGTAGACATAGCAGCATTGAGGAAACAACTCAAACTTCCCTCCAGTGAGGATCCCAAAGCTAAAGAATTTGGGGAGCTAGAGAAAGAAAAAGAAACATGTTCAATATAATAATTGCACAAAGCAGCCAAATCAAAGATATGGAAGTGGAGATGGAAAAATTGCTCAAGGAAAAGGACCAGTCATCACAGCTGGCTATAGTGCCTATAACAACAATCCCTATTTCAGTATCTACAACAGCATGAGCATCTACATTGACCGCAGCACAAGGTACACATTATCCAAATGAATTAGTCAAAGCCATGGGAGAGTTGTCCATTCAAGGGAAAGAAATTGAAAGTTAAAGGCTCAGCTCAAAACTCTGCAAGATCAGAAACTCTAGATAGATAGTTCTTATGTAGCAGAGTTGTAGTAAAATCACAGGCTCACTCAAAAGATTGAATAGTTATAAAGTGAGTCAGCCATGGCACAGGCAAAGGAGACCATATGGATAGAGATTAATGAGGCCATGAATGAAATATGGCCCTCAATTCAAATTATATTTGAACAACAAGAGTTTATTAAGAAATCAAAAGAGGCAGTTGCAGAGATAAAGGCAGAGTTGGGACAGAAGCCTAGAGAAGCTACAACACTAATAAGAATCTTAAATTCAAAAACCAAGGAGGAGTTAGAAGAATTAGAAGTTGAAGACAAAAAAAAAAAATTACAAGTAAGAAGGGTTCTAACTAAGAGGAACCTGACGTTGCAGTTAGAAAATAAATGTCAGAACATGGATTTTAGTGTCCAAAAATTTCATAGAAAGTTTAATGCACTTAATTTAAAAGGACTGTCGGGACTGATAGGAATGGGAGACCTGCTAATTATTTTAAAGGACTACTACCATAACCTATACACTATTTCCCGAGATAAATCAAAGTTTACAGGTATTAAAGGAAGTATCAAAAGGAAGGATTTTCTGGAAGTTATAGATTTCGACCTGTTCATCAAGCATGAGATCAAGCACCTATTTCTCTTCAATCCTACTTTTCAAAAGTATACTGAGGTAGATGAGACTTACAGGAAATTAATAAAGTTTACTATCCCAAGTGAAGAGCGTTGGGATAAATTATGTGAACTGGTGGAGTAAAACAATTTCACCTCCAATAGCAAGTCAACAGGATAGCACTTCTTTAGGCCCAGTCATCAACAACCATCCTCGAGAATAGTGCCAACAGTTTCAGTAGTTTCAGATTTCCTATATTTTGTGTTATTTTTGTAAAACAATCTTTGAGATATTTTGTAATAAATCTTGATATTTTATGTCAAGATATTTAGATAGAATTTGTATAAATACTTTAGAATTCGAAGTATTGATGTTGGGATTCGTACTAAGAAAGGCTACCATTGATTATAAAGTTGTTTACTGAGCTCAAGTGGCCATTTTTCATTAATACAAGAAAGATGTTATATGATTAATGTGTCATAGCTATGTGATGAATTTCTTCTTACTGTAATCTTGTTTTTTCTCTGTTTTCATATGTCATTTTTTTATTTATTGTTTTAAAAATATTAAGAACAAAATTTGTTTCAACACACTCTGTTCTGGTTTAAAGAAATAATTAATGTTTTCCACTAAACTTTAGATATAGAATTCAGGTACCAATGCTCTATATTTTAAGTGAATCTTAATCTATTCTTCCCTCTCCATTTCATAAACTACAAAGATCAAGTAGCATGCCTATCTTGCCCTGTTACACTTAAGCTTGATATTTTTGCAAATTGATCACTCTAATCCTATTTGACTCCATTCTTCAATGGTTTTCCTTGTTGTTCCAACCAAACCATTTTAAAAACCAAACTCTAAACTTTCACATGTAGCCTAAAATCCTACAAATAAAACAAAGCTAAATCTGATAGAGAGATCCCTCTCTGAGTTTATAATGGCTAGCTTCTAAACTTACAAGTGGCTTTGTGGTTATCTCTGCAATTCCTTTATAGCCTAGGAAATTACAGAGTGATAACATTGGAGTTCATTAACCATACTATGTTTTCCTACAATTTTGTCATGGCACGTCGTCACACTACCACGTGCCACCTGATGATTTACATAATTTACCATTCCAGTGGAGTCTGTCACTATGCCTTCTATCTTGTTCCCAACACTTCATATTAGTTTGCTTCAAACTTGGCATGACACAACGTAATTCAGTTAATGAGATATTTTATGTCTCACGGGTTCTGTCAATAGCAACTCCCTACTTATCCATGCCAAAACCTTTTATAGTGAAAATGGAAATTTATATGTCTCACGCCAAGAAAAATTCTCATCCTATGGAGTTTGTCAATAGCGAGATTTCGACATCACCAAGACCTCTGACCAAAAGCTCTATGGCACACTATCAAATTATTAGTCAAAACCTTGGGAACCCTACAGCTGTGAAACCTTGCCAAACTTAAAATCTTCATAATCTCTGATCAAAATTTTCATATACCATTGGAAAGGTCTCTTTGAGGACTATCCAACTAAGCACTTTTCAATAGCACTTGATTTGATCTACTACAAAAAAAATTTCCCTCAAATATGGGACATTAGTAACCATGGAAATATTCAAAAAAATCTCCCTAAGCTTGACACTATTTGACATCAATGATTACTCCTTTGAAATTGATGAAAACACTTTTCTAGAAAATCTCCCCCTTTGGCATTGATGGAAAAACTACCGGACATTGTTTGTCATTGATGGAAATACTACCTATTAGCACTCTTCTTCTTCTTCTTCAACATATATATTTTTTCTTTGCATTGCTTGATGCCAATGATTTCTCACTCTCCCCCTTTGACGTTAATAGAAAAGAGTTTGGATACTCTATATCTAATTGTTCTCCCCCTGAGTAAATAGAATAGGTTGTTGATGATTAATGTTGCAAGTACATGCTCCCGCTAAAATTTTGAGAGGATAGTTCATATTTGATGCTTCAATGTTTTCTCATTCTCCACCTTTGTATGATTTTAAGAGTCAATTCCTAAAGAATCGCCCCCTTTTGACCATTCTTCCTTTTAAAATATTGTTCAAAATGTGTGTATTGCTCACTTATTCCAACTATAGATGACATCTATATTTAATAATTTCTCATGTTCTACTCCTCCTACGAATGTTTCCATTTATGTTGTAAACATAATTCATAGTTGTTGTTTTCTCACTCTTATGCTTTAGTTCTGGGAAATCACAAGTTAATTACTCTCTCCTTGGATGTAATCATTTGCTACTCTCACTAACCTTGTACTATTGTGGTCTTTAGACTTTGGATTAGATTTCCCTGCTTATCTTTGGAATTTTAATCATACAACTATCCTTGACTAATTTAGACCATTTTCCCTCTTTCAAAATAAATTACTGACAAAATTAGGAAGACGCCACTCCCAAATTTTTTCTTAAGTACTCAAAGGCATCTCTTGCAAGGGGCTTGGTGAATATATTAGGTATTTGTTACTTATTTTATATATACTCCAATTTTACAATGTGATCATCTACCTATTCTCTAATAAAATGATACTTGATAAGTATATATTTGGTTTCTGAATGAAGAATAACGTTCTTTGATATAGTTATATCACTAGTATTATCACATTTTATGGGAATAGGTTCATCATGTGTTACCTTCATGTCTTGAAGAGTCTAATTCATCCACACTGTTTGAGTGCAACATGTGATAGTTGATGTGCATTCGACTTCACCAGTATACAATGAGACATAGGTCTACTTCTTTCTCAACCATGGTACCAATGAGTTTCCTAGAAACAAGGCACCACCACTTGTGCTATTTCTATCATCTATACAACTATCCCAATTTGTATATGTGTATGTTGTTACTAATAGGTTCTTACTCTTTAGATATAATAGTCCATAGTCCATTACTCCTTTTAGATATCTAAAAATTATTTTTGCAGCTAATAGGTGGCTTTGGTTGGGTATTGATTGAAATCTTGCTACCAAAACGACAACTTAAATTATGTCTAACCACGAGGTTGTTAAATATAGAAACCTGTTAATCATTGATCCATATAATTTTTTATTAACTTCTAATGACTCATCATCTTTACTTAGCTTACACCCAGTGACCATAGGAGTGTTAACAGGTGAACACTCTTCCATTTTGAATTTCTTCAATATTTCTTTTAGATACTTTCCTTAGGAGATGAACATTCCTTTTGAAGTTTGTGTAATCTATAAACCAATAAAAAATGATATTTCTCCAAGCATATACATTTCAAACTCAGACTTCATTTCAATTGCAAAATCTTGGCTTGGTAAATTTATATTACTACCAAAAGCTATATCATCAACAAAAACAAAAAAAACCACAAGATCCTCATTTTTAGATTATATATATATGTTACTGTTAGTTATCCCTATTTTGAAGCCGTTCTTCTATAGTTATTTTTCTAATAAGGAGTGCCATGCCTTTGGTTCTTTCTTGAGTCCATAAAATGCCTTTTTCAACTTGCATACATCATTAGGATTGTCTAATAGCTGGAAACCTTCAGGTTATTCTATATCATTAGGGGAATTTTGATGCCAAAAATGGGCCTCAAAATTTAAAATGTACTAACAAAATTAACTTTAAAAGAACCAATGGGATTCAAGATTATGATATTAACCCCAGGGGAGAATATTTTGGAGGGACATGAAGAAAACTATTTTTTTTTAATTATATTTTCTATTTATCTCCTTGGCGGTTTACTCAAATGTCAAGTGTAGACATCCATTGGATGCAAAATAAAATACCACATCCAATGAGAACCCACTCTGCATACTTCGGAGTAGTCGCACATCAGAAAGAAACAAAAAATGAAAATACATGAAAAAAGCATGGCAAAGACATTTTTTTCATGTATTTTCAATTTTCAATGTGGGTCTACTCTGAAGTATGCATAGTGGGTTCTCGTTGGATGTGTAATTTAATTCCACATCAAATGGGTGTCTACATTTGACATTTGAGTAAACCTACAAGGATATAAGCCAAAAATACAATTAAAAAATAGTTTATTTTTTTCTTTAAAATTTCATCTCTTATTTTATTATTTTAACTATTATTTTGATTAGGAGACCCATTTTAGACCTCAAAATTCCTGTAATGGCACTTCTTCTTCAAGTTCTCCATTCAAGAACATTGATTTCACATCCATCTGATATACTTTGAAATTGTTACGAAAATAAAATGTTAGGAACATTATCATCATTTCTAATCTTTCTACAAGAGAAAAAAATTCTTTAAAATCCAATGCTTCAACCTGAGCATAACCTTTGCACACAAATTTGGCTTTGTTTCTAATGATTTTTCCATTTTCATTTAACCTGCTCTTGAAGGCCCATTTTGTACCTATGTCATTCATATCTATTGGTCTTGGAGTCAACTCCCAAGTCTAGTTATTTTCAATTTGGTTTAATTCCTCATTCATGGCACCTATCTAATACGTGTCTTCACTTTCCTGAGAGAAGTTTTTAGGTTTGATCATGGATAACATGGAAATATATGCCTAGCTATAAGTGCTCACTAGTTTTCTTCTTGTTTGAACTCCTACTTCATTATTACCAAGAATTTGACTTGCAGGGTGGTTATTTTGTGCATAACTTGAAGGCAATTTTGAATGGGCATATTATTTTTCTTTTTCTTCCTCCCTTTCAGATTCTTCAAGTTGATCTCCTTCCTCTTCATTGATGGTTTGATTCAAGTATATTAATGAATCTTGTCTGTTTTCTTTTGAAAGGTAATTCCTCATCAATTTTGACATTAACATAGTCAACTATCTTGTGTAACCTTTTATTGTACCATATGTAGCCCTTTCTCTTTGATGAATATCCTAAGAATATCCCTTCATCAGATCTAGCATCAAACTTGTCCAATTTTTCATCATTATTTTTTATGTAACATTTGCTGCCAAAAACATTGAAGGGTTTTATTGATGTTGGTTTTTCATGCCAAAATTTGTAAGATGTCTTGTCATTGTTTAGCCTGGCATGTGCTTTGTTTAAAAAATGGAGTGATGTATGAATAACTTTAGCCCAAAATGTTTGTGGGATATTTCTTTCATCGATCATTTCTCTTGTCATTTGTTGCACTTATTTGTTCTTCCTTTTAGTTACTCCATTTTGTTGAGGGGTGTCTGCAATTGTAAATTGTCTCTTTATGTCATTTTCTTCACAAAAGAAATAAAAATAATTTAAATTAAATTCCCCACCTCTTTCTAACCTTACATACTTTATTTTGCAGCTAGTTTGATTCTCAGCCAGGGCTTTGAAAACTTTGAACTTTTCAAATGCTTCTTATTTCTCCCTAATAATATGACATAGGTAAGTCTAGTGTAATCGTCAATAACCAACATGAAGTATCTCTCACCGCTTTGACCCTCAATTCTTGAAGGTCCACATGAATTTATATGGATTAGTTGTAAATTTCTATGGGTGGATGAAAGTTCCTTTGTTTTGAAAGGAACTCAAGCCTTCTTCCCCATTTGGCATGATTTGCAAATCGTATTGTTTGGCTTTGTAATTTTTGGCAAGTCTCTTACTGCTTTCTTTTTGTTGAGCCTTATAAGATGATCAAAATTCAAGTGCATTAGTCTTGTATTCCACAACCAACTTTCATCAAGTTTCCCCAAATAACACTCATCATTTTCTTTCTTGAGATTGTATACATTATTTGAGGTTCTCACAGTCTTTGCTACTTCCTATTTTTGCTTACTTTATTTCCCAATCTTGGGATCACAAAGTAGAAACATACCATTTTTCACACATTTTTATTACACTCAATAGGCTATTCTTATGTCCATCTATAAAAAGAACATCCTGAGCATTACCTTCTCCCTTGTCTAGACTCAATGTGCCTTTGCCCATAATCTTACTCAGAGCGTCATTACCAAAAGTGAAATTTCCCAATTTATTTTTTTTGAGTGGCAAGAACTTACTTTTATCACTGATCATATCCCTTGAGCATCCACTATCAACATACCAATAGTTTTTTTATTTAGCGCATATAGAACAAGGCCACAGGTTTCTTTCTTTTCCTCCTTTTTCATCTTCCAAAACTTAGGTTCTTTTTGTATTTTCTTATCTAGAGAATCTGGCCTGAAATTTTGTATTCTACACTCATTTGCTTTATGGCCAATATTATGACAATTAGAACATTCAATAACATCTAATAATGGAGAAAAAGGATTTTTTTCCCTAAGATTATTTCTACCTAAATTTTCAAATCGATGATGCCTGCTTGGCTAATAAGATATACTTTTCTTATTTATTATTTGATTGTTTCTAAGATATGTTCCACAATTCAAATCCTTGTGACCAACATTTGTGAAAAAATAATAGTAACCATAGAAAAAAATTGGTACCTAGGAATAGTTTTCCTTTGTGGATGTGACCTTCTGATCATTTGATTACTTTTTCATTGAGGAAGCAGGGATTTTGATGATTTGTTGCCCAATCTTTAAAGTTGTTCAAAACTTTGTTTTAGGATTTTATTGGTTTCTATTGATGTTTCAATTTTTTAGTGTGTCTATTGTTTTTAATCTTCATTGACTGCTTTTGAGATGCATTACTATCATTTTTCTTAATTTATGGTTGTTGATTGCAGTCCTTCCCTTGAATTCCATTACTATTACTTTCCATGAGAGCTTTGATGAATTTGATTGGTCTTTAGTATTCAAATTTCTTGTTACTTGTTTCTCCCTCCTAACCGAGGCCAATTTTTATGAGAGGGATCTCTAAGAATTAATAATTTCATCTAACTTTACAAAAAGGCTTTAATTTTCTTTAGATTCTGATGATCCCAAAAAATCATTTCCTTGTGATGCATTAAAGAATTACATATTAAGCTTGCATTTAATCATGAAATTACAAGTGCATAAAAGAAGAGGACGAGAAGAATAGCAAGTCACGCATAGAAGACATAGGATTGATATCAGAGTTCATCCATGAGGGACTAAGTCTCTAGGCCCTGCTCGAATTAGTGGGGAGGCCCTGTTTTCATTAGATGGCAAAATAATGAAAGTACATCAAAAGTCAAAATGATGACCTTATACCTCCAAATTTGAAGAATCCCTAGAATTTCAGATCTCTGATGGAGACATGTACAACACTGTTGAGTTTGTGGTGTCGAGAAATGCTGAAACCATATAAAATTTGTCGAAAACTAACAAAGTGAAAATCTGGCCGCTTGGAGAAATTGCTCAGATCATGGTTCCGACCTCCTCTCTATAATGCTCATGGATCCACCTTCATAGAAATTTGCGCCCCGCTCCTGCCTCCTCTTCCCTGGCGCAGTGTGAAAATAGGTTGATATGTAGTTCGGTGGGCGGATAAACCAAAGCAAGAGGTTTGGCGCAATGGAAAACATATAAATTCATTGAGGAGGGGTCGGGGGATCAAATCCCGCCCCTCCCATATTAACCTACGTATGTTCTTTTTAGGTTGATGTTGGGTGGCAGATCCATTGTTTTGGGTGGCCCGCCCCCATTTCTGTCGGTCATTTGTTGCATATGGGTGAGGTGGAGAGGCAGCGGGGTTGACAGGTGCGCCCCCACCATATTTATAATATATGTCGTTGTGTGGGCTCCGGGGTGGCCGGGTCATGGCCGCCCACCCCACTTTGATTTTTGGTGAAGGTTCTGGTTGGTACCGGGTGCGGCAGGGTCATGGCCGCCCACCACATTATTTTAATATGGTTTGTATGTTGGTTCTGTGGGCAGTGGAGTCATGGCCGCCCAAGTCATTTTTTAATATATATATTTTTTAAATAAATAACAACTGCCATTTTTGGGTTTTTCCAGAACCTTAGGCGGTAGAAGATAAATTAACGGACCCACAATTTCACCCAGAATCTGACCCAAGTTTGCTAGAATTCGGTGGCCGGATTTTGTCCAAATTGTTGCCTCCTTAAGCCTGCCAAGTCACCCAAGTCAACCCTAAACTTTGACTGCTCCTAACATTCTCATATGGACTCGGTTTGATGAACTGTTTGCACCACCGCGATCACAACGACGAGATCTTCAACATGAACCTAGTTCGACACAATCCAAACATTTTGATTTTTGACCCTTCCTGAGTCCTCTTGGACTTTTGCATGTGTTTGGAGCCACCTGGATCAATCCTCCCCACTGAGGAGCTTTTGGACCCCAAAAGAAATTACACCTAGCACATTTTTTGTGTCCTTTTCAATCCACACTTTCAATCACCTACACATGAAATTGGTACATTTTTGCAATCATGCACACCACACATGACTCAACAACCCTTCCTTGCCAAGAGTTTATATCACACACTCCTTGGCCAAGGATTACATAAAAATGAATCAATACCTCAACTACTAATAAGGAAAGGCCAAAATAGCATCATTCCACTTTGAAGTAATGGGAAACACACCATCACTTTTACATTTACTTGCAACGTATGATTTACAATGGTGGGCATAACAAGCTACTACCTCTAAAAAGACCAACTTAATAAATCAGACCACCATGAATGGGGTTGATTCATTTGTTGAACATGTCCACCTTTCGGCTCCTCTACCAATGTTTGCAGAGCATGGAGCATCAAACACGTAGTTTGTTGGTGTCCCTCTTTGTTGCAATGACTACAATGATTCTTTTTCCTCCAAACTTTTGGGGCTTCCTTGGGGCGCTTTCCTCTAGTGTTCCTTCAATAAGTGTCCATGGAGCCCTCACTATCACTAGACTGTGAGGAAGGAGTTTCATCGTCTGTCGTTGGCTGGTTACTAGATGTATTAGAGCTTTCTCCAATTCCTTTTCTGGTGTATCCAAGTCCTACACAACGCGGAAATTCCTCGACTTCTATTGGGTTTATGATGCCTTAGCCTTTGATGCCAAGGCCTTTTCCCTGATACCCCATCTTCTTCAATAGTTTGGATCTAATCCCTGTAGTATGTTTTTCAAAAGTGGGCAACTCATCATCATGAAAATCATATGAAATCAGAGAATCAATTTTTACCTGCAAAGAGTTATGTTGTCACTTTTCCAAGGCCTCATCCTTGGCTTGCAATTGGTGTTGTAATCTTTGTTTTTCTTCCCTTTCCTCCCGTAGAAGCCTCCTTAGCTTAGCATTCTCTACTTGGATGTAGTGGTTGATCTCCTCAAGTTCTTGGAATCCTGCTGCAGGGAGTGCCCTTTTCGTTATGTCAGTTGAAATCCTTGATTCATTGCTGAAATCAGACCCCAAATCTATGGGTCCTCCTACCGCTATCCCAAGGGCTGCAACCATCATTTCATCGTCAGAATCAGACCCCAAGTCAATGGGCTTACCTCATGCAAATCCCGCAATTGTGACCTTCTCATCTTCCTCTGACTCAGAATCTTGGTTTTGTTGCATGACGGTGATGACCTTCTGCTTCCCCTTCTGTCATTCCTTTCAGGTCTCAGTTTAGGGTGCAGCTTCCAGTAATTTTCTTCATCATGCCCCTCTTTCCCACAATGTGTACAAGAGGGCTTTGTTCCCCTTCTCTTGGCTGTTGTGGTTCTCTTTGGGTGGTCATCTCATCCATGTGTTCCCCTATTTTCCAGATGAATGGCCTTTACATTAGCCGAGTCAATGGTAGTAGGTTCAAACAATAATAATGAATGTCTAATGTAACTATGTAATGATCCAATATACTTAGTTACTACTTCAGGTGATTCAAGTGCAATGCCCAAATTAAGTGCTTATTTTCTAAACTCCTCGATAAACCTCTGAAAATCCTGACCTCTGCCTTGCCTTAAGTATTTCCAATCCATTAAGGCTTTTTTCTTATAACCCAAGGGATAAAATTGTTCTTTTAATGCAGAAATGAAACTATCCCATGAGGAAAGAAGATTAACCACACTCTTACTACTTCACAATTTGCTCTCCCACCGGACGAGAGTGGTGCCACTCAACCGAAGAGAGGCCAACTGAATTTTTTCATCATCCTCTTCAATCTGTTGAATCCTGCAGTAGATCTCAATCTGCCTAATCCAGCTATTAAGCTTTTTTGCATTACTTTCACTGTTACACATGGGAAGATCAAATTTGAATCTAATTTAAAGAAAGGTTTATTATATGCACCCCTTGACTTTCTATGATGATGGTGATGAGAGGAAGAAGAAATCCCACTCGAGGAAGGAGAAGGAGGGGGTTCTTCTCCACCATTTCCATGCACTGAACTTTGTTCTTCTGCCTTTTTCCCTTCTGCTTTCTCCAACCTTGAAAGAAACTGATCGACATTTTCTGCCATTGTATAGAAGGTTTTACAGAAATTGAGCTCCTCTTCATAACGAGCCTCTTCATATACCATGCTCCTCCTTTGATGTGCATGCCCTGCTTCAGGATCGAAATATTTTAGTTTCCCTTCGCCTCTAAGAGCCTGTTTCTTGATAGCATACAAACATGCAATTCACATCTACAAATACCAGCTCTAATACCACTTGATCCCAAAAAATCTTTCCCTTGTGATGCATTAAAGAATTACATATTAAGCTTGCATTTAACCATGAAATTACAAGTGCATAAAAGAAGAGGAAGAGAAGAATAGAAAGTCACGCATAGAAGACACAATATTGATATCGAAATTCATCCATGAGGGACTACGTCTCCAGGCCCTGCTTGAATTAGTGGGGAGGCCCTATTTTCATTATATGGCAAAATAATGAAAGTACATCAAAAGTCAAAATGACAACCTTATACCTCCAAAATTGAAGAAGCCTGAAAATTGTAGATCTCTGATGGAGAAATGGACAGCACCATTGAGTTTGTGGCATCAAGAAATGTTGAAACCATATAAAATTTGTCGAAAACTAACAAAGTGAAAATCTGGCCCCTTGGAGAAATTGCTCAGATCATGGTTCTGACCCCCTCTCTGCACTGCTCATGGTTCCACCTGCATAGAAATGTGTGCCCGCTCCTGCCTCCTCCTCCATGGTGCATTGTGAAAATAGGTTGATATGTAGTTCGATGGGCAAATAAACCAAATCAATAGGTTTGGTGCAATGGAAAACATAAAAATTCATTGAGCAAGGGTCGGGGGATCAAATCCCACCCCTCCCGAATTAACCTACGCATGTTCTTTTTGGGTTAATGTTGGGTGGCGGGTCCACTGTTTTGGGTGGCCCACCCCCATTTCTTCCAGCCATTTGTTGCATATGGGTGAGGTGGAGGGGCGACAGGGTTAACAGCCTGCGCTCCCACCATATTTATAATATATGTCGTTGTGTGGGCTCTGGGGTGGCGGGGTCATGGCCACCCAACCCAATTTGATTTTTTGTGAAAGTTCCAGTGGGTACCGGGGGTGGCAAGGTCATGCCCACCCGCCCCACTATTTTAATATGGTTTATATGGTGGTTCTGGGGGCAGTGGGGTCATGGTCGCTTGCCCCATTTGTTAATATATATACATATATATATATATATATATATAAATAACCACCGGCCATTTTTGGGTTCTTCCAAAACCTTAGGCAGTAGAAGAAAATTTAACAGACCCACAATTTTTCCCAGAATCTAGCCCAGGTTTGTCAGAATCTGGTGGCCGGATTTTGTCCAAATTGCTTCCTCCTTAAGCCTGCCAAGTCACCTAAGTCAACCCTGAACTTTGACTGCTCCTAACGTTCGCATACAGACTCGATTTGACGAACCGTTCACACCACCATGATCATGACAATGAGATCTTTAACATGAACCTAGTTCAAGAACGATCCAAACACTTTGATTTTTTACCCTTCCTGAGTCCTCTTGGACTTCGGGATGTGTTTGGAGCCACTGAATCATCTGATTTAGTTGAGCCCAGGTTTTCTCCAATTCCTTTCTCAGAGAGACTGCCTCTTCTCCAATTTTTCTCTTTCAGTTGCTACAATAGAATGTCTTTGACCTTTTTTTCTTCTTCCATCTCTACCTTTAGAACAAGGAGTCATGAGTCTTTAGATTTGTGTTCTTCTTTTTCATACTTAATCAATAGCTCTTTTTGTTTCTTATTCTTTTTCTTAAGGCTATCAATTTTTTCTAAGGCACTGATTAATTCACCTTCCAAGTCTACTACAACCTCTCCTTCACTTAATTCACATTCATTATGTCCTTTAACTTGGGTTTATAAGGCTATGAGCATGAAGTCACTAATTCCTTCTTCATCAAAATATTGTTCATTTTTGTCTTCTAAGGAGTAACTATTGTCTTATTCAGTATAAATTTTTTCTTTTTGAAACTTTTCTCCTTTTTAACTCTCCTATATTTATTCTTTTCTTTGTTCTCAAGTTTATCTTCTTCATTCTTGAATGTACATTTTTATGCATAATGAACTACTCTTCCACAATTAAAGAATTTGAAAGGAATATTTCGTTAATATTTATCAATTCCTTTCGTCAGTCTTATCATAAAATTAGCCTCTTCTTCATTTGATCCAAAACTTGATCATTCTCGGTCATTTGTGGTTGTCTTATCTATTTCTCGTTTGATAAGTTGTTAATGTTCCAACTAATTTATCCATTGTTAAAGTTTCAAGGTTAGACATCTCCTCAATAGTTGATACCTTAGGATTAAATTTTGGTAGGAAGACATCTAAACACCTTTTGAACTATTTTGGAATCCTTCACAGTTTCATCAAGACCTCTCATGAAATTCACTATTTCATCGACTTGAAGGAAAACAATTACTATATCCTCATAATTATTCATTTTTAATGACTCAAATTTCATTCTATAGACTTGTAGTTTGGCCATTTTTACCTTACCATCACCTTCATAGTTGTTCTTTAACTTGTCCCACATTTCTTTTGCAGTCTTGTAGTGCATAACTTTAACAAATTCTGATTCAGACAACCATCTTAGGATTGCATTCACTGTTCTGGCATTAAACAAGAAATAAAGCTTGCCCTATCATTCAACCAGCATAGGTGGTTTTTCATAGCCATTCACCACTTCATCCCAGATATTTTCACCTAGGGACATTAGGCATTTCCTCATTCTCACTTTCCAAAAGGTATAATTCATTCCATTAAAAAGAGGAGCTTTGTTGGTAGAACATACTTCCTAGTTGGTCATGTCTTAGGCTTATATATTCCTTATATTTCTTAGGTTGATGCTGAAGGAACTTGCTTTGATACCAATTATTGGAAACTAGGAAAATACTGGTGGGGGGGGGGTGTGAATCAATATTATATAACTTTTAACAATTTTTAGCTAGTTTATTTAACAATGAGTAGAGCTATTTAAAAATTAAATTATTAACTATGAAATCAATAAAAAAATAATACTATCAACATCACACACATAAACAACACATAGATAAACCGTATATACGTGGAAACCCATAAACAAAGAAAACCACAAATAATTTTTTTATATATGCAAGCACCACCTACCTTTTACGTCATATTATGTAGGCACTAGCCTATGAGTGGTTCCAGCCTCTTTTTCTTTGCAAGCACCCACTTATTGGAAGCACCAACTCCCTTTGTTCATAAGCACCAACTTATTGATTTTTTTCAGGAACCTGCCTAAAGGAGACCCCAATCCCTTGATAAATGAGGTAAATAGTTTTTGTGAAAAATTATTATGATCTTGTTTCTACAAAACTCACTCTATTTATGATCCTCTTCACTTTTCTTTACAACAACTTCAAACTTTATCCAATCTCCTCCTAAAACCTTTGTTTTTGTCCTTTTTTTCTTTGTATACACTAGACTTTAAACAATTAACAACATTTTTCTATGTTCTCATGTCAACTATGTCTATTTATCATTCATGTTGGTTATTTGATCAAAACAAGAGCAACAAAACTTAATTACAATTCCACACACTAGTTTATATCAATCTCCTCTCATTGACTATGTATTTTCGCATTCATTATTTTTCAAGAATTAAATCGCTTCAAGTTTATGTTGTTTGAATTTCATTAGTTTGTTCATTTCATATTCATGCCATTTTTTAATTCACTGGTCTTTGAAACAACATCTTGGGTTCCCTATCTTCTTGCAACCATAATAGTTTATTTGGCCTTTTTACTGCCTCCCTGTTTAATTGTCATTCAACTAAGTTTTGGCATTTGGAATGCCAAATTTGAAATAGTGTCATGTCATTACACTTCATCCCTTAACTTCACTTGAAACCATTTCCTAGAGCAATGGCTTAAGCGTGAAGAGCGCTTAGCCTAACACAAGTTTTAAACTTTCCACACCCTTAGGTTTTAGCTCTTGGCACATAAGGCCGAGGCTCATAATCAACAACATAAGTGTAGGAGGTGCCTATCAGTCATCCTTATTTTACTCCAGTCTCTAAGTGCTCTGATGACTAGCTCCCTACATTATATGGCCGCCAACTTAGCATTATTCCTTATGTTTAAAGGCATAAACGCCTACAAATTGGCCCTTTTGTGTGAATCCTAAGGATATGCCACATCATCAGGTAATGTCATCTTTACCACATGGAAGTCTCAAATTGGTGCCACATCATCATGTTGGTTGTGTCATCTCCATCTATCTCATTATCATTAGGCCATGTTGTCTTCCTACTATATCATCACCAGTTGATTGCCACTTATCACAAGTATGGAGGGGAAGTTTTGATTCTATGTTTTTCATTGATTTTCCTTGTTATATAGGAAGGGCATGGGGCACTGAGTTCCCATTATTTACCATTATTAAATATTTTTCTATCTAATGCCTTGTGTTAGTGATGATTCAAGACCATTATTTATTACTCATCAACCACAAAAACTTTCGTGGCGTGTCATCAAACCTTAAGTCAGCTAATGAAACTATTTCCATCTCCTAAAGTCCATCAACTATGGCAAACTATTAATCTAAACCTCTGTGATGTGTTGTAAATTTTCATGTATGGTAATCGACATATCTCTTACTCCTAGTGATCGTCAATTATGCCACGTTGCCCTACCAATCTTTCATCACATTGTCACATATCACCCTATGAGTGGTGCCATGTGTCACTTGGGAAAGGCCCACTTGGACACCCAAAAATGTCAAATATTCATGCCACGTGTCCTTTCAACATCATGCCATGTCATCATCATGTTGATGTTACTGCCATCTGGATGCCACATCATCAAGTATGAAGGAGGGCTCGAGATCCTATGTTTTTTGACAAAATCCTTCGCTAATTGAAAATGGCTTGGAGGCTAATTGACATCATTTACCATGCCTGTGGAGTCTATCATTGTGCCTTTTGTCTTCTACCCAACACTTCACAAGATCCTACCTCAAACTTGGCATGACTCAATGTATTTCAGTGAACGAGATATTTCCTATCTCACAGGTTCTTTCAACCATGACTCCCTGCTTATCCGTGCCAAAACCTTCCATGACATGAATAGTAATTTGTATGTCTCATGCTGGGAAAAATTCTCATTCCATAGAGTCTGTCAACTGTGGAACTGCGACATTGCTAGGATGTTCGACCAAAAGCTCTGCGACATGCTGTCAAATTATTAGTCAGAACCTTGGGAACCTTGCAATTGTAGAACCTTGCCAAACTTCAAACCTTCATAACTTTTAATCTAAAGTGCCATATACCATTGGAAACCGTCTCTCTGAGGGTTATCCAACTAAGCATTTTGCAAGAGCACTTAACCTAATCTATTGTATACAAAATTCCCTCAAGATGGGCCTTTAGACATCAATGGCAGCCATGGCAATCTTCAACAAACTCCCCCTAAACATGACACTACTTGACATGAATAACTACTCCTTTGACACCAATGACAACACTTTGCTCAATAGTATGGGTCTCATTGAGATAGTTTGGGTTTAAGGTTTAGGCTTTGATCAAGGTTTTGCTCCATCCTAACAAAATAAAAATTGCATTTAAACAATAACAAAAGGCTATACTATTTAAATTCGCGTAGTCTAACGAGGCGGAGGACTTGCCCAGAAAGTTATGGAAATTCCAGTCATATTTAGAGAAAATCCGACAAGGATTTTTGTAAATCCAAGTTATGGTTGTTAAACTTCAAAATTTTAGGTGTCCTAGACATTTTTGATGGTGCTAAATCCATTTCCACCATCAAAAACACGATTCAAGCACTGCCTCTACAAGATTTTTTAAAAAAAAATTCCCCGGATTCTAGTCACTTTTAGCCATCTGAGCAATTACTCCGCCTTGTTAGACAACTCCATTTAAATTTGTATAATTTAATAAAGTTATATAATCTTGTAGGAAGAAACAAATGTTCTTAATCATTAGAACCTTTCAAACTATTACTTTAAACATAAAACCTAATTCTAAATGTGTTTTTTCTAGTACCAACCTTCATATTGCTTGTCCTCATCAAATTCTCAATGAATGGGCCAAAAAATGCACATTTCTCTCTTTTTTTGTAGGATGGTAGGACATTACCTATTACATATGGTTTACATTGTTCACCCAAAGAAGATTTGAATACAAAATCTTGGGGGACCAAAGTCCTTGCTCACATGGCCATCGCTAATCGAGATATCTCACCAATATATCTTAATAAAAAGGAAAAAAAAATACAAATTTGGAGGAAAAAAAAAATCTGAAAGTTTTTTTAATTTATTTTTGTAACGTGTGTAAATTAAGATGAAAAAAAATGAGTTTGAAAAAAAAAAATATGTAAAATAGATATTAATTTTTTTTAAAGTTATTTCTCTCAGATAAGCCCATTAAGACAATGTGAAAGTATGCATAAATATTTGACAATGTTCTCATAATTTGTATGAATTTGGACATTTTCTAAACAAATAATTCTCATTACAACCATTATAAAAAAAACAATTTCATGCATCACACATATTCTCATTACTAACAACTTCAAAAAACAACTTTGTATACTCACTTATTATTTTATTTTTATTTTTAATAAAAGATTATATTAAACAAATTTATAAAATTTATAAACACATAATTCTCATTACAACAATTTAAAAAAACTACTTCCTACACTTATTATTTTATTTTTACTAATAATAAAATAAAGGTACCCTGCTTTCTGCGCTCTTTCCCGACACCGCCCAGAATTTCCTCCTAATTTACCATACGAATTTGCTATACGAATCGCGATTCCACAAAGGCATTTGAATTTTGATTGGGTCAACATCAAAACCCTACAATAGAGGCTACACTCTTTGTTTGTTCTTCAACGGCAACCCCAAAAAATCATTAATTAATCATTGATCGTGATTGAGACGATAATCATTGCAATATTATTTATTAATTTAACTATATTAATAAATTAATAAAAAATTATGAAAGACACTATAATCAAGTCATTTCGTTATATATTTAATTTTGGTATTAAAAGGAGAAGGATGTATTTTATAATCAAGTTAGATGTACACCACTAATTTTTATAATAATGTTGCATATCTTATTAGTCCCTGCCCTCAGGCATGGACTATTGTAATCGTTCGCGAGCTATTTAGCATTAATTGACCTGCTTCTGATGCCCGGTCATCAACTATATACCAAGTTTTTTGAAGACATATTTATAAATCACCTTATTTGGCCTCCTCCCGAGGACCTAACGTAATCCGAAGCTAATCCCAACCTAAACCATATGTTAAAGCAATTAAGTGCGGTGCATTTTCGGCTAACCGTCACGGGTGTATGGTTTTAATGCTAGCATTACTTCTGGCGGTTATGCAAAGGTGGTGTTCCCTATTACAATGTACGCGCTCTGTGGAGAGGTCCTGCCCTACACCCGTGTCTTTGTGCATGCCCTGCACCCGTGTCTTTGTGACGTCGGCCCACTGCATCTCATTAAATACACTGCTACCCTCCTGGTTTTGGATTGCTCCAAGGCAGAGCGTTCCCAGACCCTCTAATGCTCTCTGCAACAGCAGACGGTTCCTGCAGCGAGAAGCAATGAACAAGGTGAGATTTCTAATGTGAACCTGATCATTCCTACTGTGCAGTTAATTATTCGAAATTTCGAGGCGCTGAAATGGGGAATCAATAAATTTTGTTGAGTGAACAAATGTTCAGATATTCTCGACATACCGATTGCCAAGAAGGCGATGCATCCGAATAATGAGATCCTCCTCGTCCGCGGAAATCCGTCCGCGTTTAATGTCAGGACGCAGGTAATTCTTCCAACGTAATCTACAACTCTTTCTGCACCGGTTAAGACCTGCAACAAAAATTCTTTCCGCTCTTTCTGCACCGGTTAAGACCTGCAACAAAAATTCTTTCCGCTTGTTAGCCTCTGAATAAATATTTATGTCTGCATAAATAATATCTATACCATAACTGACAACTAACTGACTTGCTGTCGCTGGGACAGTTCAATTGGCTTTAGTAGTATAGTGTAAATCATGAATAACATGATTACTTGATAGAATAGCAGTGGGTTTGGAAACAATTACCTTGAAGGACTCGAGGAGCTGAGGCCTTGAAGGACTCGAGGAGCTGGGCTTTCTCACGATTAGAGGCCGTGGATTCTCTGACCAGAACAATTGTGGGATGGCCACTAGCAATACTAGCTTTCGCAATATAGCGACTTTTTTGCTGGTATTTCCTGCAGTTCAAAGCCGTCAATGACTGTTATCCTTTCTATGAATTCCCAATATGTTTATTCTGTTATTAGAAGTATGATCAAATTTATGTTGCTGAAGATCACTTTTAAATATAGCTTTTTTTATAACAGTGCTTTAGAGTCTAGACACCTACGCTTAAGAGCCTTCTCGAACTTTGTTTTTCCTTTCTAAGAATTTACACTTGTCGGACACCTCTGCTAAAGAGCCTTTTTCAAAATTTGTTTTTCTCTTCCAAGAATTTACACCTGTCAGCCTTTTTCTTGAATAGCATTGATCTGGTAGCCTGTTAACTTGCTTTGCCTGGTGACCAGAGAACAAGATCAAGAGTTAGATGCGCTTAGTGCGAGTGTTGAGAGACTTGGCAGTGTTGGTCTCACAATACATGAGGAGCTCATGGGACAGGTGAATTTTCTTGGGCATATTTGTTCCTTTGGTTATTAAACTGCTAGTACTATGATCTAATGCATTCAAGTGATCGAGTTCATCAGTGTTTGCCTATCAATTCTTTAAAGAAGTGAATCATGTCGACTGATGCGTACCACAAATCTGCCTTTGCCTGCAGGAAAGAATTTTGGAGGACCTTGACCAAGACATGGACAAAACATCAAATAACATCAAATAGACTGGATTTTGTTCAAGTTAGTTCTATGTGAACACCATCGATTTGTTTCCACTCGATTCTTTATCTAAACACTGATTTTCGTAAAATGAATCCTCGCATTCTCAATGTATACTACGTAATATATAAAGTGGATTCTCCTCTCTTTATATTTTTTGTTTGTCCAGAAGAATTAAAAGACATCAAAATTAATGAAACTGAGCCTATAGGAATGTACTATCTGATTTATCTGTTCAGATATATATAGAGGGACATCAGAATCGGAGGCTACTCTAGGTACTGCTCTAAATTCAACCTGAAAGCATTACTTATCAAAATTCCTAATTCAAAACATTCTTCTGTGCAGAAAAAAATCGCTTTGCTGATGAAGAAGGCCGGAGCTCGTACCTTTTTTATCCTTAGTAGGCACTGGAGCTGGAACTTGCACATACATCATGAAACAGTAATGAGCTACAAATATAAAATAAGACTTCCAAGAGCCAAACTACATGGTCGTTACCTGAACAAATACCATCATCAGAAGACATATGAGAAAGAGTTTGCTTGCAGAAGCCATGGGAGCTGCTGACACACGAATACAAGAAAAGAGAACCTTCGTTCTCTGCATGGACACTGTGCCTCTCCTTCCAGCACCTGTCGTTTGAAACACTCAGTTAAGAGAAGCCTTCGTTCTTTGCATGGGCACTGTGCCTCTCCTTCCAACACCTGTCGTTGGAAACACTCGACCAAAGCAACTTACCGGCCGGGAATCACTTTCCAATGACGGGACCTGTGTACCCAATTATAAATGAATTCACCTTCCCAGAATCATTAAATTGTTTAGTGACTAGTTAAACACAAACGCTACAGTAAAATTTGACTTAAAAGTAATGTTTAAATTAAAGAGTGAATCTCCTCTAAAGATTTAACAAAATATTTGCAAATTCTTTTCGAATTTGAATTGAAAAGACAAGTGCCAAAGTCTTCTACTCTTTATTCTAAAGATTTAGGGATTTTTTTGTAGTTCAAAATACTTTTTTAACCAATAAATATAGTTATGAATGTTATTCTGTTATGTATGTAATTGTAGAAGTATGTAATTGTAATTGAAGCCGTCATCTTCGAAACAAATAAAAAATAAAAAATAGTGATAATTTAAACAGAAAATTTCTCAGGAACGTTGTAACATTAAAGAACGACATCCTGTTGCAAAGGAAATTTCCCCGAATTCACTAAATGTAATACAGTTTAAATTACAGACAAAAATATTCAATAGATCTAACAGGATGACTCCAATTTGCTGTAGAATTAACTATTACCCATAATAATTCGTGTAGATTATTACACCTAATTGTAAAGCTCTATTCAAATGTTCTTCTTGAAAACAAAAAATGGTGTTGCATTCAATTGCAAATGAATATTATAAAAGTAACCAGTGCTCTATTTAGCTAAATTACAAGAAAAATTGCTCTTCAAATAATAAATAATAAATTTAAAAGTAAATTTCTCTAAAGATCCAAAATCTGAGATAAGAAGATAATTAGAAATGTCCCTATGTTTTCTTCCAAATAATTATGGAGACCCGGACCTTCGATGATTACAGTGAAGAGGTTTCAAAAACACAAATTGGGAGAGAGACATACCATATTAACGATGACTTTACACCTCACGGACTCAGTTGAAGCTGACTAACGCTTTTGTCTTTGTCGTCTCGCTGCACCGCATTAGTACGCTGCACCGCATTAGTATGGTATGGTTTGATTCCTAGACAACGTTAATCTTCAAAAAAAAATCAACGCAGAGTTCGCAGCAACCTTTGTCTTTGTCTCACAGCTGCTCCACTTCGCTACAATTTCTGTAGTGAGTCAGTGCTTTTTTGTTGTACTAATCAATCCTCATCTGCCTGCCGGTATCTGTTTTCGCATATATAATCCATTCCTACACTTGGTGGACTAGAGCACAGCACTACATCTGATCGACCTTTGTTTGGTTGGCTTCTCTTTCCCTAACCTAGTGCACTGCACTATAAATCCCTTTGTCAAGTCACCTACCTTCTTTATATCGCGGGCAAGTTCCATATCGCAGACAGGAAGGCAGGGCGAAGGCAATTCCTGCCTGAGCAACTTTCTATGTAACAGGCGGTAACGAGAAGGCAGGCCCGAACGAAGACAGGCAAGTCTTTTTATTGCTATGAAGAGAACAAACTTACTCAACGAGCAAGGCAAATCCTGAGATCTATGAGAACCCATGACTATGCAGATTGAAGTTCTGATCCTGTCGCCTGTACAGATTCTCTGTTAACCTGAATTCAGTTCTCCACCAAACAAACAATATTGAGCTGCTTGCCGAGCAATATTGAATTGTTTCATAGCCGGGCTGATATGCTTCCATCTGATATGCTTCCATCTGTAATGCACACATGCCATAGCCGGGCTGATATGCTTCCATCTGATATGCTTCCATCTGTAATGCACACATGCCTGTAGTGCGTAATAGACAGGCTCAACTTCACGCAGGGACTCGCTGCGTCGCAGCTCCCCTTGTTTAATATATTATAAATGTACAACTTTTATATTAAAAATGTAAAATATAATGTAAAAATAATCATATCAAAAATATTATAAATGTACAACTTTTATATTAAAAATGTAAAATATAATGTAAAAATAATCATATCAAAATTATATATTTGAGGGAAATTTTGATAAAATAATTTAGAGTAAATATTTCATAAATGTCACTTAATAATTAATTGTAGTTGATTTTCATATGTATAAGTTTGTTCGGTAGATCTTGCAACTCTAGTTCCATATTCTTTTTCCTTGACTTTTTTAACATGGTCGTCAACTTGTAACCTTAAATTGAGATAAACTATGCTTCCTTGTAGCTGAAATCTTGGTGATATCCACTCCCTTAAAGCTTCACAGATGACCTATCCCGAACTCCAATACTAGAGATAGAGAACTGAAAGGAAAAGTAGACTAAAAACACGACATTGGGTCAAATCCCAAATCGCATAGAGAAGCCAAAGACCCACTTGATGCTAAGCCACCCTTTCGAACTGCACTAGAAAAACATCCTAAACAACATCAAGTCTCTTGGAGGAGCCTTAGAGGCCAAGGTGAATGAGCCACCTAAATGCATATCCAAAGTGCACCAAATGTTTCCGTATAGCAATTCTAGCCTAACATTAACATAGAAATTTTGAGGCTTTCCTAAAGGAATATAACATCTCTCGATGAACTTAATCAAGCATCTTAACAATGCTCTCTTGTGCCATGGATGGTACGTTTCATCCTCATTGAACTAGGCATGCAAGGAACCCAAATCACAATAATCCACATACCTTGGCTCGCTACAAAAAAAACACCCCTCTCTCTCTTCTACAATCAACGACATAAGCGCTAGCATCAGGATCATGTCATTCTATGCCCAGATGGTCAAGATGGAAGCATGTCAAAGAGGTTCCCCTTAAGTGACAATGTTAAAAGGCCACGCAAACATGAGGGATCATCATAACCCCATAATTACCACCAAGGGAACAAAGTTTTCATTTTGAGCAAAGAACACAAATAGCGCCAAAAGCAAGTACAAGGTATATATAAGATCTGTGTGATTATGTGCATGTGACATGCATCCACTTTCCACCAAACATGAGGACCTAGATAGAAATCCAAGTTATAAAGGGACATAACTAAGGAATAAGGCCTTGAATTGTTATCATGTTGAATCACAAGAAGATTTCACTTGGTCCAAGTTGTGCATGTTTGGCTATCCCATCATATTTCATATTGTTGGATCTTAGAACATAGAACACTGAGTGAAAAAAGACATTTTCGGATGGGAGATGAATTTTTCTAATGAATTATTTAATTTTGAAGTCCCGAGTGTAATATCCTACAATGAAGTGTTGAAGGATGACCATGGAATCTCCCAAGACAATTACATTATCTATTTCCTTCATGGTTGCCAACCTATGTTGTTGAAGAAGAAACTTGGAGAGATGAAGTAGAAGGCTATGAGTCACTTAGGCACTTATAACCTTCAAATTTGAAGTTGGTTTCAAAAGAAAATCAGTCTATGAGACAAACATTAAAGCGCACGATACAAAACATCTATTAACCAGTGTGGAATCTAGTAACTAATGAGAAAATTGTTTGAATAATGGAGTCAGTTAATGTTGAAGATGTTATTAGACAACTCTAGCAGTGTTATCATGTTCAAGACACAAATTTTGAATGCTAACCTTCTCCTTTTTCTAAGAATAGAGGGGGCTCATGTAATTGATATCATGGTTACCCTCAAGTCTTCATGTAAAAAGTTCAAATATTGCATGCTCTAAAAACCTCTGGACCTAGCTTATTAAAAAGGTTTTGCTAATGAAGCTTGCAAGCCTAAAAAGGTTTTGCTAATGAAGCTTGCAAGCCTCCCACTTATTGTTGGAACTGAAAAATAAAATACAACTAATTTATTCCCTCACCATAGGTTGCAAGAGAGAATCTAATCCAGTAGATCTAACCTAGGATTTTGACCTTTGCAGCCTATAAAAATGAAAATGGATGTTGAATTATTACTGTCAATGAAGGTAGAATGATATATTAATTGATAATATTTTGGGAATAAGGTTACTTTATTATATCTATAAATATAAGTATAGGATGCATTTTAATTTCTATGTATATGTATGTATAAGGATTTTAAAAAACAAAAAAAGAAATAAAGAAAAACTTGCAATATTTTTTTAAGATTATTTTAGTGGAGTTTGTTTACCAAAGAAACAATGGACATGATTTTTTTCTACTACCCAGACTGAGGCAATTAAAGAGGTTTGAAGGGCTAGGCTTGGGAACCCAATGAGGGTTAAAATCATAATAGAAGAAAAATCTAATATTGAATATGCCATTATGACTAATATGTCTTGCTTCAATACACCTGAATGGATTCACATCGAGGAAAATGGCATGAACCCAAATCATTTCACCATTTAAGGATTGTCCTAAAGCCCTAACTTGATACTGTAACAAAACCATAGGGCCTTATTCATCCCAACCCTAAGAAAATATTCTAAAAATAATTCATCCCTAGTTAGGGTTGTCTTGAGGTCACATTTCAAGTCCCTTTAGTTCTTAGTACACACTAATATTTGAAGTGGACCCCTTAGTGCCTAACCACATGTTCTAGCTTTTGGAGCCAGTTGTGATAAAATTATTAAAGAATAATTGAGGATCACATAAGTCTTGTGTTGTGGATAAAATTGGTGAAGGAGTTCACAAGCCTAGAAGAGGCCAAGTACCTCTATTCTGTGAACATAAGAAAGCACAACTTTATGAAGATCAAGTCAAGGATGAACCTTATATGGATCGTTGTATGAAGAGAAAGGAATATGGTTGACATTTGAGACAAAAACTAGAACTTATTTGATGTTTGTTCTAAGTAAAATTTAAACTTGAGTTTGGGCCACAGTAGCCCTATGTAGGCCACATCTTCATGCATCAATTTTTGATCTAAGGAAAGAGTGAGGTATGTTCTTTATTCCAAAATTTTAATTCATCTCAATCATAAGTCTTAGACCTATAATGATTGAACAAGGAATGGATCTGTAATAGGACTTAATGCTTGTTTGAGAAAATATGAACCAAATTCGTCCTTGTATTAAGACGAAGATGAAGCATTCATGGCCTACTCCAACCCTATATTTAATACAAATTTGGGGACAAGAAGGGATGATCCATGAATTGGATCAGTGATGATGATCATTGTTATTTAATGTTAGCTCTGTGGATTCAACTCAGGGATTGAGATGAACTAGTGTTCTATTAAACCAATGAAAAGAGAAGGGTGCCTACACTATGTTTACATGACTAATATTGGTGTAGCTTTCACAAAAACATACATATCCCATAGTGGTCAAATACTTAATATAGTAATGAACACATACTAGAGCCATGAAATTCAAACTATTACATATAAATTTCCGCATCCTTCCAAGACAAAATGTGTGACATTAGACTTCAATGCAATTTTCCACTGTATCAAATGTAATAAATACTAAGACATGATAAGGGAATGGAGAATATGGCCCTTACCATTTATTTGATAGTTTTCATTGCATAATCTTGGTTGATATAGCCCCAAAGATCCAACTCCATCCCCTAGCACTTCCTTCCTACACACAAGAGATCAAGAACACCAATATAAAATTGTTTCAAGCAATAGGAATATTGGCTACTATTAGATCTTACCTAATCTACTCAAGGAAGATTAGATATACCATTTTTTCCATAAAAGACTGAATACACAAGATAATGAAGGGGAAAATCATATAGATCAATATCCATAACAAGAGACACATTACATCAACCATTTTTTAACCTTGAGTTTGAATTAAAGGTCTCCTAGCGTCTCTTCATGTCCCTTTATATTTAACATGGTTGAAGGTATATTTCCATCTATCTTGAATCCTAGTGTTGGACATGTGATCCCTTGATGCGAGCACACAAACCCAATGATCAAGTTTAATTGAAGACAAATAAATCAATATTAGGAGGATTATTAATCTGATTTGGAATTTGAAACTTTAAACCTTCAATTCTTGTTATTAGAGATGAATCCTCTGTTAATAATGTTATAGTTTCTTTACTTATGGGATATTTTGATTTACCCTCCTTGAGGCATCTTGTCCCATCTCCCCTTGATTGAGACTCGCTCCACAATTTTCCAGCAAATCTACAATAGTGTTGAGATTTCATTTGATGTGGAAAAAATCAATGATCTTTATAACACCCCACCTCACATTTACCTTATTTTATAAGCTCACCAGCGTAAACATGAGATCAGAGTTACTATTCATGACCCAACAACCAAGTTCCAGTTGTGGAAGTGGGTCCTAACATCCTGAAAATTTACTACAACCTCCCAGGGGCACTTGATCACCCAAAGGTCAAACAACACCCACTAGTGATCCTTCCCTTTGCTAGAACTTTGATTTTAACTGACTTTGCACCTATCCACATGCATGCCAAGTTGTGCATGCTACTAGAAGGCTTCATTCACACGTGCGTGCCTTCCTCCATGTGGCTACAAATGCACTCACAGACCATTCTCCATGCAGCCAGGGAATTTATTCTAGAATTTCAAGGCCAACTGCCCAAAATTGCCAAGAAATCTATCATATAACCACAAGAGCCTTCAAAATCAATTTCCAGACTCTAATCATGCTCAAGCTTACAAAACACACAATAGTCATTTATGCAAACACTTTGTAGACAAAGTACATGTAGCTCATGAATGCATATATGTTCACTAATTTATTAAATCATCTAACGATAATCAAGAAGATTCACTTCCCTCCCATGCTAGCTATAACAAACAATTTTTATCTCATGCATTCATATAAATAACCAAGAGCCTTTCAAACCATGGAATAGAACCATAACAATAACACATCATATACCAAGAGTTATACCATGGATGTAACCAATATTTAACCATAATGAAGCCATGACAAACCAATCATAAAATCAACAAAATAACAAACGCATGTGCTAATTTATCTCAGTAATAAATAACACATAATAACATATGCATAAATCCAACCAAGTTAGGGATTTCCACGTACCACCCGACCATAGATTGGGCTGGACCAAATCTCTCTTTCAGTGAATCACACCATGCCATATTCCAAGAATGAATGTGGGATCACATGGGATAAACCAAAATAGAACCAACCAAGGCTTTCAAAGGTTAAACAACATCAACCCTCAACCACAATGATTTCACGTAAACCAGTCCAGAAATCACCAAAACCAAACAATCTTGGATGCATCAGATTTTCTTCACCATACATAGACAAATTTTCCTATCTCCACCCACCTGTCAAGAGTTCTAAGAGAAAACCATCTCCACCCTCATCCCTTGGAAATTTTTGTCAAATCGAGGAAAATCCCCTGCCAATGACAACAAACGTGAAAAATAAACCAATGCATAGGCCATGCATCAAATCTCAACATGATAAATCACACATGCACATCATTACCGACAAATCCACAACTGTTTTCTACCCTTACTTGTTGTTGTCCAAACTTCCTCTTGCACTCCCTTGCTTTCCTTTGCTTGTCCTTTTCTTGCTTGCTTCCTTGTGTCTAAGTTATCTCCCTCTCCTCTTAGAGTTCAATTTTTTCCTTATCAAAACTAAGTTGTCAAAGATGAAAACCGATCAAAATTTGTCGACTAATTCTTAGATACCTTTTTTTCAATGTTTTTTGGTGTCTCTTCCTTTTCCTTTCCTCTTTTCTTTCATTTTCCTTTATTTTCTCTTTAATTTCCCTTGCATGCATATTCTTGTCTCTTCATCTTCCTTTTCTCCTATTTTCCTTTATTTCTTGAATTAATTGCCATTTATTGTCCTTTGCCTTTTGCCAATGCCAACGCCATTTTTCGTAGTCATTAATTAACCACAAGTGATTCCCAATGTAATGAACCCCCCCCCCCCCACCATTTAGCTTGGAATACATGTACCATGACCCTAGTTGATTTTTTCCTTTTTACATGGAAATATAACCCAAGGTTGTTACAATCTCAAATTTGAGAATTTGCAGACTTTATGAAGCATGGGTGATTGTAATGATGAAAGGTACACTTTTATTTCTATGCATAGTTTTCCAATTATTTATCAATTGAAATTTCTTGGAATTATACTTCTCCCATTTCCATAAGAAATTCTATATTTGTTGAGTCATTGAATAAAAAATCCCGACAATATCCAAGAGGGAAGAAAATTGATAAGAGTGGGGGGGGGGGGGGGGGAGAAAGAATAGATTTTACTAAATAAGATAGCTCACCAGGTTGAGCCAATATTGGATCTTCGTATTGATATTTCACGCATATAGGTGAATTGTCTTCTCATTAGTTAACCCACCTAATGTTGTAGTAAATTTATCGATAACTAATATGGATCTAGAAGAAAATATGAAGGAATGTCTTCCTAGAAGAATGGTTTCATTAGCGAAATTGCAAGTGATTTTTATTTTTATTCCCTTAGATGCCTGGAAGAGAATTTGTACATCTTTGATAATATAGTTTCCTACTTGGAGATTCTACCACAAGGATATAAATCAAGGGGGAGAGTGAGAACCCTTGCCTTAAACCATGTATGGCTTTGAAGAAACTAGTAGCATGACTATTCACAAAATCGAAGATCCATGATGACGATATACAAGTAACAATCCAAGAGAGATATTTCTCTCTAAAGAATTTTTTTTTGAGGATGTTGAACAGAAAGGAGTGTCTAACTTGGTCAAATTCATTAGTTGTGTCAAGCTTGATGACCATTTCTTTTTTCTCCTATGCTTTTACTAGAGAAAATTTATTCTTGAACCAAGACAATATTGTCCACTATCTATCTTTTGCTAATGAAACCCCCTTCATTATCATAAATAAGGTGAGGGAGGCGAGGCTTTAATATGTAGGAAATAATTTTCGAAATGATTAGTTAAGACATATTACATAAGGAAATAGGATGGAATGTGGAAAAAGAAGCATAGATGACTTCCTTGGGGATTAAAGCAAAAAATAATGAGTTGATTCCACCACCCATTCATTCAGATTTATGCACAAAGCCCTCCGTTTTGCAAATATCAAACTTGATAAAATGCCAACACTTTTGATAAAAGTGGCCCATGAATCCATCTAGGCCTGGATCTTCATCAGGACCAAATAACCATATAATATCATGAATCTCCTTCTTAGTGATATCCTTCATTGGTTCCACATTTCCCTCGTTTTTAATTATCATTGGAATGTGCTCCAATATCACTTATGCATTCTGGGGGTGGCTCCTTGTTTCTCTTGGTAGAGTGTCTCAAAGTACTGAAGGGTTGTACCTTTGATCTCCTTGAAGGAATATAGAGAGTTCCCATTAACCTCAATGGTTTTTACATTGTTCTACCATTATCTCATTTTGGCCTATTTACTAAAAAAATTAGTATGCCTATCCCCATATTTTAACCATAAACTTCTTGACTTTAGTCTACATAGTTCCTCCTCTTACTTCAAGGCTTTGTGTGGCCTATAAAATTCTTCTCTTTTTTAATAATGAAGGTTTGATCCTATGTCCACTTGCCAATTTTTTTTTTCTAAATTTACTTTTCTGTGTTGTACCATTCTATTTTTTATTGCAATCTTATTTTCCCCATTTTTTCAATGTTGATTTGGTGGCTTTAATCTTCTTCTCCTAATTATAAATTAGGGAACCCACTATCCATCAAGACTAGGTTTTCGTTACAACTTCAAAGAAGCTCATATTTGAGACCCACAAAAGATTGAAATGAAATGGAATAGACCCAAAATCCTCCTGTAGAAAAATAAAAGTTTTATAGTCCTATGGTCAAAACCACTCCAAGCCAAATGATAAGAAGAGAGAGAAAATCATTTCTCGAAGAAGGATCTTTTCACCAAGAAGCGATCCTTCTTAGCAGAGATATGATCGAGATCGACCCTTTTATTTCTACATGTGAATTTGGAATTTGGGGGTTTACATTCAAGAAGGTCAAGTTGACAAATTATGTCCTATAGTTTTTTCTGAAAGGATATCTAACTATACTTCCCCCTTTTTCCACCCATGGGTAGAGAGTCACATTAAGACCCCCTCCCATGATGCAATTCCTTGTCCACCCTTTTTGCTTAAATTCAGTAATGATTTCCAACAAATATTTTTTTCTTCATAAGACTCGAGCAACATGTACACACTCATTATATTACAAACTTTATTTGATGGGAGATGAATAAACCTTGATTCTAGCCAATGAGGCTCCTTCTCCCCATGCACTAGCTTGAGATATCCACCAATTCATAATGTACACATCCCACTAGACACTCCTCTTTATCCTATTCTATTGCCATTACTTCTTTTCTAAAATAAATTTCTCTCACTAAGGCATCCTTTTCCCTCAATTTGTTTTCATAGAGTAAAAGAATATGGGGTTATTTTGTCACTATCAAGATTTTAATCCCCACTTCTCATTTTATTCTACCCATTCCTCTACAATACAAGAAATTATATTCAGTACTTACTCTAGATGTTTGACCCCCATCCTACTAGGGGTTGTTATTCTTCTTTCTTGGGAATTTTTTGTCCTTTTACTAAAGATAAATCTATTATGGAATAGGTTCCTCTTTCCTTGTCCCATTCTGCTTATTCTATTCATACATCCTTATTTTTCATTTTCCTAGCTCTCCTTCCTATTTTTGTTTTCTCCAATTCTTTATTTGGTTCCACATCTAATTTATCATCCATTGAGATGTATTATGATGATTTCAGGTTCCTTTCATGAGGGGAAGAAAGACTCCCTCTTCTTTCAATTCAACACACTCATTATTCATTATTTAGTGGAGCATCCTCCATCTCTAGCTTTCTCCAAGTCCTCGATCCCAGTTTTTCTTACCATTGGCTCTAAATCTCGATCCCTCTCTTCAGAAATGGGATCCACTCTTGTTCTTGTTGCTTCCATTAAGGCTACAAATTTTTTATGGCTCCTATGGTCTAACTCCTTTTTTCCCCTAGTTGAGGAATGAGCATTGGAGGCACGCTTGGTAGGGGATGAAGCTTTAGGGGCGTTGATATTCTATTCTTTAGGGTGAGATAGTCTATTTTGACCCATTACCCACCCGAAAAAGAGATTTTCTCTCTCCTTCGGTGTGCTACGTGTCGGCCGATGTATGGAATTGGGCGGAACCTCTCCAATACTGCTTACCGCCTGAAGCCCACCCGAAATACCACTTACCACGGAACTCAAATACTTTGCTATTTTATTTCATAACTCCTTCGGGTCCACGTGTGTTAAGTCCTCCCTTTAGTTTATAGCAATGCAATATCGATTATTTATCCCCACCATTGATCTGTGCGCTTGATCCATGGTCTGTGTTATATCGCTAACCGCAATCACAATTCCCTGACAGCTAAGGTATGAACACAACGCTTGCTTTCTCCCCATACGATATCCCGATTTAATCTTGTCTGTTGATCTGGCTGATCCGACAACTCTGGTGCAATCGAGACTTCATTCTTTGTTTAATTTTGTTTTCCTCCATTCCTTCAATGTTTCTCTGCGATACTCTGTTTCTGATATTTGAAGACTTAGAGGTTTCAAGATCCATTTTGGATCATGCCTTCCCACTTAAAAGCTCGTATACCACCAAAAGTTGGTTTTAGGCTTTGATCAAGTGAGGATATAGTTCCCTCACTTATCCAATTTCTATCCATCGTGCCTTTCTTGGATTTGAACCTTTGAGTCCTACTCTTAGGTACTCAACATCCCCTTGATGCGTAGTTCTTACCTTCCTGTCCAGAACTATGTCGTCCTGTAACTCATTGAGATATTGTTATGAAACCAGCTCACAAGAAGATAGAAAAGAGAGCTCAACGCCTTAGAATTCAGCCTCTTCGAGGGGGAAACCTCCTTAAATTACACAAATGAGCAATTCTTCGATGATACAAATGAAAAGACATCCTTTCTATATATAGGAGTCTAAGGGGTCATAACATAATCAGAGCCGACATAACAATAATAATGTAAGGGCACTGTTATCACCCCAAGAAACTCACCTAGGTTGTATATTAGTGATGCTCAGGAACATTAAAAATTCAACAGTTTTGTTGGATAAAATGATGGATAAATGGAAGATGTGCAGCACCTTTAAGCTAGATAACCACTCCTATTATGATTTTCCCCAGACATGGGTGAAGATCCCCAAACTACAAGGCTTTCAACCACCAACTACTCGCAGCTTAAAGTAAAAGTGATGATGGAGAAGACTGATTGCACCAGCAGATGCACAGTGCTCTGTGATGGCCAGCTGCAACCAGTTAGAGGATCTGTAAGACTATTATTCAATAGATAGCGAGGATGACAGCTCTCTGTTATTAGAACAATAGCAACCTGCAAACAATTTCAATGAACCACTAAATTTTAACATAGAGGTGGGATGACAGCCCCTCAAATGCCAAATATTCACAGCACATCAACTAAATGCAAAGCAGGCAGAGCCTAGAACATAGAAGAAGTGAAAAGCGAGCAGGTGATACCAAAAGAAGCTTGTATTAATGAAAATCGAGACCAGAAACTGCAGGTCTCATAGTATTAACAGTCTCTAGAAGTTAAAAGGCTACAATAAGCTCTCATTCATCAAACACTCATCAATCCATTACATCTCTGTTCTGGGTATATATAGAGTTTGTTTACAAAATTGCTCTGCTGGTTATGCGTGCAGGAATCAATAAATGAGGGCCAACAACATTTACATTCAGGAATGGGCCCTTGATACGAATCTGGCTGTGCTGTAAATGGATTTGCCTCCCTCTGGCTCTCTGCGGTCCTTCTTTGGGCAGGTGGAATGAAATATGGGTAAAACCCATAACCACTGAATGCTTTGATTTGATCGGCGGTGTCCTGCTCCTCCTCGGCCATACTGTTGATTAAATGCTGCTGCTGAATCATTGAATGGCTTTAATATGACTGCTCTGGCTTTTAAACAGAGTAATGCTGCCCAAACTATTCATCCCCACCCATCACTGCTTCCATGTTGACTTTTTAAAGGTTTCAGGCATAGTTTTATTTACCATCGGGTCCGCCTTTGGCTTGAAATGCACATTTAAACAGGCCCTCCTTTGTTTCTTAATATTTGACAAATACATGCAAAACCGCCACAAAACCACGAAAAATGGCCCGGGCGCGGACTTGAAATAATATAGAATGAAGCTCTGTACATCCATCAGGTCTGGCCCATCGCATCGGCACATAACTGATGTTAAAAGCCCCGGCCGATAGCGATACCGCCGCGGACCCGATATAATATAAAATGTAGTGCTGTATGGCTATCGGGTCCGGCCTATCAGCGATTGCACCCACCCCTTTGACAATGCCGATAGCGATACGTCGATGCGATATCGGCAATCGCTCATCGGCGAAGTCTCATGTCGCTGCCACTGCCCGCCTCCTCCGATTGCGATATGCCGACGCGATCTGGACCGTTGATCGGCCAGATCCAACGGCTGAGATTGAAGCGGATCCTTAAGCCTGCAATCTTGGTTTTTACATAGTTTTTGGGGTATTTCTGCCTCCCGATAGTGTATTTCTACCCACCAAAGGGCTTTTCTCTTGCAACTTTTTCAATCGGTGGAAAGCTTTTAGCCATAATTTGAGGATTTCGACAGCATCAATGAATCCTTTGGCATGATTATAAGCATTTTTGCAGCCTTTGAGAGCATTTTGAATCCATTTTTGATTTCTTGTTCAGCAAAGCTAACACTGGCTCCTTCTGGGGATGAGATCCTCCCTGTGAGGTCTCAAGAACCTGCAGATCGATGCCTTTCCAGCAGCAAACAAATTAGCCAAAATTCCTAGTGTTCCATTGGGCATGGAGTCTATTACAGCTACACAAAAAACTGATAAAAGCAGAATATTTACAGCTTTTAAGGCCAAAAGACCTTAAATCACATAATTCTTCAGAAACCGCCCATTAACTGGGCCATCAAAGACTGGTTCTCCTCCCATACTTTTCAGTATGAAGGTATTGTTCCCTTGAATTTGTGAAATGATGAAAGGGCCTGTCCAGAGAGCATCAAACTTCCCATGATTGCCTTTCTTTTCTTTAAAAGCATCCCATTTCATGACCAAATCCCCAACCTGAAAATTGTCTCTTTTTGTCTTCTTGTCAAAGGCTTCCTTGACCTTTTTTTGATGTGCTGTAGCTTTTTCAATCAGCTGCTCTCTGATCTGATATAATTCTGTTAAATCAGTGATTCTATTGGCCATCTCATCTTCTTCATTATACGCTGTTTGGAGCAACTTTTCCATAGGGAGGGTAAGTTGAATTGGAAAAATAGCATAAGTACCATATACCAGCTTGAAAGGAGAGTAGCCTGTAGATCTTTTGATGGTCACTCTATCTGCCCAAAGTGCATATTTGAGCTTGGCATCCCAATTCTTCTTATTTTCCTCTAACAGCTTCTTTATAATCCTGATCAGACTTTTATTAGAGGACTCTGCTAGACCATTCCCTTGGGGGTAATAGGAGGTGGAATGAACAAGTTTAATGCCCATTGAATCACACATTTCCACCAACTCCTTAGCCTTGAAGGCTGCTGCATTATCTGTTATAAGCTTATGTGGGCAACCAAATCTGCTGAAAATGTTTTCTGATAAAAATTTCATTACCACATTATGATCAGCCTTCCTTGTTGGGATTGCTTCAATCCATTTTGTAAAATAATCAGTGGCGACTAATATCCACCTGTGCTGGCCACTGGAATGTGGGTTGATTTCACCAATGAAATCCAAGCCCCACTGCTGAAAAGGTCCTTTTGCAATGATTGGCTTTAGGGGCAGGGATTTCAACTGCTGCTTACCTTCAAATCTCTGGCACCTGTCACAAGATTTAACAAAAGCAAATACATCAGAAAATAAAGAGGGCCAATAATACCCGGCTCTGAGAATCTTTTGGGCTGTAGTTCTCCAATAATGATGTCCTCCACACATGTTGTCATGGAACTGCTGCATAACTTCTATTGACTGCTGTTTATCCAGGCATCTTAAAAGCACTCCAGATGGATCCCTCCAATAAAGCAAGCTACCATTGATGCAATATTTCGTTGCCTTGAGCTTTAACGTTCTTGCTTGACTTTGAGAAAATTCTGAAGGAACTTCTAGCTTTAGCAGGAAATTAATTATTGCAGCATACCAGCTACATGAAGCTAGGTTTTTGGCCACTGATTGTCCTCTTTGCATTTCAGCTGTTTCATGCTCTTCCATTAGACCATTTTCTGCTACATTGAACAAGAAATCAATGTCCAAAGACCTGCAATTTTCTTCAGCCAACAGTTTAGCAAGCCCCTGACCTCTTACCAGCCTGGTGGGCTTCAGCTCTATGTTGAATTCTATCATTTTTGCAATCCATTTCGCTCTTTTTCCATCAGCATCAGGCTGTATTAAAACATCCTTTATTGCAGCAGAAGGCACGTATGCAACTATTTTGGAGTGCAAGATGTAAACTCTGAAAGCCTTCAAAGATTTGATAAGGGCATAAGCCTGCTTTTCAATGATTTCATACCTTAGTTCAGCATCCCTCAGATTTTTGCTGAAGAAGGCAACTGGATGCTCTTGGCCTACTTCATCTTGCTGCAATAGGACAGCTGCAATGGTATCCTTAGAGGCAAATGAGAACAGATGAAACTCCTTGCTATAGTCAGGACTTATTAAAGTAGGATCTTGCACAATAGCCATTTTAATGGACTCAAAAGATCTTCTAGCCGCATCAGTCCACTTCACCTCTGCTCCCTTTTTCAACATGGAGGTTATGTGCTTGACTAGCTCTGCAAAATTAGGAATGAACCTCCTTACAAAGTTGATTTTGCCAAGAAAAGACTGTATATCTTTCTTTGATCTTGGAAGAGTCAAGGACTGAATTGCTTTGACTCTTTCTGGGTCAATCTGAACACCTGCAGCAGACACTACATGTCCCAACAGTTTGCCTTCTTCTAAAGCGAATTGGGATTTTTTGGGATTGAGTGAAATCCCAAACCTTCTGCACTTCAAAAACACCTTTCTTAAATGTTGTAAATGATCATGGTGGCTTCCAGAATAAACAGTTATGTCATCAAGATATATCAACACGAATTTATCCTTTTCACCCACAAAAGCAATATCCATAGCGCGCTGAAAGGTGGCTCCAACATTCATTAGCCCAAATGGCATTTTTGCATACATGAACGTGCCCCAAGGAATGGTAAATGCTGTATTTTCTTGATCATCTAGATGCACAACGATTTGATTGAAGCCTGAAAACCCATCTATGAAAGACATCACTTTGGCACCTGAGACTTGCTGCAACAAATGCTCCATTTTTGGCAAGGGATAATTATATTTTTTGGAGCATTTATTTAGATTCCTGAAATCAACACACAGTCTGATTTCTCCATTCTTCTTCCTCACAACAACCAGATTGGCCACCCATTTAGAATATCTGAGAGGCACTATAATCTTAGCAGCTAGCAACTTTTTAATTTCTTTCTCAACCAGAGGAAGGAGCACAGGATTCATTGGCCTCAGCTTCTGTTTGAAAGGAGTAGCGCCTTTCTCAAGTGGAATTTTGTGCTGAATTATATTCTTGTCATATGTTTTCAGATCACTGTACTCCCAAGCGAACACATCAGTAAATTGCCTCATTAATTTGCAATATTCAACACTTTGATCAGCAGATAGATTAGTGGACAGATTTATGAATTTGGGCTGACCTGGACCTCCTATATCATGCTTGCAAACTTCATACTGATCTTCTTTTTGGGCAGCTTTGTAAGGCACATCATTGTGGTAAAACAATCTCTCAAGAGGAATTAGACCCTTAGGAATATGGTTACTAGGAAGCTGGACTATGCTATTCTTGCCAATTTTATTTCTAAGCTGGGACTTGGGATCTTCTAACAAAGCATCATTGTTTTGATCAATTTGCATTTTAGAGAACTCATCAATGACTTGAAGGAACCTACTTAACTCATCATCATCATCAAAAACCTTCCAATGGTGTACATTATCAGGCACAGAGGGTCTATACTTCATTTGTACCTCATAAACTAGTTTGGGAGGCGATGGAGGGATGAACAAACTAGCAGAGACAGCAAGGGAATCAACAAGCTGATTTTGGGCTCTAGGAATATATGAAATGCAGAAAAAATCAAAGAACTCTTTGACTCTCCATACCTCATCTCTATAAGCTTTCAGCCTTGGATGCTTTGCTTGGAACCTTCTGTTTACTTGCTGAATTATCAGATCAGCATCTCCAAATACCTTCAGATTTTTTATTCCTCTATCTTTGGCTTCATGAAGGCCCAACAACAGTGCTTCATATTCTGCTATGTTGTTTGTCACCTGAAAAACTAGCTTTAGAGACAACTGAATTGTTTCTTGTTGTGGAGATACTAGCACCACCCCTGCTCCTGCAGTCTCCTTAGTACATGCTCCATCAAAGAACATCTCCCAAATCCGACCTCCTGTATCATGCTCATCCTGAGCTGTTGGTTTCTTGATCTGCAATGCAGCCTTCTGAGATTCTTCTATTTGGAGAATGCAAGCTCCAAAATCAGTGTCCACTGCATATATGGGATGGTTTGTAGGATTCTTCTCATCACTAATAACATATGCCAGCTGTGCTTCTCTATACAACCTCCTGCTTTCTCCTCCAAACACTGGAACAGTTGCATAAGATAAATCATTCTGCAATGTCCCTCCTAGTCTCTTAATCCACCCTCTAGACAACAGCATACCAAACTTAGGAGGAACATCGGCCACCACTATATCCATCATCATACTCTTCATGGGTAGCTGGGTTAAGGTAATGGCTAGATCCTTAATTAATCCAAGGCATTTTACCTTCCTTGAATCAAATGAGAACAAATCATGATAGGGTCTGGTGATATCAAGGCCTAACTCTTCCATGACAGTTTTAGGCATTAAATTGTGGCTGGCCCCTGTGTTTAGCAGGCAATTGTGAAGGATTTTATCATGAATAGTTAATGAAACATAGAAATATGGAGAACTATTATCAGCAGGTTCAACCATGAGGCTAAGCACGATAGCAGGCTTGTCATCTTGCAAATTGACAGAATCAATGGAGGTTTGTTTAGGCTCTAGTTCAAGGACCTCAAGGATGGGCTTCCTAAATAATTCACTCTTCACCAACTCCGCCAGAGGCATGGATATTTTCAATTTCTGAATTTCTGACTCAAAACTAAAGGAAGAGAATACTTTATCAGCAGTTTTTACCTCTTGAACTAGAGCTTTGAGGGTGACCGGATCAGCTGCTGGTCTTCTTTGCCTGCTATTGTGTGGCACTGTTTGAGCAGCTGCTTCTTGCACAACATTTTCTTTTACATTCTTTGCATTGGATCTTAGATTATATCTTTGCTACCGCTCACCATATTGCAGAACGGCACCACTGTCCCACCTCTGGCTGTTTTGCTCTTGCAGCAATGACTCTTCATATTCGGCCAATGTTAAAAATGCAGCACTACCTTTATCCTCCAAGCAGTGAATTTCATCCTCATCTTCTTCAGATTGTTCCCCCTCCATGACTGCATTCTGAAAGGGAGCTTTTACTTTATGATCTTCTCTTGCTTCTTCACCCCTTTGCATAATCTGTAGCTGCTCATTTGCTTTTCTGAATGGGTTTGGATTTCTTGGGACAAAAGTGTTTTGCTGCCTTGTTTTGCCTGATGTCTGCTCAACCTTTAACTTAGAAATTTCAGCAGCCAATGACTCTATCATTTTGGTCATTTTGTCTAACTTAGGCTCGGAAGTTGATGCAGTGGAAGAAGAAGCCTCACCTCTCGGCCTTCTTCTGTCACCTTGACTCTCTAACTTTTCTGCTGCCATAATATCTGATTCCACCTCTAAGGCTGCCTCTTGCATATCACCCAGCGTAGCACATCGTCTTTCTCTCAACAATAAGCAAAAGTCAGAATCAAAAGCATTGGCATATGTGAGTTTGGCAGCAGTAGGGGTAGGCTTTACCTCAGCTGGTATTTTACTATACATTCTATTAAATCTTTTATTGAAGTCAGGCAAAGACTCACCCTTTTCTCTTTTCAAGTTTCCAAACTCTGTATGATAATACAGCAAGTCCTTCTTATCTCCCCATTGCTTCAAAAATGCCTCATCTAATGCTTCTATATCTGTTATAGATCTCTGGGGTAATTCTCTAAACCACTTCCTAGCTTCTCCATCAAGATTTTGGACAAAAACTCTCAACCATACATCATTCTCACTTATGTCTAAATTATCAGCATAACTGTAAAAAGCTTCAAGATGTTCTTCTGCTGTCACTCCCTCTGTTCCAGTAAATTTGGGCATATATTTTTGATATTCTCCTGTAGGCATGGCATTTAAAGGTGTAGGCAATATCAAAGGTCCATATCTAGCAGCAACAATCCTTTCATTCCTAGTAGGTGCTTGCTGTCCTGCCATGTTTGGAATATGTGGAGGAATACTAACAGATGGAGCAGTATGAGATAATGTAATGGATGGGAAAGATATTGGGATGTTTAGGACAGTATGGGAAACTTTCTTCGGACTCAGATTCAAAGGGGAACTAAATGGAGAAGGAGCTTTATGAATCTCTGCAGGTATTTCTTCCTTAACGATACTAGGCTCTAAGTCTTCAAATTGTGTATCTTCAACTAAAAACTCCTCATGCAGAGACAAATAAGACTTCTTGGGCTTACCTGATCCTGATGCTCCTTTTTGCGATGTTTTCTTCGGGTTAACAATCTTTTCAGGGTCAGGCACTAGAACAGCTGGAGACTTCTACGGATTTCTTTTAGTATGCCTCACAAACTGCGCTAGAACTTCAATGTGGAGTCGCCAAAGGATGGCCTTCCCCCAGTGGAGTCGCCAGACAGATGATTACAACCAAAATCTGTGTTCAAAACTTTGTCTGTCATCAAAGTTTGAAGCTGTGTCGTTCTCCCAGGGAAGCTGAGCTTCGATTCTCCTTTCCCCGGCAACGGCGCCAATTAATGTTATCACCCCAAGAAACTCACCTAGGTTGTATATTAGTGATGCTCAGGAACATTAAAAATTCAACAGTTTTGTTGGATAAAATGATGGATAAATGGAAGATGTGCAGCACCTTTAAGTCAAATAACCACTCCTATTATGATTTGCCCCAGACATGGGTGAAGATCCCCAAACTACAAGGCTTTCAACCACCAACTACTCGCAGCTTAAAGTAAAAGTGATGATGGAGAAGACTGATTGCACCAGCAGATGCACAGTGCTCTGCGATGGCTAGCTGCAACCAGTTAGAGGATCTGTAAGACTATTATTCAATAGACCGCGAGGATGACAGCTCTCTATTATTAGAACAATAGCAACCTGCAAACAATTTTCAATGAACCACTAAATTTTAACATAGAGGTGGGATGACAGCCCCTCAAATTCCAAATATTCACAGCACATCAACTAAATGCAAAGCAGGCAGAGCCTAGAACATAGAAGAAGTGAAAAGCGAGCAGGTGATAGCAAAAGAAGCTTGTATTAATGAAAATCAAGACCAGAAACTACAGGTCTCATAGTATTAACAGTCTCTAGAAGTTAAAAGGCTACAATAAGCTCTCATTCATCAAACACTCATCAATCCATTACATCTCTGTTCTGGGTATATATAGAGTTTGTTTAGAAAATTGCTCACCTGGTTATGCGTGTAGGAATCAATAAATGAGGTCCAACAACATTTACATTCAGGAATGGGCCCTTGATACGAATCTGGCTATGCTATAAATGGATTTGCCTCCCTCTAGCTCTCTGCGGTCCTTCTTTGGGCAGGTGGAATGAAATATGGGTAAAACCCATAACCACTGAATGCTTTGATTTGATCGGCAGTGTCCTGCTCCTCCTTGGCCATACTGTTGATTAAATGCTGCTGCTGAATCATTGAATGGCTTTAATATGACTGCTCTGGCTTTTAAACAGAGTAATGTTGCCCAAACTATTCATCCCCGCCCATCACTGCTTCCATGTTGACTTTTTAAAGGTTTAAGGTGTTATCACTGACAAAATTTCAATGCTAAATGTCTGCAAATGAGCACATGAACTCTTTTAGCAGTTTTGCAGCGCAAAATGTTTAGGTGGTTTCGTAGCGCATAATTCATAGTAAGCACTGGCTGCGCTACGAAATTGGGGATTTGTCCGAAATCATAGCTCACCCATATCACCTTTGTCTCCTATGGGTTCTGTGGGAATATGATATATGCATAGAAATGCCTGTTTCTGCAAATTGATGGTGAAGTTTGTAATTCATCTGAGTTAAAGCTTGTTAACCAGGATAAAAGTCCTCAAATGCACTAAGTTATTTAAGATCCCAGCTTGTATACAAATGAAGCTGAGACAAGGTGAAAGTTCTGGCAAATATGCACAGACAAATAATGTTCCCAAGGGAGATCTCCATACTGGTACACTGGCTACAACTGCCGTGGATGATGAGATTGATGTGCTCAAAGGTCTAATGTCAGATCTTTCAGATAAGATTGAAGATATCAAGGCGATGGTGTCAGCTCCACCGTTGTCTGAGGTTCTTCAGGCTCTTTATGATGATAAGAACGTTTCTCAGGATAAAAATGCTTGTATAAGTGTGAATTCCTCTCATGAAGTAGAAGCTGGTTATCGACTAAAAGGTAGTGCATATGTCATCTTCAAGTATACATGATTGTGGGATCGTGTACGTGTCAGTAATGAGCTTTGACAAACGAAATGTTAAGATGTGGCAAACGGTACTAGCTGTTCGTTCATTAGTTCTTCCACCGACAAAAGACAGAGACACATGGTCGAAATTTGCTTATCTTTGCCGGAAAGGTGGTCGTATTAGTTAAGGTAATTCCGCCTTGATCAGACTGTTGCAGTATGATCCAGAATTACTCCTCCAAATACAAACTGGTCAGCTCCGCCTCGAGTTATTTTAGCATATTTAAAGTATCAGCGGTGTATTTGGAGAGGATTTTCAAGTATGTGCACTGTAGTCCCTCTGTTTTTGTAGTTGCATATGCGTATATCGACCGCTTGATTCAACTCAGTTCAGAGTTCCGGATTACTTCCCAGAATGTACATAGACTTCTAATCACTAGTATGATGATAAATGCTTTATTTGGTTTGACTGATGGAGGAAGGTGTTTCTAAGCCAAGTTACCTTGAGAGCTCAAGCAATAAAAGCTGCCTTGATGCAGAAGAAACGTCTGTGCACTATGCTGAAGATGTTCCACCCACTTGTATCCATTCTTCTCCAAAAGAAAAAGATTCAGAGTTAGAAACAATAGCTGAAGCTGCAGAACCCATGGAGTTGGGGGATGACCTTGGAGGACAAAAGTCAGAGGTGCATGCCGGTGAGTGGACAGGTATTTCTCATATGTGTAAGGAAACAGATAGGCATATTACAAAGGAATCACAGCTAGGCTTGGTCGCATCAACTGAACCAATACATGGACAAGAAATATGTAGTCCATCAGCTGATCTTAAAGTGCCTATCAAGGCATCAGATGAGAATCCTGACTCTGGCTCCCCAAAAGGAATGAATGGGTGTCTAATTTCTTCTGAGATTGCTGATATGGATAAGAGAACCGAGTGTATTTAAAAAAAAAAAAAGATTTCAACTTAATGATTCAAGTTCTATTAATACAAGCATGATGTCATCCATAAACAGTAGTTTCAGTGGCCATAAGCCAAGCTATATGCCACTGAAAACGGTTGATGGTTCCTCTAGGTACAGAAAAGGTTTAAGAGAGCCATTGTCTGAATGTGGGGTTGTAGAGGGCTGTGAGACAAGAAACAGTAATTCCACAGAGGACGCCTCTGGAACCAATTACTCTGCTGGAAACCAGGAGGATACAAGAATTGGTGTTGGAGATGGAGACTATAGAAAATATACTGCCATGGTGACAAGCCTTTATGGGGAGTCAGCTTCAAGGATTAATATGGAGGAAAATTCAACTGGAATTGATGAAGGAAATAGAGCTTCAAAGAGGTGGCCTGAAGTTGAACAGAATAAATCAGAAGAGGATGCCAGAAGGTCTACAGAAATTGATCTCCAGTTTGTTGAGGGTGATGCTTTGGAGGTTGCCAGGCAAGTTGCCAAGGAAGTTGAGCAAGAGGTTGAGAGCTATAATGAACCCCTATGCAGCTCCTCTGAAAAAGAGGTTAAAGGGAAACCTGTGCATTTGAACACAACAGAATCTGTTGGAGGAAGCAGACACTAAAAAGATGCATTTTTGATTTAAAAGAAGACCCCTTCGAGATTTCTCATGATTTGGGCCGTGTTGTTGACAAGCACAGTATACGTGTGCTCAAAGAGGAATTTCATCGTGCTGCAGAAATCATGCAGGATGATCCTGATCCTTCTATCACATTATTCATGCCATATGTGCGGGGTTGATAAAATGCAGATGTTGATATTACAGATTCTCATCAAGTTAATAATTCAAGTGGCTCAACTGTAAGGTTTTGGACTGATGTAGTTCATTTTCTTGGGTGAGAAAATATGCAAGCATTTACAGTGGAATTCTTGGTTATTAAGTGCATAGTGTCAGATTGATCTGCATTTTGTGCGTGTATATTATCTTTGGGTCAGCATATACCAGTGATCAAGGGGAAAAATTGAAGAGGTTGAGTTGCCAGAGAAAGCAGATATTCTAATATCAGAGCCCTTGGGAACATTATTACTCAATGAAAGAATGCTAGAAACATATGTGATTGCGAGGGACAGGTTCCTTGGTCCTACTGGAAAAATGTTTCCCACTATGGGCAGGATACATATGGCTCCTTTTAGTGATGAGTATCTATATGTTGAAATTGCAAATAAGGCTCTGTTTTGGCAACAACAAAATTACTATGATGTTGACTTGACACCATTGCATGGTTCTGCGTTTCAGGGCTATTTCTCCCAGCCTGTTGTAGATGCTTTTGACCCAAGATTGCTTGTGGCCCCTCCTATCTCTCACACAATTGACTTTACAAAGGTCAAGGAAGAAGAGTGGTATGAAATTGATATTCCCTGAACTTTACTGCATCTGCGGGCACTTGAGTTCATCTGGAAGACTGTGTTTTGAAATTACACAGCAGTTTCGTAGCGCGCTACGAAACTGCTGTAGGTAGTGTTTTTAGCGCAGACAGGTAGTTTGGTATACAAGCGGGAATTTTGCCTGTTCAATCCACAAGGCTTCCAGCTCATTGGGGAATATGGTGATATGCGTTGTTTTTGAAGAATTAAAGAGCTGGGAACATGTTCTTTAAGTAGTGAAGAATGATGGGAGACAAGGACCGTGAAAACAAGACACTTATCTTAATTGATTAATGAGCCATCTACGCAGCCAGTATCCAAAGCCAGCTCGTTCAGTGTATTCTCCTCCAACATATCTCGGCCAAAACAGAAAGTATACAGGTGTCAAGGATCAGAAAGTCATCATGCTACGAGGAGGACAGATTTGAGTTTTGAATTAATTAGGATCTTTTGTAATTACAGTTCAGCACTTATGTAATTAATGAATTAGTTAAACAGTAGATAGGAATAGTTAATAGCAGCCTTCGAGCTAGCTCTAGGTGGCTAAGAATGTATTCCTATATATAGATCAGACTTGGATGTAATAGGGGTTGGATGTTTTTGAAGAAACAGAGTTTATATTGGCTTATGTAAAGACTTGTTACAGTGATATAAAAGACTACTTTTTCTTCTCAGGATTCATACTTTGTTCAGATGCTCAAGATGTATGTGGCTTTGTTTTATCCTTTATGTTTTACAGCTTTATAGATACACAATCACTCTGAATTCACCTAGCTGCTCAGATTTCCTATGTGTATTTATGAGTTGAGGTTCATTTGAGAAATGTTTTGAGTGTTTAAACATTACATACCCTGACTTCCATGAATGAGTAGTTTTATGGTTTACTGAAATGGTGTTTGACTCCATGAGCCCAATGGAAGAAATCTTATGTTGTCTGTCCAACCAGCATGTTTATTAAGTTTTCATTTCAAGAGTTAGCCCTCTTAGTGTTAATCATAATCAATAGTTTGTTTTGAGAGAGCCCTCTCAGACTAGGGAGGCTAATCCTTAATCAAGAGTCTGGTCTGAAATAGTTACATAGAGTCTAACTGATAGCAGCCATCAGTACATGATTTTGTGATAACATCAGGCATAGTTTTATTTACCATCGGGTCCGCCTTTGGCTTGCAATGCACGTTTAAACAGGCCATCCTTTGTTTCTTAACATTTGACAAATACATGCAAAACTGCCACAAAACCATGAAAAATGGCCCGGGCGCGGACTTGAAATAATATAGAATGGAGCTCTGTACATCCATCAGGTCCGGCCCATTGCATCGGCACATAACTGATGTTAGAAGCCCCGACCGATAGCGATACCGCCGCGGACCCAATATAATATAAAATGCAGCGCTGTATGGCTGTCGGGTCCGGCCTATCAGCGATTGCACCCGCCCCTTTAACAATGCCGATAGTGATATGCCGATGCGATATCGGCGATCGCTCATCGGCGAAGTCTCATGTCGCTGCCACTGCCCACCTCCTCCGATTGCGATATGCCGACGTGATCTGGACCGTTGATCGGCCAGATCCAACGACTGAGATTGAAGTGGATCCTTAAGCCTGCAATCTTGGTTTTTACATAGTTTTTGGGTATTTCCGCCTCCCGATAGTGTATTTCTACCCACCAAAGGGCTTTTCTCTTGCAACTTTTTCAATCGGTGGAAAGATTTTAGCCATAATTTGAGGATTTCGACAACATCAATGAATCCTTTGGCATGATTATAAGCATTTTTGCAGCCTTTGAGAGCATTTTGAATCCATTTTTGATTTCTTGTTCAGCAAAGCTAATAGGGACAATAATAACAATAGTGAGCTTCTATGTGGCAGAATAGTAAGAATATGGGAACTACATGGGTACATCAATATAATAAGTGGTTTGTACTAATAATAATAAGGGGTTACACTAGTAGTATAGGGGCCTAACATGCCCCTCTCCTTCAAAAAGTGTTGTCCTCAATGCTTGAGTAGTTCTTGATGCTTCTGTATAAAATTCTTGTCCTCCCATGTGGAATCTTCAACGGGTAAGTTCTTCCACTTGATGAGATACTCTGAAATTGATCGATTTCGTAGCTGTCGGGTTCTTGTTTCTGTGAGTACTCTAGGTTCCAATATGATTTTTCCATCCTCTTCAATTTCTGGCAATATTGTTTGAATTGGGATCTTTTGCAACTTTTGAATAAAACAATGTAAACTTTGAAACGGAAACTATAAACTCAAAACGGGAACTCTGGCCAAAAAACCCCAAAAAAACATCAAAAACAGTGCTAAAAATGAACAGTGTGTATACTGGAACGATGATTTTATTTTTTAGGGGTCAATTTTGAACATGTTTTAAAAATGGCAGTGACTACGAAATTTACCACGAAATTTTCATGCAAAATATAGCTTAAAAACAAAAGTGATGATACTGGAACAATGACTTTTTTTTAGGGTCAATTATCAAAATTTTTAAAAAATGCTAGTAAAACCAAATTTTTATGTGCCAAACAAAGTTGTTTATGAGGAAAAAAACACATTAATATTTTTGGTAGGATATCATTTTTCTTTCCTAAGTATAAATTCAACATGTTTTCAACCATAACATGCTAGATACAAAAGAAAAAGGATTCCAGGAATTGCCCAGCCATTAGCCGGGTGGGCGAGCGGACCGTTGGGGTGGCGCCAGCCCAACCGCGCCACCCCGGCAGCCAGCCTGCCCACCCGGTTGGTGGCTGGTCAATTCCGGGAATCGACCAACTACTAGCAGGGCGGGCGGGCAGGCCGTCGGGGTGGCACGGCTCATGACTGGGTGATTCACGAAATCCCCCAGCCACCAGCCAGGCAGGTAGGCTGGCAGTCGGTGTGGCGCCAGCCCAGGCCGCGCCACCCAGGCGGCTCGCCCGTCCAGTGGCTGGGTGATTCCCAGAATTGCCAAGCCACCAGCCAGGCGGGCAGGCGGGCCATCGGCGTGGCGCCAGCCCAAGCTGTGCCACCCCGGCGGCTTGCCTGCCCGCTCAGCTGGTGGTTGGGTGATTCCTGGAATCGCCCAACCACTAGCTGGGCGGGCGGGCGGGCCACCGGGGTGGCGCCAGCCCAGGCCGGGCCACCCCAGCGGCCCGCCCGACTGGTGGCTGGGTGATTCGCGCCACCCCGCCTGCCCGGCTGGTTGGTGGCTGGGTGATTTCGGGAATCGCCCAGGCACCAGCCGCCCGCGCCCGCTCGACTCATGGCTGGGTGATTTCGGGAATCACCTAGGTGGCTACAATCACCCAGTCACCAGCAGCCTGCCCAGCTGGTGGCTGGGCGATTAACGGAATCGCCCAGCCACCAGCTAGGCAGGCGGGCAGGCCACTGGGGTGGCACCAGCCCAGGCCGCGCCACCTCGGCAGCCTGCCCGCCCACCTGGTTGGTGGCTGGGTGATTCCCTCTGCCCGGCTAGTGGCTGGGTGATTCTGGGAATCACCCAGCCACCAGTCGGGCAGGGGACTGGTGGTTGGGTGATTCCCGGAATCACCCAGCCACCAGCCAGGCGAGCTGGCGGGCCGCTAGGGTGGCGTAGCCTAGGGTGGCACCACCCCGGTGGCCCGCCCGTCCGCTCGCTGGTAGATTCCGGGCCGCCCCACCCCGGCAACCCGTCTGGCTGGTGGTTGGGTGAATCCCAAAATCACCCAGCTACAACCTAGGTGGGTGGCTGGTGGCTGGTTGATTCTCGGAATCACTCAACCACTAGCCGGGTGGGTGACTAGTGGCTAGTTGATTCCGGGAGTCACCCAGCCACTAGCCGGGCGGGTGGTTGTTTGGCTGGTGGCTGGTTGATTCTCGGAATTACCCAGCCACCAATCGCCCGTAATCAACCAGCCGCCTGCGGCTGGGTGATTCCGGGAATCAACCAGTGACCAGCCGCCCGCCTGGTTGGTGGCTCCGCCCGGCTGGTGGCTGGGTGATTTCGATGATCAACGAGCCACTAGTCAGGAATCAACCAGCCACAAGCCGGGCGGCCAGCTGGTGACTGGTTGATTCCCGGAATCAACCAGCCACCAGCCGGGCGGCCGACTGGTGGCTGGTTGATTCCAGGAATCAACCAACCACCAGCCGGGCGGCCGGCCGGTGGTTAGTTGATTCCCGAAAGCACCCAGCCATCAGTCAGGCGGGCGTCTGGTGGCCGGTTGATTCCCGGAGTCAACCAGCCACCAGCTGGGCGGCCAGCTAGTGGCTGGTTGATTCTAGGAATCAACCAGCCGCCGGTCGGCCACCCGACTGGTGGCTGGTTGATTCCCGGAATCAACCAGCCACTGGTCGGTCGCGAATCAACCAGCCACCAGCAGGGCGGCCGACCAGTGGCTGGCCGGTGAATGGTTGATTCCCAGAATCAACCAGCCACTAGCCGGGCGAGTGGCTGGTGGCTGGTTGATTCCGGGAATCAACCAGGCACCAGCCGCCCGCCCGGCTAGTGGCTCCGCCCGGCTGGTGGCTGGTTGATTCCTGGAATCAACCTGCCACTAGCCGGGCGGCCAGCTGGTGGTTGGTTGATTCCGGGAATCAACCAGCCACCAACCGGGCGACCGGTTGGTGGCTGGTTGATTCCGGGAATCAACCAGCCATCAACCGGGTGGCCGGTTGGTGGCTGGTTGATTCCGGGAATCAACCAGCCATTAACCGGGTGGCGGGTTGGTGGCTGGTTGATTCCAAGAATCAACGAGCGACCAGCCGGGCAGAGCCACCAACCAGGCGGGCAGCTGGTGGCTAGTTGATTCCGGGAATCAACCGGCCACCAGATGGCCGCCCGGCTGGTGGCTGGTTGATTCCCGGAATCAACCAGCCACCAGCCGCCCGCCCGCCCGGTGGCTGGTTGATTCCCGAAATCATCCAGCCACCAGTCGGGCGGGGGAATCAACCAGCCACCAGCTGGCCGCCCGGTTGGTGCCTGGTTGATTCCGGGAATCAACCAGCCACCAGCCGGGCGGGCAGCTGGTGGCTGGGTGATTCCCGGAATCAACTAGCCACCGACCGAGCGGGCGACTGGTGGCTCGTTGATTCCCGGAATCAACCAGCCACCAGCCGGACGACAAGTTGATGGCTCATTGATTCCCGGAATCAACCAGCCACCAGCCACCAACCAGCCACATGGTTGATGGCTGGTTGATTCCGGGAATCAACTAGCCACCAACTGGGCTGGTTAATTCCCGGAATCAACCAGCCATCAACCGGTCGCCCGATTGGTGGCTGGTTGATTCCAGGAATCAACCAGCGACCAGCTGGCCGCCCGAGTAGTGACAGGTTGATTCAGGGAATCAACCAGCCACCAGCCGGGTGGGCAGCTGGAGGCTGGTTGATTTCTGGAATCAACCAGCCACCAACTGGCCGCCCGGTTGGTGGCTGGTTGATTCCGGGAATCAACCAGCCATCAGCTGGCCGCTCGGCTGGTGGCTGGATGATTCCGGGAATCAACCAGCCACTAGTCAGGCGGGCGGTCGGTGGCTGGTTGATTCCCGAAATCGGGAATCAACCAGCCACCAGCCGGGCGGGCGGCTGGTGGAGGGTTGATTCCGAGAATCAACAAGCCACCAGACAGGCGGGCGGCTAGTGGCTGGTTGATTACGGGAATCTACCAGCCACCAGCCGGCCGCCCGGCTGGTGGTTGGTTGATTCCGGCTGGTGGCTGGTTGATTCCCGGAATCAACCAGCGACCAACCGCCCGCCCGACTGGTGGCTAATTGATTCCCGGAATCAACGAGCCACCGGGCGAGAGACCGGTTGGTGGCTGGTTGATTCCCGGAATCAACCAACCACCGGCCGTGCAGAGCCACCAGCCGGGGAGGCGGCTGGTGGCTGGTTGATTCCGGGAATCAACCAGCCACCAACTAGCCGCCCGGTTCGTGCCTGGTTGATTCCGGGAATCATCCAAGAATCAACCAGCCACCAGCTGCTCGCCTGAATGGTGGCTGGGTGATTCCCGGAATCAACCAGCCACCGGCCGGGTGGGCGGCTGGTGGCTGGTTGATTCCCATAATCAACTAGCCACCAGCCGGGCGCCTGGCTGGTGGCTCCGCCCGACTGCTGGCTGGTTGATTCCCGGAATCAACCAGCCACCGGTCGGGCAGCCGAGCGGCCGGTGATTGGTTGATTCCCGGAATCACCCAGCCACCAGTCGGGCGGGCGGCGGGTGACTGGTTGATTCCCGGAATAAACTAGCCACCGGTCGACCGCCCGGCTGGTGGCTGGTTGATTCCAGGAATCAACCAGCTACAAGCCAGATGGCCAGCTAGTGGCTCGCTGCCCGGTTGGTGGCTGGTTGATTCCCGCGGCTGGTGGCTGGTTGATTCCGGGAATCAACCACCCACCCACCGGCCGCCGCCCGGCCGGTGGGTGGTTGATTCCCGGAATCACCCAGTCCCCAGTCGGGCGGGTAGCTACTGGCTGGTTAATTCCGGGAATCAACTAGCCACCAGCCGCCCGCCCAACTGGTGGCTGGGTGATTCCGGGAATCAACCAGCGACTAGCCGAGCGAGCAACTGATGGCTGGTCGATTCCCGGAATCAACTAGCCACCAGCTGGACGGGCGGCTGGTGGCTGGTTGATTCCGGGAATCAACCAGGCACCAGCCGCCCGCCCGGCTTGTGGCTCCGCCCGGCTGGTGGCTGGTTGATTCCCGGAATCAACCTGCCACTAGCCGGGCGGCCAGCTGATGGTTGGTTGATTCCCAGAATCAACCAGCCACAAGATGGCCGCCCGGCTGGTGGTTGGTTGATTCCGGGAATCGACCAGCCACCGGCCGCGCGGGCGGCCGGTGGCTGGTTAATTCCCGCGCGGCCGGTGGCTGATTGATTCCCGCGCGGCCGGTGGCTGGTTGATTCCCGGAATCATCTAGGCACCAGCCGGGCGGGGGAATCAACCAGCCACCAGCTGGCCGCCCGGCTGGTGACTGGTTGATTCCGGGAATCAACCAGCCACCAGCCGGGAGGGTGGCTGGTTGATTCCCTTGATTCCGGGAATCAACCAGCCACCAGCTGGTTGCCCAGCCCAGCTGGTGGCTGGTTGATTCCGAGAATCAACCAGCCACCAACCGGCTACCTGGTTGATTGCTAGTTGATTCCGGGAATCAACCAGCCACCAATTGGCCGCCCGGTTGGTGGCTGGTTGATTCCGAGAATCAACCAGCCACCAGTCGCCCGCCCGGCTGGTGGCTGGATGATTCTAGGGAATCAACCAGCCACCAGTCGGACGGGCGACTGGTGGCTGGATGATTTCGGGAATCAACCAGCCACCAGCGGCGGGAATCAACCAGCCACCAGCGGCCCACCCGGCTGGTGGCTGGTTGATTCCCGGAATCAACCTACCACCAGCCAGGCAACCGGCTAGTGGCTGGTTGATTCCCGGAATCAACCCACCACCAACTGGGCGACCGACTGGTGGCTGGTTAATTCCCGGAATCAACCAGCCACCAGCCGCCCGCCCGGCTGGTGGCTGGTTGATTCCCGGAATCAACCAGCCACCAGCTGGCCACCCGGTTGGTGGTAGGTTGATTCCGGGAATCAACCAGCCGGGCGGGCGACTGGTTGCTGGTTGATTCCGGGAATCAACCAGCCACCAGCTGGCCGCCCGGCTGGTGGCTGGTTGATTCCGGGAATCAACCAGGAATCAACCAGCCACCAGCCGCCCGCCCGACTGGTAGCTGGGTGATTCCCAGAATCAACCAGCCACCGGCCGAGCCGTTTGCTGGTGGCTGGGTGATTCCCGCAATCATCTAGCCACCGGCCGGGTGGGTGGCTGGTTGATTCCCCGAATCAACCAACCACCAGCTGCTCGCCCTGTTGGTGGCTCCGCCCGACTGGTGGCTGGTTGATTCCCCGAATCAACCAGCCACCAACCGGTTGCCCGGTTGGTGGCTGGGTGATTCCCCCACCCGGCTAGTGGCTGGGTGATTCCGGGAATCACCCAACCACCATCCAGGCGGCCAGCTGGTGGCTTGTTGATTCAGGGAATCAACCAGCCACCAGTTGGGCGGCAGCCGCCCAACTGGTGGCTGGTTGATTCCCTGAATCACCCAGCCACCAGCCGGGCGATTGACTAGTGGCTGGTTGATTCCCAGAATCAACCAGCCATTAGCCGGCCGCCCGACTGGTGGCTTGTTGATTCCCGGAATCACCTAGCCACCAGTCGGGCGGGTGGGTGGTGGTTGGTGTGGCCGGCTGGCGGCTGGTTGATTTTGGGATTCAACCAGCCAGCAGTTGAGTGGCTAGCTGGTGGTGTTGGCTGGTTGATTCCCGAATAAACCAGCCACCAGCTGGCCGCCCGGCTGGTGGCTGGTTGATTTACGGAATCACCCAGCTACCAGCCGGGCGGGCGGCTGGTCGCTGGTTGATTCTCGGAATCAACCAGCCACTAGCCGGCCGCCAGGCTGGTGGCTGGTTGATTCCTGGAATTACCCAGCCACCAGCCAGGCGGCTGGTGGCTAGTTGATTCCGGGAATCAACCAACCACCAGCTGGCCGCCCGGCTGGTGGCTGGTTGATTCCCGGAATCACCCAGCCACCATCTGGGTGGACAGCTGGTGGCTGGTTAATTTCTGGAATCAACCAGCCACCAGCTGTCCGCCCCGCTGGTGGCTGGGTGATTCCGGGAATCAACCAACCACCAGCCGGGCGGACAACTGGTGGCTGGTTGATTCCCGAAATTACGGAATCACCCAGCCACCATCCGGGCGGGCGGTTGGTGGGTGGTTGATTCCCGGAATCAACCAGTGGCCGGCTGGTGGATGGGTTATTCCCAGAATCACCTAGCCATCAGCCGGGTGGCCACCGGCTGGTGGCTGGGTGATTCCGGGAATCAACCAGCCACCAGCCACGCACGCGGCTGGTGCCTGGTTGATTCCCGGAATCACCCAGCCACCAGCAGGGGCTGGTGGCTGGGTGATTCTGGGAATGAACCAATCGCCCGCTCGGCTGGTGGGAATCACCCAGCCACCTGGAATCAAAAGCAAAAGGAGAGATAGTTAACATTTATTAAAAACCACAATTATTGATTAACTATCTTATAGACATTTGCGAGATGAAGGAGATTAGGTTCTGGATTTATTTTCTGGCACAGGTAAGTTTTATTATATGGAATTGAATTTCAATATGTTATTTTTTAATTAATATGTCATTGTACTAATTTAGTTCATTATTTCTTTTGTGCTTGATAATTAGGTACAATACTAGCATGTTGCCTTCAAAAAGGAAGAAATTGCATTGCAATTGAAAAAGATCAAGTACAGTGCAATTTCATTCAACAAAGAATTAATGTTCTTCAATTTCTTCCAGATGCAATGCAAGAAATTGGGTTGAATAAAGGGGACTTTAGTGAATCACGTGTGGCAAAAAAGGCAAAGGAACCTCAACCACCATTACATGGAATGTTTGGAAAGACATACATTGGGAGATTCACAGACATCAAAGACCCATTAGAAGAGGAAAGTGAGTAAAAGGAAACAGAAAATATTGTAGAAAAAGACAATGATGAAACTCTAGAGGACGAAGAGTTTGGATTGCGTGACATTGTTGATTAAATTTAAGTTATGCTTGTAAATCAAGCTTTGCAATGTTTTGACTTTGATATTTTATTAGAATAATAAACACTCAATTAGGGTTGTTATACGTTCAATATTTGTAATATGTGATTTTCATATTGATTTTTAAGTTAATCATTATTTTTTGAAAAAAAAAATGATTATTATTATTTTTTTGACATGAAATTCATAAAAAAAGCTATTATTTAATCGTTTTTTGTTAAAATTATCGTATAAAAATTGTGATTTTGACATGTCAATTCTAGCAAAAATTATCAAAACATGTAGTTTTTTAGTTATATTTATGTTAAAAATGGTTATTTTTATGTCCATTGTTAAAAAATATTGTTCTTTACAAACAATTATTTCATGTGGATTCAAAAATTAATTATGTATAAATATGTAGAATATCGAAAATTCTAAATATCAACCTCCTAATTTAAAAATGCAAAATAATAAAACCTCACTAAAAAAAAAATTAAAATTAAAATAAAAAAACAAGAAAATGTGAAGAAAACAGCTACTTCAAAAATGATCAAATTTACAAAATAATTATTTACATTTTATACATTAGAAAATTTAAAGCCAAAACACAGGTCTTTTAAAAAAAGGGGGTGATGCAGAATACTCGCTTTTTTAAATCAGCATGAAAATCACTACCATTCTAAAACGATTCTAAAACGTAATGTACATAAAAAAATTAAAGTGCCAAAAAGTATGCTCTAAAAAAAACATGTTCGTTCTGCATCACCCCTTTTCAAAATCAGGTCACTTTTTTGCTATCTCTACGAAACGGGTAACAGTATCAGTTCCCGTTTCAAAGTTTACATTGTTATAAGTGGCCATACTTCTTCGTCCTTCTTCCATTCATCCCTTGCTTCGTTTATCCAATCTGGTTGGATAATAGAAATAGCACAAAACAATGCTTCCACATCCTCATCCTCGAAGAGTCTTCCCATTCGGTAAGGTCGCCATTTTTTAAGTGCACGTAGTATTGCCAACATTTCCTTCTCATAAATAGATTGCTTGAGATGTAGCAGTAAAAATACCTAATCACCTACATCAAAAAGAATTTCACTACGATGTTGATCTACCTGTTGTTTCGTTTGATTTTGCGCCGAAGTGGCATTATCCTTTAAAAGTTGGAGAACTTGTCGTTAATGCTTGATGTGATCTTTCTCTGCTTGAACGTTTTTTTTCTTGATATGTCCTTCTATCTCTAGTGTTTGAGGAGTGGTAATTTCTTCCAATCCTTTACAAGATTTGGTCGAATTCATTTCTTCATGCTCGATGTGATCTTTCACTTCTTGAACATTTTTCTTCTTGATATGTCCTTCTATCTTGATAGTTTGAGGAGTGGTAATTTCGACCAATGAATTACAAGATATGGCTGGATTCATTTCTTCTTTCTCGATGTGATCTTTCACTTCTTGCACCTTTGTCTTCTTGATATGTCCTTCTATCTTGAGAGTTTGAGGAGTGGTAATTCTTGCCAGTTCTTTACAAGATATGGTCTGATTCATTTCTTCTTTCTCTGGGGTGGGGTCCTGGCGTATATCCTCTTCTTTTGATGTTTCTTGATCCTTTTCTTCCTCCTCTTCATATTCTATGTAAAATAATTTCTTCTCAGCACACTTATGACCTTTAGTGCATTTGCTATCACAATTGTAACAAAGCCCTTTTTCTCTTTTTTCTTCCAATTGTTGTGGTGTAATCCTTGTAGGTTGTGGAAGGCTGGGAGAAACAACACTTCCATCTTTATAGTTGTGAGGGGTATGCTTCCTGGTTTCCATAATTTTTCTTTCCACTCTGTCACAAAGCCCTTTTACTCTTTCCAATTGTTGTGGTGTTTCTCTTTGTATCCTCATAATGTGCTATCATTTCCTCCATGAAAATTGACCACGTAACAAGTTGTTTACGAGAACAAAGCCCTTCATACCATAAAAATTGATCCAGTTCTAAATATGAAGATGCAATACATACCTTTTGTAATAGTGGTACACCATGTAGATCAAAATATTGCTCCATCTGAAGTATCCAGTTTACCGGATCGTTGCCATCAAACTTCATCATCTTGCTTTTTCTTGATTTTAGGAGCTCGATCTTGAAACGACTGTAACTTTGTACTTTCGAATCTTTAAGTTCTAAAATTGTGATCTGTAGTAGCCCTCTACATCCTCTTTCCAATGCCACTAGTCTAATCCAAATTGGATTCTCCAAGGATGAGTTATGCCAAATCTCCCACAGTGACCTGATTATAGACTAGTTCAGTAGAGAAAACTTGTACGACATGACAGGTGTCCCTGTTTCAATCTTTGGCTCTGAAAAATATATACAAGAAACTATAGTCCGTCCTCTTTCTGTACCTTCTTACGAAACTTCAACCCGATGCTCAGAGAGAAAGTTATGACGATTTTCCCCAGGTCACCTGTTTGGAATGTAATTCAGGAGTCTGCAAAAATACCAACTTCCTCATATCATATCTCCGCAACTATAGCAAGAAAAGAACTGAAATTTGGATCTGAGCTTCAATGTGATATTGTCTCAAATGGGTTTTTTTTTAGCTTCTAAAATGTCACAGAAACAAAGTTATAGCGAAAATGCCACGATGACCTGTTTGGAGCAGCGAAACCCTAGAATCCAAAGCTTTGATACCAAATGTTATGAAACCAACTCACAAGAAGATAGAAAAGAGAGATCAACGCCTTAGAATTCAGCCTCTTCGAGGGGTAAACCTCCTTTACGTTACACAAATGAGCAATTCTTTGATGATACAAATGAAAAGACCTCCTTTCTATATATAGGAGTCTAAGGGGTCATAACATAATCAGAGCCGACATAACAATAATAATGTAAGCGCACAATAATAACAATAGTGGGCTTCTATGTGGCACAATAGTAACAATATGGGCACTACATGGTACATCAATATAATAAGTGGGTTGTACTAATAACAATAAGGGGTTACACTAGTAGTATAGGGGCCTAACAGATACTTAGGCAACAAATCCCTAATAGAAGGATACTGACTTTTCTCTTTAGGATCTTCAATCAATGAAGGTTCATACAATCTCAAGTTTTATGCATTAATGACTGAATAGATCTGCATATAAGCTGGAAAATCAAGGCCAAAATCATTTTCACCAATTTTATCAAGTATCTTGAAAGGTCCATACCTTATTGCTTTTAGCTTCTTACCTTCACCTTGCATTCTATCTTTGCTGATGTACATCTAGACTTGATCACCAACTTGAAAACTATGCTCAACTCGACGCTTGTCATGTCTTGCCTTGTACTTGGCTTGACTTATTTCTAGTTGTTCCTGTACTGCCTGGTGAATTTCCTAGATTTGTTCAATGAACTTGGTTTATTTTTCCACATCACTGTGTCCATCAACTGCTATGTCTTTACCAAAGACAAAATCCAAGGGAGACTTTGGTATAAAACCAAAACAAGTCTCAAAAGGAGATCTCTGAGTAGAAGAGTGCTTAGCACGATTGTAAGCATGTTGCACATAACACAAATGCTCATCCCAAAACTTGGGATGCTTGCTGCAATAGCCTTTGAGAAACTGGATCAATGTCTTATTGATCACTTCTTTTAGACCATCTGTTTGTGGATGAAATGTTGTGCTCTTCTTCAACATGGTTTCCATCAACTCCCATAAGCTTGACCAAAACTTCCCAACAAATCGAGAGTCTCGATTAGATACAATAGAAGTGGGTAACCCAAAATGAACCCATACATTCTGAAAGAATAACTTTGTTGTTAGTTCAGTTGTAACCTGCTTGTGACATGGTATTAAAATACACATTTTACTGAACCTATCCACAACAAAATACAAATAATCATGACCTTTCCTAGATTTTGGCAATCCCCCAAAAAAATCCATGGAAACACTTTCCCAAGGACGAGAAGGAATTGGAAGTGGAGTTTACAAGCCTAATTTCTGATTATTGGGCTTGCTTGTAGCACATATAGTACACCCTTTGATATATCTAGAAACTGTCTCATGCATTCTGGGCCAATAACAGAACCTTTGCAATTGTGCAACTGTTTTACTTACACCAAAATGACCTAATATGAGAGAAGTATGTGCTTCTCGGATTATGTTAACTCTTTCAATTTGTGGAATGCATAACTTTCCAAAATGATATAAGAGTTGTTCCATTACATAATAATCCAATTCTTCTACTTGCTTTCCATGACTTAAAGTTGCATATACATCTTTAAAATCTACATCTTGAGCATATTGTTCAATGTAACTTTCATGCATTACTGAGTTATGCTTAATTATAGTAGATTCATTTATGATTGGTCTTGATAACATGTCTGCAACCTTATTGTGTATGCCCTTCTTATATCTGGTGGCAAGATGAAATTGCTGTAGAAAACCCATCCACCTATAATGTCTTGATTGCTGCAATTTAGTTTGTGAGTGCAAATATTGAAGTGGTTGATGATCTGTATGTATGATTGTTTCTTTACCCATTAGGTAATGTTTCCACTTTTTCACACTTTGTACTAATGCACACAATTCTTTATCATATGTGGGATAATTAACTATTGTAGAAGTAAATGTATCAGAATGATAGCATATGGGTTGTTGCATCAACACTGCTCCCATGGCATAGTCACTGGCATCTGTCTCAATCTCAAATCGATGTTGAAGATCTGGCAGTGCTAGTATTGGTGCTGTATTGATTTTCTCTTTTAAGGTGTCGAAGGCTTTCTGTTGTTTGCCTCCCCACTTAAAGACCCGTTTCAATCCTTTTAAAGCATGTAATGGAGCTGCAATCAAAGAAAAGTTACCAATAAACTTTCTCTAGTATTGTGTTGCCCCTAGGAAACTCCTAACCTCTGTAGCAGATTTGGGTTTAGGCCAATTCACAATGACTTCAACCTTAGAGGGATCTATATTCAATTCACCACCCCCAACAATATGACCCAAATAATTTAAATATGTTTTGCCAAATTCACATTTTGACAGTTTTACAGAGAGATTTTCTCTTTTTAAAACATCTAAAGTCTGCTTTACATTCTTTGCATGCTTTACATGGTCTTCCCATGTCTTACTAAAAACAAGAATGTCATCTAAATAGACAATTACAAAATCATCAATAAATGGTCTGAGTACATCATTCATAACTCTCATAAATGTAGTAGGAGCATTAGTTAAGCCAAAAGGCATAACCAACCATTCATACAGTCCTTGCCTTGTCTTGAAAGCAGTCTTCCATGCATCATGATGTGCAACTCTGACCTGATGATAACCACTTCACAAGTCTAACTTAGAAAAGTAAACTGCTTCTTTCAATTGATCTAATAAATCATCAATACGAGGAAGAGGATAACGATTCTTGATCGTTATTTTATTTAGTGCTCTATAATCAATTCACATTCTCCACAAACCATCTTTCTTTCTCACCAACATGATTAGAGATCCACATGGTGATGTTCTTGGTCATATAAACCCTTTATCGAGCAACTCTTGTACCTTCTTCTTTATCTCTGCATTCTCTAAAGCTGACAACTTGTACATTCCAATGTTAAGTAATGGAGCATCTTGCTGCAAATAAATATCATATACTATTTCTCACTTGGGTGGCAGACCTTTTGGTTCTTGAAATAGAACACCATAATCTGAAACAATTTTAACTAAATCAGCTTTCTGTTTAGAATCATATCCTTCAAATGCATTGCATTTTTTAGGATCCTTTACCTTTACAACCATTAGTAAAAATTGCTTACTTGAATTCACAATTCTTTTCATCTGCCCTAAGTTTATGAGAGAATAGTTATCTTTGAGTTTATGAGCTCTTACAATGTATTCTATTCCATTATTAGTGAGTTGATACTTATTCTCAGCTCCATAGAAAATAGCTTTCCTATCATACAAGTATGGGCTTCCCAAAACAATACCACATATATCCAATGGAACTATATCTAATTCAACCTCATCTACAAATGTTGATCCAATAGAAAACTTAAGTTTACATTGTCTCGTTACTTGTAGCTTTTTTTTATCACACACCCAACCTAATGGATATGGCTTCTCATGAGGTTTTGTTTGTAATCCCAACTTCTTTACAATTGTTTCAGAAATCGAATTTACTTGTGATCCACTATCAAACAAAGTATCAATATTATTGTGCTTGGAAATTACTTTAATACGAAAAAGCTCATTTCTTTCCATTTCATTATTTTCATTATCAGCAGATTGTGCAAAATTATTTGTGGATGCTTCAGAATCTTTACCTTTAATACATGTGGTTGTAACTGTTGTTTCATCGCCTAAATCTGATCCCAAGGCCTGTTGAATAGCAACAACATTCTTTTTCTCCTTACCACCAAACTTATTAGGTTTCCATTCTGGATGCAAAAATCAGCAGTGTGCCTCATCGTGTCTTTCTTTCTTGCAATGAGTGCATGAAGGTTTATCCTTCTTTACAGTGTTTTCTTTCCTCTCCTTCCATTTTAGTTTCTTCTTTTCCTTGCTCTTGGTTACAGAATATTTAGATGATCCCCCAACCTCTGGGTTTACATTCTTACCTCTAACTTCTAGATGTGTGGCTTGAACTGATACATCATCTAAGCTAGAGGGATTAAACATGAGAATAGTATGCTTTAAATAGCTATGAAGACCACCTATATACTTCAATAAAGCCTCAGGTGAGTCTAATGATATACCAAGAGTTAAAGCTCTCTTTCTCAATTCCTGAGTATAACTTTGTACACTTTGACCCTTCAACTGACAAAGAGTTTTCCAACTCATCATTGCCTACTGCATGTAAGCTAAAGGATAGAATTGATTTTTGATACCAGAAACAAATTCATTCTAGGTAGAGATGATTTTACCATGCTTTTACAGATCAAATTGTGTCTTGCCTTCCCACCATAGTAGTGCAGTTCCTCCAAGTCGAAGGATAGCCTACTGAATCTTCTTCCTTTCTGAATCAACTTTATATACCCTTCAATATACATCAATTTTTCCTATCCAATTATCTAGCTTTTCTGCATTGAGTTCTCCATCATAAATTGGCAAATCAAACTTCACATCTAATTTGATTAAGGAAGTTTTCTTCTTCTTCTTAGAAGAGCTAGAAGATGATGAGGATGACGAAGGAGATGCTGGAGGAGATGGCGGAGGAGGAATTTTCCCTTTCCCTTTGCCTTCTGGAGGGGCAACTAGAAAAGGTTCCTCTGCTCCTTTGATTGGTTTAGGTGTTGAAGTGCTTTCACCTCGACCCTTCTTAAATTCCAAATACATCTCTTCCACCATGGCTCAGAGTGTCTTAAAAATTTCTATAAAATGAGATTCTGATCCCAATGGAGCTTCCTCTACCATTCTCCTCTGAGAATAGACTCTTCCAATCTCTAGATTAGCCTCAACACGTTCTCCTTCTCCTAGTCTAAGCTTTAATCTAGTTAGCATTCAAAATCTAGCACAAGCTTGTCTAACCTTAACAAAACTGAAACCAAATTCTCTGATACCACTTGATCTAAAAATGGATGTTAAATCAAGAAGAAAAGGTATTACAAACTCATGTGCAGGAATTCCTATATTATTTAGTGCAACAGATCGAAAATATTGTGAATAATATAGACAATGAACAGTTATAAAACATAATAAACACACACATCAAAACAACAAATAATCGAGGAGTTCACCATACTTCTTGGCTACATCTCCTGGTCTAGCTTTCAGTGTCAACCTCTATATTATGTCTTCAAGAACAAAGTTTACAGGTGTGAGCTCAATCAGAGCCATACCATAACAACAATGATAGTACACAGGGATTTTACTCGAAAACCTCAAGTCTAAAGAGTGCACAGACTCTCCCTCTTAGTGCCTCTGATCAACTGTTCGTATCTGTGTATTTTCTCTGACTCTCTGTCTCTCATTTTCTCTTGCTCTTTCTTTATCGCTGCCCTATCTGTGCTGCCATTGGATGGCTTTTAAGCCTATCAGCCCTGTCTGTTCACCTTCCCTCTTCGGGCTCTCTGGCTCCTGGGCGCTATCCCTTCATCTCCTTCTTGAGAATTTAAACAATCATTGTAAATGCTTGAATCATCAAGGCCACCTGTTTGTAACGGAAAGGACCACTGGCATGGGTGAAATCCTCAGGAATACGTTTCTCAGTTTACACAGAGAAATACACCAAAACAGTGAGAATTTATGCCAAGCTAGACTTCAAATGATATTGAATCCGACCTATAATCCTATTGGGTCCGTTGTTGCATCATTATCACTAGTTGCAAGTGCTCATCTGCCATGGTCTCCTTTGTATTTCGGTGTTATACAAAAATACATTAAAACTGCGAAAAACCTGACAAAACGCTGCCTAGCGGATTTCAAATTTTATAGTGCCACATCTATAACCCTGTTGGTCCGTAAAATAGCTCGTTCATCATCCACTGTCCAATCAGTGATCGATAATCAATGGCTAACGATCATTTCCAGTAGCCCACTTACACAGAGATTACCCGCCCGAAAAAATGGTTTTCTCTCTCCTTCGGTGTGCTACGTGTCAGCTGGTGTATGGAATCGGGTGGATCCTCTCCAATACTACTTACCACCTGAAGCCCACTGGAAATACCGCTTACCACATAACTCAAATCCTTTGTTTTTTTATTTCATAACTCCTTCGGGTCCACCTGTGTTAAGTCCTCCCTTTAGTTTTTTTGCTATGCGATATTGATTATTTATCCCCACCATTGATTTGTGCGCTTGATCCATGATCCATGTTATATTGCTAACTGCAATTTCAATTCCCTTATAGCTAAGGTCTGAACACAATGCTTGCTTTCTCTCGATGCAATATCTCGATTTAATCTTGTTCGTTGATCTGGCCGATTTGACGGCTCTGGTGCAATGAGACTTCATTCTTTGTTTAACTCTGTTTTCTGCCATTCCTTCAATGTTTCTCTACGATACTCTATTTCCGATATTTAAAGACTTAGAGGTTTCAAGATCCATTTTGGATCACAAACTTAGATAATCTTTCTCTCTACAAAGTGAGTTGAGCATTAATTGATGCCTTAAATGCCAATACATCAGGGGGAAGTAGAGGATGAGGGGGAAAGCCCACCTAACCCAAATTACATGGATAGAAGCCAATGGTTGTGATTGTGGTTAGTAGGGCACACCAGTGGAAGATTTTAATACCAAAAAATAGCTCTCTCCATTCTCACCAAAAAATTTGAGAGATTAATTTTTATTGATCTTGAAGAAAACAATTCTTAAGCACTTTAATTTTATGAAAAAAATGATTTTAAATAATGAAAAAATTGCAAAAAAATAATATCACAAATATCTTACAAAGATATATAAGGCATTCTCCAATGGAGAAAGAAATGCTAAGCATAGACTCGATGAATATAGAAATTTTAAGTTAGTCATAGACTGAGTGAATATAGAAGTTTTGTTTTAAGGATAACATATATGTGATGATAAATTTGATTCCAAATAAAATTGGGAACTAAAATATTTATTTAAGGTTCTTCATATTTGGTATAAAAACACAACTTCACATGAGATAATATTTGTAAATATGTTTTATGTGCCTTTAAGAATGTTCTTTGTACATGAATAATCTAATGACAATTGATTTTGTTTTCATTCATTACCTTTATGCCCAAAGTATATAGCATTGGTTACAAATAAAACTAGCATATATTCAATTTGACTCTAGATTTACCAAGCACCAAGAGGGATCAAATATCTCAAGATGCAAACATCCTTTTCAATGGAAAACTTAAGGAAATATTTTCACCTCAAGAGATTTCAATTCCTCTTGGTGCTTGATAGATATTGAATTAAGATAGATCTATGTTGGTTCTTAACATTACTATTTATATTTGATAAAATTCACATCTCTATATGTAGAAATACACTTTTTTTATGTTCATTGTTTCATATATATGTGTGTGTGGGTGCGTGTCCTTGGCATTTTTCTTTGACATGCTTTATAACTTTTAAACTTATATATATATATATATATATATATATATATATATATATATATATATATATATATATATATATATATATATATATATATATATATATATATACATGATTTTTAAATTATATGTTTATTAATTAAATTTAAACATGAAATTATGAAATATCATGGATATGAAAATGAATAATCATTATTTAAATTTCTTTTAATGCGATATGTATATTATGAATTTTTTCATGAAGAATTTGTTTATAATTTTATTAATGAAAACAAAATTACAATATAACAAATTGAATTGAATAGACTTATTACTACCACTATTTTTTATTTTTTTTAATTAAGATGACTTTATGTTTTATTTTTTATTTTTTATTTAATGCTTTATTGGAATATATGATATAACACACACTACAACATCTCTCTCATATTAAACTATAGAACACCTCTCTAACCAAAATGAAAACTCAGTATATAATTTGTAATAAAATTATAGACACTTGTTTGGAAGTTTATTAGTCCTTGCCTCACTAGGGACTATAACATTCACCTTAAGGTGAAAATCCCTTGTCTCTTAATTAGTTTGTCATTTTTTGTGGATTTTTAAGATCTTTAACAAAAGTTTTCAGAAAATGTTGAATGTTTTTTTGTAAATTCAAAAATAATTTCCTAATTTTTTAAAATCTTATTTCTAATTTTTTATTGGTTGAGCGAGTGTTGATGTGACATAATTCCCTTGGTGGAGGGAAATTTAATATTGGTATTTGTCAATTCCTAACAAATCATTTTAAAATGGAAATTAGAGTAATTTTCTAAATAACCATTATGTCGGTGAGTGCTCTGACACTGACACTGAAACAATGCTCTAAGTAAGTCCTTTACATAAGTGGGGAGAGTGTTCCATCGGTGAGTGATCTAACAATGACATTGACACTGACACTGCATTTACCTCTTTTTTCATTTTAATCTTTTTTCCATTTTAAACTTTTATAGGTTCAACTGTGCAGAATGAAAGATATGCAGAAGAGGGGGTATGTGCAGGATAACAAGGGTGCAGAGGGAAATTTTTTTCGTAGATAAGAAATTATTTTAACTTTAAGAAAAAAAATTAGTATCAAATATTAAATGAATTTTCATTTGAATGTGTGCGAAAAAAAGTGTTGTGTGGGAGAATGAGTGTGCACAACAAGGAACATAAAATTTCATTTGGAATGCTCTGCATATCCACATACATTTCCTCCTTATACGCTTCTTCCACATACCTCTCAACACTACATATTAATTAATTAATTAGTAATTTTAGCTTATTAAAGTTTGGAGCATGAAAATTTTGGTTTGCGTGTATATCGAGTGTGAAATAAGGGTGGGTGATTAAGCTTGTTTGATTTGATATCAAAATGAAAAGGAGTTGTGGAAACACTGGTTTTCCAATGATCCCATGTGTGGTTTTAAAAACTATGTTCGACGAATTTGTTAATTTAAAAATTGTATCAAAGTAAAAACAACCGTAATCTTGGTATTCATGGTTCCTGAGTACTCTGTACATTTGTGAATTAAATTCTTACTTTTCAACATTAGATGAAGTGTCTTTTTAATGCATGTAAGGAAGAAGTATTGTGCGAGATAACAAGTGTGCGAAGCAATGAAAAAGAACTTTCTCTCGGAATGTTTCGTATCTCCACATACATTCCCCATTCACACGCCTCTTCTACACACTTCCCTCCCATGCAACACTACATATTAATCAATTAATTAGTGTTTTTGGCTTATTAAAGTTTAAGGCATCAAAAGTTTGGCTTATGTGTATATCAACTGCGAAATAAGGGTGGGTGATTAACTATCCACACTATTATGTTGACGTGGACTTGTTTTATTTGATATCATGATGCAAAGGAGCTACGGAAAAACTACTTTATCGGTGATATGATGTGCAATATTTAAAACTATGTTCAATGGCTTTGATCATTTAAAAATTATATCAAAGTAGAAAAAATGAACCTTGGCATTCATAGTTCCTGAATAGTATGTTCTTTTGTGATCTCACATTTGTGAATTAAATGTTTATTATCCAATATTAAATGAAGTGTATTTCTAATGCATCCAAGGAAGAAGTGTTTTGTGGGAGAACATGTGTGTAGAGAAACGAACAAAATCTTTCTTTTGCAATGTTCCATACTTCTACATACATTCTTGCACACTACATATTAATCAATTAATTGGAAGTTTTGGCTTATTGAAGTTTGGGGCATGGAAATTGGGAAATTCACTGTAAAATACCCCCAACTATCCTTATCCCCATCTAAGGGTAGAAGGAGGCAGTTACTATGCTGACCCAACTCCCAATGTTCCGTGAAGGGAATAGGGTCTGAAAAATTATGAAAATTTTCCAACTCTTAAAAACCTTAAGAAAACATCACCATTATATTTATCTTGTTGATACTTTCTAACAATATAAAATTTACCTCAATCTGACTTACATATCGAGAGATATGGCTAATTAAATTTTAGCCAATAAAATCCTACCACAACAACATTAGTCCCATGTGACACCAATGTGTTATCTTATGTTGTGCCTATGTGGCTATTTTTCCATAGAGGACAAGCCCATGTGGAACAATCACATTCCTCCTTAATAATTTTTGGTTGGATTTCTTGCATGAAATACACATCACAACTCCCATCAGAGCCCTGACCCTGACCTGGACTACTAACCTGTGATTGACCTACTCTATCCAACTAGCTTAACCATAACCTGGCCAAATGGTCTAAACCCGATCTTGTTGGCTGGCCCAACCATACCGCCACCAACTGATTCATGAGACTCGACCATACCGCTAGGACCGACTCCTCCACCAAGCCCAACTTACCATCATGGCTGACTTGCTGACCCCTCACCTGAGGTCATGCCTGCATAATGCCTTGCCTTATAAATGCTCAACACTTATAAATTCTAATATTTTTGCATAACCTCAATCATGCGTGACTTTTCTATGCATATAATTCTTCTGTTGCACATTGGCCATGAAGGTCATAATTGATGTGCCTAAGAAAATGAACTAAAGTTCTCAATATGCATAAATTGTATTTACTTCTAGATTTCACTGGGATGATTAAAAGACTTGACCATCATATACCCAATAAAAACATAGAGAGAGCATGCGTCTGAGTGAACTGCTTAGCATTATAGCAAAATCAACATGACCTCTCAATTTGGTCACAATATGCATTCCCTTCCATGGATCATTACACTCAAACCATTAGTGAAGCATATTGAAGTCACATAGATAAATTTACACAAAGCTCTCTAGAATACATTACAGAACTAGTCAAGGTAATCCCAACCAGTTGACTTGGCTTGACTTGACCAAATCAGTAAAAAAGACTCATCTAGTTGATTTTCCTCAATGAGTCAAAATCAATGAAATGAAATAACTAGTCAAGTTAGCTCAACTTGAGAATACAAGACCAATCAAGATAATCCCAACCAATTTACTTGCCTTGACTTGACCAAGGCAATTGAAATACCCAACTAGTTGATTTTCCTCATCCAAACAAAATCAAATAAATGAATTAACCAGTCGACTTACCTCGACTAGAGAAGATCAGTTGAAATGACCCAATTAGTTGGGTTACCTTGACTAGAGAAATTATTCAAAACCTCTATTTAGGGAAAAAATAAAACTGAACAATGCTCTCAAACCATACATAAATTAATGATTACATTGAAGTTAGCCTTCCTTAGAATAACATAGACATTGAAGAATCTCAGGAATTTAACCTATTCCTCATAGAGTACATATAAAGTTAGAATTTCCAATATTATAGGAAAAAAATAATCCATGTATTTAAAATGGTAAAAATTGCATAGTAAATATTCATATAACATTCTCTGGCTCATAAGGAATAAAAAACACTTATCTTATAATGAAATATCTAGCAATTGGGACTCTAACTCTCCACCCAAACTTAGAAAAGTTGTAGCCAAATATTTCTTGTAGCTAGGATCCTCAAGCCAGATTCTAGAACTTGAAAAGGAGCGTTCAATGAAGTAAAAGCAATGCTTCTAGATGAAACAAGGACTCCCCAATTAACCCACCTTTCCCACCAACTAATTAGTTAATCAAATGCATAGGGACACACTTCCCTCAATTGTTCTCAACATTTTTTTTCCAGTGTCGTATCACAAGCCTTTACTCAGTTTTGCTAAACGTGGAACATGGATCACATTATCGACCTCTTGGAAAATCGTCCTAATTCTGACGAAAAACAAACATCGGTACACCAACAAATGGATGAATCATATTTCATCAAAATCTCAATAGAAGGACTCTTAGGGTTTCGTACAATCAATGATCAACATAGCTCTACAAATGAAAGACTACTTACTTTGACAAAACAATTTGTTAGAAGACCAACAACAATCCACGTCACTCTAGCTTCACTCCCTGACATAGGTGTCAAAAGAGTGACAGAAAAGTGCATGTCAATAGATCATTGATGGGCCATTTTTTGTGACAAATGTTCTATATCATCAATGTTTTCATTCATCGTACATAGGCAAGTTGTAACCGACATAAGGCTGGAACCAAGAACTATTTTGTGACACTAGCATCCATCGTAACTGCGATAAGTAGATACCATTGTAAGACTAACGTTAGGTGTTACTTTTGTGATGGTTCTGCTATATGGCTGAGGTTAGCTGCCATCGTATGTTCCAACATAAGAGTGACAAGTAGCAATTAGTAACCCTTGTAAGACTAACAATAGTCACTTTTTTTTATTATATTGCAATACAATGAACACAATGAATCTTCTCTACTCCATAAAGCACTGGGAGACTTAGAGATATAGTTGCTTATTAGTATGGCTCTACTTAGAAATGGTATCATCATACGTAAAATCCCATGCATCCACATCCATGGTGGCCATTCATGGATGTAAATTCATTCAAGGATATAAACTCATATACTATTAGATGTATATGTTATAGATTATTAGCATTGAGCACATAGTCCAAGGTGTCACAAAATGATTGCAAATTAATATTCATAGTGACAAGTGTGATTAGCTATGAAATTCCAAGATTTCTTACAAATAATCAAATAAATGCAATAGAATTATAGTTAAAACTATGTTTTGTAGTGTTAACAACATGTTGTGAGAACGACATAAAGCTACAAGTCATTACCAATAGTACAAACTACAAAAGTAGACTAGTAAATGATTCAAAAGGTGCAATATGACCTCATACTTTGATGATGAGTGTCAAGAATGTAAATCACCTCTAGCACAAATATGTGAACCATGGTGCATGATTATGGGGGGAAATATGAATTTTACAACCCAAGTTCTCTAGTGTTGTTTTTCTCATGCACAGATAGTGTCATCTCCCTTAAACATAGTTGATTTGGTAGAAAAAAAAGAGTGTTTTCCATATCTAATTGAAAGTACAACAATATATTTATCTAATTATTGGAAATAAAATATGAAATAATTGATAGGGTTCACATTAGAACCCCAAGTCCATACATGTTTGTATAGTGTTAGGTTCTTAATTTCAAGAAGGAATCATATGCCACATGAAACTTAATATAGATTCTAGTACAATAATTTATCCTTGAGAGTTGAAGTTGATGGTGATGTTGGACCTATCGAGATAAATTCAATGTATACTCATGATAACCATATTTTTTTCTCCAGTTTTGTGACATTTATAATTTACCCTCTCAAAGTGTTATCATTCACATTAAGAGGGAAGTGTTTTGTATTTTTGAAGTGAAACAAACTTCAATTTATACAATGCAATTCCAAAATCTAATCTTACGTACACGTAAGTTCAACATGTTGAGGATAAGGTAAATAATCCTACCAATGGACATATCCTCTATCGCATGGTGTCAAATTGACCTTTATTTTAAAAGTGCACAACATGGATGGTAGAGATTGTTGAGATATCGATCAAATGGCCAAAAACTAATAGCACAGAACCAACATGCTCAAACCATAATTCCACACCAACATTCTTTATTTGTCACATAAAAAAAAAAAAAAAAAACATTTTTTATATGTGGCACACTAATATTGATACCAAACATCCAAATCGTTGGTTTCCAATACAACCTATTTCCACTCACTATACCATCAATGGTTTTGAGTCACATCAATGTTTGTCATCAAGGTAGGGCCCACCATGCCAAATCATATTATCCCTCAGCTAATCACAAAGTGACACCTTTCTACAAGTGAAGGGTATACAATTTAACCTCTAGCTGATCAAATTCATTTGATCATTTTGTGTCTGTGGAAAAAAAATTCCACCTATTCTTCACCAACGATCAACCATAACTGGTACACAGTCGGCCAAATGGTATTCTCATATCATTGTTTTTTGTTTTTAGCTCTTGTTTGTTAAAATTTTAAAATGAAAATGCCAAAGGGGAAAAATCATATGCCCCAAACTGTGAGCCCTATCCATTATGAAACCCCGCAAGGACCAGTAAATCATAATGACTCTACATTGGTTTATTGAGACACTAACGTCTTCAAAACCAAATGTGAGTTCAATCTCTATGAACTTAGAAATTGGGAATTCCAACATTTCTAGGACTAGTAGGGTTCATCCTTGGTCTGGGAATCATATCTTACTCAATTTATTTCCCCTCAAACCTACCATTTCCCAAAATTAATTACTTGATTCTTTGATAATTACTTGCCAAAACAAAATGCTATCATTTCTAAAGCTAGAAACCTATTTTTCTGAATTACCTCCCAATCTATATTAGAAATTCTAGGCCTAGTGATACTTGCGAAAGTTTAGCATCTTACTAATGAAGGCGTAAATTCCACATACCACAATCTCTCTCCAAATGAAACAAAGTCAATTTTAGAATTCCTTTTACCCCTAGAGCTGAAAGTCATGATAACAACCCCCCATATTCATCAAGTATTTTTCCATAGATATCTAAATAAATTATTTCTATGATCTTCTCATTCTTAGATTATGACCATGAACAAGAAGTTGATGAATGTATTCTAGGGTTCCTTTTGTAGGTTTTAACCGAGTACATAAATTACCTGCATACGAATTCTAAAAAACAGAAAATAAACAATGTGAGAGCATAACACATATACACAAAGAATTTCCCCTAGATCCCAAAATTGGGACTACCAGCTTGATTTTTCATTATATTCCTTTCAATATTACAATACATATATATACATGCCGAAGCATCCAATACCATGGACCAAAAACCATTGCGTCCAAAACCATGTGCAAAAACCATGCACAAAACCATAGGCAGGTCTTCCCAACCTAATATAGGGTCCAAAAACAAATTCCCCGGGGAGCTGCCCCAAACCCCTTAGAGGGGGGCTACCCACCCCCCTCAAACCCCTTGGACAGGGGGGGTTTCGACCCCCCCTGTGACCACCCCGCTGCATAATCGGTGCAATGAAGGGGGGGCTCCGCCCCTCCTCTAACCCCCCAGTTAAGTAGGGTAGCTAGTCGTGGAAAGAATATAACACAACCCAACATTCTCCCACTTGTTGTTTTCTTTCCACACTGGGACATAAGAGATCGTATTCATTTATCTAGCCCTGCAATGGCCATTGTTTCTCTACACTAAGAGAAATTCTCAGAGATCACAGTTTTTGTCAATGCATCTGCAGTATTCTTCAAAATGTCCACCTTTACCAGCAACACCTTTTTGTCTTCTATCATATCCCTCACAAAGTGATACTGAACATCAATGCGCTTTGTCTTTGAATGGTAAGCAGGCTTATTTGCCAAGAAAATTGCACTTTAGCTATCACAGTCTATCCTTATAGCTCCCTGCACTAACCCCATACTTGAACACAATCTTTGAACCAAGTTGCTTCCTTTCTTGCATGAGTGGCTGCCATGTATTCTACCTCTATAGTTGATAATGCCACTACAGATTATTTCTTACTCATTAGAACTGACTTCACCTCCAAATAGGTTAAACACATGCCCACTTGTAGATCTTCTCTGATCCAGATCTCGAGCCCAGTCTGCATCAACAAAGCCACGAATATCCAACACTCTGTCTAATCCTAGTCTTCCTTGGAGCACAAACCATACTCACTAGTGCCACACAAATACTTGAAAACCCACTTCACTGTTGTCCAATGCTCCTTCCCTAGTTTTGACATAAACCTGCTCAATACTCCCACAACATGTGCAATGTTTGGTCTAGTATAGACCATTGCATACATCAGGATACCGACTGCACTTGCATATGGAACATGGGACATGTCCTCTTCCTCCTCTTGTGCCTTGGGACACTATTCAACAGATAACTTTACACCTACAGGAATAGGAACCTTCACTGGTTTACTATCCTGCATATTAAACCTTTGTAGTATTGTCTCGACATACTTCCTCTGGTTTAACCAGAGCTTACTATTTTCCTGATCTCTTTTAATTTCCATGCCCAAAATATAGTTTGCAGCACCAAGATCTTTCATGTCAAATTTGGAGGACAATTGGGTCTTCAAATCCTGGATAATTTCTTTGTCATTTCCAACCAGCAACATATCATCCACATAAAAGACCAGATAAATAACACGGTCACCAATTAATTTAAAATACACACAGTGATCTGATTTTCTTCTGGGGAAGCCAAGTCCCCGTATAAATGTATCAAATTTCTGATACCACATCCTTGGTGACTGTTTTAACCCATAAAGAGACTTTTTTAACTTGCATACCAGTTCTTTCTTACCCTTCACCGCAAAGCCTTCAGGTTGCTTCATGTAGATCTCCTCTTCTAGATTGCCGTGAAGAAATTTTGTCTTCACATTCATTTGTTCTACCTCAAAATCAAAAGCAGCAACAACAGATAAAAGTAATCTAATAGAAGCTACGTTGGAAACAGGAGAAAAAATATCACCAAAATCAATCCCAGCACATGGGAATAACCTTTTGCTACCAACCGAGCTTTGTATTTCTCCATATTTCTTTCTGCATTTGTCTTCTTCTTGAACACCCATTTGCTACCAATGGGTTTCCTTCCAGCCGACAACTCCACCAGATCCCATGCCTCATTTTTGTGCAAAGATGCCATTTCATCAACCATGGCCTCTTTCCACAATTTTCCATCCTCTGAATCTACTTCTTCCTTCACAGTTCTGGGATCATCGTCAGTAATAGATAAAGAAAAATTTGAACAAAAAGCAGATGGACTATACCTTTCTGGCTACCTTTTTTCTCGAACTAATCTTCTCACAACTGGAGTTTGTGGCTCTTCATCTTCTGATCCTCTTCTACTATAGAGTCTGATTCTTCATCCTTTAGCTCAAATTATATCTTCTGAGGTTCCTTTGATGGGACTTCATGTTTAATAACATTTTTCACCTCTCTGAACACCACAGCTTGGCTGTACACAACCTTCCTTGTTACTAGGTTCCAAATCTTATAACCGTTTAAACCATCCTTATACCCAATAAAGATGCACTTTTCAGATTTACTATCCAACTTTGTTCTTTTCTCCTTTGAAACATGTACATACGCATCACATCCAAATACCCTTGGAAGTGAAATATGGTTTCTTACCATTCCATACCTCTTGTGGAGTCTTATCCTCCAACGCTAATGAAGGTGATCTGTTGACCAGGTAGCATGTTGTCTCCACTGCCTCTGCCCAGAATTCTTGTCCTAACCTGGCACCACTGAGCATGCTTCTTGCCCTTTCCATCAACATCTTGTTCATTCTTTCTGCAACTCCATTTTTTTCAGGTGTTTATGGAGTAGTCTTCTGTCATGCTATGCCACACTTCTTACATAATTCTTCAAATTCCTTATTGCAAAACTCTCCACCGTTATTTGTCCTCAGCACCTTTATCTTCTTCTCTGTATGCTTTTCCACCAGAGCCTTAAATTCTTTAAACCAGTCAAAGACTTCATATTTCTTCTTAAGGAAATATATCCATGTATTCCTTGAGAAATCATATATAAGTGATACTGTTAGCTCTGCTATAGTTTGCCACATTTGATGGATAAAACCAGGACATGCAGTGCTGGTTTTGGTTGCAAAGAAGATTGCAGCAGTTCATTGTATTCTTTCTCCTTCATGTGCATCATTCCCTTATAACCCCGCTACCTCCATTTCCTCCTTTTCTTTAAATTCTTCGTATTCCCCTTTATAAACCCCGATAACCCTTTATAAACCTGATAACCTTTCAAAACCCCTCATAAACCATTTTTCGGGCTCCTGGGTTTCTTTTTGTTTAAAACCTATAAAAAACCCTCATAACCCGTTTAAAACGCATATAACCCATGTTGCGTTTACTCCCCGACGCTAAAAGTTTTAACACTTATAACTACGCGCATTTGTCAAAACATAACCTATCGGCGGGCCCCTTACCTGTCATATCAACCAAACATGCGCGTTAATCCTGAACTGTCTGATCATTTCCCATAGATGCAATGCCATACACTTCTCCCGCCGTTGGAACTTGCACATCCGTTAGGCAGCAGGGAAGGCGGTTTCCCGTCAGACCTATCTGCCACATGACGCAATATAACTGGATCACGCCTCGATGTAGGAATACCGCTCGCAGCCAAAAAGCAGTGCGGGGAAATTGCCCACCCACAAAACCGCCGACCTCCCCGCCCGTTAACGTGTGCGTATCTTCTGCTTGCGATCACCGTCGGATCTGCCGCATCCAGATCTGACGGCCCTCGTTGTCCTGATCCCGTTGACCTCCAATAGCCCACGTAATATGATCTCCGCCGTTGATTTTTATGATCCAACGGTTGGGCTTCGTTCCGCTGTTTAATCTGCCTCTGTGTCGTCCATCGCCTCCCACCAGTTTCCAATGTAATTTTCGTGTTTGTAGCAGTCCTGTGCACCCGAAGAAGAAAGGAGCTCATGGTTCAATACTCAGCGCATTCATTCTGCAACCACTGCATTTAAAGATAGAATGGCCGAAGGACAGAAAGGACACCCTCGAGCAGTTCAATCATTTATCAGTGATGGAGCCTTGTATCAGTCAGTATGCCACCTATTCTAAGGAGGACTACAGAGCATCAGAAAAGGCCGATTTTGTTCATTTAAACATTTAGATTTCAGCAGAGCACCATATCTAATTGTAAATGTGGTTGGTGGTCAGTTATGACTCCTCCATGCATAGCTTAGCAGAGTGTTTCTGTAAACAAATTCTATATATACCCAGAAGAAAGATGTAATGAGGTTGATGAGTGTTATTTTGTTGTAAGGTTCAACTTCTGGAGACTGCAACTACTGTGATACCTACAGCGTTTGGTCTTCATTTTCAGCTAATGCAAGCTTCTTTTGCTGTTAATTTCTCACTGTCCACTTCTTCTTCTTTCTTCCAGGCTGTGCCTGTTATGCATTTATTCATGTGCTGTAGATGTTTAGCATTAGAGGGGCTGTCATCCCACCTCTATGTTGAATCTAGCATGTATCATTGAATTTGTATGTAGGTTTCTGTTATTTTAATTCCAGAGAGCTGTCATCTTGTCTTTGTATTAGGAAACAGATTTACAGACCTTTTAACTGGCTGCAACCGGCCATCACAGGGTCCTGTGCATTTGCTGGTGTGGTCAGTCTTCTCCATCATCACATTTTCTTTAAAACTATGAGTAATTAGTGGTCTAAAGCCTTGTAGTTTGGGGGTGTTCACCCATGCCTGGGGTTAAGCATAGTAGAAGTGGTTATCTGGCTTGAATATGCAGCATTTTTTTCATTCATCCACCATATTTCCAACATTTTTGTCGAGTTTGTAATGTTCTCGAGCATCTCTGATATACAACCTAGGAGAGTTTCTTGGGGTGATAACATTAATTGGCGTCGTTGCCGGGGAGAGGAGAATTGGAGCTCAGCTTCCCTGGGAGAACAACACAGCTTCAAGCTTTGATGATAGACAAGGTTTGAACATAGTTTTTGGTTTTAATCATATATTTGGTGACTTCATTGGAGGAAGACCAACCTTTGGTGACTCCACATTGGAGTTCTAGCTCAATTTGTGAGAAATACTCGAAGAAATCCTCAGAAATCACCTGCTGAATCAGTGACTGAACCTAAGAGGACTGTTAAATCGAAGAAAGCTTCATAGAAAGGGGCATCGGGATCAGGTAAGCCTAAGAAGTCTCATTCATCTTTGAAAGATAAAGTTATTGCTGAAGATTTATAGTTTGAAGATTTAGAGCACATCACTGTTGATAAGGAAAAACCTTCAGAGATTAGTTCAGCCCTTTAGGTAGTTAGTTCCCCTTTGAATCTCAGTCCAAAGAAAGCTTCCCATTTAGTGCAAAACATCCCTTTATCTCTGCCACCCATCACATTACTCCCTACCATTCAATCTGCTAGTATTCTTCCAAATATTCCAATCATGGCAAGACAACAAGCACCTACGAGGATAGAAAGAATTGTAGCTACCAAATATGGACCACTGGTATTTTCTCTGCCTTTAAATCCTATGCCTATAGGAGAATATCAAAAATATATGCCTAAATTCACTGGTACAGAGAGAGTAACAGCAAAAGAACACCTTGAAGCTTTTTATAGTTATGCTGATAATTTAGATATAAGTGAAAATGATGTGTGGATGAGAGTTTTTGTCTAGAGCCTTAATGGAGAGGCTAGGAAGTGGTTTAGAGAATTGCCCCAGATATCTATAACAGAGATTGAAGCATTAGATGATGCATTTTTGAAGCAATGGGAAGATAAAAAAGACTTGCTGTATTATCATACCGAGTTTGGCAATCTGAAGAGGGAAAATGGTGAATCTTTTCCTGATTTTAATAAAAGGTTAAATCGTATGTATAGAAAGATACCAGCTGAGGTAAAACATACCCCCACCTCTGCCAAACTAACTTATGCCAATGATTTTGACTCTGATTTCTGCCTGTTATTGAGATAAAGGAGATGTGCTACACTGGTAGATATGTAGGATGTAGCACTAGAAGTAGAATCTAATATCATGGCTGCAGAAAAGCTAAAAAATCAAGCTAACAGAAGGAGACGGAGAGCTCAGGATTCTACTTCTTTTGCATCATCTTCAGAGCCTAAATTAGACAAAATGACTAAGATGATAGAGTCATTGTCTACTGAAATTTCTAAGATGAAAGTTGAACAGAATTAAGGGAAAACAAGGCAGCAAAACACATTTGCTCCAAGAAACCCCAATCCATTCAGAAGAGCAAATGAGCAGTTACAAATAATGTAGAGGGGTGAAGATTCAAAAGAAGATCAGAAAGTTAAAGCTCCTTTCCAAAATATAATCATGGAGGAAGAAAAATTTGAAGAAGATGAGGATGAAATTCACTGCATGGAAGATAAAGGCAGCGTTGCATTTTTTACTTTGGCTGCTTATGAAGTGTCTTTGTTGCAGGAACAAGACAATCAAGAATGGGATAGAGAAGTTGTCCTACAAGTTGAACAATAGCAGATATATAACTTGAGGTGAAATGCAAAGAATGTCAAAGAAAATTCTGCCCAAAGGGCTGCTGTCCAAACAAAGTCACAGAATAGCAGGCAGAGAAGACCAGCAGCTGATCTAGTCATCCTCAAAGCTCTAGTTCAAGAGGTAAAAGGTTTTGATAAGTTACCTTATTCTTTCAACTTTGAGTCAGAAGTCCAGAAATTGAAAATCTTTGTGCCTCTGGTAGAGTTGGTAAAGAGTGAAGTATTTAGAAAGCCCATCTTTGAAGCCCTTGAGCTAGAAACCACACAAACCTCCACTGACTCTATTAATTTGCAAGATGATAAACCTACTATTGTGCTTAGTCCTATGATTGAACCTGCTAATAATAATTCTCCATCTTTTTATGTCTCCTTGACCATTCATGACAAAATCCTTCACAATTGCCTACTAGACACAGGGGCTAGCCACAATTTAATGCCTAAAGCTGTCATGGAAGAGTTAGGCCTTGATATCGCTAGAACCTATCATGATTTATTCTCTTTTGATTCAAGGAAAGTGAAGTGCCTAGGATTAATCAAAGACTTGGCCATTACCTTAACTCAGCTGCCCATGAAGAGTATGATGATGGTTATAGTGGTAGCAGATGTCCCTCCAAAGTTTGGCATGCTATTATCCAGAGGGTGGATTAAGAGACTAGGTGGGACACTACAAAATGATCTATCTTATTTAAATGTCCTAGTTTTTGTAGGTGAAAGAAGGAGATTGTACAGAGAAGCACAGTTGGCATATATTATTAGTGATGAGAAGAATCCTACAAATCATCCTATATATGCAGTGGACACTAATTTTGGAGCATGTATTCTCCAAATAGAAGAATCTCAGAAGGCCTCAATGCAGCTCAGGAAACCAACAGTTCAGGCCGAAGAAGAGCAAGGAAGTCAGATTTGGGAGATGTTATTTGATGGAGCATGTTCCAGGGAGACTGCAGGAGCAAGGGTGGTGCTAGTATCTCCACAACAAGAAAGTATTCAGCTGTCTTTTAAGCTGGTTTTTCAAGTCACAAACAACATAGAAGAATATGAAGCACTGCTATTGGGCCTTAATGAAACAAAAGACAAAGAAGTCAAGAATATAAAGGTATTTGGAGATGCTGATTTAATTATACAGTAAGTAAATAAAACATTTCAGGCAAAGCACCCAAGGTTGAAAGCATATAGAGATGAGGTATGGAGAATCAGAGACTCTTTTGATTATTTCTATATTTCATACATTCCTAGAGCCCAAAATTAGCTTGTTGATTCCCTTGTCGTTTCTGCTAGTCTATTTATACCTCCCATGCCTCCCAAACTATTTTATGAAGTCCAAATGAAGTACAGACCTTCCTTGCCTGATAATGTCCACCATTGGAAAGTTTTTGTTGATGATGATGAGTTAAATAGGTTCCTTCAAGTCATTGATAAGTTCTCTGAAATGCAAGTTGACCAAGAAAATGATGTCTAGTTAGAAAACCCTCAATCCCAGCTTAGAAAGAAAATTTCTAAAAACAACATTGTTCAGCTTCCTAACAATCATATTCCTAAGGATCTGATTCGTCTTGAAAGACTGTTTGACCAGAATGATGTGCCTTACAAAGCTACCAAAAAATAAGACCAATCTGTAGTCTGTAAGCATGATATAGGAAGTCCATGTCAGCCTAGATATGTAAATCTGTCCACTCATTTTTTTGCTGATCAAAGTGTTGAATACTGCAATTTATTGAGGCAATTTGCTGATGTGTTTGCCTGAGAATATAGTGATCTGAAAACATATGATAAGAACATAATTCAACATAAAATACCTTTGGGGAAAGATACTATACCTTTCAAATACAAGCTGAGACCGATAAATCCCCTGCTTCTTCCTCTAGTTGAGAAAGAAATTAAAAAATTGTTGGTTGTCAAGGCCATAGTACCTCTCAGGTATTCGAAATGGGTAGCCAATTTGGTGGTGGTGAGGAAGAAGAGTGGAGAAATCAGATTGTGTGTTGATTTCAGAAATTTAAACAAATGTTCAAAGAAAGACAACTATCCTCTGCCCAAGATGGAGCATTTGCTGCAAAAGGTCTCAGGAGCCAAAGTAATGTCTTTCTTGGATGGTTTTTCAAGCTTTAATCAGATTATTGTGCACCCAGATGATCAAGAAAAAACTGCATTTACCACTCCTTGGGGCACTTTTATGTATGCCAAAATGCCATTTGGATTGATGAATGCTGGAGCCACCTTTCAACGAGCTATGGATATAGCATTTGTGGGGGAGAAGGAAAAATTTTTGCTTATCTACCTTGATGATATAACAATTTACTCCAACAGCCATAAAAATCATTTGCAGCATTTGAAAAAGGTGTTTCTGAAGTGTAGGAGGTTTAGAATATCAGTCAATCCCAAAAAATCTCAATTTGCTTTAAATGAAGGCAAGTTGTTAGGACATATTGTGTCTGCTGCAAGTGTTTAGATTGACCCAGAAAGAGTCAAAGCAATTCAGACTTTGTCTGTCCCTAGATCAAAGAAGGATATTCAGTCTTTTTTGGGCAAAATAAATTTTGTAAGGAGGTTTATTCCAAATTTTGCTGAATATGTGAAGCATATTAGCTCCATGTTGAAGAAAGGTACAGAAATCAAATGGACTCATACAGTAAGAAAATCATTTGATTCCATAAAAAAAGCTATTATGGAGGCTCCCACATTAATAAGTCCAAACTATAGCAAGGAGTTCCATATATTTTCTTTTGCCTCTGAAGACACCATTGCAACTATTTTATTGTAGGCAGATGAAGAAGGTTCAGAGCATCCAGTGGCGTTTTTCAGCAAGAATTTGAGGGATGCTGAACTAAGGTATGATATTATTGAAAAACAGGCATATGCTCTTATTAAATCCTTGAAAGCTTTCAGAGTTTATGTTGGGTGAAAATATTGTCGTTTAATTCTGTTGTAGTATTTGCCCAACTATTTAATTTGTCAATACGAGGTTCATAGGTTTACGAGGCACATGCACTATATATGCAGGACCGAAGTGGAACTAATTTAATCTAAATTACTGAAATCAAATTAATCTAGAAAGGCATTGAAACATTAACTAGGAAAGCAGGAAATTGCATAAGGGAAAAGCAATACAACATGTGAAGAATTGAATGACAAACAACATATGTGAGCTCACAACAATAAAGCTATCTCAAATTATATTACAAGAATCAAATAACAAATCATGGAAGTGTAACAATAAAAGAATATGAATCAAAGCTAAGAATCTCCTTCTCCTAATTACAAAACTATCTCTTAAAGCTAAACTCTATTTCCCCAAATGAAGAGAGAGAACTCTCTTATATACATGAAGAAGATAACCATCTCATAATTACATATCCAACATTCTCTCAAGCACTCTCAACTACTTTCCCATTATTACAAAATATGATCCCTTTGAATCCTCCACACATCTCTCACATATCTTGGATAAGATATGCCAACCAAATCCTCCATGATCTTCTCCTTGGGAATAGACTTGAATAATTATCTCCTTAATATGGTGGAGGAGATATTTGAGAAGTCTCTTGGAATTAATTCTTCACATATTTCCTACACATAAAAAAACTCACATATTCTTGAGAGATATATAAAAATATGTATATTTTCTAATATTTAATCATAAATTCACTTGTAATACAAAAATGAATAAAATGGAAAATAAGAAGGTGAAACCCAAATGTATTTATGAAAATGATATGATAAAACGTTAATGGGATGATGAAATGTAAGGAATAGTGAAGAAAAAGGTGGATGAAAATATGACATTTCTGAGCCCCAACATCCTCCCCAACTGAACTTGTTGCATGTCCTCATGCAACCATGCATGGGTCTCTTTAAGAACCTTTGGCATCTTGAACTTTGGCTTTACATGATGATGTCTTTTAATAATGAATGTTTCCAGGATATGTGAAAGACATGAGTAACAACTTACATTTTCTTATGGTTGGTTCTTGTGTGACAACCATGAATACAAAGAATGTTGGTTCTTGTGTTAACAACATTCATTTCGTTTTCTGTTCTATTTTCTTCAATAATAATATAAACACTCACTGGAAATTATAATGTGCATAAAAAAGCTCTTGTGTAATATTAATGAAGCATGCCAATATTGCGTATGAAGAAAAGTTCAACAAAGTATCGTTGGAAAATAAATGTTGGTGAATGGTAAATGAGAAAAAAAATGGAGTAATAGTGATGAAGAAATGGAATCATGGTAGTGAATATAGTTCTCCCCCCCCAACTGAATTGGTTGCATGTCCTCATGCAACTTGACATGGCTCATGAAAGGAAATGTAGCATGGTGAGGGAATTTTCCAAAATATTCAAGTTAGCATATAAGGAATTGCATGATTAAAGATTAGAAAACAACATACCTCTACTTACCCAAGAATGATGAACTATGCAATAGGAATGTAGCTGCTGCTGCTGCTGGATCAGGAAAATGTGACTGATGTTGTTGTAACTGGATCCTGGGAAATGAAGGAATCTAAACTGCTGATGTTGAATCATGGAAAAGATAAACGCTGAAAGTGGAACTGTGGTACTCTCATAGATCAGAATTCATGTTGTTGTAACTACTGAGGGAGTCGTGAAAAAGTGTATAGTCTTCGTCTGCTACAAAACTGATGGTATAAGTCTAATCATGCAAAAGAATGTGTTGATGTCGAGCATGAAAGGAGATCATTGGATTACCGTCCATTGATGCATGCCGTTAACCAATGCGAGGCAAACTCACCATTTATGTCAATGAGTGCCAAGGTATCCGAGTACATCTTTCGAAATGAGAATAAAGGGGTTGACATCGAGCCATTTGCAAGATCTGACGATCAAGGAACATTGATGTATTCCCATGATTGTTAGCGAGAGAACTTGCCATTGAGGCATGCAAGTCTTAAGGTACCCAAAATGAACTCTAGTCTATTTCCTTGATAAGGTGCTGATGTCGATGGGGCAAGACTTGTTGAAAGGTGGGCCTTAAGGAATCCCACATCAGTCAACGCAAGTTTGTACAAAAATATTTGGTAGGACTATAAATGGAAAGAACTCACGGGCAAGCAATGTGGATCAGCATGGCGAGAAAACAAGGCAATGTAATCATGGAAAGGGAATAAGTTTTATTCAGAAGGCAAACCAGAAGGCAATAAACTGAAAAGGATAAAGGAATGTATGCGATTCAGAAAAATAGGCATGCATGAAGTCGTGAAAGATAAGGTAATGGAAGATGGGCTTCAACACAAGGATGGTCTAGGCGTTTGGAAGGAAAAAGGTGAGTAATCACGACGCAAAAGGATTTTTGTGTAGTGGAAAATGTCATGATATGTGTTGTGAAGAATTAATTCCTTCAAGCGTCCAATGACGCATGTTTCATTGTGATTTCGAAAAATCACTTTTGCATTAGATTGTCTTCAACTCTGAAAAACTTAGCACCATTCCTGCATAAAAATTGTCACCTTTGTGTGCCATCTCCATCGATCATTCCTGTATGAAGTGACTCAAAAAAAAATTAGCTCATTTTCAAGAATTTATGAAATGTCCATTTTTTTAATTATTTTTCGAAGTTACACTAATTGTGGATGAAAAAGGGTGTCACATCGTAATGTTGAGCTTTCTGCATAAGCTTCTTGTTGACCTACACATAACACCAATCTCATTTCACTTGTTAGTATATGCATCTTAACTTTTGCCCGCAAATTCACTTAAAATAAATGATAAAATCCAATATACTTTTATTCCCCCCCAACTAAAATTATTGCATGTCCTCATGCAATTTACTCATTGATTGTGCAATACTTTTTCAAAATGTTTTTATTGGTTTGCAGGAAAATTGATTTAAAACATTTGAAAAGGCTTTTGTATTTCTTAGGGAACAAGTATTATGAATGAATGAGGGCAATTTTATTTTATTTTTTATTTTTTATTATTAATAAATAACAAATTAAAAAAAAAAAGTTTTTAATTTATTATTTATGTCGATTTTTTTTATTTATTTATTAAAAACAAAACTAATAATAAAAATAATAAAAGAAACTAACCCTAATTAAAAAAAATGACCAAGGGCGACCAGTTGTGTAACTATCCTGCGCAGATTATCTGGGTGGCTTGGCAAAGAGTAGGCAGAATGGAAGTTGGGTAGAGTATGATTCACATCGATTTGCTACAATAATCTCACTTACTTCTCTGCAAGATTGGACCTGTACATCGTCAGATATAGTGGAATATTCAAAGAATTCAATTGTAGCATTCCTAAGTATCTAGTAACAATCATCAAGCAGATGATCTTGGCATCGTGAACATTAGTGTAATGAAGCAGTGTGTAAAATGGAGATAGTGAGCATGAGAAAACAATCAGCTTCCGGCATAAAATCTAGCATAAGCATAAGAATCGACATAAAGCTCGTGGGCCATTTTCCAGTTTCGTTTCCATCTGGCCCTCCAGTGATTGCACCAACTAGAATATTTGGGTTGGGATCTGAGGCAACAAATAATTTGGCCCCACCATTACATTTTATGGGAGTAGGCTTCACTGCAACTGAGGGTAAAGATGCGGCTCTGTGATGAATTCCTTGAGGAAAGCGATGACCATATCTGACCATATATGAAAGTTTGAGAGGATTATCTCCCAGTATGTAGTCCACCTGTCGCTTGGCATATTGTCTGAGTCGCTCAGGACGAATTATTGTTGCTGCACATACAACAGTTTGATTAGCATTGTTCAAATAACTAGCATAGGTTAAAAGTAGAAATGAGAAGGTTGTAACTCGCTGCATGTTACCCCCTGCATCCTTGTAAATAAGTCCACCTAGTGTGAATTGCTTCTGCGAATAAGGTGACTCTGGCATGAGAGAGCAGATGAAATAGTCAGCGTTTTCTCTGTAGCCTCCCAGAACTGTTACATTCCCATGTAAGAAAAACTTAGCTAGCAAAACATCAATTCGAGCACGCTTATTGTCCCAACCAAATTCGAAGTTGTTTTCTTCGGATCCAAACTCTAAGCCATTTTTAAAAGGCAGATAAGTGCCACCCATGAACTTGTATAGCAATGGTGTTTGAACTTAGAATTTTGGATGGCCACTGAAAAATGCCAGTGCCCCTACCAGTGGTGCATTGTAGTAGGTGGTGGGTTCGGATTGCGCGGGGAGTGCCTGACTGTCTGCATGTCACCTCTAGGTGTAAAATCTTGAAAGAAAAATGTTATAAGACAAGATATATCAAAATAAAATGCAACCCATGGCTTGACTCTTGGCTTGCAGAAGGTATCAGCAATTAAAACGAATCTTCCCATAATTTGTAAAGAAATCAAGACGATGAACTTTCACGCCTATCGTAGTCTCGTATTTTTTCAAATTCTCCAGTAAGATGCCGCTTGACAAAAGTTGTGTTTCCGGTGCCTCCATTGCCAACGATAACAAGCTTGAAATTTGGACAATCGACTTGTGGACCAGGCTCGTTTTGACAATCAAGGCTCAGCAAAGCGTTAATATTTTTTTTCATATCAAGAAAACCATAATTGAAAATACAGTAAAAACCATAGTCACCTTCATTATTTTCTCCTGATGCAAGAAAGAAACAACAAACGCTAGTTTGCTCTTTCCCATCTTGACAAAGAGCTTAAGCCATTTGTAGAGTCCCTACTTTACACCTCATCCTCTATCATTACCTACTGCTTTCATCACTTTCCTCTCTATTTTACCTCATTTTCCACCCAGATCATTACATTAGTTGTCATTAAACATGATCAAGTGAGCTTTGCTAATGGATAATTGTTTTGTTTAGTTTTTGACATACTTGCAGGTATTCCGCAGCTTTCTGCTGATTCCGCAGCCATCTGCTGATTCCACAGCCATCTACTGATCCCGCAGCCATTTTGTTGTTCTCAAAGATCCACGTGCTATTTTGCAGAATGAGCCACGTGGGCATGTTGGAATATACATGCTCGAGGTTCCTGTGCCATCAGTTTATCCGGCCACGTCACTTGTACCTCCGGTCAAAGGGGGTCAAGTTTCGGTCAAATAAAGACAACTCAACGTGGATACGTAAGCTGTTTGATCACGTCAGTGGAAAAGGTGACCTGTCCATGTTTTGAAAGCCGTGGGGGACATGATCTAATGTTAGATTCATTGCCCATATCGACCAAGACCTCCAGCTTGACCACGAAGCCTATGACGTGTTAATTAAATCTTTAATACGCATGACAGTTAGTTCATTTTCTTTTTTTATGTTTACGTATTAGGCCATCTTACAGGTGCCTATATATACCTACGTCTGCGTACGCTAAGGTTACCTTTTCAGATGCTGTAATGTATGTATTTGTGAGAATTTTGGCACGTTTTCAAACTCTGTTTTTATAAAGAGCTGTTCCAGCACTTTTGGATTATGTATCTTTGCATATAAAGTAATGGAAACGCTGTTTTGAAGTCTTAAGAGCATCTGAGTTTTCTGTGGATAATATGGATGGAGGGCCCCTGTTCGTATTAGCCTTGTAAAGTATTTTCATGTTCATATTTCTGCAATTTCTTTATTTTACAAACAGAATTTCTTTTCTTGAGTTATGTACAGCTTGATTTCTCTTTGTTGCTGCAGCCTTTATTTTCACTGATCAGGTTTACTTCTTTGTAGGTCCCGAGATTAAGTGTGTTGTGTTTGCTTTAAAATCTAATGGTAGTTGCAGTTGTCTTGTTCATGATGCTGCCCCTTTTGACTCTGTTTTTTTAGATTAGTTTTAGCTTAGTTTTACAAGTTGGATGCTAATTCATTTATGCTCTCTTTATCATGAATGGCTTATATTTCAAGAGAACAAAACACTAATTAATTGCAGCTTGTATTTGAGTAGTCTTGGCTTGTGATACTAATACTTTTTCCACTTGTTACACATGATCACATATGTAGGAAGCAGTATGTTGGAAAAAGCTTAGTAGTGTTACAATTTGTCAATTAGAGTAGATTAGAGTTTTTATCAGTTCTTGGATTTGTTTTCAGCTACCTCCTAATCGTGTTTTACGCAGTACTAAGTGGTAGAAGCAGGGAGTTAGGAGGAGATAATCATTAACATCAATCCTTGAAGTGATTTTCTTGTTTCTTTTATTTGTAGCAATATGGATAGAGACTAATGCCATTAGAACGTGGTCATTTACTTTCAAGTCATTTTAATTTACTTATTTCTTTCAAGTTCTTTTCTTTACAAATTCAGCAAGTAATTAGAAATCACCTTCACTCACACACACTTTCACTCATCTAGAACTCACTTTTCACACACTTGCACTCATCTGTTTATAGCCATCACTCCATCAAAGATAAGTTAACCATAAACAACAACCCCAAAAACGACAAAAGCTCTAAGAAAGTTACTTAAGTACATATAGTACACCCTCACTTCATCAGCTTACGAGCCCCAGGTTGACAATTAATGACATCAATTTAGGAACACTAAATTGACTAAACACCATTGAATAAGATCCTGGAAACCACCCATGCGGTGCTAACTAGTTCAATGCTTGATTAAAACTGCCTCCTTGATATTTAGTAATAGGAAAATCCGATTTGACTTATCGTGCAGTGATTTGTTCCTGCAAAATTGGAATTTGTATTATCGTTTCCTGATTTCCTGGACAAAGAGCCAGATTTTAATTTACGTTTTGGAGGATTTTGTGGGCGTTGCTTAGGGAGTTGCGATGGCAGAGGGCATCTTTTCCATTTTTGTATTGACAATTCATTTTTGAGTTTAATAAAGATCTCTTTCTCAATTTCCAGTGCCAGGATAAGATGGCCTCTCACTGCTCACAGGGGACCGACCAGCTGGAAGTTCCTCTCTCTTAGAGATTCCAGCAACTTCTTTTCTCAAGCTTGCTAGGTCATTGTCGACAGAAGCACCCTCCAGCAATGCAAACTTTCCTTCAAGGACATCAGTGCTGAGGTGATTAAGTGCATCTGCCTCAGACTCCAGCGCCATTACTTTTATATGAATTGTTTTATTTATGAGTGCGCTGGTTGACTGTTTTATTTTTTATTTTTTATTATTATTATTTTTTTATTATTAAAAGTCTAAAAAATGAAATTAACCCTATCTTTAAAAACAAAAATGGTTAGTTTTACTATATATATATATATATATATATATATATATATATATATATATATATATATATATATATATATATATATATATATATATATTCTTTTCTTTTAATAAATGAAAAACTAAAATTGAAAGAAACTAACTTTCTCTAAACTTAATTTTTTAACAAATGGACACAATGATTTGCATATTGAAAGATGTTTTTGATGAAGCATATTGCAAAACATTTATTTATTCCTGAAATTCGTCGTCTAAATCATCTCTATTTTCTGATCCTTGCGATCACACTAAGCGTGGAGGAGAGCATACTTATTCTAGGTAAAAAAAAAACTGAAAATGAAAGTAAAAACTAAAAATGAAAGCATACCTACTCTATACTAATTAGAAAAAAAAAAAAAAAAAATAGTTACGTGTAATTAAACTTCCAATGAAGCCATTCACGTAGCAGTAACAACAAGATATCTAGTAACAATTTTTTAAATGATGGATTAAAATATTCGAGAGTGAATGAGTCTAGTTGCTGTAACTGCAAATCAACTAAAAAATAAAAAGATGAATCTAATCTAGTACTTACCTGGAACCATTGTTCGATAAAGCTTTGATAGGAACAGTTTCTCTCACTTAGATCATGTTGTAATTCTTGTTCTTCTTCTCTGATCTGCTGTTCTTCTTCCTCGAATTCCTGTTCGAATGATTGTTCTCCATCTTATACGCAGGATTCTTCAGATGTTGAATCTTCATTTATTTCTTGGGGAGTAGTTGAACTTTCAATTCTTGTCAAGATCTCCTTTTCCAGGGAAGAGGAGATTCTGACTTCTGTAAGGATCTGAGTGAGTAGTTCCAAGCTAACACTCATTATAAATCCATGTTGAAAGAGATTCTAAAAACAAAGTGCTAATAACTTTCTGAGTTTTTAATCCTTTTACAAGGTTTTAGTTCACAAAAACTCTTCCAAATCAGCACACTAAAAATTGAATTAAAAACAAAAGGACCAAAAAAATAATCTTGAATTCATCAAACACTCTTCACAGTTACGAAAATCAAAATCAAACACACTTGCAGAAATTGAAATTCACACTTGCATAAATGTAAACACACCCTACATGCCCTGATCCATAAGAGGTCGAGCCCATTACGGTATCTCAAATGCGATGTGTAGGTTGTTCCCCATGTATTACCGCCTTAACACCTCGGAGTTAGGAACATGTATAAACACACTTGCATGAAAAATCAAACTAAACTTCAATCCATCGTTCCTCCCCGACAATGGCGCCAAAATGTTGGGTGAAAATATTGTCGTTTAATTCTGTTGTAGTATTTTCCCAACTATTTAATTTGTCAATCAGAGGTTCATAGGCTTACGAGGCACATGCACTATATATGCAGGACCGAAGTGGAACTAATTTAATCTAAATTACTGAAATCAAATTAATCTAAAAAGGCATTGAAACATTAACTAGGAAAGAAAGAAATTGCATAAGGGAAAAGCAATACAACATGTGAAGAATTGAATGACAAACAACATATGTGAGCTCACAACAATAAAGCTATCTCAAATTATATTACAAGAATCAAATAACAAATCATGGAAGTACAACAATAAAATAATATGAATCAAAGCTAAGAATCTCCTTCTCCTAATTACAAAACTATCTCTTAAAGCTAATCTCTATTTCCCCAAATGAAGAGAGAGCACTCTCTTATATACATGAAGAAGATAACCATCTCATAATTATATATCCAATATTCTCTCAAGCTCTCGCAACTACTTTCCCATTATTACAAAATATGATCCCTTTGAATCCTCCACACATCTCTCACATATCTTGGATAAGATATGCCAACCAAATCCTCCATGATCTTCTCCTTGGGAATAGACTTGCATAATTATCTCCTTAATATGGTGGAGGAGATATTTGAGAAGTCTCTTGGAATTAATTCTTCACATATTTCCTACACATCACAAAACTCACATATTCTTGAGATATATATATATATATAAATATGTATATTTTCTACTATTTAATCATAAATTCACTTGTAATACAAAAATGAATAAAATGGAAAATAAGAAGGTGAAACCCAAATGTATTTATGAAAATGATATGATAAAAGTTTAATGGGATGATGAAATGTAAGGAATAGTGAAGAAAAAGGTGGACGAAAATATGACATTTCTGAGTCCCAACAGTTTATATCTTGCATTCAAAGATAATTGCATATGTACCCTCTGCTGCAATAAAAGATGTCTTAACTCAAACTAATGTTGATGGAAGAAGGGCGAAATGGATTTCAAAAATGATATAATTTAATATAGAGCTGAAGCCCACCAAGCTGGTCAGAGGTCAGGGGCTTGCCAAGTTATTAGCTGAAGAAAATTGCAGGTCTTTAGATATTGATTTCCTATGCACAATGGCAGAAAATGGGCATGCAAAAAAGGAAGAAACAGTTGAACCACAGAGGAAGCAGTTAGTGACCGAGAGTCTGGCTTCTTGTAATTGGTATGCTAAAATAATAAATTTTCTGCTGAAGCTAGAAATCCCTTCAGGCTTAAGCACAAGTCAAGATAGAACTTTAAAACTTAGAGCAACAAAATATTGCATCAATAAAAATCTACTCTACTGGAGGGATCCATCTAGAATATTTTTAAGATGTCTGAACAAAGAACAGTCAAAAGAGGTTATGTAGCAGTTTCATAACAACATGTGTGGAGGGAACCATTATTTGAAGACTACAACGCATAAAATTCTCAGAGCTGGGTACTATTGGCCCACCTTATTTTCTGATGTATTTTCTTTTGTTAAATTTTGTGACAGGTGCCAAATATTTGCAGGAAAACAATAGTTGAAGTCCCTGCCCCTAAAACCAATTCAGGAAAAATGACCTTTTCAATAGTGGGGATTGGATTTTATTGGAGAAATCAATCCACATTCCAGTGGCCAGCACAGGTGGATATTAGTAGCCACTAATTATTTCACTAAGTGGATTAAAGCAATCCCTACCAAGAAGGCTGATTATAAGGTGGTCATGAAGTTTTTAATTAAAAATATCTTCAGCAGATTTGGTTGTCGACATAAATTAATAACAGATAATGCGGCAACCGTCAAGGCAAAAGAATTGGTGGAAATGTGTAATTCAATGGGTATTAAACTTGTTCATTCCACCTCATATTATCCACAAGGAAATGGTCTGGCAGAATCCTCTAATAAAAGTCTGATCAGGATTATTAAAAAATTGCTAGAAGACAATAAAAAGAATTGGGATTCAAAGCTCAAGTATGCACTATGGGCTGACAGAGTGACCATTAAAAAATCCACAGGAAATTCTCCTTTCAAGCTGGTATATGGCGCTGATGCTATATTTCAAATTCAACTAACTCTCCCTGTGGCAAAATTCCTTCAAGAAGAGTAGGATGAGGAAGAAGACATGGCAAAAAGGATCACTGATCTAGCAAAAATACATCATATTAGAGAACAGCTGGTTGAAAAAGCTGCAGCACATCAGAAAAAGATCAAGGATGCCTTTGAAAAGAAGGCAAAAACAAATAATTTTCAGATTGGTGACTTGGTTTTGAAATGGGATGCACTAAAGGAGAAGAAAGGCAATCATGGGAAATTTGATGCTTTCTAGATAGGGCCTTTCATCATTTCACAAATTCAAGGGAACAACACCTTCATATTGAAAAGTATGGGAGGAGAAGCAGTTTTTGATGGCCCAGTTAATGGGCGGTTTTTGAAAGTTTATGTTGTTTAAGGTCTTTGGCCTTAAGGGTTGTAAATATTTTTTTTTATCAGTTTTTTGTAGGCAAAATAGACTCCATGCCCAATGGAACACTAGGAATTTTGACTAATTTGCTTTCAGCTAGAAAGGAAATGGTTTGCAGGTTCTTGAGACCTCACAGGGAGGATCTCATCCCCAGAAGGAGCTAGTGTTAGATTTGCTACAGTTTGCAACATTTGATGGATAAAATTAGGTCAGGCAGTGCTGGTTTTGGTTGCAAAGAAGCTTGCAGCAGTTCATTGTATTCTTTCTCCTTCATGTGCATCATTCCCTTATAACCCTGCTACCTCCATTTCCTCATTTCCTTTAAATTCTCCGTATTCCCCTCTATAAACCTCAATAACCCTTTATAAACCCGATAACCTTTCAAAACCCCTAATAAACCCTTTTTCGGGCTCCCAGGCTTCTTTTTGTTTAAAACCTATAAAAACCCTCATAACCCATTTAAAACCCATATAACCCATGCTGCATTTATTCCCCGGTGCTAAAAGTTTTAACACTTATAACTACACGCATTTGTCAAAACATAACCTATCGGTAGGCCCCTTACCTGTCACATCACCTATCATATCAACCAAGCATGCACGTTAATCCTGAGCCATCTGATCATTTCCCACAGATCCAACGCCATACGTTTCTCCCGCCGCTGGAACTTGTGTGTTCGTTAGGCAGCGGGGAAGGCGGTTTCCCGCTGGACCTGTCTGCCACGTCGTGCAATATAACTGGATCACGCCCCGTGGTACAAATACCACCCACAGCCGAAAAGCAGTGTGGGGAAACCGCCTACCCATAAAACCGTCGAACCCCCCGCCCATTAATGTGTGCATATCTTCTACTTGCGATCACCATCGGATCTGCCGCGTCCAGATCCGATGGCCCTCGTTGTCCTGATCCCGTTGACCTCTGATAGCCCGCGTAATACGATCTTCGCCATTGATTTTTATGATCCAACGGCTGGGCTTCGTTCCGTTGTTTAATCTGCCTCTATGTCATCCATTGCCTCCCGCCAGTTTCCAATGTAATTTGCGTGTTTGTAGTAGTCCTGTGCACCTGAAGAAGAAAGGAGCTTGTTATCACAAAATCGTGTACTAAGGGCTGCTACTTAGCAAGATTTCATGCAACTACTTCAAACCAGGCTTTAGACTAAGGTTTAGCCTCCTTAGTCAGAGAGGGCTCTCTCATAGATTTTTGATAGGAATTAATAACAAAACAGATGGCTAACTCTCCAAAAAGTACATGAAAATAAGCTGGTTGGAACAACAAAACAACACTTCTTCCATTGGGCTCATGGAGTCAAACACTTCTGCAGTAAACTATTAACCACTCAATCATGGAAGCCAAGGCATATAATGTTAAACACTCAGAACATCTCTCAAAAGGAACCTCAACTCATAAATATACACAGGAAGTCTGAGCACTAGGTGAATTCAGAGTGATTGCATATTTAGTGAGCTGTAAAACATAAAAGGATAAAAACAAAGTCACATATATTCTGAGTACTTGAACACATGATGAATCTTGGGAAGAAAAAGTAATCTTTGTATTACTGTCAAAAGTCTTTTACATAAGCTGATATACAAAACTCTGTTTTTTCATAAATCTCCAACCCTTTTTACATTCATCTCTGATCCATATATAGGAACACACTATCCACTCCCTAGAGCGAGCTCAAAGGCTCTATTAACTACTCCTATATGCTATTTAACTAATTCATTAATTACAAAAGTGCTGAGCTGTAATTACAAAAAGTCCTAATCAAACTAAAACACTAATTCCATTCTCCTCGTAACATGATTCTTCTTGGATCCTTGACAGCTGTCTTCCTTCAGTTAGGCTGAGATGGCTGAGCTAAAGATGCAATGAACAAGCTAACCTTGGATGCTTGAAAGCGCTGATGGCTCATTAATTGACCAAAAGATGTGCTCTGTTTTTACGGTCTCTGTCTCCCAACATTCTTCATCTCTTAAAGAACATGTCCCCTGCTCTCTAATTCCTCATAAACAACGCATATCACCTTACTTTCCAATGAACTGGAAGCCTTATGTACTGAACAGGTGTACAAACAAACATCTCCGGTAACCTTCACCAGAACCCTAAAAATTCGGTCACTGACTGTCTTCAAGTAACAAGGAAGAAGAGATGTATGCCAATCATTGGCAATAAAAACAAAACTCTCCCCATAAGGTCCACTAAGTGTTCACTGCTTGAGAGATTAAGAATCCTTGGAGTTTCAATAGCTGCCTGACATAAGAGGCCAAAACAAAGTTCATTGTCATCTTTCAATTTCTGCTGTAATAACAAATAGCTCTGCATTTCTTGCTGTAACCTTTGCTTCTTTCCACTTTTCCAAAAGTGGTCCTTCTGGAGCTTCTTTTGCAATCTAACCAACAACTGAAAGGTCCACAATGCACTATATCTTAACTGTTTGGAATATTTCCTGCATCTGGGAATTTCCATCATTATTCTTTGGCTTTATATGGAAAGAGATATCAATACCAAAAGACTTTGAAGAAAGGTTTTTTTCAAATCTTCAAGCAAGGATGCAATCTCTTGACTACACAAGAAATAAATTCTTTCTTCCATAAACACCATAATGCTCTCTGGAAAATCGTACCCAAGCAGCTAAGTTTGTAGAGCAAATGATTTCAAATATCTGAAGTCCTCACATGTTGGAGGATTAGCCACTGCAATTGCTTCTGCACCTCCCCCAAGGCTCCTGAACTTGGCATATTCAATTTTATTGTCTGCGCTTGGACCCACATCAATCATTCAAACAGCTTTCTCAAAATCACTTATCAACTGAATATTGTCAGTGGAATTTGCAGTCACCATTATTTTTTATTTCCTTCTCCAGCATACACTTGAAACAAACTAACCACTATCATCTTCCATTCGTTGACTAGATATAGGGTCTTCAAATTCAAATCTATGTGATCCCATAGGCATAGGCAGAGATTTGTAGTAGGTAAAAACAGAATTGATCTTTGAACCACATGCAATATATCCATCCATGACAGAAAACCCCACAACAATCTTCTCATTGGTATGACCAGTATAGATCAGAGTATAAGCATTATTGGATAACCCAGAAGGATTGGCTTTTGTAAAATCCCACAACTTGAGTGTGTTATCTGTAGATGCAGAAATTTCACTCTCTCTATTGCTAAATTCCAGCGTTCCTCTGTTTCTCATCTTTAACAAAGTGAAGAGCCACTTCCGGGAATCCCTTCTGCTGTAGGTAAGCAATCTTATTACCTTTTCCAGCCTCAACATATCTATAATTCCACCCTTGACCACTCAATATTTATTTAATAAGGATCTCTTCTTGAATGACTCAATACTGCTGCTATCCAGACACTGAGAACTTATCTCTGCTTGGCCACTAACAACACTGACAGAATCTGCAATTGAACTTCTATCTGATATTCCGTTTGATGAGGAAGCACTGAACCATTAAGATATGCCTTTTTGTGATCAACAGAATCAAACGATGAGGTAAATCAAAGTGCTCCTCATAAGAATCTGACCACGCGAATTTTGAAGGTTCTTTGAAAATCTCAGTGCATCCAAAATGTCTACTTACTTCTGCAAGGTGAGGTATCATTTGTCCACGTGCTGCCCTTTCATCATAAACCTTGAGCAGACCATTTCCCCGGATTGCACGCGGGAGCCTGATCCTATTTGAAATTGATTTGTTTTCAACACCATGCACAGTCAAGGAAACAAAGTCTAAAACTCCACTCACAGGCTGAACAACAAAACCCAAACAAGCTGTCCCAAGACCCTGTATAAAACCAATAATGCCATGTTCTCTGGCACTTGCCCAGGGCTTGGTCAAGAGTGCCAAATTTACATGCCAAATACGCCTTAACCGACACCGTTTGACCTGTAATAAGACCTGTAACCTCCTTATAAAAATGTACAAGTGAATCAAGGTCCTTTAACCCACGATAGCGCACCGTTGATGTCTGGTTTTGTAGAAAAAGAGATGGAAAACTATGAACTCCATTTCTCGAAAAAACACTGGTCATTAGAACAGACTCTTCTACAGCTACATGGTAAATCTTTGGAAACGTTGAGGATAGGTCATCATATAAAGATCGACATAACTTTGAGAATAGACACATTGAAGCATGAAACAACACCGCCATGTGGGCATCATGACAACGTAGCATCTCCAATTACCGCCACGACATGTCCTCTTTTCTTCAATGCTCGCACCAAGTCAACAAGCATTATATGCAGCAGGTGCAACATACGGCATCATACACCCGTCAGCTCCAAAATATTGTGATGCTCTCCACTGCATCTCATTGGTAGCAGAAACTTGTCGAGGTCATTACTTCTTCTTCTTTCTTGCTGACTCGCCAACCGGAAACTTCTGTTGAACTTCTTCCTCAACCATTGAGGCATTCTCCTGTGACAAAGGCTCTTTTGTGCTCATAGACTCACGTGTCACCTCAGGTGGCGAATGCTGTCTTTGTAGAACAGTTTTTTCTCCGATGATTATTGTGGCTGGTTAACAGGTGGCTTCATTTCAGTAATAATTTTCTTCACATTTGGCACGTCAGATCTAGAAGGAGAAAGAGAAAGAGACGGAACTTTGGACCTGGGACACCTGGCAGACTCCATATCTTGAACTTGTAGAAAGCTGCCAGCATTTCCTGCAATGCCTGCACAAATCGAATATTTGTATTTTCTATACCTTTCAACCTGTTCATACATCTATTCAGCGGTGATCTCTCCTGCTCCAGCATATTATCCTTTCCTTTCTTGAGCGACCACCTATGACAGAGAAATCGACATCCCCAGGTTGAAACGCTAAAGTGTCCTTCTCTTTATCCTTGAACATGGTGTGAACGTAAACATTATCAAACTCTCCATTCCACCCCCAAACGCTATCTTCCTGTATCCATGCAAGCATATCTTCTATGCAACCTCATATCCAATATATGAACCTTCTGCTCGTTCAAGAACATTTACTGCATATGCACGCACCTCTTCACTCTTGAATAAAGGAGACAGCAGCTCCAATGCATCTGCAGTGTCAATAGGTGCCCACCGCCTCATCAAATCCACTGCCTGCTTGGCTTCCTGAGCATCACTCCATTCAACGCAACGAAGAAACTTTGTCAAAGCCCTTTTCTCAGAAACCAAAGAAAACCGAAATTTCCAGAGAAGTTGCCTTTCATCTCCTCTTAATGTGCGTGTTGGAGGGTACTTTAATATCTTCAATAATTCCTTTCTTTCATTAGAACTAGGTTTCAAATGTCGGTCAATTTCATCCCTTGTCAAGCTCCGGGCTAGTTTATTTATTGCTGGATTTAGATGGTTATGCCACCCTTCACGGTATCTTCCGATGCTTTGCAATCTCAGGCCACTTTTTTCACCCATACTATCTGACACAAAAGTTCATGACTTAGATGCTGAAAAGGATGAAAAGACTTTGGTATGGAACCAACTGGTGAATTACTTCCAGCAAAACTGCCACTGCCAAGACATGATTCACGAGGAGAAGATGCAAGCTTTGAGGATGCCATTGTTCCCCATGGTTGTCTGGTGGTGTTGATCCAAAGAAAAACCCAATAGAATTAGTAGGTAGACTTTCTGATATGGTGCTTTTTCGGTTGCGAAATACTGGCTATAGATTCAAGCAAATTCCACATTTCGTAGCGCAGTTAGTGCGAAGTCAGTGTTTTCGCTACGAAATCACTAAACAGGAGGCACTGCGAAACTGCTAAAAGGATTCATGCGCTGCAGAAACACTTTGTCCTTAAGCTAATCTGAGCAATTTCTGGAAACAGAATTTCTAGTGATAACAGTGGCTCCACTTGGGATAGTGTGCCCTTGTGGTGCACTAAGAACCTGCAGTTCCAGTGCCTTATAGAATTTATTTGACAAACAGAAATTTGCTTGACCAGCATGACTGTAGGAGAAGGAAAGCTACTTCTAATGAAAAATGCTCAGTTGACCTTGAGCTTATTTGCATTTACCTATACCTACCTACCCTAACAATTTCAATTTCTTTCTGCTCAATCAACATGAAATTTCCAATGTAGCCACTCCTCTGTTTTATCTGATATTTGTTTTCTTTGACTGCATTGGAGTTCAGAGCCAATCTGATAGTGTGATGACCGCTGCCACTGAATTTGTCTCTGATTTTTATAAGTAAACTAAAGCACTGGAGAGTAAAACTCTTCCATGTAATCAGCTACAGGATCCCAGAATACATGATCAGCTTGTTTTTCCTTGTAACTTTCCAGCTATGCAAACTGATCTTCAACCACAGTGTTCGGTTCCTCAATCGTGAAAGAGAAAGAAACCAACATAGTCTCCTTGCGTTCTGCCATAGAAAACTTCTGAGAATAATGATCATGATCATGAAAACTGTATGCCTGAATTTGACCTTCTAAACCTTCAATGTCTTTCTCAATGTCTTTGGCAAATTCATCAAAAAATTTCATCTTATCCTCTGCCTTGCAGTCAAAGGATTTTAGATATGAGGACAAGGACAAAGAAAAATATTCATTTGTTTCTTCTTTGCTATAATCATTATTCCATTGCTTAAAATCTGCAACTGAGGGAGAGTCTGCCACCAACTCTGACCTATCTATCCATTCCTCCAAAAACATGAGCCAAAGGTCTTGAAATGACTTAATGGATTTGACAGGAAAGTTTTCCACCCATTGTTTGCATTTCCCTTGAAGTGAATCATAGAATAAACTTATGCAAACATCCTCATGTTTAACTCTAAGAAGCTCAGCAAAATGACAGAAATCTGAGATATGCTTCAGAGTTAAACTCAAATCTTTTCCATTAAATTTGGGACCATTCCTTAGAAAATATGCATCCTTGGGAAAATGATTTGGGAAACCATGAATTCCTGAGAAATCTATGCATGCATACCTTGAACTAAGAATGGCAGCTTCTGGGTCCTTCATAACTCCAGTGGAATCACCATGAATGTATGAACTTTGAATTCTTCAACAATGGAGTCGCCAAGGTAGATTTGCAGCCTCGAAAAACCTCTTTGAACTCCTGCTACCTTCAGAAATTCAATCTTAAAATTACGGGAGTGAGTAATCTTCAGTCTCCCGGCAGACGCACCAAAATGTTATCACAAAATCGTGTACTAAGGGCTGCTACTTAGCAAGATTTCATGCAACTACTTCAAACCAGGCTTTAGACTAAGGTTTAGCCTCCTTAGTCAGAGAGGGCTCTCTCACAGATTTTTGATAGGAATTAATAACAAAACAGATGGCTAACTCTCCAAAAAGTACATGAAAATAAGCTGGTTGGAACAACAAAACAACACTTCTTCCATTGGGCTCATGGAGTCAAACACTTCTGCAGTAAACTATTAACCACTCAATCATGGAAGCCAAGGCATATAATGTTAAACACTCAAAACATCTCTCAAAAGGAACCTCAACTCATAAATATACACAGGAAGTCTGAGCACTAGGTGAATTCAGAGTGATTGCATATTTAGTGAGCTGTAAAACATAAAAGGATAAAAACAAAGTCACATATATTCTGAGTACTTGAACACATGATGAATCTTGGGAAGAAAAAGTAATCTTTGTATTACTGTCAAAAGTCTTTTACATAAGCTGATATACAAAACTCTGTTTTTTCATAAATCTCCAACCCTTTTTACATTCATCCCTGATCCATATATAGGAACACACTATCTACTCACTAGAGCGAGCTCAAAGGCTCTATTAACTACTCCTATATGCTATTTAACTAATTCATTAATTACAAAAGTGCTGAGCTGTAATTTACAAAAAATCCTAATCAAACTAAAACACTAATTCCATTCTCTTCGTAACATGATTCTTCTTGGATCCTTGACAGCTGTCCTCCTTCAGTTAGGCTGAGATGGCTGAGCTAAAGATGCAATAAACAAGCTAACCTTGGATGCTTGAAAGCGCTGATGGCTCATTAATTGACCAAAAGATGTGCTCTGTTTTTACGGTCTCTGTCTCCCAACATTCTTCATCTCTTAAAGAACATGTCCCCTGCTCTCTAATTCCTCATAAACAACGCATATCACCTTACTTTCCAATGAACTGGAAGCCTTATGTATTGAACAGGTGTACAAACAAACATCTCCGGTAACCTTCACCAGAACCCTAAAAATTCGGTCACTGACTGTCTTCAAGTAACAAGGAAGAAGAGATGTATGCCAATCATTGGCAATAAAAACAAAACTCTCCCCATAAGGTCCACTAAGTGTTCACTGCTTGAGAGATTAAGAATCCTTGGAGTTTCAATAGCTGCCTGACATAAGAGGCCAAAACAAAGTTCATTGTCATCTTTCAATTTCTGCTGTAATAACAAATAGCTCTGCATTTCTTGTTGTAACCTTTGCTTCTTTCCACTTTTCCAAAAGTGGTCCTTCTGGAGCTTCTTTTGCAATCTAACCAACAACCGAAAGGTCCACAATGCACTATGTCTTAACTGTTTGGAATATTTCCTGCATCTGGGAATTTCCATCATTATTCTTTGGCTTTATATGGAAAGAGATATCAATACCAAAAGACTTTGAAGAAAGGTTTTTTTCAAATCTTCAAGCAAGGATGCAATCTCTTGACTACACAAGAAATAAATTCTTTCTTCCATAAACACCATAATGCTCTCTGGAAATTCGTACCCAAGCAGCTAAGTTTGCAGAGCAAATGATTTCAAATATCTGAAGTCCTCACATGTTGGAGGATTAGCCACTGCAATTGCTTCTGCACCTCCCCCAAGGCTCCTGAACTTGGCATATTCAATTTTATTGTCTGCGCTTGGACCCACATCAATCATTCAAACAGCTTTCTCAAAATCACTTATCAACTGAATATTGTCAGTGGAATTTGCAGTCACCATTATTTTTTATTTCCTTCTCCAGCATACACTTGAAACAAACTAACCACTATCATCTTCCATTCGTTGACTAGATATAGGGTCTTCAAATTCAAATCTATGTGATCCCATAGGCATAGGCAGAGATTTGTAGTAGGTAAAAACAGAATTGATCTTTGAACCACATGCAATATATCCATCCATGACAGAAAACCCCACAACAATCTTCTCATTGGTATGACCAGTATAGATCAGAGTATAAGCATTATTGGATAACCCAGAAGGATTGGCTTTTGTAAAATCCCACAACTTGAGTGTGTTATCTGTAGATGCAGAAATTTCACTCTCTCTATTGCTAAATTCCAGCGTTCCTCTATTTCTCATCTTTAACAAAGTGAAGAGCCACTTCCGGGAATCCCTTCTGCTGTAGGTAAGCAATCTTATTACCTTTTCCAGCCTCAACATATCTATAATTCCACCCTTGACCACTCAATATTTATTTAATAAGGATCTCTTCTTGAATGACTCAATACTGCTGCTATCCAGACACTGAGAACTTATCTCTGCTTGGCCACTAACAACACTGACAGAATCTGCAATTGAACTTCTATCTGATATTCCGTTTGATGAGGAAGCACTGAACCATTAAGATACGCCTTTTTGTGATCAACAGAATCAAACGATGAGGTAAATCAAAGTGCTCCTCATAGGAATCTGACCACGCGAATTTTGAAGGTTCTTTGAAAATCTCAGTGCATCCAAAATGTCTACTTACTTCTGCAAGGTGAGGTATCATTTGTCCACGTGTTGCCCTTTCATCATAAACCTTGAGCAAACCATTTCCCCGGATTGCACGCGGGGGCCTGATCCTATTTGAAATTGATTTGTTTTCAACACCATGCATAGTCAAGGAAACAAAGTCTAAAACTCCACTCACAGGCTGAACAACAAAACCCAAACAAGCTGTCCCAAGACCCTGTATAAAACCAAAAATGCCATGTTCTCTGGCACTTGCCCAGGGCTTGGTCAAGAGTGCCAAATTTACATGCCAAATATGCCTCAACCGACACCGTTTGACCTGTAATAAGACCTGTAACCTCCTTATAAAAATGTACAAGTGAATCAAGGTCCTTTAACCCACGATAGCGCACCGTTGATGTCTGGTTTTGTAGAAAAAGAGATGGAAAACTATGAACTCCATTTCTCGAAAGAACACTGGTCATTAGAACAGACTCTTCTACAGCTACATGGTAAATCTTTGGAAACGTTGAGGATAGGTCATCATATAAAGATCGACATAACTTTGAGAATAGACACATTGAAGCATGAAACAGCACCGCCATGTGGGCATCATGACAACGTAGCATCTCCAATTACCGCCACGACATGTCCTCTTTTCCTCAATGCTTGCACCAAGTCAGCAAGCATTATATGCAGCAGGTGCAGCATACGGCATCATACACCCGTCAGCTCCAAAATCTTGTGATGCTCTCCACTGCATCTCATTGGTAGTAGAAACTTGTCGAGGTCATTGCTTCTTCTTCTTTCTTGCTGGCTCACCAACAGGAAACTTCTGTTGAACTTCTTCCTCAACCATTGGGGCATTCTCCTGTGACAAAGGCTCTTTTGTGCTCATAGACTCATGTGTCACCTCAGGTGGCGAATGTTGTCTTTGTAGAGCGGTTTTTCTCCGATGATTATTGTGGCTGGTTAACAGGTGGCTTCATTTCAGTAATAATTTCCTTCACATTTGGCACGTCAGATCTAGAACGAGAAAGAGAAAGAGACAGAACTTTGGACCTGGGACACCTGGCAGACTCCATATCTTGAACTTGTAGAAAGCTGCCAGCATTTCCTGCAATGCCTGCACAAGTCGAATATTTGTATTTTCTATATCTTTCATCCTGTCCATACATCGATTCAGCGTTGATCTCTCCTGATCCAGCATATTACCCTTTTCTTTCTTGAGCGACCGCTTATGACAGAGAAGTCGACATCCCCAGGTTGAAACGCCGAAGTGTCCTTCTCTTTATCCTTGAACATGGTGAGAACGCAAACATTATCAAACTCTCCGTTCCACTCCCAAACGCTATCTTCCTGTATCCATGCAAGCATATCTTCTATGCAACCTCATATCCAATATATGAACCTTCTGCTCGTTCAAGGACATTTACTGCATATGCACGCACCTCTTCACTCTTGAATAAAGGAGACAGCAGCTCCAATGCATCTGCAGTGTCAATAGGTGCCCACCGCCTCATCAACTCCACTGCCTGCTTGACTTCCTGAGCATCACTCCATTCAACACAACGAGGAAACTTTGTCAAAGCCCTTTTCTCAGAAACCAAAGAAAACCGAAATTTCCGAAGAAGTTGCCTTTCATCTCCTCTTTATGTGCGTGTTGGAGGGTACTTTAATATCTTCCATAATTCCTTTATTTCATTAGAACTAGGTTTCAAATGTCGGTCAATTTCATCCTTTGTCAAGCTCCGGGCTAGTTTATTTATTGCTGGATTTAGATGGTTATGCCACCCTTCACGGTATCTTCTGATGCTTTGCAATCTCAGACCACTTTTTTCACCCATACTATCTGACACAAAAGTTCATGACTTGGATGCTGAAAAGGATGAAAAGACTTTGGTATGGAACCAACTGGTGAATTACTTCCAGCAAAACTGCCACTGCCAAGACATGATCCATGAGGAGAAGATGCAAGCTTTGAGGATGCCATTGTTCCCCATGGTTGTCTGGTGGTGTTGATCCAAAGAAAAACCCAATAGAATTACTAGGTAGACTTTCTGATATGGTGCTTTGTCGGTTGCGAAATACTGGCTATAGATTCAAGCAAATTCCACATTTCGTAGCGCAGTTAGTGCGAAGTCAGTGTTTTCGCTACAAAATCACTAAACAGGAGGCGCTGCGAAACTGCTAAAAGGATTCATGCGCTGCAGAAACACTTTGTCCTTAAGCTAATCTGAGCAATTTCTGGAAACAGAATTTCTAGTGATAACAGAGCTCATGGTTCAATACTTAGCGCATTCATTCTGCAACCACTACATTTAAAGACAGAATGGCTGAAGGACAAAAAGGACACCCTCGAGCAGTTCAATCATTTATCAGTGATGGAGCCTTGTATCAGTCAATACGCCACCTATTATAAGGAGGACTACAGAGCATCAGAAAAGGCCGATTTTGTTCATTTAAACATTCAGATTTCAGTAGAGCACCATATCTGATTTTAAATGTGGTTGGTGGTTAGTTATGACTCCTCCACGCATAACTTAGTAGAGTGTTTCTGTAAACAAATTTTATATATACCCAGAAGAAAGATGTAATGAGGTTGATGAGTGTTATTTTGTTGTAAGGTTCAACTTCTGGAGACTGTAACTACTATGATACTTGCAGCGTTTGGTCTTCATTTTTAGCTAATGCAAGCTTCTTTTGCTGTTAATTGCTCACTGTCCACTTCTTCTTCTTTGTTCTAGGTTGTTCCTATTATGCATTTATTCATGTACTATAGATTTTTAGCATTAGAGGGGCTGTCATCCCACCTCTATGTTGAATCTAGTATGTATCATTGAATTTGTATGCAGGTTTTGTTATTTTAATGCCAGAGAGTTGTCATCCTGTCTGTGTATTAGGAAACAGATTTACAGACCTTTTAACTGGCTGCAGCTGACCATCACAGGGTCCTATGCATCTGTTGGTGTGGTCAGTCTTCTCCATCATCAAATTTTCTTTAAAACTGTGAGTAATTGGTGGTCTAAAGCCTTGTAGTTCAGGGGTTTTCACCCATGTCTGGGGTTAAGCATAGTGGAAGTGGTTATCTGGCTTGAATATGCAACATTTTTTTCATTCATCCACCATATTTCCAACATTTTTGTTGAGTTTGTAATGTTCCCAAGAATCTCTGATATACAACCTAGGAGAGTTTCTTGGGGTGATAACAGATACATAGTACACAAACTTACCCAGTGATCCTCTTACCACCAGAGGGGAAACTGACCTGATTTTGCTTCCCATATACACAATATTCACAGAAATCAAAAGCTAGAGAGCTATTACTCATACCTTCTACCATACCTTTACCATGAAGTATTCGAAGGCCTTTCTCTCCATTATGTCCAAGCCTTTGATGCCATAGCATGGTCTTTTCTCCAGAGACCACTAGATTTTTTGCTCCAATTTTAGGAACCACAAAACTGTTACACCCATCAATAACAGTGCTACCTTTTAGCTTGTACAGAGTTCCAATCCAAACTCCCCGCATCAATACCAGTGCTCCCCCGAGCCATATTGCAGGTATCTTTCTCGAACACTGCTTTTACACCTGCATCATCTAGCTTACTTAAAAAATTAGATTTCTGGCCAATGCAGGAATATGCAGAACACCTAGAACTATTATGACCCTTCCACCTTGCAACTTCAACTTTAATTTTCCACGACCAACGATTCTAGCATTCCTATCATCCCCTAAGAAGACATCACCACTATCATATTTCTCATACTCGCAGAACCACTCTCTATGGGGAGTGAAGTGAAAGGATGCACCTGAGTCAATCAACCATAACTGATGATCTACATGTGTACTTGACGAAGCCAAGTATACATCCCCACCTTCATCTGAGGTGGTTTTCACCTCTGCAAAAGGAGCATCATCAGATCCCTTTCCTTTATCAGGAACTTCAGATTTACGATCCCTTTTGTAGTGCCCTTCCTTTCTGCATTTCCAGCACACCACCTTTATAGGTTTTTCTGAAGATTTAGATTAGATCTCCCACTCTATGACTTATTTTTTTTTTTGTTCTAGGACCGTCTTTGTACAGACAAGGCATCACCATTTTGGCTCTCAATATTTTTCCATCTCATCTCTTCCATCAGCAAGGATGAGACTATTTCATCAAACTTCAAGGTAGTTGCATTGCTACCTATTGCAATAACTAGACTATTCCACGAATCTAGTAGAGAACACAACAAACTAATGCACTTATCTTCATCTGCAATTTTAATATCAACAGACAATAACTGACTTACCACAGTATTAAATGCATTCAGATGCTCTGTCACTGAGTCTCCATCTTTCATCCTCAGGTTATACAACTTTTTCTGTAGGAACAATTTATTCACCAGAGACATAGATTGGTACAAAGTCCCTAACTTATCCCACAAAGCCTTCGTTGTAGCTTCCCTTGATACATTCAACAATATTGAATCTGAGACACACAATCGTATTGTGCTCTTTGCCTTCCGATCCAACTTCTTCCATTCTTCATCGGACAATCCCATTTTTTTAGTACCTGGATCTACCATGATCCACTGATCTTTATCCACCAACAGATCCTCCATCTTGAGTTTCCATAACTCAAAACTCTAACCATTAAATTTCTTGATCTTTATCTTTCCACTGCTCGCCATCTTCCTCCACCACCAGAATCGATCCCATAGATCTCCCACTAAACAAGGTCTACCACAAGCCCGAGCAAAACCCCTTAGCAACAAAGGAATCCCCTTGAAGCCAAAACAACTCTCATACCAAATGTAGATTTTAACCCCATATAGAAATTACCTGCATACGAATTCTAAAACATAGAAAATAAAAAATGTGAGAGGATAACACATAAAACACATATACAGAGAGATTTTCCATTGGATCCCAAAATCGGGACTACCAACTTGATTTTTCATTATATTCCTTTTAATGTTACAATACATATATATACATGTTGAAGCATCAAATACCATGGACCAAAAACCATCGCGTCCAAAACCATGCACAAAACCATAGGTAGGTCCACTCAACCTAATATAGGGTCCAAAAAAATTTCCCCGAGGCGCTACCCTGGACCCCTTAGAGGGGGCTACCAGCCCCCCTCAAACCCCCTGGACAGGGGGGTTGCCACCTCCCCCTCTGCTGCGCAATCTATGCAACGAAGGGGGGGCTCCGCCCCTCCTCTAACCCCCCGATCAACTAGGGTAGCTAGTCATGGAAATAATATAACACAAACCGACACCTTTCTTATATTTATCCTATCGAAAAATCTTTGTCCATATTCCAATTTAACCAGTGTCTTTCAGATGCTATAAATGACTAATTGGAAAATTTCAATATCTCTAGGTATTTGAGATTTCAAGTAGTGTTGGTTCACTTATTCATCTACATTCAAGAGGAAAGGTTTCAAAATATTAATCTCAAAAAGTAGGATTCGAATGGAGGAACATTTTCAGTGATTTTCTTGACCTATCTTCCTAGAAAGTATTCAAGACAATTTACATTTGTAGATTATGTTAATCGATTTTTTATTTATTGCATATGGACTAATTTAGGACCTCAATCAAACTCTTAGAATACTTGCAAAGGTGAGAAGATGGATACAATTGAATGATAATATAAGGCTAGGAAACTAGTACTCATACAAGGATTTCACTGAAATTAAACTATATGGGTGTGATTTGGTTGCTTATAGGCTCCCAACTTTCCTTCCTCTCATGATATTTGCACTGAAGTATATCAGAAATATGTTGAGCATTGATTAGATTCAATTTTTAGCTAGAAAAAACCCAATTATATTTAAATTGAAAGTTGAAGTGGGCCCTTTTCAGTTAACCAACAGTGCAACATCAGAAGAAGTTGACAAACTATTGCAAGAAATGAACTTGTCTCAAGGAGAAGTCTGGCAATATGACCCTCAAGGAAACATTTATAGTGTAATGATCGAACAAGATTCATATGCATATCACCATGTACCAAAACCATCAATTGAAATGTATGCTAATAAAGAGATTTTGGAAGAGAACACATTAATGGATACTATAGGTGAGATAGGGGCTTTCAAATCAACTGGAACTAAAATTTTGGATACTCCACCATCTAAAGAGGAGCTGAAAAGGAATATCCAAGACAATTAGTGTCGAATTTAAAATTTCAGGAAATATAGTTCAGAATATTTAAATGACCTAGGGTGGAAGAACAAGAACAGGAACAAGAATCATCAACTATTGAAGAAAAATTGCAATGAAACAACAACAACAAGAAATATTTCTTTTAACTTGGAGTTTTTTCCTTCGGCTATCACTAAGATCCCTTGATCCTCTACAACTATAGCTCCAAAATATTATCCATTTTCGCAATTCATGGAAATCAAATGAAAGAATGTAGAGATTAAAAAGATTGCTTTCAATGAGTTATGGAAACAAGGTCCTTCATTAAGCAACTAGATTATTAATAGAAGTAGATTTTTGTAAGAAGCAACTAAAAATGGAAATTTTAGAGCTGAAGACACAACATTTTTAAAAATCCTAATGACTACAAAACAACTAGGCTCATTTTCAACTTGGAGCAAATACATCAAGTTGACAAAATGGACTTTCATAGGAAAATAGGTGAAATGTTGTTTCATTCTTATACCAATTCAGTGGCTATTATGGCTAAACTAGTGAAATATTTGAAGAAAATTACTAATCAGATGAGACGATAGGATACCTATACCAGTGCTAAGGGAAACAAAATAAGGATGTTAAAAAACATGATTATTAAATTGGGAGCTGACCCAAATGATATCAATGTCATCTAAGCCCTCATGAAGATACATGATATTGATATACATATCCTTAGGAGAAAGTCGAACATGCCTACTACTAAACATGTTCAAACACAGGAGTTAGAGGCAACCACTAAGGAAAAATAGATACTCTTATGATTGATGATTGAGACGAATAAAAAATTGGATTAGCTGTAGAAACAAATAGAACAATTGCTGAAAGAAAGAGCTAGTCAAACTATCTCTGATACTCCTATTGAAACAAATCAATTAGAAACTGAAAATTTGATTGATGTAATGTCTTCACTCAGCCTAAAGGATCAAGAAATTGAGAATTTGAAGAAAGAATTAAAAGATAAAGAAATTCTCTTAACATTGAAGCTAAAGAGAAGAACCTCTTTTTAAGCCATATTGAATGTTTCGAAAGTAACTAGTAGGTACTCAGTCTCTAGTTGAAGCAAGAAAAAGTTTATGGGATAATTATTTCTTATGTCTCCAACATATGGGATTTTTTCAAGGTAATTGGTGAAGAGGCACAATGATATTAGTTAGCTTGAAAAGTTTCACAACAAATATGGGAAGAATTAGGATGCAAGCTAGCCTTAGCCAAAATGATTGTAAGATTTTTAAATTGTAGAGGGAAGAAGTAGTTAATGGAAATATATATTAGAGATAGAGATAGTTTTGTTATAGAGACTAAGAAATTCCTAACAAAAAATAATTTTGTTCAACATTTATAAGAAAAATGTAGAGAAGTTCAAAGTGATTTGTATCATTTTCACACCAAATTTAACATCATGAGAGAATTAGGACTGTCTACATGTTGGACAACACCAAATAAATTGATGTATCAGGAGGCCTACATGAAGAGATTAATTGAATGCAAAGGGGATGAGAGTAAATTTTCATATTTAAAAGTGGCATTAGATGGTAAAACACTCATCGATAAATTCATGAACAATTTATACATACATTGCTATATTAGACACTACTTTCCGGATTCTCATACTTATTAGAAATGCTTATATTTGGATGTAGCCTATAGGAAGATGACATCTTTTAGTTACCCGGTTGGTGAAAATTGGGATAAATTAGTTGCAATCCTTCCTTCAATATCTTAACTCTAGCAACAAATTCCAAATAAAGAAACATAGCTTGAGCTTTTGATTTAATTTGTAACAAACTATTTATTTTCTATTGATTAATTCTAATTTTGTAATTTTTGATAACAAATTGTTGTTATGGAATCTTTTTCTATAAATTCTAAGAAGAAACTTGAGAGATGGGTTGGATTTTGTAATTAGAAAATAATTTTGTATACATTTTTTGTAAGCCTCAATTTAGAGATTTGATCAAAGGATTCACATTTTTCGTTCATGGCAATATTTTTTTCTCTGAGTAGTTTTCTATCAGTCTTTTATGTTCTTCAACGCAAAGTAGGATTGTCTAGAACTATTTGAGAGGCAACATCAAGCATCGATCTCCCTTATTTCCTTGGTAGGGTTACAATCTTTATGACTAATTGATGTTTACTATCTGGGTTATTCTTAGCTTTGTTTTGTTAAACCTTTTAGGAGTATTCCATTAGATTTTTCTACATGTATTGTATTAATAAAGTTTATTCAAGTGTACTAAATTAATTATTTGGTACGTTACTAATATCTTCTTCCAATTCTATTAAGCCAAAAGATTTGCCATAATAAAAGTCTTTCCCTTTGATTAAGATTGAAAAAGAGGTTCTAAATTTTATTAGAAACGTTTATTGAATCCAAAGGCCACAACCCCCTTTATAAAACAAAATCCCCATAGTTTGTTTCCTTTATACTATTTTCTAGCCAAAAACTATCTACAAGGACTACAAACAGCAAAAGGTACCCAAGCCCTTAATTGACGATATTACATACACATTGGAGGGTATGAAACTAATCAAAAATATATACTTGAAGTCCATTTATCACTAGATACTTGCTGATTTACATGATTTGTGGAAGACATCATTCAATGTTTATGATGGGTTGTATGGGTAGCTAGAAAAGCATTTTTTCCTTACCAAAGTAGCATCATTTTTCATGCATCAATGCCGTATGCATGATGTTTGCAACCATGCGTAAGTTGCAGTTTATGTTGATACTAATATAATTTAAGTAGGAAATCGAATGAACACTTCCATCACATTACATTGGTTATAAGACATCCTATAACGACAAGTTTTATCCTAGCTTAGATAAATGTGCATTCATTGTGAGGTGTAGAATATAAATTTATTTCATAATAGATGATATTAATGTGCACACAAATATGGTGAAGGTAGAGGTTATGATAGACTAGCATACCTTGAAAAGCACCATTTTATTGTGAATAATTGTTAGCTTAATGAATTTATGTAGATAGTTTGTCCTGGGTTAATTTGATGTCACACAATTATTTCATGAACACATATAGAAGGACACCAATGAACTAGTGTTCCAATGAAATAGAGGATATTAGAAACTATCTAAAGAAATTAAATGTTGACTAATTTCAATCCTAGTTTTTTGCTTTGAAGTGTTTTTCTTTGGACTCCTATGCCAGAGAGTTACATATTTAGAGAAACATTAGGTGGTTGGAAAATGAATTTCAGGTAATGTCGCAGAGAATTGAGGGTGGTGAGCATATCATCCAAAATGTGGTGAGGAAGCGCATGATATTGGTATGAGAGATAAGATACTAAGTATGTGTGTGTGTTATTGAATGGGTAATCATAACAAAATTGAGAGAATACAAAAAGGATCACATAATGATCGTATAAAAATATTTACAAAATATCGTAGCAGTTATTCATAATTTTCCCATGTTTTCAATAAGCTAAAGAGTTATGAAACTTTCTTTTACCTTATGCTACTTACATAATAACTTAGGTTGACACTCCTAGAGTCATTTATACATAAATTCGAAGAATGTGAACAAAGAAGAGAGGACCAAAACCTAATAACCTTTGCACTCTACAAAAGGAATATTGATACTTTTATACTGAGAAAGATCAAGGTTGATGTTGAATGTTAGCATTAGATCTAGGACAAATAAACATGTGTTGTTGAAGAAGATAACTTGTAGAGATAAAGTAGAAGGCTATGAGTCACTTGATCACCTACAACCATAAAATTTTAAGTTGGTTTCGAAATAAACTCGGGCTATGAGACGAACCTTAAAGTGCATGATAAACAACATCTATTAACCATTGTGGATATCTCGTAACTAATGAGAAAATTTCTTGAATGATGGAGTTAATTAATGTTGATGTTTTTATTGGACAACTATAGCAATGTTACCATGTTCAAGACACAAATTTTGAATTCTAAACTTCTCCTTTTTCTAATAATAGAGGGGGCCCATGTAATTGATATCATGGTTACCCTCAAGTTTTCATGTAAAAGTTTAAATCTTGAATGCTCTAGAACATATGGACCTAGCTTATTAAGAATATTGGACTAAAGAAATTTTTAGGCGTTTCACTTATTGTTGGAACTGAAAAATAAAATACATCTAATTTATTCTTAGGCTTAGGCTACAATAGAGAATCTAATCCACTAGATATAATATGGGATTTTGACCTTTACAACCTAGGAAGATGAAAATAATTGTTGAATTATCACTGTGAGGAAGGTAGAATGATATACTAATTGATAATATATTTATGGAAATAAAGTTACTTTATTATAGCTATAAATATAAGTATATAATGTATTTTAATTTCTATGTTTATGTATGTATAAGGATTTTTCGAAGACAAAAAAAGAAATAAACCAAAATTGCAATAATGTTTTAAGATTATTGCATTGGATTTTTTTTACCAAAGAAAAAATGGACATGACTTTCTTTTTCTACCCAAACTGAGGAAATTAAAGAGATTTCAAGAGCTAGGCTTGGGAACACAGCAAGGGTTGAAGTCATATTAGAATCAAAATCTAAGATTCGATATGCCACTATGACAAATATGTCTTACTTGAGGACACATGAAGGGATTCACATCGAGGACAGTGAAATGAATCCAAATCATCTCACTATTTAAGAAATTTCTTGAAGCCCTAAATCGGTACTGTAACAAAACCCTAGGGCCAAATTTCGCCCAACCCTAAGAAAAGCTTATGTAAATATTTCAACGTTGGTTAGGGTTGTCTTGAGGTCACATTTGGAGAGCCTTTGGTGCCTAGAAAACACTAATATTTTCAGTAGACCCCTTAGTTCCTTACCACATATTCTATTTTTTGGAGTCAATACTTGTGATAAAATCATTAAAGAATACTTAAGGATCACGTAAGTCCTGTGTTATGGAAAAAATTGGTGAAGGTGGTCGCATGACTAGAAGAGGCCAAGTACCTCTATTGTGTGAGAAAGATGAAGCATAAGTTTATGAAGATCAAGTCAAGCATGAACCTTTTATGGATCATTTTAAGAAGAGCAAGGAACAGGGTTGACATTTAAGAAGGCATATCGTGGCACAAACACAAGTTTAAATTTGATGTTTGTGCTAAGTCAAATTTGAACTTGTGTTTGGACTATAATAGCCCTTTGGAGGCCACATATTGAGGCATCAAGTTTTGATATAAGGAAAGAACGAGGTATTTTCTTTATTCCAAAAGGTTGATTCATCTCAAGAATAAGTCCCAAACCTATAATGATTAAAAAACGAATGGATCTGCAATAGGACTCAACCCTTATCTAAGAAAATATGAACCAAATTCTGCCATGTATTAAGACTAAGTTAAAACATTCTTGGCCTACTCTAAGGACCCTACCTTTAAGAAAAAATTGAGGACAAGAAGGGTTGATCCATGAATTGGATCAAGAATGACAATCATTGTTGTTTAATGTTATCTCCATGGATCCAACCAGTGTTCTGTTAAACCAATGAACATAACAGGGTGCCTACACTCTGTTTACATGACTAATATTGTTGTATATTTCATGAAAACATACATATATAATAGTGGTAAATTATAAAATAGAGTAATGAAAACATACTAGAGCCATGAAATTCAAGCTATTACATACATATTTCAACATCCTTCCAAGAGAAAATGTGGGTTAGTAGACTAGAATGCAATTTTCCACTATATTCAATGAAATAAATCCTAATGCGCTCTAAGGGAATGGAGAATATGGCCCATACACTTTATTTAGTAGTTTTCCTTGCATAATCCTAGCTAATATATCCCCCAAGATCCAACTCTAGCTCCTAGCACTGGCTTCCTACATGCAAGAGATTAAGAATACCAATATAAATAAAACCCTTCAATTGATTACTATTAAATCTTCCCCAATCTACTAAAGGAATAATGAAGGGGAAAATCATAGAGATTTATATCCATAACAAGAGACACATTATATCAGCCAAGTTATTTTTACCTTGAGTACCAATTAAAGGTCCCCTAGCTTCATACTCTCTTCACATCCCTTAATATTTAACATGGTTGAAGGTCTACTTCAACTTGTCTTGAATCCTAGTGTTAGAAACATGATCCCTTGACACGAGCACATGAATCTAGAGATTAGGTTTAATTAAAGATTGCTAAATCGATATTAGGAGGATCATTAATCTAATTTGGGATTTGAAACTTTTCCATGAAGTTTCCATCTAGATCATTAAACCTTCAATTCTCATTATTGGAGATGAATCCCCTTTTAAAAATGTTATTTTTTGTTTACTTATGGAATATATTGATTTAACCTCCTTAAGTCAATTTGTTCCATCACCCCTTTCTTGGTACTCACTCCATAGTTTGCCAGTGAATCTGCAACAGAGTTGAGATTTCTTTTGACATGGCAAAAATCAATTGTCTCAAATTTGAGAATTTGTAGATTTGTTCTATGAAGCATGGGTGATTGTAATGATGAAGGGTCTACTTTGATTTTGTGCACTAGTTGAATAACCAACATTGAATCGCCAAACACCATCAGTTGTTGTATTTTCTTGCTATTTCCAATTCTAATCCATGCTATATTAGCTTGATTGTTAGATGTAACCCCTAAGCCCCATGCAAATTTAGTCTCAGATTCTTCATCGGGGTGAAAAATAACCCATCTTGCTCCTGCCACCTCAAATATATATTACATTTAAATCATATAAACATTATAAATACAATATATATAATGTTGATAAGTGTAGCAAGAAAGGCTCAATTTGGCTTAGCCTTGGTCAAATTGATAAAATTCGAAGTTTCCACATCAACGGACTACTTGGAGGCAGTTAATTGAGGTGACATGGATCTTGTCACTAAGTTAGCTTAGTAAATTTGAGTTATAGGGCTTGGAGTTTAGTTATTCATGTGTGATTGCTAATTTATAGAAATCCATTTTAGTTATTTCCAGTTGTACTTTGTTAACTTAGCTCTAATAGTTAATAGAACTAGTTGGAGGTCAATTGTGTAATGGGACAACAATATAACTCAAAGATCATCTAGTTAACTAATCAACCAACCAAAACTATCTCATGTATGCAAGGAATTCGAATTTCTCGACTATGGTGGAGATTCCAAGGCAATGTAACATTAGTTGTAAACTAGTGTTGAGTGTACAGGTGTTGTATGTAATCAGTGATCAATCCTTGGGAATTGTACAACAATTTTGGAGGAAATTTATAAAGAATAGGGGTAATTTCCTTAGTATTTTCACAAGGACATAGGGGATTTGGTGAGCAAGTATTTGGCTAAGTGTTGGCGAGAGCTTGTTCATTGAGCAAGAGAACAATTATTCTTTTGTAGATTCAGCTCAGAGTTAGAGCTAGCAATTGTAATAGTTTCTCATTTCATTAATTAATGCAAACAAACTAGGGGTTTTCCCCATTAGATTCCCCTAGAAATCACTAAGTATTTTTGTTTTTTCCCCATTAGGTTCCCCTAAATTGTGAATTTTATTCCGCAGATCAGTAGAGTAGAATTGTGTCTCTTGATTTTAGATTAAATTTCTTGAGCAGTTGCAAACCTATCAAATTTCTACATGGTATCAAAGCAGGATTCACATTAGAACAAGAATTTCGATGTTATTCCTTGGGAGGTTTGAATTTGCAGGTTTAGTGTAGCAGGATTTCCTTAGAGTTGGGAGAATGGCCTTGATTGGACTGAGATTAGAGTACTCCTTAAAAGGAAGCTCAAATTTCATTTCTTGGAAAGATCACACAATGCTTAATGAAAATTAGATTACTAGATTATATCAAGATAAACATTCCAAAAATAGGATCAAAAGATCCCCAAAACCTATCCCATTGGAAGAAAGATGTAGCCAAGGCGAGGAGAATAATCCTAGAGAGATTGAGAGACCACATAGTCTCAAATATCTTTGGAAAAGAGACACCATTTTCCATGTGGAAGGTGATGAGTCCCATCAATAGGTATATCTTAAAAATCATTATGCCATTCTCTAGCCTTAAAAATATAGTTTTCTCACGTTAATTCACATTTTTGGTTATAATATGCTTAGTAAGAAGAGTAAAAGGTGTTTGTCATAGTATGTGGCCTAATGTGGTTTAATAGCAGGAAAAGAAAGCATTTTTTAGGCATTTACTACGTAGGGGATTGATGGAGACAACCAGCAGAAAATATAGGCCGTTTTTCCACCTCCTTAACTCCCTAACTCAACTTGGGATTACAACATCCTCTCTCACCAATTCGAATTCATTGACAATCGAGTAAATCCTAGTACAAGTGAAGCTCAAGAGGGAATATATCCACCATTTCTGAGATCAAGGAGGGAATCACTCCTATTTTCAAGGGAGTTTCTATCAGCTACCCTTTTGTATAAATAAACAAGATGAAAATCTCATTAGGATTCAAAGTTTTGATTCATCTAGGTGTAGCTATTGAGCTCAGAGCTTGACATTGTTATTTTTACTTTCATGTGATGTATGAGACTTTTACTTTCTAATAATGAGAAGTTGGTTATTCAGTTGCATCTAAGTTAGTTTTAGAGGGTTGAGATCCTTGGGTTTGGGCCAACCCAAATGCTTTGGTCCCTCTTTTGTACTTTTGTTTTGTTCTTAGTTCCAATCATTTCATAGCTTTCTTTCATTACAATAGAGGTTAAGCTATAAAAACCTGTGATTGCAAGCTTCTACATCACCTCTCTTATGGGAGAATGGTTGGAAGGATTCACAATCTCAGCCCAAAAACATTGTGTTTATGATTTCTTGGAAATATATAGATGTTAGTTGTCCTTCTTCATATTTACTTTTTGTAACTTAGGAGTCAGTTTAGTGATCAGAGTAATGTTATAGCATGAAATATATGTTATTCAAATTCAACTCATCTTTTCCATCATAGTTTATAAAATTGTGTTAATGATCAATGGATGTATGTATGTGGATGGTTGTAGGGTTGTGTTGATATGTAGGGGAGAGAACTTATTTCACCTCAATTTTAGACTTCTCCATCTTCTATTTCCATCCCTCAATTTCATCCCCAAAACTTTGTTTCCACAGTCACTTTGCCTAGGAAATCGAGGACACTGTGGGAATTCATCCTAGTGGAAGATAGACCTCTAAGAGGTCCTTGGCTTGGCTAGGAGGCTTCCCCAACCTTCCTTCACTCACTCCAACCTTCATCTACTTCTGCATGCCCTCAAGACACCATATCCACCCTAAAAAGGCTCCCAGAATCCCTCCTGTATCATTACAGGTCCTACTGTAGCAATACAAGACCTCTTGTAGCAACACTTGTAGCAGGCCTGTAGCACCACTTTTCTTCACCTTATTTTCTCTACACTTAAACCTTAGCTCATTCAAGATGAATAATGAAACCAAGTTGTGATTTGATTATCAATAGAATCTCTTAATCCACTCCACCATTCCTTTTCCTCACTCCTAAACAAAGTAGAATTAGTGTTTTTCCATCACAAGCATGATGGAAGTTAGATTTATGATTTTTAGGAAAGTATGGAATAGATTAATGATACATGCAATTATGTCGATGATTTTATCAATTATGCAAGATAGAGTAGCTTTCCTTATGCAATTAGATTAACCATTTTCCTTTCATGAAATGATTAATTAGCATCTACAAGTTGAACACATGGAATTTTCACTTTCATAGCTATAATTAGTGCTTTCATCAACAAGCTTTCACTATAGTTCAGTAGGAGAAATGGTCTTTGAAAACCTTGATCTAATGTCATGACTGAGGGTGGCATGAGTAGAATCTAACCTACTATGCATATAATAATGTCACCTCTAATTTTGTATGAACCTCGGGTTGATAATTTAAGTTGAGGAACCCTTGGGAGCAACATTCTTGGTGCAATACCAAGGCTCACCACTTTTTGGCACCATTGTTGAGGAGGTGTCTAAGTAGATGATGTTTCTTATTAATCATTGTTTTCTATTTTTCATTTAGTTTTGAAAAAGTCAAAAAGTCAAAAATAAAAAAATAAAAATAAAAAAAAACTTTCATCCCTCATAGGAGTAGGGATAATCAAGGAAAATTCTTACAAAAAACCCCCACACCCTCAAGAAATCAACCTTCACTCTTCTTTGGTGACTGTGAACTTCCCTCTCTGACTGTAGGGGAGTTAGAGGACCCTCTAGGTGAGCAACCCGAAATTTTTGAAGAACCTATTGGGGAAGAAGAAGAACCCACTTCACCCACACAAACTATGGATGAAAATAGGAAGAATGAGGTTTTATCCATCAGGGAAATAATGGAGAGGCTAGAATGAAGAATGTAAGCCATGCTTCCCTTCCACACTTCCATGGATTAACCTATGAGGATTATGAAACCTTCATGTTTGAATTCGCTATTGTTTGTAGGACCTATGGCTATGCCTTTGATGAGAAGATGCTAAAGTTGTTCCCCTCTACCCTTAAAGATGCAACCTTGCGTTGGTTTATGGGTATTCCTGGGGGCAACATCACTACCTAGGCCCAAATGCAACATGCATTCAAAAAAAAGTATAGGGACTATTGTAGGTTGAAAGAAAACAAGGAATAAATATTTACGATGGCTCTTGGACCTGATGAATCTCTAGAGGACTATGAGGAGAGATATCAACTCAATTATAAGAGGGCCAACTATATCCTTGATCCTGAGGCACTCAAGCTAGTTCTTCTATGAGGGATCATGGAGGATATGTTGGAAACCCTCAACATGTTGTCTGGAGGAGATATCTATCAATTACCCTATGATGACATCAAAAATTCACTCAAGAATCACTCTAGGGATACTAGGAAAAAGGGTAGGGCTCTTCAAGGCTTGGCCAGTTCCTCTCCCTCCACAATAGCCATCAAGAATGAGATAGGGAATATGTTGGAGGATTTCAAGAGTGAAATGTTTCATACCTTTGCATTGCAAATGGATACCTTGAAAATCAAATTAAAGTAAGAGGAAGCAGAGAGGGCTCTAGCCATTTTTTGCCCTAGCTGCACTAAAAGGCATCGTACGAATGAATGCCCATTGAGTGTCATAGAAATATGCCTAGCCTGTAGAAAATCATACAACAGACAAATGGCCCTCTTTTCTGAGCCTAAAATATATATACCAAGGGGCAGAAGGTGGGTCAAAAAACCTTTTCTTCATTAATCAAAGAAGGCCTTAAGGACCTCAGCCATATCAAGAGGGCATGCAAGGTGCACATTACTCTTATTACAATCAAAATTGAAATGCACCTTTCTAGGCTTGGTATCCTTCCACTCATCCATCATGGTCCACACATCCTTATTGGTCTTATTCGCCTCCATACCCTCCTCAAACCGTCAACCATCCTTTTCAGCCATATCCTCCCCAATCTTCTCAATGGGGAAACCCATCACAAGGGTGGATGCCTTGACCCAACCAGCCTCCTACTTTATTACCTCAACCTGAACCTCAAACAAAAATCACTCATCCTACTCCACCTAATCAACCTCAAATTCCTACTCAACCTAATCCAAACCTAAACAATAAGTAGGCACAATAGGTCTACAGTGGAGAGACATCCTATCCTTCTTATGCTGTGGAAATCCAGGAGATCAAACTTCATTCTAGGAGAGTGCTCCCATATAATCATTCACCTTCTCCACCTAAAGAGCTTGAATAAAAGAAGGAAGAGAGTGTTCCTCAAGTCAATCCACCTCCCTCTCCTTAGAGGTTAATCCACCCTAACCAACACACCCCATAAGAGATTGAACTTCTAGGAGAATATAAGAATTTGTGTGTTAAGATACCGCTTCTCCAGGCCATTAAAGATGTTCCAATCTATAATAATATTATCAAGGAAAAATGTTTCAAAAATATTGGGAGAAGAAAAACATACACCCCCACCATCAATGTTGTTGGGAAACTATCTGATCTAATGCTTGGGAGGGCGATCTTACCAAAATACCTAGACCTTAGTAGCTCAGTAGTGGATGTGAACATTGATGGAATTATGGTCCCTAATACCCTAATTGATATTGAGGCTGAAATCAATGTGATGACTAGGGAAACCATGCTAAATATAAATCTCCATGGGGCTTTGAGGCACACCACCATAGTGCTACAACATGCAGACCTATCCACAGTAGTTCCATTGGGAATTGTGGAAGATGTTATGGTCTCCATTGACTCCTAGGAGTATCCTACTAATTTCTTGGTTCTCTAACCCAAAACCAACATTAATGGATATCCTCTTTTTTATAGGCCATTTTGTCAAATCTAGTGAATAGGCCTTCAAATGGGATCATTCACATCCTTTGAACACTTTTTGATCCTCCCTACACAAAGCCCTAAGTATGCATCTCTCATATCCTTGAGTTTCTTCTTGAAAATGCTTTATTTAAGTCACTTTTAGGACCAACGCACCTTATCACCTCATTTTCCAGTGTTGACTACTAGGTTTGCCTACTCTGGCTCTGCATTGATCACCAACAGGTTGCTCAGTGTTGGGGGTGCACTGATTCTAGAAATCGGAAAAATAAAAATAATTATGAATCTTCCTCTTCCAAAAGATTCTAGAGGTTGTTTCAACCATTTACTTTGGATAAACATTTTATTCCTATCTAATTCCACCTTGGAGAAATCACCATATTATCCCTTGAGCTCATCCTCCCATTACTTTTGGATCTCAAGCCTAGATTGGTAAATGGATAAGAATTCATGAACTACCTCTCCTTCTTATATATTTACCTCATTTCTCAAGCACCTGGTTGGTTGTTGTTGGCTTTTAGAGAGTGATTATACCCTTTTTTTGTTGCTATGAGAGATATAATTCCATGCATTAGGGTGATTAGAGGTGCACTTTGTGGCAAGGAAAGGATAAGTAAACTTGGAGGAGCTATTCTACAAGATCAACACCTATTTTTTGTTGTAACTCACTCCATTTCTATTAATGTAAAGAGTTCTTTGTTTTATTATATATGATGTTATAATTTAATGTATTTCAATACCATGTTGATCTATTGAATAAAGTGATTAGATGATGCTACACAGATCTCCTATATCATTGGCTTATGTTCTATGATTGTGTAGGTTCTAATTATAACGATTGGAGCTAGGATTGGAGCATACAATCCAAGGAAGGAGTGAAGCATATGACAGATTCCAGGTAGGCTTCATCCCGTTATCTATTTACTTTAAGGAAAACATTAAATTCTTTGTCTTTTTGTTGTTCTAGGTTAGTCCACCAGGCCTAGGGAAGATACTTTTGTCCACAGTTGTAGATTCTGTATAACACTCTCATATTAGGAAGACCTTAGTTAGCCACTACTAATGCCTACATTAGTTATAGGGATGGGAACATGACTATCAAGAATCTACATTTATCTAAAAAAATTATGTTGTATCCTCCCGCTCAACCTTCTTTTGAACATGATTTACCCATATGGTTAGAGGAGGAGGAGGATGAATTATATCATACAAATCCCTACCCAATTTTCACTCTACATATTGTTATAGGAGGGGGACAACTTGATGAAGGTCACCTTATTGACCATATCCTTGAGAATCAACCTCCCACTCGCATACCAATTGATGAGTTAATGAAAGAATCTGGGAGTAGTCCTTGGAGTGACTTGTGCTCTATTGACTCAAGTCCATAACATGTCAAGATTTTAGAGATTGGCCCATGCAGAACTTTAGATATCAACCACTCTCTTTCATCCAAACATGAAGAACAATTGTGCAATGTATTGAGGCAACACCTGGATTCTTTTTCTTGGAATTATAATGAAATGAAAGGTGTGTATCCCTCAATTTGTACTCATCACATTTATATCAAGGAGTGATACAATCATGTGCGCTAACCGCAAATAAGGATGGACCCAACCGTTAAGAAAATTGTGAAATAAGAATTACAAAAGCTACTAGATGTAGGGTTCATATACCCCATTTCAGATAGTGAGTGGGTGTCACCTATTTTTTTAGTTCCCAAGAATAATTGGAACTGGAGAATCTATGTTGATTATTGGGAACTTAACAAGGCTACAAAGAAGGACCATTTTCCTTTTCCCTTCCTTGACCAAGTCCTAGATGGCCCTATAGGGAAGAAATTCTTCTCCTCCCTGGATGGATTTAGTGGATGCAACCAAATCCATATCAGCCCTAAAAACTGATAGAAGACCACATTTACATGTCCTTGAGGTACCTTTTCCTATATATTTCTTCCATTCAGTTTGTGCAATGCCCCTACTACTTTCTAAAGGGCCATTCTGAGTCTTTTTACTAACCTTGCTCATGACTTTCTTTAAATATACATGGATTATTTCACTCCTTATGGATGTGACTTCCATGAAGCTCTCTCAAATCTGTGCAAAGTCTTGAAGAAATGTATTGAAATGAATCTCTCATTGAGCCATGAGAAATTTGAATTCTTGATGAATGAAGGGATAGTCCTTGGCCATTCCATATCCAAGGAAGGGATACAAGTTGACCCAAAAAAGATTCCCATCATCAAAAGGACCCCTAACCCTCAAAATCAAAGAGATGTTAGGAGTTTCCTTGGATTATCTAGGTATTGTAGAAGGTTCATCAATTATTTTAGTAAAATGGCCTCACTTTTGTTTGTATTACTGGCCAAGGATTCAGATGTTTGTTGGACAAGCAACTGTGAAGGGGTTCTTGAAGTGTTGAAAGAAAAATTGATCACTACACCCATCCTTAGGGGTCCCAATTGGGCATTTCCTTTCCATAGCCACACTAATGCATCAGATAAAGCTGTGGGGGAAGCCTTAGGACAAGTAGAAGATAAATTTCGTTATGCTATCTATTTCATTAGTAAGAATCTATCTAAAGCTTAGTTGAATTACACTGTCACTGAAAAAGAACTCTTATATGTACTACATTCTTTAAACAAATTCAAGCACTATATCATTGGGTATCAAAATTTTGTTCATACTGATCATGCAACTATTAAGTATTTAATGAATAATCCTGATTTCAATGTGAGGATAATTAGATGGTTTTTATTGTTACAACAATTTTATTTGACTATTATTGACAAACCAAGGAAAGAAAATGTGTTTGTAGATTTCTTGTTGAGATTAACCTTGCCTATATAAAATCAGGAGATGGTGGATGATAAACTTCTAGATGAACACCTATTTTCCATATTAGTGTTTTCTCCTTGCCTTGCTGACATAGGCAACTACTTAGTCGTTGAGAGGTTCCCTCCTAATCTATCATCCAAGGAGAAAAGCAAGATTGTAAGGAAAAGTACTCCTTTCACTTGGATTGGGGGAAATATTTTCAAATTGGGACCATATCAGATATTGAGGAAATGTGTAAGGGAAGAATAAGTCTTTGACATCCTCTCATCATGCCATGATGGAGCTTGTGGGGGTAATTTTTTTGCTAAGAGGACAACCTTTAAATTTTTACAGGTTGGTTACTATTGGCCCACTTTACATCAAGATGCAAGGAGATACACCACTAGATGTGATCAGTGCCAAAGGATGGGCAAGCCTACACCCAAGGATGAAATTCCCTTACAACCTCAAGTGGCCTTAGAAACATTTGACAAGTGGGGCATGGATTTCATTGGGCCAATTGATCCACCATCAGGATAGAAGAAGTACATCATTGTGTGCACTATTTACTTGAAAAAATGGGTTGAGCCAAAGGAAGTTAAAGAAACAACTGATTAGAAGGTGGTTGAGTTCCTAAGAGAAAACATTTTATACAAGTTTGGGTATCCAAGGGAGGTACTCATCGATCAAGGAGCACAATTCACATCAAATATGATTGAATATCTCGTGAGGTAGCATGACATCAAGCATAGAACATATACTTCCTATTACCCTCAAGAAAATGGGCAGGTAGAAGTCACTAATAGAGAATTGGAGAACATTCTTACAAACGTTGTTAGTAGCAGTAGATAGGATTGGGTAGATAGAAATGTGGAAGCTACTTGGGCCCACAACACCACTTGGAAGAACAACACTGGATTCACTCCCTTTGAGTTGGTCTATACAAGGAAGGCCCTATTGTCTATTGAATTTGAGTACGATACCTTGAGGATGGAAACTTAGTTAAACTTGGATCTCACTTCAGCACAACAGGAAAGGTTGCTCCAACTCAATGGTCTAGATGAATTCAGAATGCAAGCTCTCCTACACACTAAAGTAATCCAACTACAAAGGAAGGTTTGGCGTGAAAATAACATTAGATAAAGGGATTTCCAAGAAGGAGATTGGGCCCTATTATATGATTCTAGATTTAAGGATTTCAAGGGGAAGTTGATGACAAGATGGCTAGGTCCCTATCTAGTAGAGAAGTGTCCTTAGAATGGTTCTGTCCAAATTAGAACCATTGATGAGGAAGAGATTCCCTTACTTGTCAATGCCCATAAGTTGAAATTGTACAAGAAACATTTGCCTTGGGAAGAATTTGTTAGTTCAGTCAGTAGAGATGTAAATGTGATTGGGAGGCTCCTATCCCTCAGCCCACCAAAATTATAAAATAATAATAATAATAGGGCTTAGATGAAAGCCTACTCTTGAGTTGAAAACCTCTATGAGGCAACCTAAGAGCAAAAAAAGAGAAAATAAAAATAAAAGATCCTGAGGTGAAAACCTCCTCTGAGGCACCTAGGGTAGGAATGCAGACTAAAAAACTCTACAAAGGCAGCCTACTTGTTGAAAAAAAAGAGAAAAAAAAAACAAAAGATAAAAGAGAAACACGTGGAAGGAGATCTTACACCATTGCTGCTAACACTTTTTTTTTTTGCAGGACTACACATAATTGGTAGATTTTCTGGCTATAGGAATAAACCTACAAGTTTCCATCCATCCTCCCATCCACACACCTCATCTCCATACTCTCCACTCATATAACCATCTCTCCACCATCCAATCAACAAGAAACTCGAATTTCACCTCTTCATGGTGATGCTACAACTACAAGAGGTCCTGTAATGCTACAGGAGGGACCTGCACTTCTACAAGAGGTCATGTAATGCTACAGGAGGATACTATGAAGCTATAAGAGGGGGATCCAATGAGAAGAATGAACCAAAAGGCCATGTTACCTCTAGGAAATTATAAAGGGGGTTCCTCCAATGATTCTTTCATCACCCATCCATTCCATTTAGCCAAAACTTTCTCAAAATTTCCACTTTGTCCTACCTCTAAAAAAACATAGAAACACCTGTTTTCTATTCCTCCAACATCTACACCACTTCCTCATGACTCTAATCTAGTCCTCATGACCTATCATCACTTCCCCTCAACACCAACATGCAAGATGAGGAATTCAAGGGAAGATTAAATGACTACTAGAGGGAGAAAACTCCTCCTGTAGCAATCTATGCAGTGACAATATAAATCCCTGAGATTCTTTTTCCACCCACAAGAAGCATGACGGAGCCATACCTACAACCAGGAAGGGACACATCATCTTAAGGAAGGCGTTCCACCACTAGTTGCAACTTGGACATCAAGGAGGCACTTGCACACACAGAGAAAAGTTATCAGTCAATGTATCATCAAGTTATGAATAGATGCATAAGAAAAAAGAAAAAAGAGTCAACTCCCTGCATGATCATGATGGTATATGGCCTATCTCTAGCATGCAACCATATCCAAAAATTTGATCCACAGGTAGGCTCAGGTATGGAAAACCTCACCTCTTCCCTATGCATAAAATGACTAAAATGTGTAATGGTCAAGAAAGGAGTTTTAATAGGCTGGAGGTGGCCAGTGAACTTGGCCACCCTCATCTAGTGAACTTAAGTTTGTATTAATCACCCATGCAACATGGAGATTTTAACTCAAAGTGAGCTATTTTTCATGAAGAGTGGGGTGATAATCATGAGGAGAGAGGAAATGATTACAGGGAGTGGGGAAAACAGTCCAAAAAAGGATACTCATGTATATGCCATGTCATCAAAGCACTACAATATTTTACCCCAAAGAGAATACTATGTACTGGACTCAACTTCATTTGCACCATCACTCATTCCAAAAACAGGTAGAGGAACGATGAGCTATTGTATCAAACCACCTAGGGTACCACTGAGAAGTTTTGAACCCTATTTGTAGGTGTTATAGGAGGAAGCTACAGGTGGGTGTTATGTAGTATTCTTCTCAAAGGTGTATGAAAAGAAACCACTTTAGGATGTGGATGAAAAACAACCCTAACAGTAAAAATGGTTGTTAAACAATGTGGATTTGTAGAAAATGATAGAAACAAAACCTGCCAAAGCCCTAATCTATGCAATAGAAATAGTTAAACAACAAAATGAAATAAGAAAATAAGCGTAAGTAACCCTAATAATCCAATGGAAACCATATATATAGAGAATATATTTTATTGAACAACACATGTGAAGGGAACAAATAATGTTATAAGTCCCCCTCTATGGGATGGGTTCTTGGCTTTCCTCAATGTCTTCAGCTTTTGTAGAGTCCCTCTCCTCTATAATGTGTAAAACCCAACAAACAAAATGTTTGAGCTCAACGAGAACTCAAATGGAAAATAAAAATGGTGTGTGACAGTGATAATAATTAGAGTTACAACAATGAGTGTAACAATGAAAATAATAAAAAGTGAAGAATGAATGTAAAACCCTCCAATTTATAGCAAAATATTAGGTTATCCTCAAATAATGGGAAATAATAAAGTACTATTAACCACATTCTAGAATTAACCATTTGGAATATTTTGTTATATTTGGTTGGAGGGAAAAAGTATTTAAATTGGTTAAATACTTTTATTTAGAAATAATAAATAAATAAATGATTTATTTATCATCTCAAGGAATATGGTTAAGGAATAATAAACAAATAATGATTTATTTAAGTATTCCTAGGGGATTTAGTCAAACTGGAGAAGGGATAATAACTTATTAGTGATTAATTAATTATTCCTACAGAAAAATAAGATAATTAATTATTTATCTATTTATTTCTCATAACTGGGTCAAATATGACAAGGAATATTAGTTAAACAATGGTTTAATTAATTATTCCTAGAAGATAATTAAATAAATAGTGATTTATTTAATTATTCTTCATGGGTTTAACCAGAAATAACTTAACAAATGTGGTTTATTAAGTAATTTCTTATAGTAAAAGAAATTTTACTATGGTAAAATTGGCCCTACATGGTGTACTTAGATCCATCTAGGAGGTTATGGCTAGATGATCAATTTTCGGTGATAATAGATTTCCCCCCAACATATGAGCATTATGAGAAAAACATATGACCAAAGTATGTTGTAAGGACACAATCACTAGACACCGAAGGGGAGTCAGAGAGAGAGAGAGACCAATGGAGTTGAATGGAAAGAGGATAGTGACAGAGGGGACGAGACCAACTAACTGATGCAAGTCTCCTTTTATGTTGTGGTACCTAATCTCAATGAGGTGGGGGAGGCATACCTATACCCACCGACATAACTTAGTACACAAGTAATGATGTGCCCATAAAACTAAAGTTAAGCAATAAAGTACATGATGAATGGTACATGACATGATGGCATAAATGAGCCATAAAATAATACAATGTGTCCCATATACAAAATGCGCCTGGAAAAACATGAGCCAAGACTAAATAAAATAACATATGAGTACATGAGATATAATGGCCCTTCCGTGAAAAAATGGGTGGGAACGAGGATATAACAACTATAGAAGCCCTGCTAAATAGGAAAAGGGCTCTGCAAAACTAAATGGATCATCTGAAGGATATATGAAAGCTATGACTGATGCAAGCAGCGGGAACGAAACCCATCAAATCTATGGAACTCCATCTAAGGTTGTAGCATAATAGGAAGTCATCCGGGCATGTGGGGGCTACCTAAAGGGCCACACGCTCATGAGGTCTGAAACATCTCACACACACCTGGGAATCACTCGTAGAATTGACTGCATCAGTGGACCATCAAGTGTATGAATCATGATCATGACACAGCCAAGTCAAAGGGAAATGATGAGTCCCTTTTTTTATATGAGGCATCGAAAAAGAATGGAATCGAGAACCAAGATGCACTGCCCTCTAGGCCGCTCTTTTGGAATAGATGTGCTAATGTCGACAGAATAGGGCCGGCCATAGGTGAGGCAATGAGGATCCTCAACTAAGGCATAAGGGAAAATAGTAATGTGACTGATGGAATGACACCAGGGAAATGGGGAAAATGGGATTGAGGGACAAATAGACAACTTCCCTTGTCAGAGCATAAAGTGTACAGTTGACCCGGCAGCGACTGACTCGACTCCGTAGGGGATGGGGGACAGTATGACTTAAGGCAAAAATGGGCAACATGGGATGAATGGTATACAAAGATGGATGGAATACTACGACATGATACAATGGAATGCAAAACAGACTCCATGGATGCAAAGGTGACACATCGCGGATGCTCTGAAAAAGGGTGACTCGATGACACTACCACACAGAATAGGATCAGTGGGGACCATAAGTACATGAGAAAATGATGGTTACTCATGACGAAAATTGACACATGAGATGACAAGCATAAAGGGGAGGTGGTTCCCATGGTACAAGCATCGCATATGAAGAAATTTGATTTTAAGAGGTGAGGAAGTGACCCTTCTTGGAAAAATGGCTTCAGGGTGAAGTGTCAAATCATCAAAAGCTAAGAAAGACCCATTATAGTACTCGATGATAGGTTTCCAATGGTTCTTTTGGTTCATCAAACTGATCTACAGTTTGGTCACAATGGGCGACATAAAAACTATGGGTTTTTCTATAAAAGGACGCTTTCCCTCCAATTTCAAATAATTTGATAAGTGAGTTGTGGTGAAAATTGGAGATGAGGAAAAGACCCTAAATCTTGTGGAGATTGTAGCAGACAAACCAACTGTCTTGTGTTTATGGTTTTCTTTTGTGGTATACATGTGATAAAAACCAATCTAGAATGTTATTTGCAATGGTATCTACATAGTTACTTTGGGCTCTAGGAAGATAACTTAACGTAATGGTTTCACATTCATGTACCAATAGCTTAAGTCATAGATATTTTATAAATAGGACGTGGTTATGCACATGATACACGCTGTTCAATTGCATGACAAGCAGTAAGGAATCTAAACAAACATGAAGATGAAGGATGTGATGAGCAAGGGAATCGACTAAAAAACTTATCACTGCATCATATTCGACCTGGTTATTGGTGGCAGATCCAATGAACACGTCGTTAGAATGGAATAACATATGAAAGGGGATGAAAATGGCCAATGATGCCAAGGCTAGATTCCTGGAGAAGCAACTCACATTGTTGGGATAACCGATATATAGTGTGGATGATGGATCCATCTGAAAGGTGAAAAAGAAAATAAATGAGATTATGAAACATATGTAAATGCGTGACAGAAATAAATACACACAAATCAATGGGATATGTTATGGGTAAAATTTCTTGAGGTAGAGTGCATTGCAAATATTAGGAAGAAATTGGCCTACGAAATCCTCTAGAAGTTATGCCCCCTTACCCAAGTCCTTACCAATGATGTAAGGTCCTAGCCATAATGATGAGTGAGACAACGACGAAGGATACAATCAACATCGTGATGATAAAGGTCATCATCAATGAGAAGATAGAGAGGGTCCTATTATCAGATACATCATCAATCATCACAAGTAATATGGGGGGAAACTTCTGGGTTTACAAATATGGAAGGAAGTACGCACAATGGTGCATATCATCCCAAGGGTAATTAGGGGTAGTCATGGATTCCATGATGTCCTCATTAGAATGGAATATGGGTGGATGGGAGGAAGATTGACTACATGATGCGGTGGTAGTACCTACTGCATCATCCTGAGAAAGAAGGTTCACATATGCATTATCTGAAATGGTTGACCATGAACTAGTAGATGGAAGATCTACCAATGTTGAGACCCAGGTTTTTGACAAAGGATGTTTGATAGAACATGCATAGAATCCTTATAAAGCTTTTCCTACAGGAACTCAAGGATGATGATAGGTAAAGGATATGGTCCGTGGAGTCCGTCATCTTGACATCGGGGAGAGGGATCATGATGGTGGGATTAGAGTCCCCCTATTATGGTGTACTAGTGGTACCAAAATCCACAGGTAGAGGAGTAGATGATCCGATATGAGCTGCCTCGAATTCATGAAGCACATGGAGATAGTCACAAAATTCGTCAAGACGAGGGCAATAATGGGAATAAGGACCATAAAGATCGTACAAGGCACAAGGGTGATTTGTGCGCAACGTTTTAAGTATTTTAGCTAAATATGATCAGGTAACTTAGACCTCAGGGGTATAAGACTCAAGGAACATTTCATGAACCAAAAGTTTGGGATGAGGAAGTTCAGGACAATTATTGGTGGCATGCCAACAACCTCACACAAAGCACCTGAAAGTGTCACTTTGGATCTTTGGGGGTGGGAGGAGCTTGGGGAGCCTTGTCCTTAGGTTCTTTCCTCTTGTATTTTTCCCCATGTTCAAATGTTCTCGTAACAGGAGTGGGTTCCGGTTGAGGTTGCGGTGGAATTGAAGCAGCGATAGGGGTTGTAGGGACTGGTTGAACTGGGTTTAAAACATGATATAGTCTGAGCTGACCAGGACGAGTGTTCTTTGGGGATCAATGTACTAGACTGGGATCCCCAAAGTCATATTAGGGAGAGTAAATGAAGCCATGGTAGGGACAAAAAAAAATTTAGGAGGAGGAAACAAAAAAGGTATTTGTCTTGCAGGGTAATATCCTAGCGGAAAAACTCTTGGATGGTTAAGACCTAGATGAATATTTCTTGGTGGGAACAAAGGAGAGGCACCCACAAACGGAGGAGGTCCAAGGGGGTGGATTTAAATGGCTTGGATGAGACGGTAATAGCAGGGTGATGAGGAGCTGGTTGATGATCAGATGTACTAGACTTCTTGTGAGCATCCTGTGATGCTTGTAAGATGTAAACACTCAAATATCTGGGCTCAGAGACAGGAGGGGGAGGATCAGGGAAAGCACCTAATAATGAGGAACCTTTTTAAACGTTGGGTGAGACACTGGTGAGAGGGGTGCCAGATTTCTTATCAAACATCAACAAGATAATGGACTCAAGGGTTGTTAAGGATGATGGCTCACAATATGTCAATTGATCGATAGTCACGATCTTCCCTTCATGGGGAAGCACATCTTGCAGAAAACTGTAGACGTGATGACTGACATGACATATGTGTAACTACGACCCAATAAAATGTTGTAATCTAGAGGGGAATCAATAACCTCAATGTCTACATGAATAGTCTTCCCCACAAGAGTCACTGGAAAATTGCGATACATGTCGAGAGGCTGGGAGGGGTGACCTTCCCAAGCGCGCAAAGTGATGGTGGATGGGGATAGTTCAGGTGACTTGAGTTGCTTCCAAACGACAACGGACATTAGGCAGGCTGATGCACCTTCGTTAATAATGCATTGGGAGATGATGGCATTATAGACTTGGACTGGTATCTGGAAAGCAACACATGGATGTAATGGAATATGTTCTGACATATCAACAAGAAAGACAATCAAACAATCATTTGAAGGATCTGCTGCACCCAAAGCAATTAGTAGAGATATTTTTTGATATGGGCATGACTGGAGAACCTCTAGTGTCGGCATGGTAGTAGGTGATTGCGCCAAGTCATATATTGTACTATATGTATGGGAAGCTCAGTTAGAAGTTGCGTTACGATGTAATGGTCCCTTAAGGATCTTAGGAATTCACTCAACTTTAGGTTAAGGGATCTATAACAGACCATTTGGTGTCATAAGAGGCTCAATAGATGCTTTTTTTTGGTCTCAGTTGCAGACGAAGATGATGGCTCGTTATATTGACATGACCGAGACCAAGTTTGCAAGTTGATATCGGAAGTATTGAGCTCATTAGAATTCATCATGAGGATATGATAGTCACCAGGACTAGAAGGTTGGGGAGGGTGGGCTACTTGACCTTGCTAAGGTTGAGTAGCCACAAATCCTTACTAAGGGAAAGGATTTGTGAGCATGACCGGTTGAGATGGCATAGGATTCTGAGGCGGTTGCTCCGTGGGAGGTTGACCTCTAGAAGCTGCTTAGGCTTCCCACATTTGGCGTATATGAGGTAAGATGGGGCACTCATGAGTATAATGGCCATGTACACCACAACATGCACAAGGCTTGTTCAGACAAATAACCTTGTTCTGCTTGGGATGGTTTCCCTATTGTTGGTTGTTAGTGTTAGGCTGGTTCCCCTAGAGTTGATTCCACTGATTACCTTAGTTACCTTGGTTATCCTTGTTACCCTTTCCCTATTCTTTTTCTTCAATTTTTTTGGATTGGTTGCACTTTGCTATACATACACTTAATCCTGATGGGGTGGTAGTTTCTAGGGCTGAAGATGCATGGGAGGCTATGGTGCTAATTCCTGAGGGGTTGGAGTGCTCAACGGTGCATATGTGTAAGATGGTGAGGGGGAAATAGTTTGGTAGACAGGCTGAGTACTAGCTGGCCCTAACATCTACTGATGTGGTTGGGTAAATGCATAAGATGTGCTTTGTCCTAAATACACATTGCTGGGAGGAGGGGGATAAGTGTTGGAGGAACTGGTGTCCCCCTACAGCTCACCATAAACCTATTGAGTATATGACGAAGGATGTGAAATAGCTCCAACGATACCATCGACGGCGTGAGATGCCGCTAGTGCATTAGAACCACTAGGATGAGGGAGGGATGGTATAATGATATAGACATAACCGGATTGAGAATGTCGGCCAGATAAGTCATTCTTGTGGACAAGACCGACCTACCTAGTATCTAATGATATCTAGCGACAAGCAAACCAAACAAATTCTATCTTTATCTAAATATGCAATTTATAAATAAAGGCAAACAGGTGTTTTATGCCTACCTCGGGTCTAGTGCTAGTTTGTGGAAGCCACGCTCCGTTGATCCAAATTAGCTCCCTTTTAAAGAATCTGCAAACACAAACAAGCACACACATTAAATAGCACCTGAAAAGCCAATATAATAAAGCATATTTATCATGATGATCAAGGAATTCACGAAATAAATCATAAAAGACAATTTATTGAGAAAAATGAATCTGATTGTATTAAATTTAATCAAAGAAGAACTTTACAACCTTGGTGCCTTGATGTTGTACAAGCTCCTCCCAGGGTCTAGCAAGAATCTCCTCTACTTTGACAAGTTTCACTCTCTTCACAAAGAAGCCAAAAGGTATGTAATCTCTCCTCTCAAGCTTAACTAGGAAGTCTCAATTCCAACAGCATTTACCCTAAAAAATGTTCAGCTTCTAACCTCCCTAGCAACCAGCCTAATGCCTTAATTTATAGTGCAATGGAGGGAAGTTAATAGGTCCACCTTCAAAGGCATAAAGCCCTCCTTCAAAGGGATAAGCTCCTCTCATCAAGGGATTAGCTCCTTTAGTTATGGGATGCATGAACCACCTAGGAGCGAACCATCCACGTCAAGATTCCTTCTAGAAGCATCCAGAATTAACCACAAGTGAGTTTTTAAGAATAAACTTGTGCCTTTTTTACTTTCACAGGGGTCCGCACCTATTCCTTTAGAGACAGAGCGGGCAGGTCCATAGGTAACATGACCAAGGGGTGCGGGACCGCAGGTAACAGTAAGAGAAAGTGCAGAACCAGAGCTTTATTGATTTTCAAGGACTTTCTCTCATTTTTAAAGCTTGACATGAAGAGCCGAGGTTTGAGACTTGCAAAGGAGGACAGTATGAGTGATGATAGACTCACACTGATTGCAAATGGTCATGGTGACAATATTTTGTGTAACAGATTGCCCCATAAAGTGCGAAGCCTGTAGTAGATGAGGATTTCATTTATCATCTAAGAAGAGTGAAGTAATTTATCATTTCGAGGATCATCTTGTGGAGAGCTTGGTTGGAACCTGTAAAAACATTAAATACAATATATATATATGAGATCATATCATCGCTGAGGTAGGCATTCCCATACTCAGATCAAAACTGACTAGAAAACTAACTAAACTGCTCTGATGTAGGAATGATCTTGTAATACATCACAAGTATAGACACATGTAGACACAGTATGGACGCAGCCATCTGTTTATGAATAGTCTATTGTATAATAAATACAAAATTCCTCGCAACCTGGATGGTGGAAACTAGATCCAGGGTCATGATTTCTACTTCCCGAAATAGTATGATTCTATCCATGTGAATGAATGTGTTGAAGTCAAACATGGTAGAAACCACTTGATTACCAGTCAATGATGTAAACTGTTAACAAGTGTGAGAGAAACCACCAATAAAGTCAATGGCTCTCAAAGTACTCAGTACAATCCATGAGATGTGAATAGATGTGTTGATGTCGAACATATCACGGAATCCTTTGATCAAAGGTCAATGATGCAACCTATCGTCGAAGGCGAAAAACCTGCCATTGAGGCATGCAGATCCCAAGGTACTGACGATTTCAAGATCATCTTTCTAGATAATGAGCTGAAGTTGATAGAAAGCGATCCATAGTAGGCAAGCCCACAACACGAAATCGTAGACCAAGTTTGAAGAAATATAGTTGCAAGGACTGACTCAGGGATGGTCATGATGGATGACAGATATTTTACAGATGAATGGTTTATTTGCACTGACCTCTTAAACACATAATGACACAGTAGTTGGTTTGGTGACAATTGACCCAAAGTTAATACCCAGAAACTGGCTGAAGACTTTCAATATGGTTTGATCAACTATTAGGCAAAGGATTTCCCAACCCAGGTGAATAAAAAGTGTTGTGTTCAAGAGTGATTAAATGTTTTTCTGAGACACAAAGTATAACAAACAGGTTCTTTTTTCTCTCTTTTCCCCCACCATTTCTAGCAAGTACCTCTTTATTTTTGACAAGCTTGAGGAGGATAACATTTGCTTGATTATAAGCTCATCCTTCGGATGAGTCCAACTTAGTTTAAATTCGAACCCTAAGAAGGAGTGGTCCGTTCCTGTTTGTAATTGAATAGGTCCTTTACTGTTAAATTTTAACGAGTCCAGTATAGGAGAAACTCAGCGTTTTTCAATTTTAGGGAGTCTGAAAAAACTTAAGAAAACTCCATGGTTGTCCTTTTTCGTAAATTTGTGTCTCCCAAGCCTGAAAAAGTATAAAATAATACTTGAGAGAACCACTTGATCATTACGACCAAGGAGTAATTTTCATAATTAGTGTCTCTGATCCAAAAAAGTAAAAGAGCGATCAATGACATGTCGTTTTATAACCAATATCGAATTTGAAACGACAAAAATCTGGCAATCTTTTCATGTTTTTATGGTCAGAAAAGGGCTGTAAGTGGACCATCTTTTTAGTTCCATTTTAACGAGCTTAAAAATAAAAAATCAGTAATATTTTCATATTTTAGGAGTCAGAAAAGAGTTTAAAGGTGACTCTAATGTTTTTTGTCAAAAATGACCAGTTTTGCCTGAAAATTCCGTTATCCTGCACAAAAACTCAAACATTACTCATACCTATTTAAAATAGATAAAAATGCTTCAAAATTTACCTCTTTAAAGTGAAAAATAAACAAATTAAAAATTCATTTATTCCAAAAAGCTTATAAAAAGGGCTTTTGTAAATTCATTTTTACCATTTGACTTCAGAGTGAGAAAAGAGAGCTTTTGGTAAGAAACTTCCCGTGAAGATTGCGGAAAATCTGTCCGTTGGAATCGAACATCGTCATCTCCAGGTAATCCACATCATCTTACTCTTGCATTTCATCCATTTGAAATTTGTTTTTAGGGTTTTATTTTCATTTTTAGGAAATTTTTAGGTTAAAAACCCGCGCACGGGGGTCCGCAAGCATAGCATAGGAAACCTGTGGACCCCAACTTTTTGGTAAAAGGAAAAACGTCAGGGGCCTGAACCTGCTGTTAAGGCAGAGTGCGGACCTATGCACTGTCTCTAACATAGAGGGTGCGGTCCTCGCAGCATAGGTTTTTAAACTTAAATTTTTCAAATTCCACCCAAAAATTTTGATTTTAAATATTCTAAGCCACCTTTTTATTGAATGTAGGGTATGCATCATGCTTAAATGGTAGGAACGAGAGCACGAGGATGTGGATCTCGCTGCGATTAATCATCAACCTTCGATTGATGCATTGAAGGCATGCGGTTTATTCAAATTCTGGGCCATACCTGGCATGAGGGCCTAGGTGGACTTTTTGCAGTGGTTGGTAGATAGGTGGAATGTACAAGACCAGTGTTTATTTAATGGTGGCCACCAGCTCGAAATGGAGCCAGAAGACATTTACTTTTTGACTGGTTTGCCTAAGAGAGGTGAACATTTGACTCTATTCGGGACTAGGCCAGGTGGCCAGTCTGTCGATAGCCTCCGGCTAGAGTTTTGTAACGACCAAACTAGAGACAAAGGGATTGATATCAAAACCATCTCCCATCCTGAACTCAAAGTAATTGCATTTACTATTACCAGGCTCTGCGGAAGCGCAGCACTACATGTGGCCACTGATTCCCAAATGTGGATGGCAGTAGATTGCTTTTGAGGCACCATCTTCAACTGGTGCGAGGCTGTGTTGGCCAATGTAAAAGGCCAAATAACTAGAGCAAAGAACGAACAACTGAAGAACTTTAGATACGATGCTTTAGTTGTGAGCTTTGGTTTAGAGAGGGTCCCAATGTTGGTCCCACAGCATCTTTCTGTTGGAGCTGAACTTCGCCAAGAGCCCAAACTGATGCGTTGGGTTGCAGTTATGACCCGTCATCCTGAGGAGGGAACAGAAGTCGTTCAATTTCCTCCAGAGTATTTTCATTGGTTGGAGAACCAAATTTTTGCTATTTATGATTTTCCTTATGCTGGGATGGATTATCGTGGTGACCCAGACATGGCTCTTCCACCAGGAGAGCAAAGGGATGACTCAGGTAAAATCATTTTCAACATTTTCTAATTTTTTTTTATTTTTTATTTTTTTTTAAATCGTCTGAAAATTGATAGTAAAAAGTTTCAAATGCAGATGTAGGTCCACGAAAACCAGCCACTCTCCGGCCCTATGAGAGGAAACAGCCAGTTGCAGCAGCACCAGCCCCACAGGACTAATCTACAGAGACCCTGGCCGAATTGGAAAACCATCTAGAGCATTTGACAACAGACATTCCAGAGACCAGCATAGATGACATTCCTCTTAGGCTACAACGCTATGTGATTGGGGTCTCAGGACCTTTCAGGAGGTTCCTTTGTAGGGTGGCCCGTACAGTGGTTTCTTATTGTGATCATCACCAGTGATAAGATGATCGCCTATTGTAGATTCATATGACATTTTTTCTTTTTGTACTATCATTTTTACCGATCATAAGGTGTTTTTCAACCTATGATCGAAGACGATGTATATATGACACACTTCTATGCTATGCTATATCACTATTACTGGCTTATCTTGTAAAACATGTTATAGAATGTTTTTAAATTTACTTGTATGATTATTGCAAATGTCTACTTAACATTCGAGAAGTAATTGCATCTGCTAATGTATTTAAATATCTTGGAATATGTTGATATTCAATATAGTCAAATTCACGTTCCAAGAGATGAACTCTCAAAAATAATCTCGATAATACTGGATTTCTAATGGCATATACTCTATTAAGCTGTTACACAATGAGTTCAGAATCTAACCTCACAATCAAACTCCGAATCCCAAATGAGATGGATTCAAATAATAACTCAATCACTGCACTATACTCTACAATGTCGTTCGTTGTTTGAACAAGGCTTACCCCATGCATAGATACCAACTCATCAGAGGGCGTGTTACACAAAAATATCGTCACCATGATTATTTGCAGTCAGTATGGGTCCATCATCACTTGTACTGTCCTCCTAAGCAAGTCTAAGAACTCAGCTCTTCAAATCAAGCTTTGGAAATGGGAGAAAGACATTAAAAATCAATGTAACTCTGGTTCCGCACTTTCTCTCATGGTCACCTACGGTCCTGCACCTTCTGTGTACAAAAGCTGTGTACCTACCCGCTCTGTCCCTAACGGTGTAGGTGCGGACCCCTGTAAAAGTCAAAAGGTGCAAGTTTTATCTTAAAAAACTCACTTTGGGTTAATTCTAGAGTTTTCTAGAAGGAATTTTGACGTGGATTGTTCACTCTGAGGTGGTTCATGCATCCCAAAAGAGAAGGAGCTAATCTCTTGACTAAAGGAGCTATCCCTTTGAAGGAGGGCTTTATCCCTTTGAAGGAGGACCTAGTAACTTCCCTCCATTGCACTATAAATACAGGCATTGGGGTGAGGACTAGAGAGGTTAGAAGCTGAACATTTTGAGGGTAAATGCTGGTGAAATTAAGACTTCCTAGTTGAGCTTAAGAGGAGAGATCACATACCTTTTTGGCTTCATTGGGGAGTGAGTGAAACTTGTCAAAGTAGAGGATACTTCTTGTTGGACCCTGGGAGGAGCTTGTCCAGCGTCAAGGCAAAGGTTGTAAAGTTCTTCTTCTTTTGAATTAATACAATCAAACTCATTTTTCTCAACAAGTATCTTATGTTATTTGTTTCATGGACTCCTTGAATTTCATGTTAAATATGTTTTATGCAATTGGCTTTTGAGGTGCTATTTAATTTGTTTGCCTTGTTTGTGTTTACAGATTCGTGAAAAGGAGCTCATTTGGATCAAAGGAGCGAAGGCATCCACTAGCTTGCGTTGGACCAAAGGTAGGCCCTAAAAACACTTGTTTGCTATTGTTTATCAAAGCATATTTAGAGAAAGATAGTGTCTGGTTGGTTTGCTTGTCATTAGGTCTTCTTTAGATTCTAGGAAGGTCTATCTTGTCCACAAGATCGACTCATTCCGTGCGACAAAATGGCGACTCCACTGGGGACTTGATTGTTTTCCTTGTTTATACTTTGACCTGAGAAACTGTGTTTTTTGTTTCTGTTTTTGACTTGATGATTGTGGGATTGGGTGAATTTAGTTAATCTTGAGTCAGTTTTTATTTTTCATAGTTTTGGGAGAGGTACGCACCCTCTGAGTTAAGCACAGTGCGTACCTGTACGCACTTTTTCTTTGTGCACAGAGCGTGAACGCACCTGTGTAAACAGGCTGCCTGCGTACCCTGTCAAAATCTTGAGAAATTTTAAATTTTTCTCTTTTTTATCAGTTTAGAATTTGTTTATAGGTTTTAGCCATTGCCCAGACCTGCTTGTTCCCTATCAAAAACTTTCCTTGGTTTAATTTCATTAGTGTTAGGGTTTTAGGTGAAATTCCTAGGAATTTTGCTTGTTGGGCTTGTTTTTCAATTTGGTTGTGTAGTGGCTCTGAGATTAGAAGCTGTAGGGACCTCAGATCACCTTGGTGTCTACCAGTATTCTTATGAGTCTGACCATTTATGAAATCTCCCCTTGTTGAGGAATCCGCTTTGAGTTTTCTCATTTCAAAATTTCGAAAAGCTTGTATTTAAAAGTTTGGATTTTCATTTTTAAAAAGAAAACAAAAGATTGGTTGTTTTTGACTAATTGTGATTCTGCATAAATTAGTCCTTAGCCCACATTTAGCTAAGTAAAACATCGTCAAAAATACTTTTAGTAGGCTTTAACTTCAAGTAGGTTTTTATAGTTTGTAGCTCTCAAAGTTAGTCATTTTCATTAGTTTTGAGTGTTTTATTTACAAAATATAAAAAAAATCTCTTTTGGAAAAAGTTTGTTTTTTGTAGTGATTGAGTGCTTTGAAAAGAAAAGAGAAATTTGTGTGAAATAGCTAGTTGTCTTGTTTTGAGTGCTTTGGAAAGGAAAATCTCTTCTTTTAATTTGTTTAATTGAGAAAAATTTGTGTTTACAAAGTATTTGCATTCTCAAACTCTTTCTTAGTTTAGAAGTTCATCGAAGAGAAAAGATTGTTTAAATCATCTTAGGTGCTTCTTTTTAGTGATTTGGAGTCGAGTCTTTACACCACGAGTTTCATCTCCGCCACCTCTTGACTTAAGCAAAAACCACTAAAATTAACGCTTAAAGTAAAATTCACCTAGTAACATTTTTATTTCTAGGGCTTTGATACACCAACTTAGCTTAGGCTAGTGTCTTGGAGTAGGAGAGTAATTAACTCTCCAAGACAGTAAAAACAAACAAGTAGCTGTATCTTGTGGTAGGAAGAAATCCAATTGTTGCATTTATGCTCTGGGAAAGCTCCTCTTAAAGGAGAAGCACGAGATCATGTCCGAACCAATGTGGGAATCAATCCTTCCTCATTGGGAATGACGCCAGATATTCACGTATTAAAAACGGTAAACCTCGGATTAACCATTGTCGAGGAGCCTGGGGTCACTTGTTGGTAAACCTTGGATTATGTCAAGGAGCCTTCAAGGGGATTGAGCTTGCTACTCTGCCCTTACGTGCGTATCGGATCGTAGACTGTTCCCCCAGGTGTATTTGTCTCAGTTGGTAGCCTTAGTGACCATATTCTTTAGGATTCTTCCTAAGGTGACAGTGGTGGGAAGATCCCACTGTACCTGGAGCAGACGTCGGCTAGACTCACTTGGATTTTCTGGGGGGTTCACTTCACTCAAGACGGTTAAGTGGAGGAACTTGGTCTAGTCTATTCATTAAGTAGGTTGTCGGGGTAACTGTTCCAACCGCCATTTCTGTACTGAATTCTGCGACGTTGGATTTCATCACCAACTAGTGTTTTCGGTCCGGAAAGTTACTGTTTGTGTGTGTTTGATCTCTAGATTCTTTAAGCATGTGATTCAAATTTGTTTGGTTCTTTAGAGGCTTTAGGTGGTTTTCATTGAGATTTTACTTTGTTTGCGTGTGAGGTAGTTAAAAGTTTTTAACTATGGCTGAATTACCAAGACAGTCCCGTAGACTTCGGGGCCAGTCTCCTGAGTTTGTAACCGTGGCTAATTTACTGAGGACGTCCCGTAGACTTCGGGGCCAACCTCCTGAAGAAGTTCCGAGCCAGCTTGAAGGCTTGAAAGTCCTCGTAAATCCTAGTGGTAGTAAATTTGGGTCACCTAAAGAAGGAGAGTCTTCATTGGTTGTACATCCTGATTACCAAACTCTAGTAACAAGTTACGATCCGCAATCGATTTCAGTTTCCAAACTTGCTGGTAGCTTTTCATCTACTAGTGATATAGGTGAAAAACCTGAGATATCTGAACCTGTTACTCCAACATCGGGCTTTGTCTCTCCAACTTCTAGTGGTCCTGATTCACCTAGGGTAGAAAGATTAATTACCCAAGATCTTCCTTCTGGACTTATTGCTATTGAAGAACTTGCTCCGGAAGAAGAAGTCGGCATCCCTATCCCTAAAAATCAACCTGTTCTTGATCTAAGGGAGCGTGAGTCAATTTTTTACAGTCCGCCTAGGAGTACTACTTGGTATCTTTCTTTGACTAATTATTTGGAAAACCCAGGGTTAAGTTTTTCACCACCTCGTGCTCCTTATCATCCTAGAGGTTTTTATACTCCCGTAAATATGTCAGGTTAGTCATCCATGTTTACTCAATCGCCTGAATCTTTTTTGTACGGCGGTCCTTTTGTTCCCTCTGGGTATCAGTCACTTTCTGGTACTTTTTCAGGGGCATCTCCTCAACCCATTGAACAAGGGTTATTCACTGGAAGCAATGGTACAAAGCCGTTGAGCGTAGAAGACATCTCATGATGTCAGGTTCTATTCCAAATTCTCAACCTCAAGGTGGCCAGTTACCGCCTGGGGGGCAGCCTCAATTAACGCCTGGGGGGCAACCTCAAGGTACACAATTTGCATCTGGGGAGCAACCTCAAGGACAGTACGTACCTACAGTATAGTACGTTCCTCAAGGTCAACCCCAGACTCAATATGTACCCCAAGGTCAACCCTAGTATCAATTTATACCTCAAGGTCAACCCCAGTATCAGTACATGCCTCAAGGGTATCTACCCCAAGGTCAATACTCGAACCAAGGTTTCCAGCCACCCCAAGGTCAATCTTATGTTCAAGGAATGGGAAATTTACCTTTCAATTATCAATCCTACTCTCAACCCGGTTATGGTCCTCAATATTCTCAACCTGTTATGGGTCAGTACCCCGGAATGAACATAGTGTGGGATCCATCGCAAACCCAACAGGTGTTGCAGCCAAGTGTACAATTGTCATCTCAAACTGGACAACCCTTAGTTTCTGGTACACCCCAGCAACCAGTCCAGTCTAATATTCAAACTTTTGTACCTTCGGTAGTTTCTCAGTCTGGGCCTACTGCGCCTCGTACTCCATCTCAAACGACTGGTGCAACTGCTGCAACATCTGTTCAATCTACCCCACCTACTTCTGGAGTATCGACAACTTCGGTTTCTACTGTTCCTATATCTACTCCTCAGAAATCTTTACCACCGTCTGGATTCACAGTTCAAACTACGGTTCAGATGCCTGTAGGACAACCTGGTTTAAGTACGGTTGTCACAAGTCAACCTCAATTCACCTATCAACCGTACCAGGGACAGTACCAATTCGGTCCTGTTGTTCAGCAGCCAGTCTATCAGTATCAACCGTACCCTGGGTACACTTATCAACAACCTCAACAACCCCAGTATGGTCCGGTTAATCCTGGTTTTCCGGGAGGATACAATATCCCGAACGCGATTCCTATTCCTAGTTATCCTGGATATCCTCCTCCTAGGGCTGGTCTCATGACCCAGAGTTTTAGGGATCCTAATCGGAAGTTACCGTTTATCGCAACTTTGGACTTACCTGACTTGTCGCGCCTAATGAATGATCCGATTAATTATCTTCCGTTTTGGCCGCCAATGCCGAATAAGTTGCCCAGTGACATTCCCAAATTCGAAGGTAAATCTGGAGAGGACCCGTCAAACCATGTGATGACTTACCACCTCTAGTGTGCATCTAACTCCATCACAGATGATTCGATCCGTCTTAGACTTTTCCAGCGCACTCTAATTGGTCTCGCGGCCAAGTGGTACATTGAGTTACCGTGAGGCACTTTTTATAATTTTAGTCAGTTAGCTACCTCGTTTTTAACTCATTTCCAGTTTCCAGTCCGATATGACAATGGCACGGAATTATTAACTTCGCTAAAACAATCGACATCCACGTACATTTCAGATCATATTCATGAGTGGAGACGCCGACGACGTTTAGTGAAGGTATTTATTCCGGATCAAATCTTGGCTGAGTGGTTTGTAAAATCTTTGTTGCCAAGGATCACTGAAGATGTTGCTCAAGCCAGAGTTGTTACTGAGGAGCAAGTGATTGCTCAAGCACAGTACCTTGACTTGGGCTATACTCAGTCAGGTACGTTACACGAAAAGATCCCCGATCTTCCCAAGTCAAATCAAATCGCTGCAGCTCCTTCGGGATCTCATGCCGCTGACGGTATTATTGGTACGGTTAACACTAAAAGTAAGAAGAAGTCTTCCAAGAATTCTTCTCCTATCATAACCTTGCCTGATTCCTCGACAGGAGATTCTTCTGCAGAGGTTTCCGCCGATATTCACGTTGTAGAGTCATCTACGGCTAAATCAAAATCCGGTGGGAAGAAGAAAGGAAAGAAGAAGAATAAAATGGAAAAAAGTTCAAAGGAGAAGCCTGAAAAGGCGGAATCCAATGATGAAAAGCGCAAACCTCATTATCCTTGTCTCATTTGTGACGAAGAACATTTCACAAGAGACGGTCCTCATCATGCAGAGGTTGCGAAGATTGTCAAAGGTTCCCAAACTCCTGCTGTCTTGAAAGATCCATTCCCAAGTCAAGATAGTAAGATGATAGGTTCTTCCTCGAGTGCCAATGAAGAACCCATATTGATGATGTCCCATGTTAGGATTGCGACTCGATCGCAAGATTATGGTAGTAAAAGTCCTGTTGATGGCAAAGAAGTAGAATCTTCTAATTCTAATCCATCAACCTCAGCTCCCGATTCCGATCCACTACAGATCGAGAAACCTAATCCAGACTTAGTAATCAAACTGCCCGCCAAGGGTATACTTCGAAAGTCAGCTTTCAATCCACATGCGAGAGCGGCTCAGAATTATAACATTGTTGAGGATTTAGCTGTTTCACCCTCGGCAATGTCGGCTTTGGAAGTGTTGCAATCATGCCCAGCACAGCGTAAATTAATTTTGTCGGCTATAGGAGCTGTTGATGTTCAGGACCCGAACCTAATAATTTTCGATCTAGAAAATAGTACACCGCGTTTGCCTCATCAAATGGCTTTCCAGATCCCAGTGATAGTCAAAAACATGCCTATTCATCGAACTGTAATTGATGAGGGAGCCTCAACGTGTATTATGTCGATACAGTGTTGGAGATCGCTTGGTTCTCCTTCACTAAATCAATCCCCGACAATTCTTAAGGCCTTTGATGGCCGTGGGTTTCATCCTTTTGGCATTCTATAGGATTTGCCTATAGGGGTTGAAGGAAAATTCATTAATCTAGATGTGGAGGTGGTTGATGCCCCTCTAGATTACAACCTTCTATTGGGTCGAAGTTGGTCTTACGCTATGACAACAGTCGTTTCATCGGTCTTCCGAGTAATAAAGTTTCCACATAATGGAAAGATCGTAACAATAGACTAGCTAGCTTACTTTTCATCCGACCCAGCCTCTTTAGAGAGTATTCAGCATGTCGATAAAACGACTATCCCATATAAGGATGTTGGAGTAGGATTAGTTAAAGATGTCGGTTTACTGGGAACTTTTCCTTTTCCTCCAATCAACGCATCATCTTCGTTTGCAACCATTCATATGATTACATCAGACACCATTTTTTATGATGATCCTTCGATCGTTCCTTCTGAATCTGAGATAGACTCATTTGGTAATTCCATGCCTTTGAGTCCATATGAAATTGCCTATGAAGCCGTGCAGTCTTTTGCCGACCCGTGTTCAACCGCAAATGACTTAATGAATGTTGTCTGTGAGGAATCACTTTTCACATCAACCTCGGATTGAACTACGTTTTCTGAACTTGTTCACTCTGATGAGCAAATTCGTGAAATCCTATCTGTAGATGATTTACCATGGGAAGATCTCCATCATAGATCTTCGTTTTTACCTGAGGATGATCGTTTTGAAAATGATTTCTCATCAATTTTTACGACTGAATATGTCAAGGAACCTCAGAATCCAATGAAACATCCCGATTCAGAGTTAAATTTGGGAAACATCTCTCGAACTATTCCTATTGACATTTCGGTTAAGCCCGGAATTGTTGAGAACATTCATATAGGTGCCTCGTGTACAGATGACGAAATTTAATTATATAAGGCCCTATTTCAAGAATTCCGCGACGTGTTTGCCTGGTCCTATGAGGAAATGCCAGGAATTGATCCCGCGATTGTTGTTCATGAGATCAAGACTTACCCGGATGCTAAACCCATCCGGCAACGTTTGCGTCAGATTCACCCACGAAAAGCTGCTGCAACAAAAGCAGAAGTTGAAAAACTGTTGAAAGCAGGTTTCATTTATCCGATCCCGCTAACGGATTGGGTATCGAATATTGTTCCAGTTAACAAAAAATAGGGAACAATAAGAATATGCATCGACTATAGGGACATTAATCGAGCCTGTCCAAAGGACAATTACCCAACTCCCTATATCGATCAAATCATTGATGATTGTGCCGGCAACGAAATATTTTCCTTTATGGACGGTTTTTCCGGATACAATCAAATCAACATTCTACCTGCCAATCAACCAAAAACGGCTTTCATTTGTCCATGGGGGACATTTGCTTATTACAAGTTACCTTTTGGACTTAAGAATGCCGGAGCAAATTTTCAAAGGGCGATGTCTTATGCGTTTCATGACATCAAGCACATTGTGAAACCCTATCTCGATGACTTGCCTGCTCATTTATTACATCGAGATGATCACCTCGTCCATTTACGAGCAACCTTTATGAGGTGTAGGCATTATCGTATTCGATTGAACCCACAAAAATGTGTCTTCTGTATAGAAACGGGTCGATTGCTGGGATTTGTAGTTTCGAAAGCCAGCATTCGCGTTGATCCCTCGAAGGTCGAAGCTATCATCAATTTTCCTCCTCCTTCGAGTCTTTGCCAACTCCAAAGTTTGCAGGAGAAAGCAAACTTTTTACGACGATTCATTCCTAACTACGCCGAGGTTACAAAGGGTTTTACACGGTTGTTGAAACAAAACACTCCATTCTATTGGGATGAGATAGCTCAGAAATGTTTTGATGCACTCAAACACGCGTTGACCCATGCACCGTTGTTGCATCCTCCCAACTACAACCAGGATTACTTCTTGTATCTCGCCGCCTCCCATTCCACCATTGGAATGGTATTAGTTCAGGAAGATGAATTCAGAACGAAATATGTGATATATTACCTTAGTCGAACGTTAAACCCAACTGAGCTAAAATATTCACATGTGGAGAAATTGGCATTGGCAACCGTTCAAGCTGTCCAATGTTTTCGTCACTACATTCTACTACGCAAAACTACGGTAATTTCGGATTGCAACCCTATGATCTACATTTTGACCAAGCAATTGCTAGGGGGCAAGTACTCTAAATGGATCGTTATCCTGCAGGAGTTCGACTTGGAATTTGAGAAATCTAAGTCTAAGAAATCTTTAGTTTTTGCGGAGTTAATGTGTGACTTCCCGCGTGCTGACACGGAAATTGTTGCGGAGGAGCCCATTGCGGACGAATCCTTGTTTCTAATCAGCACTTTAGATCCGTGGTATGGGGATATCATCGTTTATCTCCAGACCCAATCCTTTCAGCCTGAATTTCACGGTCAGAACGTCGAAAGATTCGTTTCCAATCCCAACAATTCAGGATTATTGGAGATACACTTTATCGCTGTGGGGCGGATTCTATTTTTTGACGTTGCTTATCTCACGAGGAAGCTGAAAGGGTTCTAAATGACTGTCACTCTAGAGCGTGTGGTGGTCATATGTATGGGTATGCCACAGCCCAAAAGATATTGCGCGCTGGCTACTTCTGGCCATCTTTGTTTAAAGATTGTATTACGGCGGTCCGAAAATGCCACAACTGCCAGATTTTTTATCGTAAGATGCATGCTCACCTATTCCTCTCCACCCTATAATTGTCGTTGGTCCTTTTGCCAAATGGGGTATCGATTTTATTACATGTAACCCTCACTCGGCCAGGGGGCATGCGTATATCATCCTTGTGGTAGATTATTTTACTAAGTGGGCCGAGGCGATGCCTACATTCGAGGCAGACGGCAAGACAGCTGCAATTTTCGTGTTCAATCTTATAATTGCTAGGTTTGGTGTCCCACAAGCGATAATCACTGATCATGGGCATGATTTTCGAAACGTTATGATGACCGAACTTACAGGCCAGCTTGGTTTACGTCACGATAGTTCAACCCCTTATTATCCACAAGCGAATGGTTTGGTTGAGTCCATCAACAAAGTTTTAGTTATCATGATCCGACGAATCATTGGGATTCATCGGTCGAATTGGCACAACATGCTATTTTCAGCGCTTTGGGCGTACCGAACTTCAGTAAAAACATCAACAGGGTTCACTCCTTTCCAACTAGTCTATGGTTTGGAAGCTATGTTACCCATTGGATGCGAAATCCTGTCACTGCAAATGGCCATCAAGTTACTTCCAGCTACTTCCGAAGAGGAAAAGTGTTTGTTATACTTAGCTCAATTAGATGAGAATCGACGTGATGCTGCATTGGCGATCGAGACTCACGCAAAACGTATGAAAGCTCAGTATGATCGAAATGTGACCCCTCGAAATTTTTCGGAAGGAGACCTAGTGTTATTGTATGATCAAGCTAATGATAAATTAGGCGCTGGAAAATTCGTTCCTATGTGGCATGGTCCCTATGTTGTCAAGCGAAAGCTAGCCAAAGGGGTTTATGAATTGGTAGACCTTGATGGGGACTCTTTGGGTAAGCCCAGAAATGGCCTTTACTTGAAGAGGTACTATGCTTAAAAGAATGGGTATGGAGATTTTTAGTTAGGATAGTTTTTTCTTTCTAGCTGGTGTGTTTTAGTTTAAAAAGTGTGCTTAGCTTAGAGAGTTTTTTTTCGTCATTATTCCTGCTTATCTTGGTTTTACTCTTGATATTGCAGATGTCGATGCCTCTCCAAACATACATTGGATTTGCTGATGGTGCTTGTCGTAATACACGGAACATCTCTTCCGCGGCTTGGGTTATCTATTCTCCCTCTGACGAGTTAGTTTCTATGCATGGGGTAAGCCTCAGTCAAACAACAAACAACATTGCAGAGTATAGTGCAGTGATTGAGTTATTATTTGAATCTATTTCATTTGGAATTCAGAGTTTGATAGTGAGGTTAGATTCTGAACTCGTTGTATTACAGCTTAATAGAGTGTATGCCATTAGAAATCCAGTGTTACTGAGATTGTTTTTGAGAGTGCATCCCTTGGAACGTGAATTTGATTACATTGAATATTAGCGTATTCCAAGGTCTTTAAATACATTAGCAGATGCAATTGCTTCTCGAATGTTAAATAGACATTTGCAATAATCATACATGTAAATTTAAAACCATTCCATAACATGATTTACAAGATAAGCCGGTAATAGTGATATATATAGGAGTGTGTCAAAAAATACATCGTCCTCGATCATAGGTTGAAAAACACCTTATGATCGGCAAAATGATAAGTACAAAAAACAAAATGTCACATGTGCCCACAATAGGCGATCATCCTATCACTGGTGATGATCTCTATAAGAAACCACTGCCCGGGCCACCTTGCAAAGGAACCTCCTAAAAGGTCCCGGGACTCCAATCACATAGCGCTGAAGTCGACGAGGAATGTCATCTATAGTAGTCTCGGGAATATCTCCTGTCAAATGCTCGAGATGACCCTCCAACTCGGCCAAAACCTCTGCTGATTCATCCTGCGGGGCAGGCATGGGTGCAACTAGTTGCTTCCTATCGAAAGGCTGGAGAGCGGCTGGTCGCTGTGGACCCACATCTGCATTTGAAACTTTTTCTATCAGTTTTGAGACGATGTAAAAATAACAAAAAAAACAAAATAGGGAAAATGTTGAAAAGGATTTTACGTGATTCATCCCACTACTCTCCTGGTGGAAGAGCCATGTCTGGGTCACCACGAAAATCTATCCCAGCGTAAGGGAAATCCTGAATGGAAAAAACCTGGTTTTCCAGCCATTGGAAATACTCAGGTTTGAATCGAGCAACCTCTGTCCTCTCATCCGGGTGACGGGCCATGACTGCTACCCATCGCATTAGCTTGGGCTCTCAAGGAAGCCCAGCTCCAACAGTAAGGTGTTGTGGGATCAGCATAGGAACCCTCTCCAGGCCAAAACTCGCGACCAAAGCCCCATAACCAAAGGTCTTTAGTCGTCCGCTCTTGGCCCTGGTCAGTTGGCCTTTCACATTGGCCAGCACAGCATCGCACCAGTTGAAGATGGTGCCCCGAAAGTAATCAACTGCCATACGCATATGGGATCCAGTGGCAATATGTAATGCGGCAGCTCCGCAAAGTCTGGTGACAGTAAACGCAATCACCATGAGTTCAGGATGGGATATGGTCTTTATGTCTATCCCTTTGTCTCTAGCCTGGCTGTTGCAGTACTCTAGCCGGAGGCTATCGACAGACTGGCCACCTGGCCTAGTCCCGTGTAGAGTCAAGTCTTCGCCTCTCTTAGGCAAACTAGTCAAGAAATAAATATCCGTCAGCTCGATTTCGAGCTGGTGGCCGCCAATGAAGAAGCACTGGTCCTGTATGCTCCATCTATCAACCAGCCACTGTAAGAAATCCACCTGAGCCCTCATGCCAGGAATGGCCCAGAATTTGTACAGTCCGCATGCCCTCAAAGCATCAAGTGAAGGCTGATGATTCCATGCGGCAGCATCCACGTCCTCATGCTCTCGTTCACGCCAATCTAGCATGATGTACTCTCTGCATCAAGTATAAGGATAAATTAAATTGCTAGAAAATATTTTGTGTGGTCCATTTTTGAGAACTTTTGGGTTCAAAACCCTTGCGGCGGGGTACACACCCTCCGAGTTAGACACAGTGCGTGGGACCGCACTTTGTCTACACGGAAGGTGTGGACCCCGAGCTTTTTCCCAATGGAGAAAAAGTCGGGGTCCGCGGGTCCGCAATGGTAAACCTGCGGACCCCCGCGCGCGGGTTTTGCGCCTAAAAACCCTCCCAAAAATGAAATAAATGACTTAAACAAAAAATTAAACGGTTAAAAATGAAGAGTGGGATGATGTGGATTACCTGGAGAAGACGGCGTTCAATTCCGACGGTTGGATTTTTTGCAATCTTCACGGGAAGTTTTCTGAGCAAAAGCACTATTTTCTCACCCAAACTCAAACGGTAAAAATGAATTGACAAAGGCCCTTTTTATAAGTTTTTTGAGTAAATGAATTGCAAATTTGTTTATGTTTCACTTTGAAAAGGTATTTTGCGACATTTTTATCCATTTCAAACAGGTATGAGTAATGTTTGTGTTTTTGTGCAGAATAAAGGATTATTCAGGCGAAATCTATCATTTTCAACGAAAAAACAAGTAGAGTCATCTTTAAGCTCTTTTTTGACTCCTAAAACATGAAAATATTGCCGAGCGTTTCTTTTACACTCGTTAAAACGGAATTAAAAGACGGTCCACTTACAGCTCTTTTCCGACCGTAAAAACATGAAAAGATTGCCGGATTTTTGTCGTTTCAAATTCGATATTGGTTATTAAACGACGTGTCATTGATCGCTTTTTTACTTTTTCGGGTCAAGGGCACTAATAACGAAAAGTACTCCTTGGTCGTAAAAGGTCAAGTGGTTCTCTCAAGTATTATTTAATACTTTTTCGGGCTTGGGAGACACAAATTTACGAAAAAGGTCAACCTTGGAGTCTTCTTAAGTTTTTTCAGACTGTCTAAAATTGAAAAACGCCGAGTTTCTCCTATACTGGACTCGTTAAAATTTCACAGTAAAGGACCTGTTCAATTACAAACAGGAACGAACCACTCCTTCTTAGGGTTCGAATTTAAACTAAGTTGGACACATCTGAAGGATGAGCTTATAATCAAGAAAATGTTATCCTCCTCAAGCTTGTCAAAAATAAAGAGGTACTTGCCAGAAATGGTGGGGGAAAAGAGAGAAAAATGAGCCTGTTTGTCATACTTTGTAACCACTCTTGAACATGACACTTTCATTCACCTGGGTTGGGAAATCCTTTGCCTAACAGTTGATCAAACCACATTGAAAGTCTTCAGCCGGTTTCTGGGTATTAACTTTGGGTCAATTGTCACCAAGCCATCTGTCGTGTCGTTATGTGTTCAAGAGGTCACTTCCAATAAGCCATTCATCTGCAAAATATCTGTCATCCATCTTTAGCATCCCTGAGTCAGTCCTTGCAACTAAATTTCTTCAACTTGATCTATGATTTCGTGTTGTGGGCTTGCCTATGACGGATCACTTTCTATCGACATCAGCACATTATCTAGAAATATGATCTAGAAATCATCGGTAACTTGAGATCTGCATGCCTCAATGGTAGGTTTCTCGCCTTTGACGACAGTTTACATCATTGACTTTCGATCAAAGGATTCTGTGACATGTTCAACATCAACACATTTATTCGCATCTCATGGATTATACTGGGTACTTTGAGAGCCATTGACATCACTGGTGGTTTCTCTCACACTTGTTAACGGTTTACATCATTGACTGGTAATCAAGTGGTTTCTACCATGTTCGACTTCAACACATTTATTCGCATGGATAGAATCGTACTATTTCGGGAAGTAGAAATGAAGACCCTAGATCTAGTTTCCACCATCCAGGCTGTGAGGAATTTTGTATTCATTATGTTGTGGACTATTCATAAACAGATGGCTGCGTCCATACTGTGTTCACACGAGTCTATACTTGTGATGTTTTGCAAGATCATTCCTATATCAGACCAGTAGATAGTTTTCTAGTTAGTTTTGATCTGAGTATGGGAATGCCTACCTCAGCGATGATATGATCTCATATATATATCTTTCATTGAATGTTTTTACAGGTTCCGACCGGGCTCTCCACAAGATGATTCTCGAAATGATAAAGTACTTCACTCTTCCTATATGATAAATGAAATCCTCATCTACTACAGACTTCGCACTTTAGGGGGTAATCTGTTACACAAAAATATCGTCACCATGATTATTTGCAGTCAGTATGGGTCCATCATCACTTGTACTGTCCTCCTAGGCAAGTCTAAGACATCAGCTCTTCAAATCAAGCTTTGGAAATGGGAGAAAGACATTAAAAATCAATGTAACTCTGGTTCCGCACTTTCTCTCATGGTCACCTGTGGTCCCGAACCTTCTGTGTACAAAAGTTGCGTACCTACCCGCTCTGTCCCTAACGGTGTAGGTGCGGACCCCTGTAAAAGTCAAAAGGCGCAAGTTTTATCTTGAAAAACTCACTTTGGGTTAATTCTAGAGTTTTCTAGAAGGAATTTTGACGTGGATTGTTCGCTCTGAGGTGGTTCATGCATCCCAAAAGAGAAGGAGCTAATCCCTTGACTAAAGGAGCTATCCCTTTGAAGGAGGACCTAGTAACTTCCCTCCATTGCACTATAAATACAGGCATTGGGGTGAGGACTAGAGAGGTTAGAAGCTGAACATTTTGAGGGTAAATGCTGGTGAAATTAAGACTTCCTAGTTGAGCTTAAGAGGAGAGATCACATACCTTTTTGGCTTCATTGGGGAGTGAGTGAAACTTGTCAAAGTAGAGGAGGCTTCTTGTTGGACCCTGGGAGGAGCTTGTACACTGTCAAGGCAAAGGTTGTAAAGTTCTTCTTCTTTTGAATTAATACAATCAAACTCATTTTTCTCAACAAGTATCTTATGTTATTTGTTTCATGGACTCCTTGACTTTCATGTTAAATATGTTTTATGCAATTGGATTTTCAGGTGCTATTTAATTTGTTTGCCTTGTTTGTGTTTGCAGATTCACGAAAAGGAGCACATTTGTATCAAAGGAGCGAGGGCATCCACAAGCTTGCGTTGGACCAAAGGTAGGCCCTAAAAACACTTGTTTGCTATTGTTTATCAAAGCATATTTAGAGAAAGATAGTGACTGGTTGGTTTGCTTGTCATTAGGTCTTCTTTAGATTCTAGGAAGGTCTATCTTGTCTGCAATATCGACTCATTCCGTGCGATAGGGTGAATAGATGACCCAAGCTGTGGAAGAAATGTTCCGTGTATTACGACAAGCACCATCAGCAAAACCAATGTATGTTTGGAGAGACGTCAACATCTGCAATATCAAGAGTAAAATCAAGATAAGCAGGAATAATGACAAAAACACTCTCTAAGCTAAACACACTTTTTAATCTAAAACACACCAGCTAGAAAGAAAACTAACCTAACTAAAATCTCCACACCCAGATTTAAGAATAATATCTCTTCAGGTAAAGACCATTTCTGGGCTTACCTAAAGATTCTACCAATCATAGGCCCCTTTTTCCAGCTTTCACTTAACAACATAACGACCATGCCACATGGGTACGAATTTTCCAGCGCCTAATTTATCATTTGCTTGATCGTACAGTAAGACTTGGTTTCCTTCCAAAAAATTACAAGCTATAACATTTCGATCATACTGAGCTTTAATACGTTTGGCATGAGCTTCGATTGCTAGTGCAGCATCACGTCGATTCTCATCTAGCTAAGCCAAGTACAACAAACATTTTTCCTCTTCGGAAGTGGCTGGAAGTAATTCTATGGCCATTTGCAATGACGGGATTTCGCATTCAATGGGTAACACAGCTTCCAAACCGTAAACTAGTTGGAAAGGAGTGAAACCGGTTGACGTTTTTACTGAGGTTAGATATGTCCAAAGCGCTGAAAATAACATGTTATGCCAATTAGACCTATGAATCCTAATGATTCGTCGGTTCATGATGACTAGAACTTTGTTGATGGCTTCAACCAGACCATTAGCATGTGGATAACATGGAGTTGAACTATTGTGACACAAGCCAAGTTGGTCTGTAAGTTCAGTCATCATAATATTTCGAAAATGACACCCATGATCAGTGATAATCACTTGTGGAACACCAAACCTAGCAATTATATGATTGAAAATGAAAATCACAGCAGTTTGCCATCTGCCTCAAATGTAGGCATCGCCTTGGCCCACTTGGTAAAATAATCTACCGCAAGGATGATATACGCATGCCCCCCGACCGAGTGAGGGTTACATGTAATAAAATCGATACCCCATTTCGCAAAAGGACCGACGGAAAGTATAGGGTGGAGAGGAGCAGGTGGAGCACGCATCTTTCGATCAAAACTTTGGCAGTTGTGGCATTTTCCCTAGTATGGTTGCAATTTTGTCGGCCGGATAAGTCATTCTTGCGGACAAGACTGACCTCCCTAGTATCTAATGATATCTAGTGACAAGCAAACCAAACAAATTCTATCTTTCTCTAAATATGCAATTTATAAATAAAGGCAAACAGGTGTTTTAGGCCTACCTCAGGTCCAGTGCTAATTTGTGGAAGCCATGCTCCATTGATCCAAATGAGCTCCCTTTTAAAGAATTTGCAAACACAAACAAGCACACACATTAAATAACACCTGAAAAGCCAATATAATAAAGCATATTTATCATGATGATCAAGGAATTCATGAAATAAATCATAGAAGACAATTTATTGAGAAAAATGGATCTGATTGTATTAACTTTAATCGAAGAAAAACTTTACAACCTTGGTGCCTTGATGTTGTACAAGCTCCTCCCATGGTCCAACAAGAATCTCCTCTACTTTGACAAGTTTCACTCTCTTCCAAAAGAAGCCAAAAGGTATGTAATCTCTCCTCTCAAGCTTAACTAGGAAGTCTCAATTCCAACAACATTTACCCTCAAAAATGTTCAACTTCTAACTTCCCTAGCAACCAGCCCAATGCCTCAATTTATAGTGCAATGGAAGGAAGTTACTAGGTCCACCTTCAAAGGGATAAAGCCCTCCTTCAAAGGGATAAGCTCCTCTCATCAAGGGATTAGCTCCTTTAGTTATGGGATGCATGAACCACCTACGAGCGAACCATCCACGTCAAGATTCCTTCTAGAAGCATCCAAAATTAACCACAAGTGAGTTTTTAAGAATAAACTTGTGCCTTTTTTACTTTCATAGGGGTCCACACCCATTCCTTTAGAGATAGAGCGGGCAGGTCTGTAGGTAACATGACCAAGGGGTGCGGGACCGCAAGTAACAGTAAGAGAAAGTGCAGAACCAGAGCTTTATTGATTTTCAAGGACTTTCTCTCATTTTTAAAGCTTGACATGAAGAGCTGAGGTTTGAGACTTGCAAAGGAGGACAATATGAGTGATGATAGACTCACACTGACTGCAAATGGTCATGGTGACAATATTTTGTGTAACAGAGCATAAATCAAGTCATATATTAGAGGAGTCTGGAGAGCCTCTTCCTCTGTCTTAGGAAAGTGAGATGTGACATATTTGGAAATGGGCGCTAAAAGAGTCCTAAGAAATCAATCGAGGTAGACATAGTCTTTGAAGGAAGGAGCACAAAAAATGCTCCTCCTTCTATGCCATTCTTGGACATGATCAAAACCACTGGTGGAAGAGGATTGATGAAATATGGTCAAGAGCTCCATACCAATGTTGTATCAGAGAGGCAGCTGAAAATATGAAAGGAACGCTTTAGCAAGCAATGGGAAAGTGGAATGAGAAGTGGCGGGTTGGCCAACATACCACTTTGCAGCTCCTCCATTGAGCATGCGTTGGAACAACCGAAGATGAATGGAATCATCACTTATGGAATTAGATGAACACCAGATATGGAAGGAGTGGATGTGATTGGTGGGGTCCTCTCCAAAATTACCCTCAAACATGGGAATGTCAGAGGGAAGCTTAGTCAGCATAGCTGGCAAACCAACATCGTGGTGTATAGGGTCATTAATCAATTGGCTAAAATCAGGGAGGCTTAGCCCAACCATGAAAGGTAGCATTGGAGCTACCTGAACGGTTCCTGTAATGGTTCCGCTATATGTGACTACGAGGGTAGAACTGGAGCCAACACCAGGTTGGTTTCCTGCACCTGTAGTGGGTCTTGACAATATGATAGTATGTGGTGAAGGAGGCTCGAAATTAGATGAGGAAGCAGATGAACCAGAAGAAGAGTCAGTATGGGGACTCGAGGAGGGATGAAATTGAACCCTACGGGGAAGAGTAATATGCCCAAGCGGAAACTGGGGATGAAGGCCTATGAGTCTCCACGACAAACACCTTGATGGTGCAATGGTTGTAAGACACAAGTGACATGAAAATGGTGAAGGGAGATAAATAAAATGTCTTTGTTGCTATGTGGTGAGATAAATTAATTAAGTTAAGTCTTGGCTTGGTAGTGTAAACCAAGCACCCTTCTCTTAAGGTGTGATTCTGTATGCAAGTATGTTAATTAATTAAGCCTAGATAATCCTTGAAAAAATAAAAAGAAAAAGATTGTTGAAATACTGTAAATAAACTGAAATTAAAAATAGAAAATAAACAAGAAATCAACTATCTAAACCCCACCCAAACTAGGTTTTCCAACATTGTGCTAGTTGGTGGAGAAATCAACTGAAAGCACACAAAAAGGCCAAGAGATCTAAGCGTTGGTGTGACTAGGATCAAATGACACTATGTTGTTGGAAAGTGGTGCAGCAACAGAAAAAACCAGTGAGGAAAATTGTTGCAAAAGATAAGGTGATGGGTGTGAAACCTAGGGCAAACGGTGGCACCCTAAGGCAATTTACCAAGCAAGGTTCAAGATGGAACTTTGGATTGAAACAATCTATCTTTGAAGATATGAGGAAAGAAGGTACATATCTAGAAAATATGGCTGAAAGATCTGCAAAAACTCGTACTTCTTACTCAACTAAACTCCTCCTATAAAGGTGGAAGCATACTAGAAGGCCTAAGGGGCTAAATTACACATCGATGAGCGAAATAGAGTAGATCAAGGCATAAGCAGGTTAAGATAGTGGTCAACCAACCTAGTAGATTGCTCTCAACAAAACCCCGAAAAAAAAAAAAAAAAAAATTCTAGAAACCCTAAAATCTTAGGTACGAACTCGTTTAGGGGTGTTGGGGGCGGGATCCCCCAAGGATAGTTCTGGGGCTAAAAGCCCATGTTAAGTCAATTTTTGTAATATAATTGTAAATATTCCACATTTTGTGGTCACAGAGCGCAAAGGTGTTACGTGTCAAAAAGGGTAGTCCTCCCTTAGTTTTGTAAAGTAAAGTCGGTTGTAAGAGACCTACCCATGGTTCACGAACCATGGGATTGTATAAAAAGAGCTAAGCTCTAAATATTTTAGGCATGAATAGAATGGGACATCATGTAAGATAGCTCTGAAGAAGAAGTCCAATTCTTGGGTCGTAGTGTAGATAGAGGCTCTGTAGCTGAGTGCACAGAGGTCTAGGGTAGAAGTCCGCAGTTGAGTGCACGGACCCCTGCAGCTATGTGCGCAAGGTGAACAGAGTCCGTAAACACTTGGAGGATATTAATAAAAGTAGTTATTCTGCAATTTCTGTGTCTTTGTTCTATTGATGTGTTTGCATATTTTATGTATGAATTTCCTTTATTATGTTTATATGATGTGTGAATGAATGAAATTACAATGAATAATTGAACGCAATTAAAAATATCTCCTTATGCGGTGTTAACTTTAAGTATTTGATAAGATAAGAAATTCACTTAGGATAATTTGGAATCTGCATGGCACACTACCATAACAGCGCGAAAGTAATTGACCCGCAGGTTAGGGCTGCGTGAAGATCGATCGTATACTTTCGCGAAGGTATTAAAGGCTAGAATAGAGGGTTTCGCTTGCAAGCCCTAGAGTGAAGCCACCTACGCGAAGGCAAGGATAGAGGGAATCAAACAACATCACAACCATCTCAAGGTGCGGAAACTTGGTTCCAGCATCCCCCCATATTGCTTTTGTAACGTCCCTTAATAATAAATAATAATAATAATAATAATAATAATAATAAAGATAATAAATAATAAATCCCTTAATAATAAATAATAAATAATAATAATAATAATAAAATAATAAATAATATTAAAAAAATACAAGAAAATAAATAATAAACAATGAATAAAAAAATATAGTAATAAATAATAATAAAATAATAAATAACCATACTAAATCTCTAAATAAATATAAATAGAAATAAAACAAGAAAGCAATAAAGTTGCATGTGGACACATGGAGTGTGTGCATGTGGTTCCCCTTCCAATGTTTGCTCTATTTATTAGATGGTGAGGAAGATGGGAGACATTCCATCATTCCAAGATTCTATCATTCATTCTCTTGGGAGAATAGTGTTCTAAGACAAAGGATTCCCTGGTAGTAGTACGTTGATTGAGGGCTCGGGGATGGCCAGTTGTAACAAGACTTTGTGCAATTGAGCCTACGGTTGGGTGGATAGTCGTCCCCAAGACATTGTTGCAGTTAGCAGACTTCAACTGAAATCACAGGTAAGTTGTCTCTACTCATAGTTTTGTAATTTGATGTTAACTAGTTAATAATTGCATGTTGATTATAAATTACTTGATCGATCTTAATTACATTTTTATTTTGGGGCTGTTACAGCTTTGGGTGAGACTTTGGTCTGCACTCCAACACTGATGCCGAAAGGGCCAATAGTGGAGGGATTTGTTTGGCTAATTAACATTGAACCTGGGTCAGGCCCACTCAAGCCAACAAATGGTTCTATTGCCGGGACCGGAATATGCATAAGAGATGTGTGATGTCATATCACTAGAATCCAACTAAGAAGGAGATTGGAGACTGGTTGGACAGAAAGATCCACGAGTTTGTGGCATAGAAGAATAGAAACCTGTGACTGACAAAGGAACAGTGGTTGGAAAAATACCTGTATACAGAGATCCACGAGATCTTTTTCTACTCCTTCCCTATTGAGCTATATGAGTGGATCGCAAAGCTAGTATATAACCAAGGAAGGTGGAAACTTGAGGGTCTTATTGTGTGGACCTCGGAGCTAGTGAAAAGGTTGAAATCATCGAAGGATAAGATCACCCGCGCTGTCGATCATTGGCTCGATCGCGTCATAGGAGGATTTGTGACTGAATTCACTGTCGACACCTCAGTCAGCTACAATGAGGCAGAGCGATGCGTTTTCAAAGGACGACGAGGTAAGTACGTAAAATCTTTGAATACCTAGATTAAAATGTTATTGTGTGAAAAATGGGTCATGTAGCTACCTTGATGTTCGGGACTACACGAAGCAGAAAAACTTATAAGAACGAAGGAAAAAAGGGTCCGGAGTATAGTCCCTTGATTTCACCTTCGCGAGGTGATGAAGTAGGGATAGCGAAGGTTTCTCTGCAAAGTTTTATTTAGTTAATAATACAAGGATTCCCATGAATACCACCTCTACCCACACCACCTCCGACTTCACCACCCTCACCTCCAACTTCACCCGTACCACCTCCACCTCCACCGCGGTTCAGTATGGCGAATACAGTGAAGTTTCCTTTGTTCAAAGGCTTGGGAAATGAGGACCTAGACCAATTCTAGTTCATTGTGAGGGTTGTATGGGAAGCTCAAGGTGTTACAGATGATCATATAAATAAGGTGACACTGGTTAGTGCTCTACAAGATCACGCGCTAACCTTGTATATTAAGTACTCTAATGGTAACCCGAATGTTAGAGTGGCAGACATCCAGGCAGCATTGAATAGGGAATTCAGTAGGACTAGATCTAAAGTGCAGTTGATTGTGGGATTCAAAGAGATCACGATGCAACTAGGTGAGACGCCTTGAGAACTAGATCAGAGGCTAAATGTACAATCCATGAAGCCAACATGAATTTGATAGATGGACAACATCATGATTGATTTGTGGCTTCACTACTACCACACTTAAGGAGTGCGCTGTTTCAGCAGAAGATAACCACTCAAGCGGAGGCCTTAGATATATCCATGAGACTACATGAAACCCCGATGCAAGATCCTAATCTAGGAGTTCAGTATGTCCATGTGCAACTAAATAATCTATGCCTTGAGATGCAAAGTCTGAAGCAAGATAGGTTGGTTTCGGCCAGAGGTATGCGAGGAGGTATGGTGCTTGAAACGTAAGAGTCAGGGTTATGACAAAGACCATTGTCTGGTCTTTGCAAACTATATTGTAGGAGGAGGACCGATGCCTTTAAGGCTAGAAGCTCAAGAAGGACCTAGTGCGGGGCCTACATTATGGTGCACTATCTGTCAGGTAGTCGGAAAACATGCCACGGATAACTGTCACTTGCTATAGAAGTTTGTACAGACACCGCAACAGTTGTTCTACAACTTTTTTAGTTCGGTAGGGCATGATGAGTGTACTTGTCGGAGCTATGAACTAATGATGGATAGAACTCCCGCTTATAGGGTTCTAGCCGAAACATGGCCCCTTGACCAAGGTGCATGGATGGTGTAGACAAGATTTCAGGGGCACGGAAGGGGTCGAGGCAGAGGAGGACCTAGTAGAGATCCAGGATAGTTGATTTGCTACAATTGTGAAGGATTGGGACACTATGCCCATGATTGCACTAATCCAACGCATCTATCATGCAAGTATTGCACATTGTTTGATCATGAAATGGAAGACTGTCCTATGCTGATAGCTAGGATACGTGACAAAGAGACACTACCACCTCTGTCAACTCAAAACATGCATATGATGAGGTCTGAGTTGTGCAAAGAAGATCCAAACGTAAATATAGTGCTAAGAAGTGGAATCACGATATGAGATGACAAGGGGAAACAACCAGAAGATAGTACATGGGTTCGGAAAGCTCCTCAAAGGAGGTTGAGTTCAATTTGGAGCGCACACATGAAACCTTCATGGAAGCTAAGAAGGACTTTGCTGAGGCCTCCACCTCAGGAAGCAAGGATAAGCTTGAGCAGGAGATGGACCCCTCTATGCTCACAACTTTCTTGGAGACCTGTATGAAGTTACTATGTGATAGTAAGGCTGTGAAAGAGTTACAAGAACTCATCAATAGATGGATTGGAACTGTGCCAGGTGAGCCACACGTAGTATGAAAGATTGGCAAGCATAAAAAAAGGACAGGACGGGAGATGAGACTGACTGCATAGATAGCAGAGTATGAGATGGATCAAGTTATTTAGACCTGGGGTCAGATGTGAATGTCCTACCAAAGCATACTTGGGAGTGAATGGGGAGACCTGCACTACAATGGTCTCTGATTCAGCTAAGGATGATGAATCAACAAAAGATCATCCCCATGGGGCGATTGCAGCGGGTGACCGTGGATATTGAGGGAGCAAGCGCGCTAGGTGATTTTGAAGTAATAGAGATAATGGATGATAGAAATCCCTATCATATGCTGCTAGGAATTAACTAGGTCACTGATATGAACGAGGTAATCAATCTGAAGAAGTGAAATATGATCTTTGAGAAGAAATCGTTGCGTGTAATGGCACCCCTCGATCCTGTTGAAGGATCATGCTATACTGAACCTATTCGCGATTATGATAGTGATGACGACCTGGACTGTATCTATAAGATAACAGTGCAAGACCAAAATTGGGTGAATCCCACCATGTATGGACGGATTACATGGGATCGTGATAGTTCCTGCACTTCGGACTCCGATGAGGAAATAGAACGCTAGCAGAATCGGTTACATGAAGTAACTATGCTGAATTGCAACATGATGACCCAGTCACTGCACTGTGTATCGTCAAAGGTAAGAAATATGCCTACATATGATGGTCTGAATAAGGTAGATATATTTTTGGATGCATTTGAAAGAGAGGTACCCGAAAAGTAGCGCTTCCAGGAATTAGATGGGCACTGTGTGCTACGCCCGCAAGATGGTGGGGTACGCACAAGGGAAGCTTTGATGATTGGTGCAAATGTGATGAGAACAAAATTTGGGAAGCCTAAGATGTGATTTACATACAAGTATGATGGGAAGAATGATCCGCGTGGACATCTGGCCAAATGGACGCAGGCTTTTGGTGAAAATCCCCAACTTGAGTGGGTGCACTTGTTCTGTCATACCCTAAATGTTGTCCCAATGAATTGGTATATAGAAACAGAGCTTTGCCATGGGACATTCAAATGGGATATCATATGCGAAGGATTCATGATGACATTCAGTTTTGAGGATGGGTTTGATAGTATTAATGAAGCGCTACAAGATGTGAAAGAAGAAATCTTTAGGATACCACAAGATCCTTTAGAACTAATTCAACCTGAATGGGCTACTCAGCTGAGTCATGCACTAGAATGTTATAATGTAACTACCAAAGAAGAGGGCGAGGACCTGCGGAAGATTAACATTCCTAAAACGGAAGATCACTACAAGGTTCAGGGACCGCAGATTGAGAACCTTGATATAACTGCACTATTGAAAATGAGACAAGTGAACATTGGTACAGAGGCAAAACCCAAATTCTTGAATATTGGAGACTACTGGGACGACAAGATGGTGGATAAGGTCACTGAATTTCTCTGTGAATACCATGATTTATTCCCTACCAAGTTTACGGATCTGAAAGGGATAATCGGGGACCTAGGAATGGTGAAGATCAAGTTAAATCCCGACGCGAAGCCAGTTTAGAAAATGCCTTACCCTCTCAATCCAAAATATAAGAAGAAGGTTCACTTATAGCTAGAAAAGATGCTCACAGCAAGCTTCATTAAGCATGTGGAAGAATCTGATTGGGTAAGCCCAATGGTGGTACAAGAGAAGAAGCAGAAGGATGAGATAAGGAATGCGTGGATCTCAGAAAACTGAATGATGCTTGTCTGCATGATCCTTTCTTGACTCTGTTCACTGAAGAAGTGTTCGACAATGTAGGCAACTAGGAAGCATATTCCTTCACCGATGGGTTCTCTGGGTACCACCAAATCAAAATCACACCGGAGGATAGGAGCAAGACAGCCTTCACAACTGAGTGGGGTTGTTTTCAGTACACTGTAATACCATTTGGATTGAAGAATGCACCTGTGATATTCTCGCGCATAGTTGTTGCGTCATTCAAGGAATTTATTCATAAGTTTCTAGAGGTATATTTTGATGACTGGACTGTATTTGGGCTGGTCAAGTGCCATCTAGCAAGCTTGTGCCTGATGATAGATACATGTCAAAGATATCAAATCATGCTCAATATCAATAAGTGTCTGTTTTGTGTTACTTTTGGGAACCTGTTGGGGCATGTGGTTTGTAGATAGGAACTGATGGTAGACCCCGCAAAGATCGTGGTGATACTGAATTTGGAAGCATCGAGGAGTGTGAAATAGTTGCGCGCTACTCTGGGACATATAGGATATTACAGAAAGTTTATCAAAGGCTATGCCCAAATCACTGCACTTATGGAGAAATTGTTGAAGAAGGACGTCACGTTCTACTGGAATGATGACTATAAGAAGATCTTGGATGTATTTAAAGAAAAGATGGTTACCGCACCAATTCTAGTCTTCCCGGACTGGAAGAAAGAGTTTCATGTACATGTTGACGTGTCATGTATAGCACTGGGAGAGGTACTAACATAGGCTGGCGGAGAAGGTTTGGACCATCCTATCATATTCACAAGCCACAGATTATCCAAAGCAAAGTAGAACTATTCCACCACTAAGCGCGAGGGGCTAGCTATGGTGTATGCACTCCATAAGTATAGGCACTACTTGCTAGGAGGCCATTTTAAGATGTATACAGATAACTCAGCGCTACAGTACCTAGTCAATAAGCCTATGTTGGGGGGGAGAATCTTCAGATGGCTCTTATTGTTCCAGGAGTACAATTTTGAATTTGTTGTGAATCTTAGGCGATTAAACGCGGGACCAAACCATCTTTCATCCATTGAAACAGGGGAGGAACCTACTAACTTGGAAGAAGGATTGCATGATGAGCAACTATTTGCAGTGCATGTCATGGATGGTCATTTTGAGGATATAAAACAATTTCTAACAACAGGAACTGCATCAAAAGGATACACTGTCTAGCAAAAGAAGGAATTAGTTGTGTGCACAGCAGATTTCTCTGTCATTACTGAGCATTTGTACAAAATGGGGACTCATGAGATATTGTGACAGTATGTACCTGAGTTCAAAAGAAGCAGCATCCTCATGGATGCTCATGGGAGCACCGTGGGAGGACATTATGGAGGGAGAGCAACTGCGTAGAATATTCTACGCACAGGGTTGTGGTGGCCAACCCTTCATCAGGATTCAAAAGCATATTGCAAGGCATGTGATGTATGTCAAGCAAAAGGCAGGCCATCGTAGAGGGATGAAATTCCTTTGAATCCACAAATGACATTGCAACCTTTCGAGAAGTGGGCGATAGATTTTGTAGGACCCATTCAGCCACAAGGAAAGACAGGAGCAAGGTACATTATCACTGCGACGGAGTATTTGACTCGTTGGGTAGAAGCACAATTAGTGAAGGATTGCACGGGCACGACTGCTGCGAAGTTCTTATTTGAGCATGTACTGATGTGATTTGGATGTCTAGAGATCTTGATGAGTGATCATGGTACGCACTTCCTGAATGAGATGATTAGTGCACTAACAGAGGAATTTCAGGTATACCACCAGAAGAGCACACCTTATCACCTACAGGCCAACGGGACAGTGGAGGCATTCAAAAAAGTGCTCAAAACCGCACTGACCAAGGTTTGCAATGCTCAGTGAAGTTATTAGGACCTACACATACCTGCAGTACTTTGGGCTTATCGAATGACTTGTAAGAAGTTGACTAGATAAACCCCTTTTAGGCTTGTCTATGGTGTGGAAGAAGTAATGGCTATGGAATATATCGTGCCTACTTTGTGCATAGTAGTGCTCACAAGTATGATGGATCGTAGAGCCCTGGAGGAGAGGCTCGCATTGCTGGATGAGCTCGAAGAAGAAAGATTTTTGGTTGGATTTCCCCAGTAGGTCCAAAAGAAACATGAAAAGGCATGGCATGATCAACACATCAAGCTACGTACATTTAAGGTAAATGACCTGGTTTTGTTATATGATAGTAAGTTTGATAAATTTCCAAGGAAATTTAGGATGCACTAGTTAGGGCCTTATGTTATTAAGGAGATTACCAACAGAGGAGCAGTACAGTTGGTCAAATTAAATGGAGAACCCTTCCCAGGAAAGGTGAATGGAAGTCGCTTGAAGCCATACATCGGCGGTCCAGCCATGTGACTACATGAAAGTAGCATAGTCTTAGTGCTCCAAGCAGCTGAAAGGAGGCGTGAGATTATAAACTACACTACCCGGGTTGGGAAGCTGTGTGATTGGAAGATGGAACAAAGCAAGGACGTGTCACTGGGTCTACAGAAGTGCGGAGGGAGCCATGCTACCTAGGGAGAAATCACGCAGGTCGGCCGAAAAGTGACCGTTAAAGTCACTGTTCATGAAAAGACAGCAGAAGTGAGGCCAAATAGAGCGAGTGATCAGAATTTAAGATGAAATTTATGGCTTAGATCCTTGAAAATCTACTGCCAATCTGACATTAATGGACCGCTTTTGGGAGGAACAGTCGAATTTGAATTCAAAATGCCCTATAAATTACAAGTGGATTTCTAGCGAAAAACACTTGGCATTTTGAGTATTTAGCAGTTGAGCTCTCAAGCGCCTATGAATCGTGAGCAATACGAGCCTCTGATAGTTTATGGGGTATTTGCGAATTTGCTAGTAGACACACAGAAATTCTTACAGAAGATCATGTTAGTGCCCCTAGAAGTTATCAATACACAACAAGTAGTAGAAGAGCCAACACAGGAAATGGAGAGAGAGGCAGAAGTAGCTACTCCAGAAGTAGCTGAAGTATTGGCGGAGGTCCGTAAATCCCCGAGAACTCCCATACCGAAGCCAACCCCAACCAAGGAGACCGTGATGGACAAGAAGGGCAAGCAGCCTGCCATACCGGTGCATGTGTTGCCAAGATGAAACCCACCAAATCCCACTGCCCAGGAAAAAGGTAAGGCTATAAACCTAGAAGCAGAGGAGGAGGATATCAAAGACATCCCAATGGACGATAAGGATGTGGGAGTGAAAATAGAGGAGGTTGAAGCCCAAGGTGCAGACCCTATTACACAGTTTCCGGAGTATGTCCCTCTGCGCAAGCCTAAGTCCAAGGTCCCAAAGGACATTGATGAAAGTAAGACTCCCCTACAAACCCCTTTTCTACCGGATGAAATTGCTTTTGATAGTCTGCGTTTGGCCCGGGTGCCAATATTGAAGCTCGCAGACTGGGACTTGGTGGACCACGAGAATTTCCTGCACTTGGCAACCGAATAAATGATGCGCCACATCATAGACATGAATATGGGGATGACAACATTGGAGCCATGGAGGTGGCTCAAGGGGGTAGAGAAGGCAAGATTGCTGAACCTTCTTTGGGTTCCGCACTATAACTGCACCCCAGTGATAGTTTTGGTCATCAAGTAGTTGTTGTTCTCGGTGCATTATGGGTGTCTGTGGCTGGAGGAACTGATACCCATCACCGACATGTTGATTCAAAGAATAACGCACCTATTGTATACAAGCAAAAATCCAGCTATGATCTTTGGCGGTAAGGATGGCGAGAAGGCGCTCACAGAATCAATGAAGGAGAAGTTCAAACTGGTGAAGAAGCCATGCAGGTACGCTATCTCCAGCATCTGCGACCCCACTGTGAAGGTGGAAAGACAAATCCTTGTAGGGAAGGTGATGTGTAAGTTCCACACTAATGAAGTGTTGGTGCCTGTCGTCACGCTTGCATAGCAGTGCACAGAAGGAGTCGAGTTTAACTGGTCAGAATGCCTTCGCGGAGAGTTCCTGGTGAACTGTCGCGAAGCACAAGAGAAAATCAAGACTTTCCACTATGTGTGGCTCTTGCTATCGATCGTTCTGGTAGCGTGGGAGATACCAAAGTAGAGCCAATTCCCCTCGGTCATGCCGGACCTTCCTGAAGTAGTGAAGTATGCTTTGTTGTGGGTGACCAAGGATGCAGAGTAAGTTTGGGATAGAAAGATCTTCTGGATCTTCATGGAAATGAATATCTGGATGGGCATCAATCACAACCCGTGATTTTTGCCCATAGTATATGCTAATCTAAAAATCTATGCCGAGTTTAAAGTTGATTTCCATTGAATATTAATCATGGTGTGGAAGGACCTTGCGCAGAAGTGGTACGATTTGTTATACCTAGCTACAGATGATGCCATCAATGTGGTGCTTGATAAACGGCTGGCAGAGTAGCACACTACCATGAACTTGGCGGTGGGTGGAAGCAAGTCCTCCGCACAGAAGAAGAAGGAAGAGGCCAAGCTAAAGATGGCGCAGCTGGTTGAAAAGAGGAAAAAGGAGGTCGCTGAGAAGGCCGAGAAAGAATAGGCAGGAAAGGACATAGGAAAATAGACAGGTGGCACAGAATGGGACTGTGACAAAGGTGCTCGGTCATCTTCACCTAAGACCAAAGAGGAGGACAAAGAGCAACACGGTGCAGACCCTTAGGAGACGTCCGCCCACATTAAGCACCCTAGAGAGCTAAAGAAGGGAGGGTCCAGAAAGAAATCCAAGGCAACCAAGACCTTGTTGGACCCTATCACATTGATGGAGGGCAACTTATATGAAATTGGTGACACAATCAGAGATGCCACCATGGAGGCCCTACAACAATTTGAAAAGAAGTAGCAGATCATCCTAGGCGCCATCCAGACTAGGCTGTAGGAGTTGCAGACCGCGCGTTGCAAGATTGTACATTGTCTACCAGCTTGGCTATCTGTTGTGGGGAAAAATTCCTATGCAGGATGATCCTATACACCTAAGGTGTGACAGTGCCTTAGCAACAAACGAATACAGCTACATTGGTTTCTTCCTTTATGAAATATGAAAGAGAGGAGATCGATAGACTTACCGTTGTCTTCCGTTTGTCCCTCGATCTAGATCCTCTTCTCTTTGGATGTTCACAGCTACTTGCCTCCTCGCTTGCTCAAGAGAAAAGCTACTTGATTCCACGAGATCACAAGAGAACAGCTACCTGTCACAAGGGAACAGCTACTTGCGAAAAGAGAAGAACATAACACAAAGGCATATATTCATATTCATAAATGATTCAGGATTAGAAGTAAATCAAATACACTAATGCAATCATACAAATACACCAGTATATAGGAGCAAACCAAGGTAGCTTTATTAATAAGTAACAGGGTTCAGGAAGAGATACAACCCATAGGGCTCCAATCCAGCATCTCTTTCCCAGCAGAATGGAATTCCTTCTTCAACTCCCTTCAAAGCATTAAGCACCCAATGATCCAGTCTCAAACCAATAGCAATTCCTTACATTCACCAAATTCCAGCCTTTAGATCCCATGGAGGTGAGATCCATATATAGATATTTGGAGAGAGGATGAGTCAGCTTGAGATCTGACTAGTGTCCTCTCCCTCTTTCAGTTCTTGAGTCCACTTGGAGGTTCTTGCTTCCACTTGGAGATTTGGAACCTCTTACTCATCACCAGTCGAATTCTTTGATGCAAGTGTCATTTCGGAAGCTTCCTGGGCATTGACACATTGAGGAATGAGCCTACCACTTGTCCAATTACGCTCAGCGCAGGTAGCCTTTGTTGGAGTTGAAATTCAACGCAGGTAGACAGTGGAGCAGTTGACATTCAGCGGAGATGCTCAGTGGAGCAGTTGACATGATCCAGAATTGGCTTGTTTTTGAGTGTTTTCAGGTGGAGAACTTCTGTGAATTGTTGTGGTTAGTTAGCCTTGTTCCTCTAGGGGTAGGAACAACATGTTTAGGGACTTTGGATCCCTTAGATTATGGACATTTCATGCTCGAGGCTGTAAGGCACAAAAATGTCTATAACAGTTGCCCCCTAAAGTATGAGGCCGTTTATCGGGTGAAATGCTTTATCCAGGAGGGTCTGAAGTTCATCCATCTGCTCGGAGGAGGCCTGTAATAAAATACAATACAATACATTATGATTCATACTGCTTTCATGATCTAGCTGAGGCGGGCATTCCCATGCTCAGCTTTATAAATTCATTTTTGTACATAGAACAGACGATCGTCTGATGGTAGACTGATAATTTTGGCGAAATTATCATCCTTTGAGTAGGATGATCATCTGCTGCAATGATGTACATCTCAAATGTCTTTATTTTTCCTGAATATATATCGCAGCCCGGATGGATGAAACTAGATCCGGGGTCTTCAAACTCGTTCGATCTTCACTCTAAGTACAAGTCGATCCATGTGAGAATTGCGCTGAAGTCGAACATGGAAAGACATCACTTGATTACCGGTCAATGATGTAAACCGTTAACAAGCGCGAGAGGAATCACCGATAATGATAATGACCCTCAAGGTACTGCAGTACAATTCACGTGGTGTGAATAAAGGACTTGGCGTCGAACACCACGCAAAATCTTCTGGTCGAAGGTCATTGATGTATACCTGTCACCGGAAGTGAGAAACTTGCCATTGAGGCATGCAAGCTTCAAAGTACTGAAGGGGTTGTTCCTAGATCAACTTCTTGGATAATGAGCTGATGTCGACAAGAAGCGATCCGTCAAAGGAGGGCCTTGATGAATCCCACATCAGTGACACGGAACGGAGCTAATGATTTTAATGGAGGTGAAAACGATCTGTGACATATGATTCAGGGTGGCAGTCATGAATGGATGAAGGATAATGTATGACAGTGGATGGGACCCGGTTGACTCTTTTCTGAATGACTTCTCTTGAACATATGGCGACACTGATGTGATGGATCGGTAGCATTACCCCAAATATGGATGGTATGGCGAGACCATGGTGATGTGACCGATGAATGAAACAACCCAACCCGATTGTGGTATGGAGGAAAAGTGTCATGTTCAAGAGCGACCTGCTACCATCAAAGTTCTCTTTAGTTTTCTCCCAATTTTTCCCCAGTCATTGCTGACCAGTACCTCTTTATTTTTGTCAAGCTTGAGGAGGATAACATATGCTTGTTCTATAACCTGCCCTTCGGGCAAGCCCATCGCTATGTTTTAACGAGCCTAGCGATAGGGAAACTCGTTCTCGTCTAAAGACAAGTTTGTCGCTATTAATAATTTTAACGAGTCTAACGACAAGGATAACTCGGTTCTTTTCATTTTTAGAGAGTCTGAAAAGATACATAAAGTCAACTCCAAAATTCCTTTTTCGTCATCTAATCCCTTAAGTCCGAAAAAGTATAAAACAATACAGAAGGGATGAGTTTTCAATAATCTTTAACGAGCCGAACAAAACAAGCGCTTGATCTTTTTGTGCAATAATCCCTCAGGTCCAAAAAGATTAAAATCTAGAGGAGGGATAGCACTTCCTGTCCTTTAACGAGCTGGAAGGCCAAGACTCGGCAATCTTTTCATATGGATTTCAGAGATCTGTGGCTTGAATCTTTTGAATCATTGACCAGAGAATCCACAGTTTTAACATTTTTGTACCAACGTTTCAAATCCCAAATGGGATCCATCTTCAGGATATGAGAATGATGATGACAGAAGAGCAACGGAGAAATAATCATAAATACTGATGAGGATAAAACATTGGAATAACAAACTGTCGGCTGAAATAATAATTTTTATTTTAATTAATTTTTAATTTTATTTTTATATAATTTAATATTAATTTGTTTTTTAAAATTTTTTATAAATATATTAATTTGTTTTATTAATATTATATATATAATCTTAATTTGTTTTTTAAAAATTAATTTGTTTTAATATATAATATTAATATGTTTTTAAAAATTAATTTGTTTTAATATATAATATTATTAATACTAACATGAAATTAATTTTGAAACTAGGGAAAAATTAATTCTAAATAATTTAATTAAATTATTAATATTTAATTATATTAATTATATTATTAATATATTATTATTAATTTTAATTATAATTATATTAATATAATATTAATATTAGAATTAATATTATATATTAGAACAAATTAATATTAATAATATAATTAATATATTTAGGAATAATAATATAATTGATAATAATAATATAATTAATTAATAATAATAATAATTAATATAATTATTATAATTAATATAATTATTAAATAATTATTATTAATAATTATAAATAATTATTAAATAATTATTATTAATTAATATATTAATATTAATATAATTAATATTAATAATATAATTAATATAATTATAATTAAAATTAATAATAATATATTAATAATATAATTAATATAATTAAATATTAATAATTTAATTAAATTATTTAGAATTAATTTTTCCCTAGTTTCAAAATTAATTTCATTTTAGTAAAAAAAAATTTCCTTGGGTTAAAAATCAATTCCTTATTAATATTTCCCTAGGTTAAAATTAATTTCATGTTAGTATTAATAATATTATATGTTAAAACAAATTAATTTTTAAAAACATATTAATATTATATATTAAAACAAATTAATTTTTAAAAAACAAATTAAGATTATATATATAATACTAATAAAACAAATTAATATATTTATAAAAAAAATTTAAAAACAAATTAATATTAAATTATATAAAAATAAAATTAAAAATTAATTAAAATAAAAATTATTATTTCAGCCGACAGTTTGTTATTCCAATGTTTTATCCTCATCACTATTTATGATTATTTCTCCGTTGCTCTTCTGTCATCATCATTCTCATATCCAGAAGATGGATCCCATTTGGGATTTGAAACGTTGGTACAAAAATGTTAAAACTGTGGATTCTCCGGTCAATGATTCAAAAAAAATATTTTCATATTTTACGAGTCAATTGAAAAGAGCTTAAAGAAGACTCGTCTTTTGAGGAACGAGTGATAAACAGGGATAGCAGCTGATTCCAGGTACAGGTTGGAATTTTCCAATCACGGCAGTGTCACAAGGATGGCTAGGTGAAATCACTTTTCGCAGCTGTTCCTCAAAATGGGTAAACAATCATATGGAGGTAAACGATCGGCCAAATGAAAAGTGGAGGTGACAGGTGCAAACACGACCAAGGCTTTTATGGCTGATAAGGTTACGTACACAATGGTTATTTTACCGGTAATGGGTTCATTTTTTAAAGAGCTTGAATGCACCAAAACACTGCTCAAGCTTATGTTTATTTTTTAACGAGCATGAACTATGCTGCTAAAACTGCTCGGATCTCGCTTTTCTATTTTTTAACGAGCATAAATTCCGCGATAAAACTGCTCGAATCTTGCGTTTATTTTTTAACGAGCATGAACTTTATGCTAAAACTGCTCGATTACCCAGTCATAAGATAAGGGTGTCTCATCAAGATTCTATTTTTTATGGAGCTTCATCTCACTAAGCTTTGCTCCCCATCCTTTCTTTATGCAAGTTAGGAAACGACTAATCCTACGAGTTTAAAGGGTTAGACCTACAGGTTTAAAGGGAGGACCTAAAAATTTTAAAAATAAATAGTCGCCCCTTGCTTGCACTCCAAAAGGTTTGCATGCCCCCAGGTATAAAGTATGATTTCAAGGTTACCTCTACTTCTCTTCCTTCAAAACAATTGTTTTAAAGAGAGAGGCTTACCTCTTTCAGGTTACCCAAAGATTGTCTCGTTAATCTTCCAAACAAAACACTTCCTCGGCAGTGTCTACCGAAATAGACAAGGGTGAATGACTCTGGCAAACACGTAACTTTGACAAAAGAATCTTATTCTAGAACAACCCCTCTTCCTCTACGGACGGGGTACGGACTAGTCATATTCTCCCGCGGAAACCTACCCTATACCCAAAGTTTCCCTGCCGAAGCAGGCCAGGACGCATGCCCCCTGGGTTCCAGTCATATCCTCCAGGATTACTCGCGCTCATCAGGAGGACGGACCGTGGGTTGAGACATTTCTTGCATGAATAGACCATTTAGGGATGGTACATGACTATTTGCGATGCGTGATCCGGGAAACGAAAGTTGGTCCACGAGCTTGACCATTCTTCCTTCATGCGGAAAACACATTACTCTAAAGAGTGAGGAGACTACAGCTCCCATGCAATATATATAGTCTCGCCCAAGGAGTAGGTTATAATCCAAGGGTCCTTGAACGACCATCACGTTCATTTGAACAGTCTTCCCTTTCAATGTTACAGGCACATTGGGGAGGATCCCTAAAGGTCGACTGGTTCCTTTATCAAAACCTGATAGATTTCTCATCTCAGGTAAAAGCGCTGGTGAACCAAGCGCTTTCCAAGCAATAGAGGAAAGGATACTCACAGATGCCCCCTCATCAATGATAGTGCCAGCCATTACCATTCTGTATATTTGACAAATAATTCTGAATGGTATACTGGCTGGCAACCGGGGTCTGCCTAGTTGGTTCCAGTCAAAGGACACAACTAGGTTGCTTGGTGGTGGGACCGAATATACGGCCAGATAGCGCTCTGATGAACTTCCTTCCTGCGATAAAGGAATGGTGGCATTGCCCCCTTGATCATCAGAGTCAGTGCTGATGAAGAGAATCTGGACAGTGTCGTCTTTATTCTCCTCTGTGATGGTGTCATTCGAAGATGGAGCCTCTTAAGGCAAAACCGGGTCAACTGCCGTATCAACCTTTTGACTTTCATCAGGCATGGATCCAGACGGTTCATCCTCAATGACAGGTGCTTCGGCTGACCACCTGGGCGGGTCAGTCGGATTCTCAACTAGCGAGGGACTTGGCAAGAGTTTTTGATATCCAGGAGGAAGTTGCGCTCGTAAAATCGGGTGATCTTCCAGAACTCTTTTTGCCTCGTCTAAGAAGGGACAACGGTGGATGGCATGATCGCCTTCACACAGTCTGCAGGGAAATTTAGCTTTCCCGCTCCGTCCTGGAGCTTCACTCCCACTAGTTGACGGTGAGCAGTCGACATGGCTATCAGAGGTCGATGCTACCGAATTGTGCAAACGGGGGGACCAATCCCTTAGTATCCAGGGAATACATGGACAATCTCTATGGAAGTGGTCTCCCTTGCATATGACGCATGGCGATTTAGGCCTTACGAGTGCGGTGTGTGGATTTTTGTTAGATGACACTTGTTTGCCCCCAGTCGCCTTAGGCTCCTTCTTCTTCTTTTCTTTCTTCTTCTTCTCCTTCTTCTCCTTAGGAACACGGTTTTTTGATTTACCAGTTCCGTCAAACGAAGAGGAAGGAGGAGAGGAAGATGAAGTGGAAGGCTGGGAGGCAACTCTTGTCTGATCTAACTCTTGACTTGACTGTTCAGGAATGGTGGTATTCTGAACGACACTGGTCGAAAAGAGCCATACTGGTAGGCCAATTGTCAGTCCTGGAAGCGACAATGTGGCCATGTGGCGCGCACCAACATCTCCCCAAGAGGAGAAGGGACTAGGATTTCCACCAAGGGGAACTCCTTGGTTGGTGTGCTCCATCTTTTCAACCTAAAGATCAACGCAGGATTAAAGGGTGATTGTTCCGTTTAAAATAAATTGTTAACGACGCTTTAGACACAACTTGCTTTTTCACTTTTAAAGAGTCGAGAAAAAGCTAAAGATGACTCTAGTCCCCTTCGATGTTTTAACGAGCCCAAAGTGACAAATGCTCGGATGGACTTTTTCTGTTATAGAGTCTGAAAAAGGCCAAAAGAAACTGCTCTGGAGATCTAGGCAGAGGGTGTGCCAAACTTTTCGCAAAACCGCAGAATACTTTTTAGGGTACGGGCGGTCAATCTTCGTGAATGCTGTGTTCACTGCATTGCAATCAGTAGGGCGGCCGACACGGCTTCCTAAGGATAAAAGATATATGCCTATAGGGGTCTCCCAATATATACGCGACGATACGTGTGTTATAGACAATTTTGTGCCTTACAGCAACAGGCATGAATTGTCAATAATCCAAGGGATCCAAAGTTCCCTAAACATGATGTTCCTACCCCTAGAGGAACAAGGTCAGCAAACCAACAGCTCTCAGATCAGTTCTCCACCTGAAAACACTCAAAAACAAGCAATCCTGAAATCAAAGCAGGTGCTCCACTAGGCTTCTGCGCTGAAACTCAGATCCTCCATGGTGTACCTGCGTTGCAAAGCAAGTGGAACAAAGGCCACCTGCGCTGAGCAAGATGGGACAAGTGGCACACTGATTCATTGCTCCAAAAATGACACTTGGATCAGGGATTTCGCCTTGTGATGAGTCAGAGGCTCTGTTTCTCCAAGTGGAAGCAAGGTTCTCCAAGTGGACTCAAGAACTGAAGATCAACTAAAGATTAACTGAAGAGAGAGAGGACACAAGGCAGCTACACATCAGTTGCAAGCTGACTCATCCTTTCTCAATTCATCTATATATTGAGCTCTCTCCTATGAGCTCAGGAGGCTGGAATTTTGTGCAAAGTAATGATATGTTGTTGGTTTCACTATTGAGCTATTGGGTGATTGTTTGAGAGAGGTGAAGAGGAGAAATTCTTTCTGCTGGGAGGTGTTGCTGGGTTGGAGCCTTCAATGGTTGTAATACTCTCAGAACCTTTACTTCTTCATTAATAAAAGCTATTGAGGTTCTTCTATGTGCTCTTGTTTCAATAATATATTGTGATGATTGCATGTTTGGTTTATACTAATCCATGAACCAGTTATGATTGCATGCCTCTTGTAGTTTCCTTCTTTGTTATTTTGCAGGATCTCATTGTAGCTGGGCAAGCAAAAGAACAAGGAGCTAGGAGCAAGCGGCCAAAGAGAAGAGTTTGGATTCGACATTAAGCGCAAGGCAACGGTTAGTGCATTTCTCCATTCTCTTTTGCTTTCATAAAGAAGTAAACCTTAAGTAGTTTGTTTTACAGTTGTTGCTAAGGAACTATCACCCTTAGAGTGGGATAGGGTCATCCGAGTCGGATACTTTTCCCTACAACAAACTGGCGACTCCGCTGGGGATCGTATCCATTTGATTGTGTTTGTAGTATTTTGCTATTCATTTCCTGAACAAAAGAGTACCAAATCGAAAAGCTTTTGACTATATCAAAAGCGAAGTAGAGGGCAGCTACTCTAGCTCATTTCTGAGCAAGTTCATGATTTGAAGAGCTGATCTACAAGGATCCTTGTAAGATCTTAGTGATAGCTTTTCACCTTCCTAATCATCCCTTTGAGTGTGCTTGACTGATTGCTTCTGATTTGAGCAAAAACTGTGCATTTTTGAGAAAATTATGACCCGGAAACTGTGAAAACGCAAGTTTCGTTTTCCAAAGCAGGTAGTACACAGGCTACCTGCTTTGCAACGCAGGTCCCAAAGGGGCTACCTGCGCTGAGAGCCAGACTGGCTGTGCAGCACCTGCGTTGGCCCAATTTTGCCTAGTGCTGTTGGGGTTTCCTCCTTTTCTCTTGCCTGTTTTCACTATTGATTTGGCTGCCAGTTACCAGTCTTGCACCTGTTCTGAAACCAATATTACTTTCCATCATTCCGCCTCTGTTATATAACGAAATTGTACTTGTTCTTTTGTATTTCTTACTCATTTACAATTTCCCATAACGAAGAGTAAACTAGTCTTGCTTTTGGCCTCTTAGATCTGAACCTGTGTTAGGCATTTTGCTGGTCTAAAGAGTTAGCTTGTTTGCTGTCCATAGCTGATTAGTCATTTTACTTTCGTCATTATGGTTTGATTTCATGTATTTCCAGTGATTGAGCAAGTGAATCTTAAGGTGTCTTTTGATTTTGGACAAGCTTGTTTACTTTCGCTTTAGATCGAAATCAAAGTTATATAACAACTTTCTTTTTGTAACCCATCCACATTAAGAAAGGGAAAAGAAAATACATGCATTGTGCATTTTGCATTTGACTGTTTGCTTGACGATTTAGGAAAAATTTGCATTTAGTGTGTGCTCTATGATCTGTGTGAAAAGATTTGCCTTTCTTTTCCCTCAGTAGTTAAGGTTTTCAAAGTTGAAAGATTGAAAAGTTTGCTTCTCATCTTAGACTGCATTCAGGAATTTGTCATATACATCTCGTGGTGATCCTTAAAGGCAAACTGCTAAGCAAGATCAACATTAAAATAAATTCAATTTACATAACAACGCTTTGTAACATAACGCAAACACATAGAGGTCTAGGTAGAGACGTGTTCCGGCGTCGTTAAACATAGTGACTGTCGATCTCTACGAAGGTGGGTGATTCCTCCTGAGAGTCGGTGGCACTAATACGGACTTGTGCTCCCACGTATCGTCGCGTATATATTGGGAGTCCCCTATAGGAACAAAGCCTTTATCCATAGGAAGCCGTGTCGGCCGCCCTACTGATCGCGATGCAGTGAACACAGCATTCACGAAGATCGACCACCCGTACCGTAAAACGTATTCTGTGGTTTCGCGAAAAGTTTGGCACACCCTCTGCCTAGAACTCCAGAGCAGTTTCTTTTGGCCTTTTTCAAACTCTATAACTGAAAAAGTCCATCCGAGCATTTGTCACTTCGGGCTCGTTAAAACATCGAAGGCGACTAGAGTCATCTTTAGCTTTTTCTCGACTCTTAAAACATGAAAAGCAAGTTTGTGTCTAAAAGCGTCGTTAATAAAATTTATTTTAAACGGAACATAATCACCTGTTATTCCCACGTTGATCTTTCAGTTGAAAAGTATGGAGCCCACCAACCAAGGAAGTCACCTTGGTGGAAATCCCAATCCCTTCTCCTCTTGGGGAGATGTTGGTGTGCCTCATATAGCCACATTGTCGCTTCCAGGATTGACAATTGGCCTACCCGTATGGCTCTTTTCAACTAATGTAGTGCAGATCGCCACTAATCCTGAGCAGTCGAATCAACAGTCAGACCAGTCTAGAACTACCCACCAGCCTTCCACTTCTTACAATACTTCCTCTGATCCTTCATCTTCGCAAGGTAGAGCCGGCAAAAGTCAGCCTCCCATGGAGAAGAAAGAAAAGAAGAAGAGGGAAAAGAAGCAGAAGGGGCCTATGGCGAAGGCGATTGGGGGCAAACAAAAGACATCTGACAAAAATCCACACACTGCACCGACCGGGCCTAAATCGCCATGTGTCATTTGCAAAGGGACCCACTTCCATCGTGATTGTCCTTGTATTCCCCGGATACTAAGGGACTGGTCCCCCAGGTTGCACAATCCGGTAGCATCAACCTCTGGTAGTCACGTTGATTGCAGTCCATCAACTAGCGAGAGTGAAGGAAGAAAAGGGAGACCAAGATCACCCTGTATGTTGTGTGAAGGCGATCACGCCATCCACCGATGTCCATTCTTAGATGAGGCGAAGAGAGTTTTGGAAGATCGTCCGGCATCACCGTTACGACTTCCTCCTGGATACCAAAAACTCGTGCCTAATCCCTCGATAGTTGAAAATCCAGCTGGCCCGCTCAAGTGGTCAGCTGAAGTGTCGGTCATTGAGAATGAACCTGCTGAATCCAGACCAGACGAAAGTCTAAAGGTCGAAACGACAGTTGACCCGGTTCTTCCTTCAGAGGTTTCGTCCTCAAATGACTCCGTCATTGAAGACCCATCTTCGAATGACACCCTCACTGAAGAGGATAAGGATGACACCGTCCATATTCTTTTCATCAACACAGACTCTGATGAGCATCAGGGCAATGCACCCATTCCTTTATCGCAGGAAGGAACATCGTCAGGGTCGTATCTGGCCGTATGTTCGGTCCCACCACCAAGCAACCTAGTCGTATCCTTTGATTGGAATCAACTAGGCAAACCCTGGTTACCAGCCAGTATCCCATTCAGAATCATCGTCCAAATCTACAGAATGGTGATGGCTGGAACTATCATTGATGAAGGGCATCTGTGAGTATCCTTTCCTCTATTGCTTGGAAAGCACTGGGTTGCCCGACGCTTTTACCTGAGATGAGAAATCTATCAGGTTTTGATAAAGGAACCAGTCACCCGTTAGGGATTCTCCCCAATGTTCCAGTTACATTGAAGGGGAAGACAGTTCATATGAACATCATGGTCGTCCAGGGACCCTTGGTTTATAACTTACTCCTTGGACGAGACTATATATATTGCATGGAGGCGATAGTATCCTCACTCTTTAGAGTTATGTGTTTTCCGCACGAAGGAAGAATGGTCAAGCTCGTAGACCAACTTTCATTTCCAGGATCACGCATTGCAAATAGTCAAATACCATCCCTTAACGGTTTATTCACTCAAGGAATGCCTCCACCCCCGGTTCTACTTCCCGATGAATGCGAGTGATTCGGAAGAAGGAACTGGGACCCAGGGGGCATGCACCCTGGCCTGCCTTGGGCAGAGGAAACCTTGGGTATAAAGTTAATTTCTGCAGAAGAATATGACTAGTCCGTACCCCGTCCGAAGGAAGGAAGAGAGGGTTGTTCTAGGATAAAATTCTTTTGTCAAATTTATGTGAAGCGGAAGAATCGCTCCCTTTGTCTAAAAAAGTAGGCTCTCCTAAGGAGGGGATCTATTTGTGGCAGCAAGAAGGCACCATCTTTGAATGTCAAGCCTATGTTTTGAAAGAGAGTAGGGGCAGTCTTCAAAGAAAGAGAGGAAATTGCTGCAACAAGTAGTCGCCATCCTTAGCAACCTAATGATAGACATCGCCGAAAAGAGAGTTTAGTTTGCGGCAGCAAGCAAAACCATTTTTCGGATAATAAGTAAGAGGACAGAATCTCGAAATTATACTTTATACCTGGGGGCATGCAAACCTTTTGGAGTGCAAGCACGGGACGACTATTTATTTTTTAAATTTTTAGGTCCTCCCTTTAAACCTGTAGGTCTAACCCGTTAAACTCGTAGGATTAGCCGTTTCCAGCTTGCATAAAGAAAGGATGAAGGGCAAAAGTTAAAACCTGCCAAATTGGAGTAATTAGTGAGGTATCGCTCCTTAAATAAGATTACCTCACCAAAGGCATTCCTTGTATTAAGACTGGTAAATCGAGCAGTTTTAGCACACAGTTCATGCTCGTTAAAAAATAAACGCAAGATCCGAGCAGTTTTAGCACATAGTTCATGCTCGTTAAAAAATAAACATAAGTTGTGAGCAATCTTCCCCTAGAGTTCAAGCTCACCCAGAAAAAATGAACCGGTAAATAACCTTGGTAAATGTAACCTTTGACAGCCATATTAAAGCCCTTGGTCGTGTTCTTGCAGTCTCACCTCCATCCGTTCATTTGGCCAACTGTTCATCTCCATATGTTTGTTTACCCATTTTGAGGAACAACTGCGAAGAGTGATCTCACTAAGCCATCCTTGTGACACTGCCATGATTGGAATATTCCAACCTGTACCTGGAATCTGCTGCTGCCCTGTTCATCACTCATTCCTCGAAAGACGAGTCGTCTTTAAGCTCTTTTCACTGACTCGTAAAATATGAAAAGATTGCCGAGTTTTGGCCTTCCAGCTCGTTAAAGCGATCGGAAAGCTATCCCTCCTCTAGATTTTAATCTTTTTGGACCTGAGGGATTATTGCACAAAAAGATCGAGCGCTTGTTTTGTTCGGCTCGTTAAAGCAATCGAAAATTCATCCCTTCTGTATTGTTTTATACTTTTCCGGACTGAAGGGATTAGATGACGAAAAAGGAATTTTGGAGTTGACTTTACGTACCTTTTCAGACTCTCTAAAAATGAAAAGGACCGAGTTATCCTTGTCGTTAGACTCGTTAAATTCATTAAATAGCGACAAACTTGTCTTTAGACGAGAACGAGTTTCCCTATCGCTAGGCTCATTAAAACATAGCGATGGGCTTGCCCGAAGGGCAGGTTATAGAACAAGCATATGTTATCCTCCTCAAGCTTGACAAAAATAAAGAGGTACTGGTCAGCAATGACTGGGGAAAAATTGGGAGAACCTCACAGCTTTAATGGTAGCAAGTCGCTCTTGAACATGACACTTTGTCCTCCGTATCACATCGGGTTGGGTTGTTTCATTCACCGGTCTCATCACCATGGTCCTCGCCACACCATCCACATTTGGGGTAATGCTACCGATCCATCACATCAGTGTCGTTATATGTTCAAGAGATGTTGTTCTGCAAAGAGTCAACCGTGTCCCATCCACTGTCATACATTGTCCTTCATCCATTTCATGACCGCCACCCTGAATCATACATCACAGTTTGTTTTCACCTCATCACAATCACTAGCTCCGTTCCGTGTCAATGATGTGGGATTCATTAAGGCCCTCCTTTGACGGATCGCTCCTTGTTGACATCAGCTCATTATCCAAGGAGTTGATCTAGGAACAACCCCTTCAGTACTTTGAAGCTTGCATGCCTCAATGGCAAGTTTCTCACTTCCGGTGACAGGTATACATCAATGACCTTCGACCAGAAGATTTTGCATGGTGGTCGACGCCAAGTCCTTTATTCCCACCATGTGAATTGTACTGCCGTACCTTGAGGGTCATCATCCTTATCGGTGATTCCTCTCGCGCTTGTTAACGGTTCACATCATTGACCGGTAATCAAGCGATGTCTTTCCATGTTCGACTTCAAGAAATACTCACATGGATCGACTTGTACGTCGAGTGAAGATCGGAAGAGATTGAAGACCCCGGATCTAGTTTCATCCATCCAGGCTGCGATATATATTCAGGACATAAAGACATTTGATATGTACATCATTACAGCAGATGATCATTCTTCTCAAAGGATGATAATTTCAGCAGAGAATTATCGGTCTACAATCAGACGATCGTCTGTTCTATGTATGAAAATGTATTTATAAAGCTGAGCATGGGAATGCCCGCCTCAGCTAGATCATGAAAATGTATGAAAAATAATGTATTGTATTGTATCTTATTATAGGACACTTCTCAGCAGATTGAATGAACTTCGGATCCTCTCAATAAAGCATTTCACCCGATAAACGACCTCATACTTTAGGGGGCATCTGTTATAGACAATTTTGTGCCTTACAGCAACAAGCATGAATTGTCAATAATCCAAGGGATCCAAAGTTCCCTAAACATGATGTTCCTACCCCTATAGGAACAAGGTCAGCAAACCAACAGCTCTCATATCAGTTCTCCACCTGAAAACACTCAAAAACAAGCAATCCTGAAATCAAAGCAGGTGCTCCACTAGGCTTCTGCGCTGAAACTCAGATCCTCCATGGTGTACCTGCGTTGCAAAGCAAGTGGAACAAAGGCCACCTGCGCTGAGCGAGATGGGACAAGTGGCACACTGATTCATTGCTCCAAAAATGACACTTGGATCAGGGATTTCGCCTTGTGATGAGTCAGAGGCTCTGTTTCTCCAAGTGGAAGCAAGGTTCTCCAAGTGGACTCAAGAACTGAAGATCAACTAAAGATTAACTGAAGAGAGAGAGGACACAAGGCAGCTACACATCAGTTGCAAGCTGACTCATCCTTTCTCAATTCATCTATATATTGAGCTCTCTCCTATGAGCTCAGGAGGCTGGAATTTTGTGCAAAGTAATGATATGCTGTTGGTTTCACTATTGAGCTATTGGGTGATTGTTTGAGAGAGGTGAAGAGGAGAAATTCTTTCTGCTGGGAGGTGTTGCTGGGTTGGAGCCTTCAATGGTTGTAATACTCTCAGAACCTTTACTTCTTCATTAATAAAAGCTATTGAGGTTCTTCTATGTGCTCTTGTTTCAATAATATATTGTGATGATTGCATGTTTGGTTTATACTAATCCATGAACCAGTTATGATTGCATGCCTCTTGTAGTTTCCTTCTTTGTTATTTTGCAGGATCTCATTGTAGCTGGGCAAGCAAAAGAACAAGGAGCTAGGAGCAAGCGGCCAAAGAGAAGAGTTTGGATTCGACATTAAGCGCAAGGCAACGGTTAGTGCATTTCTCCATTCTCTTTTGCTTTCATAAAGAAGTAAACCTTAAGTAGTTTGTTTTACAGTTGTTGCTAAGGAACTATCACCCTTAGAGTGGGATAGGGTCATCCGAGTCGGATACTTTTCCCTACAACAACGTGGGAGCACAAATCCGTACTAGCGCTACCGTCTCTCAGGAGGAATCACCCACCTTCTTCGAGATCGACAGTCACTAGGCTTAACGACGCCGGAACACGTCTCTAGCCTAGACCTCTATGTTGTGCGTTATGTTACAAAGCGTTGTTAGGTTCATTCAATTTATTTTAGGTTGATCTTTTTAAAGTTTGCCTTTCAAGGTTCACCACGAGATGTATGATACAAATTCCTAAATGCAGTCTAAGATGATAAGCAAGCTTTATTATCTTTCAACTTTGAAAATCCTAGCTACTAAGGGAAAAGAGAAACACTATCTTTTCTCAAAGAGCAATCAGCACACTCTAATGCACTTTCCCTAAATCCAAACATGCAAACTTATCAAATGCAAATGCACAATGCAGGTGTTTGTTTTCCACTTTCTTAGTATATATGCCTACAAAGAAAGCTTTTTGTACAACTTTGAATTTGTTTTTAAATGATCAATACAAACAAGTTCACTTTTTCGAAAACAACAAGGGTAGAAGAGATTACAATCACTTTGCTACTTTCGAAATAAAGACTTGTTTTGACACTTAAAAGAGACAAATTCAAACCAATAAGCAAAAGTAAATCTATAATCAATCTGCAAACAGCCAATGAACTCTCTTCTAAGATCACAATCAATCAGATCTGAATCAAAGGCTACAGGATGACCACTTTACTCATGCAAAGGAAAACTGTAAATGACGCCACAAACACATAAAAACATTCACAGTCTTTTTGTACAAAAAGAGGCGGAATCTAAGCAAAGAAAAGAGGTTATCAGACTGGTACCTATGCTGGTTAAAGGCTGCAAAAAACAGAGATCAAAACAGGGCAACAGAGGACAGAGAACCCCAGCTGCACAAGGCTAAACTGGTTCAGCGCAACCTCAACACTGAGGACTTGACATTCAGCGCAGGTAGCCCACACGGGACCTACGTTGAAATGCAGACTGCCTTCACAGCAGTTGCGCTGAAGGAGAAACTCTCGTTTCCCCTGGGTTCTGGGTCATAAAATGCTCAAAAATCAACTGTTTCAGGCCAAATCAGAAACACAAGCAAGGTATAAACAGAGGGATGCTTTGAGAGGGTACTAAAGACTATCACAAAGGATCATCAAATCATTTGTGGATCTAGTTTATATCATAGACAAGTCCAGCAACTGGATCAAAACAGCAACTTTCTACTTTGCATCCGGGAAAGATGCAGTTCAATAGTTGTTGTCAAGTCTATGAAGTAAACAAATGACGGAAACACAAATGAAATGAATAAACAAGTTCTTCCCCAGCGGAGTCGCCAATTTGTTGTGGGGAAAAATGCCTATGCAGGACGATCCTATCCACCTAAGGTGTGACAGTGCCTTAGCAACAAACGAATACAGCTACACTAGTTTCTTCCTTTATGAAATATGAAAGAGAGGAGATCGATAGACTTACCGTTGTCTTCTATTTGTCCCTCGATCTAGATCCTCTTCTCTTTGGATGTTCACAGCTACTTGCCTCCTCGCTTGCTCAAGAGAACAACTACTTGATTCCACGAGATCACAAGAGAACAGCTACCTGTGACAAGGGAACAACTACTTGCGACAAGAGAAGAACATAACACAAAGGCATATATTCATATTCATAAATGATTCAGGATTAGAAGTAAATCAAATACACTAATGCAATCATACAAATACACCAGTATATAGGAGCAAACCAAGGTAGCTTTATTGATAAGTAACAGGGTTTAGGAAGAGATACAACCCATAGGGCTCCAATCCAGCATCTCTTTCCCAGCAGAATGGAATTCCTTCTTCAGCTCCCTTCAAAGCATTAAGAACCCAATGATCCAGTCTCAAGCCAACAACAATTCTTTACATTCACCAAATTCCAGCCTTTAGATCCCATGGAGGTGAGATCCATATATAGATATTTGGAGAGAGGATGAGTCAGCTTGAGATCTGACTAGTGTCCTCTCCCTCTTTCAGTTCTTGAGTCCACTTGGAGGTTCTTGCTTCCACTTGGAGATTTGGAACCTCTTACTCATCACCAGTCGAATTCTTTGATGCAAGTGTCATTTTGGAAGCTTCCTGGGCATTGACACATTGAGGAATGAGCCTGCCACTTGTCCAATTACGCTCAGCGCAGGTAGCCTTTGTTGGAGTTGACATTCAACACAGGTAGACAGTGGAGCAGTTGACATTCAGCGCAGATGCTCAGTGGAGCAGTTGACATGATCCAGAATTGGCTTGTTTTTGAGTGTTTTCAGGTGGAGAACTTTTGTGAATTGCTGTGGTTAGTTAGCCTTGTTCCTCTAGGGGTAGGAACAACATGTTTAGGGACTTTGGATCCCTTATATTATGGACATTTCATGCTCGAGGCTGTAAGGAACAAAAATGTCTATAACACTATCGGCACATCAGAGGCTGTCAATATGCTACACACGAAGGCTTCTAGTGTGATAGTGCTGCCAGATGGAGCACTGACCATGGAAACTGAGGCTAACAAGCCCACTATCAGCGCCTTGAAGGAAGTTGGACTGAACCTGGCAGCGCTTCCGTGTGAAGCACTCCACCTCTTGCCGGATGGAGTAGTTTCAGAGCTTAGGGCCCGTGAGCACCATACCCTATAAGTGTTCAGGGAATAGAGGATAAACAACGAATAGATGGCCCTACAGAGAAATGTTGCTATCACGACTGAGGCTGATGTGACCAGCCAGAGCAAGAAGATCATACAGGTCGTGGAGGAGGCATGTAGAATGGTCCCAGAGTTGGCCATTTTGGAGGAGGAGCCAATCGAGGTTGGCATCTGCAAATTCGCCACAAGGGTGCGTGACACTCGGACAGAGATGGTGCAGGTTTAGTTGGAGCTGAACTTACAAATTACAGAGCTCCAGTTGAGGGCCCAGCCTTCAACACCACCGGAGGTAAAGGAATAGTGGGTGGTTACTATCACAGAAGCAGTGGTAGTAGTGAAGAGTGAAATAGCAGACTGCACATAGTTGTTCGATCAATCGTTTGAGGTCCTGACCAGCTTGCAGGAGGACCCAAACATCTATATCCTAGAGATGGAAGCACGTGAACTCCAACAATTCTATGATGAAGTTAAGGGCACAATGTGAATCGTCGCACTGACATAGAGGTTAGCCAAGCTGCAGGAAGCCAAGCAGCTGAAGGAATAGGTGGACGCAATGATGCACAAGGAAGAAGTGTTGAAGGTGTGACTAAAGCCCTGGTTGGAGGAAGCTTACGTAGTCAAAAGCAACATTGAAGGCAATATTGCGACTCTGCAAGCGATGCAACAACAACTTCAAGTTGACAGTACAGGAGCAGTAACCAAGAAGACAATTGAAGATGCGAAGCAAGCAACAGCTCAGTGCATGGCTAAATTTGTAGTCATCCGGGTCAAGTTGGATGAGCTTTGCGCAAAGATCTCTGTACCTATCGAGGGACTCGAGGGTGAGTCACGATGTTTGTGTTGGGGGCCTGTTGGGAGCGGGATCCCCCAAGGGAAGTTTTGGGGATAAAATCCCATGTTAAGTCAATTTTTGTAATATAATTTTAAAGACTCTGTATTTTGTGGTCATGGAGCATGAAGGTGTTATGTGTCAAAAAAGGTAGTCCACCCTTAGTTTTGTAAAGTAAAGTCGGTTGTAAGAGACCTACCAATGGTCTGTGGACCATGGGATTGTATAAAAATAGCTAAGCTCTAAGTAGTTTAGGCATAAATAGAATGGGAGAACATGTAATATAGTGATAGCTCTGAAGAAGAAGTCTAAGTCTTGGGTCTTAGCGTAGATAGAGGCTTTGCAGCTGAGTGCATAGAGGCCTAAGGTAGAAATCCACAGCTGAGTGTGCAGACCCCTGAAGCTGCGTGTGCAGGGTGGACAAAGTCTGTAACAACTTGGAGGATATTAATAAAAGGAGTTATTCTGCAATTTCCGTGTCTTTCTTCTATTGATGTGTTTGGATATTTTATGTATGAATTTCCTTTATTATGCTTATATGATGTGCGAATGAATGCAATTACAATGAATAACTGAATGCAATTACGAATATCTGCTTACATGATGTTAACTTTAAGTATTTTACAAGATAATCAAATCACTTAGGATAATTAGGAATCTGCACGACACACTGCCATAGTAGCGCGAAAGTGCCTGACCCACAGGTTAGGGTTGTGCGAAGGTCGATCGTATACTTTCGTGAAGGTATTGAAGGATGGAATAAAGGTTTTGTCTTGCAAGCCCTAGAGCGAAGCCACCTGCACGAAGGCAGGAATAGAGGGAATTAAACAACATCACAACCATCTCAGGATGTGGAAACTTGGTTCCAACATCCCCCCATACTGCTTTGGGTGAGACTTCGGTCCACGCTCCGCGGGCTGATACCGAAAGGGCCAGTAGTGTAGGGATTTATTTGACTAATTAACGCTGAAGCTAGGTTAGGCCCCCTCAAGCCAACAAGGGGGATATCGCACTCTTTGGGCCAGAAAGTGTGTTCTAGACCTCTAGATCACAGGTTTGGGGCAGAAAAGTGAGATTTTTGCTCCTCAGTTCTCAAGCGACAAGTCTCGGAAAATTTTCTTTCTTTTTCACGGCTGGTTCCTATGACTAAAAACATAGTGGAGTCACCAATTTGTTAGCAACAATCAGAAATTGCCCAGTGGAGTCGCCAATTTGTTAGCGACAATCAGAAATTCCCCGGTGGAGTCACCAATTTGTTATGTAGTATTCTTCTCGAAGGTGTACAAAAAGAAACCACTTTAGGTTGTGGTGACAAATAGACCTAACAGTAAAAATGGATGTTAAACAATGTGCATCTGCAACAAATGATAGAAACAAAACCTGCCAAAGCCCTGATCTATGCAACAAAAATAGTTTAAAAACAAAATGAAATAAGAAAATAAGCGTAATTAAACCCAATAATCCAATGGAAACTAGATATATAAATAATATATTTTATTAAACGACACCTATGAAGGGAACAAATAATGTTACCAGTCCCCCTATATGGGATGGGTTCTTGGCTATCCTCAATATCTCTCTCCTCTATAATGTGTAAAACCCAGTAAACAAAATGTTTGAGCTCGATGAAAACTCAAATGGAAAAGAAAAATGGTGTGTGACAGTGATAATAATCAGTTACAATAGTGAGTGCAACAATGAAAATAATCAAAAGTGAAGAATGAATGTAAAACCCTCTAATTTATAGCAAAATATTAGGTTATCCTCGAATAATGGGAAATAATAAAATATTATTAACCACATTCTAGAATTAACCATTTGGAATATTTTATTATATTTGGTTGGAGGGAAAATGTATTTAAATTGGTTAAATACTTTTATTTAGAAATAATAATTAAATAAATTATTTATTTATCATCTCAAGGAATATGGTTAAGGAATAATAAAAAAATAATGATTTATTTAAGTACTCCTAGGGGATTTAGTCAAACTTGACAGGGAATAATAACTAATTAGTGATTAATTAATTATTCCTAGAGAAAAATAAGATAGTTAATGATTTATCTATTTATTTCTCATAATTGGTCAAATATGACAAGGAATATTAGTTAAGCAATGGTTTAATTAATTATTTCGAGAAGATAATTAAATAAATAGTAATTTATTTAATTATTCTTCATGGGTTTAACTAGAAATAACTTAACAAATGTGGTTTATTAAGTAATTTCTTATAGTGAAAGAAATTTTACTATGGTAAAATTGGCCCTACATGGTTTACTTCGATCTATCTAGGAGGTTATGACTAGATGATCAAATTTTGCTGATAACAGCAAGTTTGAGATGCTACAGGAGGGTCGAGAAGGAGCTACAGCAGAAATTAGAAGGTGAAAAAGGAGCCATAGTGGCTAGAAATTTTCTCAAACCCACCATACACACAAAGTTGTTTTGACAAGAAGTAACATCCTCCTTCCTTGTTTTTACATCCATTTACATGAGAAGTATGCCTGGAATTGATAGTCTATAATAGTCAATTAAGAAGTAGGAGGTATTTTTGGAAATTGTTGTGGTTAGAAGTAGAGAAAAAGAGTTTGGTTGATATCAATTTTAGCATCCTTCTCCCTCACTGCTACCAAGGAATTTAACATTAGTTTACCACTAAAAATGTTTAAAAAATAAAATTGAATTCCACACCTAAGTAATGGGGGGAGGATTTAACAGAAGAGAACCCTCATACACTAAGAGAAATCACCAACACCCCCTTGTAGTGGACATCTTTAGGAGCCACCAATGGTTGGGTTTCTTTGAGCTCTTAAAAAGCTATGGTGATGAACTCATTCATGAATTGTCCATGTAATTTCATTCTCAAGGAGAAGACAGTGCCACTACTTTTTTCAGAGGGTTGGCCATCTCTCTAATTCCTGAAACCATAAGCAAAGTGATCACCTTACCCCTAGGAATTTGATGGAGCAAAGAAGACAAGGCAATGAGTGTCACAACTAGGAAAAACTTATTCATTTTGAAAGAGAAGCCTATAAAAGATAATAATCGAGTAAGAAGACAAATCCTACCTTATTCTTGGGATGAGGTAGCTTACCATATCCTTATGCCTACCACTTCAGATTGCTCCATGAGTTGAGATTCAAGGCATAATTTCCTCTCCCTCAAAGACTTAGTGTTCCCCATTTCCTCCTACAGTAAATCATGGAGATGAGTCAAAAGGTGAGGGAAGGAAAGCACCAACACTTAGCTCACCATGGCCTCATCAAGTTAATTGTGATGGATTCTTTGAGCCACTTAAGGATCCCTGTCCTATGGACTAAATTTGTGGACATGGATAGGGAAAATTTCATAGAAACCCAAGCCATCACACTTGGAGAAACACCAGCCTCTAGCACTAGAGGTAAAGAAGGAAAAATAGAGGAATAAGAAGGAGAAAAAACAAAGGAGGAAGAGGCAGGAAAAATAGAAGAAGAGGAAATAAAAACAGAGGAGGAAGAGACAACAAAAACAAAAGAAGAGGAAAGAAAAACAAAGGAAGAAGAGGCAGTAAAAATAGAAGAAGAGGAAAGAAAACCAGAGGAAGAGGAGGCAACAGAGACAGAGAAAAGAGAAGTATAAATTAAAGGAGAAGAGGGGAAGAAACAAGTATAAGGAACAATAAGACGTAATGAGACTTCTAAACCCCAAGAAGTAGAGAAACAACCACATCAAACAAGGCTATCTCCAAGGATATTGAACAAGAAGTAACTGCAACATTGGCTATATTGGGCACACCTGCCAAACCCAAGAGGAGGCAACCGAGACAAGGTTCCCTATATTTCAGAACTAGGAAAAGCACTAGAATTAGATAAGGGAAACCACAAACTCCCACAAGGGTCCCTATCATTATTGATGAATCACGAAGCAAAATGGAATAAGTAGGACTGAGTGAGGGAGAGATTAAGGAGGTCACTTCTCCTAAAACAAAACCAAGTCACTTATAACATCTGTGGGTAGGCCCACCACTAGGTTGGTGACCTTCAAGAAGCCCAAGACATAAGATACCTTTGAGCAAGAAGAACAAGAGAAGCTACAAGAGAGACATAGTTTAATATAAGAGGAATAGGGGAAGCTACAGGAGAAGAAAAAAAAGCTATAGAAAGAAGTAGCCACCTCAAAGTCAGTTGGAAAGGACCTCTAAGAGCTCCAAGAGCCTGATCCACAACCTAGCTTAGGGTCTTACTACAAATTTATTAGAGGAGGAAGGATTATCCCTGAAAATTTTGCAATCCCATTCCTCTATGTGTTGGAGATAGAGAGAGGCAGAACCCACAGGTGGATGCAAATTTCCAAATCCAAGAATGTGGAAGATGTGGCCCTCATGGAGGAAAAATTCATTGAAATGGGCAAGGAGTTGAGTTATTTGAGATCAAGGGAGTTTATTATGAAGGAGTATCTATAGGAAGAAAACACAAGGTTGAGAGATAGGCTGCATGAGAAAGAACCACAACTTGCCACCATGGAAAGGCTCTCTATGGAAGCTCTGCAATGTAGGAAGCCATAAAAATATTATGCTCTCTTCCTCAAAGAATAGTGGCTGCAGTTCCAAATAAAAAATCTAGCACAATATGGGTCTCTGCCTTTTCAGGACTACAGGAAGTTTATTGAGTTTTGCAAACAAACTAGTATGGAAGACAGGGAAAAGTTAGCTGAATTCTACATGCACAATTTCATTTTGATAGATCTGAATTTCTAGGATCCCAATTCAAGATTGGGAGACATGCAGCTAATGGCTTTAGCATCTTGGTTGACTCATGAGGAGACAAGGGCTGAGGAGGTGAAAAAGGTAATGACAAAAAGGGAGAAGGAGCCCTTGTATATCATATTAGATCTCCTGAGCCCTAAGGCTGTCATCAGCAATCATAACCTCATCTCCCCTGATGTTGTTTTAGAACTAAAATGCAATGCAACATAGGAGAAAGCCATTCTGCACTTTGAAGACACCTTTATAATGTTGGGAACAAAAAGTATACAAGCTTGCCAGAGAAGATGGCATGCCTTACCCCAAAGTCTACAAGTGAGAGAATATCACTCTTCCGAAAGGCTAAGGAATGCCTTGGAGAGAACACCATTGTACAAGAGAGTCATGTATAGGATGAAGTGTTAAAAATAACAACAAGAAATCCTAATTTAATTTTCCCTTGAATTAAATTATGAATTAAACCGAAACTCTATTCTCATAGAAACTTGTAATAGCTAAGTAAGTTAATTTGACTTAGTTGGCTGAATAAATTCGAGGTTGAAGTATATCTAGAGTCATGTAGAGTGATTCCTAAAATCTAGGGGTCCAGGTTGAGTTATTTTGAGTTGTAATTAATTAACTTAGTCTAACTAAGTTAAATTCAGTTAAACTAGTTCAAACAATTGGAGGAACTAGTAGGAGGTCTATTAGTGGGGATCAACTTCAGTGCAACTTCACTGCTCCACCAGTTAACTGAATATTTACTCATAAATAACTCATGCATGTCAATTCTAAAGAAGACCCAATTGAGATTAGATTTCAAGGACAATGTAATATCAATTTTATAATTTTTTGATTTGTACAAATGGTGCATGCAATCAGTAGAAGGTCTATGATGGATTGCATAGTTATGGAGAGAGATTTTTCCAATTAGATATGGGCTAATTCTCTCAGGAATCACACAAGGAAGTAGGGGCTTGGCAGGCAGCATAATTGGATAAGTGTTGGCTTGAGATGGATTGTGAGGTAGAGAGATAGATTGTACTTGTGTAGGAATTTCTCGGGTTGAACAAGCATTGTATTTTCTTCTCAAATCTTCTCATCAATGGAATATAGATAGTCGGGGTTTTGAGAAGTTTCTTTCTCTAGAAAAATATTATGTTATGTGTGATTGAAATTCTTCCTTTGCTGCTTAGTGTTTTCATGGATCAATTTTTGTTTTCGTTGATGAGAAGAGTAGATTATTGTCCTATGTTTTAGCATATCACATAAGCTGTTGAATCTACAAGTAAAAATCTACATGGTATCAGAGCTGAAGACATTATAGAAAAGGATAACTTGAATTTGTTGTGCAGGTGAAATCAAATTTGTAGGATCATACTTCAAAGACATCAGTATGTCATTCTATGGTTTGAGACTTGAGTATGCATTGGAGGGAAACTCGAATTACATATATTGGAAGGACATGATGGAGGTAGTGCTGGAAGACAAAGAGTTGAATGAATTTATAGATCATGATATTCCGAAGCCTCTAGCATATGATGCTAAAGATCTAGTTGAATGGAGAAAGTATGTGGCAAAAGAGAGAAGGATTATCCTAGAAGGATTTCAAGATCATATTTTCTCGAATCTCCATGGTAAGGAAACTCCATTTGCAATGTGGAAGAAATTGATGGACCTATTTCGAAACAACAGTGACCATGGGAAGTTGGCATTGAAGGACAAACTCAAAAAGATCAAGATGGAGAAGGGTGACTGAATTCCAAAGTACTTGACCAAGTTCAACCAATGTCTAGATGAACTTGGAAGTGTCAGGATTACTATTTCTGAAGATGATATGGTGAGCCTAGCACTTCTAGGACTTCCCAAGAGCTAGCATAGTTATTAGGACTCAGTTAATGGGAGGGAGAAGCTACTAGAGTGGGAGTGATTATGGTCTGACTTGGTACAAGAACAGATTGGGTGGAACACCAGAGACGGATCCTCAACAAAGGATGAAGATGAGGAGAATTGTACCTTAGAGGGTAAGGAAAAGAAAGGGAAGGGGAATTCATCCAATTGCAAATCAAATTCTTGTCAAGGTGGCAAGAAGAAGGACATGTCGAAAATCAAGTGTTTTCATTGTCATGAGCTAGGAAATTTTTCTACTAAGTGTCTGCATAAGAAGGTTGTTAATAATCCCTCAAGAGGATCGGCAGGTAAGGCTATTTCTTCACAATTCGAACTAGATTTTACCCTCATCGCTTGTATGGTGTCATCGATGATGGGTAGTGTGTGGTACCTGGATAATGGAGCTTCTTTCCACATGACCAGTAACAAAGAGCTCTTTAGTAACTTGGAGGAGAAGGATCTCCAAAGGCATATTGAGATGAGTGATGATGGGAGGTATAGCACAACCAAGATCAGTATAGTTACCTTTTAGAGGGAGTCTTGTTCTCCCCTCACTTTGCAAGATGTTATGTATGTTCCTAGTTTGAAGAAGAATTTGGTTATTATTGCCATGTTGGAGGATAGAGGCTATGATGTGATATTTAGTAAAGGAAAGGCGTTCCTTTGTCACATAGCAACGAGATAGGTGAAGAGGATAGGGGTTTGAATAAAGAACCTCTACAACTTGGAGGTAGAATATTATGCTACCTTGAGAACTAAATCAAAGAAGGTACAGAGTTAAGATATCGATGAGTTATGGCAGAAGAGGTTGGGTCACTTGCGCCATGGCACTTTGAAGATCATGCAACAAAATTCTACCGGTCTTCCCAAGGGTACACTAGAGTAGGTAGACACATGCAAAGGGTGTACATTATGGAATTACACCAAAGCTTCCTTTCATGACAAATAAAGTCAAGCACAGGCGACCCTCGATCGAGTTCACTCAAATGTGTGTGGACCGTTCTCGACAACATCCATGGCCAAGCACAAGTATTATGTGATATTTGTTGATGATTTTTGTCATAACTGTTGGATCTTATTCATGCAGAAGAAAGATTAGACTTTTGCTCAGTTTTTTTTTTAATTTAAAGCACTTGTCGAGAAAGATACTGGTAGAAAAGTTAAAGCTTTGAGGAGTGATAACCGTGAGAGTATGTGTCGAATGAGTTCAAAAACTAATGTGAATCAAAAGGCATTTGAAGGGAGTTGATAGCACCTCATAACCCACAGTAGAATGGGGTGGATGAAACGAAGAACATGAGTATTGTGGGAGAGGCACAGGATGTTGCATGATCAAGGCCTACCATTACACTTGTGGGTTGAAGCATGAAACACAAATGTTTATTTGCAGAACATAAACCCTCATAGAATTTTTGGGATGAGTACACTGGAAGAGGATTTTTTAGGGAAGAAACCAGATGTGGCACACTTCAGGATATTTGGTTCTTCATTCTACTACCATGTTACCAAAGATGCACAGAAAAAGCTAGAGCCAATAGCAGAATTGTGAATATTTGTGGGGTACACTGATACACCTCACAACTATCTGGTGTACCTTCCAACGAACAGGATGATAGTGGTTCGTAGAGATGTAAATTTTGATGAAGATAAGGCCATGAGATGTTCCCTTGAGAGGGATATTCAACTACATGCAGTTGAGGAGATTTTAGCTCCTAAGGCAGAACCTCAAGATGATGTGGAGAAACCACATGCAGAGGAGCAGGGAGTGGAGACACCCACTCATGCAGAGCCTTCCAGAGATGGGAGAAAGTTCATTGGAGAGGCTGACAGGTTATTTCATGATGCTAGATAGAATGTGGGAGTACCCACATCATAGCACAGGTAGAGGAGGTCACCAGGGAGGTACACTAGCTACATGGCTCTGATGAGCGGATGTGTAGAGATTGAGCCATCCTCTTTTGAGGAAGCAGTGCAACAACTAGTTTGGGTTAATGCTTTGGTTGAGGAGTATGACTCCATTGTTAGGAACAATGTTTTAGATGTGGTCCCAAGACCGGTAGACATGTCAGTGGTGAGTTCTAAATGGCTTTACCAGTAAAGAAAGAAGCAGATGGTAGTGTAGAGAAACACAAGGTTATGTTTGTGGCTAGAGGGTTTTCTTAGGTGGAGGGGATTGATTACGATGCAAATTTTTCTCCTATTGCAAGGTACTCATCAATTGGATCCATTCTCGCACTGCCAGCACAAATGGGATGGAAGATACATTATATGGATGTAAAGACAACATTCCTCAATGACATGATTGAGGAAGAGGTGTATATTGACAAAATTGAAGTATTTGACACCTTCAATAGAGAGTCACATGTGTGCCAACTCAAGTGAGTGCCCTATGGACTAAAACAAGCACCCCGTGCTTGGTACACTAGTATCAATAGCTATTTCACCAGGTTGGTCTTCACCAAACGTGAAGAAAATGAGAACCTTTACCATAATGTGGTTGAAGGTAAATTGTCTATTATTATTGTTTTATATGTTGACGATTTGATTCTGACAGGTGATGATAAGCTGATCAAGTCTTGCAAAGAGGATCTTGAAAGAGAGTTCAAAATCAAGGACTTGGGGCTCATGCACTACCTTCTAGGGATGGAAGTATGGCAGGGTGATGAGGAACTATTTGTCTCTTAAGACAAGTATGCCAACGAGGTATTGAAGAAGTTCCACATGGAGAGCAATAAACCCATGGAGACTCCTCTCGCTAGTATTTGGATGAAGGAGAATGCTACTTCTGGTGGAGTAGTGGAGGCTATTATTTACAGACAACTTGTGGGTTCACTCATGTATTTGGTGAACACACGACCATACATGTTTTATGCAGTTAAGAAGCTTAGATAAGAAATGGTTAAGTCGATCAAGCTATATTGGAAGGAAACCAAACATGTGTTGCGATACATTAGAGGCACTACTCGGTATGGTCTTTGGTACAGATCGATAGAGGGAGTGAAGCTTCAAGGCTTCACCGATGTAGATTAGGCAAGGAGTCCATCCGATAGGAAGAGCACATTGGGTGGGATCTTTAGTATTGGGTCAACATTTGTTTCTGGGTATAGCAAGAAACATAGATCAGTTGTACTTAGTTCAATAGAAGTAGAGTACATGGCTGCTAGTCAAGCAAACTGTGAGGCTATCAGGATGAGGAAGATTCGTGTTGGTTTGTTTCGTTAGTAGATGGATCCAATAGTGATTTACTGTGACAATCAGAGTTGTATCAAACTCTCTAAGAGTCTATTTTCTCATGATCTATCCAAGCATATTAATGTCCGGTATCATCATCTTAGAGATCGTGTGTAGAGGAGAATTATGTTGTTGGAGTACATTCCCATAGAGGAATAGCATGCAGATTTTTTGACAAATGGCTTGTCAAGATGCAAATTTGAGTTTCACAGAGGCAGGATTGTGGTAGCAGATAATCCATTTCTTGTTGAGAGGGAGTGTTAAAATAGCAATAAGAAATCCTAATTTAATTTTTCCTTGAATTAAATTTGGAATTAAATCGAAATTCCATTCTCATAGAAACTTGTAATAGTTAACTAAGTTAATTTGACTTAGTTGGCTCAATAAATTTGAGTTGGAAGTCTATGTAGATTCATGGAGTGATTCCTAAAATTTAGGGGTCTAGGTTGAGTTCTTTTGAGTTGTAATTAATTAACTCATTCTAACTGAGTTAAAGTCAGTTAAACTAGTGCAAATAGTTGGACGAACTAGTAGGAGGTCTAATAATGGGGATCGACTTCAATGTAGCTTCACTTCTCCACTAGTTAATTGAATATTCACACATAAATAACTCATGCATGTCATTTATAAGGAAGACCCAGTTGAGATTAGAGTTTAGGGATAGTGTACTATCAGTTGTATATTTTTTTGAGTTATACATATGGTGCATGCAATCAGTAGAAGGCCTATGATGGATTTCATAGTTATGGAGAGAAAATTTCCCTACTAAAAATGGGATAATTCTCTCAATAATTGTGCAACGAAGTAGGGGCTTAATAGGCAGCAAAACTATCCAAGTGTTGGCTTGAGCTGGTTTGTGAGGTAGAGAGATAGATTGTACTTGTGCAAGAATTGTTCAGGTTGAACAAGAATTGCATTTTCTTCTCAGATATTCTAGTTAATGTAATATAGATAGTCGGGGTTTTGAGTAGTTGCTTTCCCCAAAAAAAATGTTGTGTTATGTGTGATTGAAATTATTCCTTTTCTTCTTAGTGTTTTCATGGATCAATTTTTGTTTCTGCTGACGAGTAGATTAGATTCTTGTCTTATGTTTTAGAATATCACATAAGTTGTTGAATCTAGAAATAAAAATCTACATGAAGATTAGATGGATTTGACTCAAACTCAGTCCACCCTTGTTGTTAGGCTTACAAGAATTAATGGACCAAACAAAAGAGCAAAAGGAATGGACTGAGATAGAAGAAAATGCAGGTTTTTACCAACAAGAAGGCACACCATCTAAGGTGCCTTGGGATGTCAAAGAGACCAATAGGGCCATGAAAGAGCTTCACATTGATGACTAAGTTTCTCAGAGGATGAGAAACACCTTCATTAGGGGGGTGATTATGAGTCCCATCAATAGGTATATCTTTAAGATCATTATGTCATCCCCCAACCTTAAAACTATCATTTTCTCACATTAATTCACATTTTTTTTTATAATATGCCTAGTAAGAAGAGTAAAAGGTGTTTTTCAAATTGCAGGAAAAAGAAGCAATTTTGAGGAATTTACTATGCAAGGCTTGATGGAGTCAACCAAGAGAGAATCTAGGTGGTTTTTCCACCTCCTTAATTCCCTAACTTGCCTTGGGATCACAACATCCTCTCTCACTAGTTTGAATTCATTGATAACCGAGTAACTCCTAGTACAAGTGAAGCTCAAGAGGGACCAGATCCACCATTTCCAAGATCAAGGAGGGAATCATTGCTATTTTTAAGCGGGTTCTTATCAGTTACCCTTTTGTATAAATAAACAAGATGAAAAGCTCATTTGGATTCCAAGTTTTGATTTAGCTAGGTGTAGCTATTAAGATGAAAGCTTGACATTGTTATTTTCACTTTCATGTGATGTATGAGACTTTTAATTTCTTATAATGAGAAATTGGTTATTCAACTACATCTAAATTAGTTTTAGAAGGCCGAGACCCTTGATTTTGGGCCCAACCTAGAGGATTTGGTCCCTCTTTTGTATTTTTATTTTGTTCTTAGTTCAAAGCATTTCATAGCTTTCTTTCATTACAATAGAGGTTAAGCTATAAAAACTTGTGATTGCAAGCTTCTACATCACCTCTCTTATGGGAGAATGGTTGGAAGGATTCACAATCTCAACCCAAAAACATTGTGTTTATGATTTATTGGAAATAGATAGATGTTAGTTGTCCTTCTTAATATTTACTTTCTATAACTTAGGATTCAGTTCAGTGATCAGAGTAGTGTTATAGCATGAAATAGATGTTATTCAAATTCAACTCATATTTTCCATCATAGTTTATATCACTGTGTTAATGATCAATGGATGTATGTATGTGGCTAGTTGCAGGGTTGTGTTGATCTCTAGGGGAGGGCACATATTTCACCTCCATTTTGGACTTATCCATCTTATATTTCAATCCCTCAATTATGTCCCCAAAACTTTGTTTCCATAGTCACTTTGCCTAGGAAATTTAGGACATAATGGGCATTCATCCTGGTTCAAGACAGACCTCTAAGAGGTCTTGGGTTTGGATAGGAGGCTTCCCTAACCTTTATTCACTCTCTCTAACCTTTATCTACCTCTTCATGCCCTCATGACATCATCTTCACGCTAAAAAGTCTCTCGAAACCCCTCCTATAGCAGTACAGGTCCTCTTGTAGCAATACATAAGCCCCTATGGTAGCACCTGAAGTAGCACCTATAGCAGCCTTGTAACACTACTTTTATTCACCTGATTTTATCCCAACCTCAAACTTAGCTCAGTCAAGATGAATAATGACCCCAAGTTGTGATTTGATGATCAAGAGAAGATCCTAGACCACTCCAACCATTCCTTTTCCTCACTACAAAACATAGTAGAATTAGTTCTTTTCCATCACAAACATGATGCAAGTTAGATTTTTTTATTTTCAACAAAGTATGAAATAGATTAATGATACATGCAATTATGTTTCTTATTTGATGAATTATGAAAGATATATAATCTTTCCTTCTACAAGTAGATTATCCCTTTTCCTTTCACGAAATGCTTAATTAGCATCTACAAGTTGTTAGAAAATTATATATTACGGAGCAATGGAACACATAAAATATTGCAGAAACATAAACATAGAAAATTCATAAAACAAGAGAGACACAGATATACGTGGTTCACCTAGTTTAGGCTACGTCCACGGAGAAACAACTAGTCCTTCCTTTTATATTATCCAACAAACTAAAGAGATACAACCTACAGTAGATCCGCTATAACACCCTATTTGCTCTCAATGTCCTCTCTCTTCCTCACTCAGAATACAGATATATATAGACGCAATACAATTCCCTCATATATAGTAAGGGGTTTCCTTCTAGGGAAAAAAACCCTAAATTAAACATAACTTCTACCATTAGGTCATGTGCCTAATGAATGACCCGGATTGACTAGAAATTACTATACTTTTACAAGGTAATTTTACATCTATTTTTAGCTTCGGGGGTGCTGCCCCCGAACCCCCGCCGGGGGACTACTGGCCCCCGGAGCCCCCAGCCGAGGGTGATTAGCCCCCCCGCACCCCTCCGCATGGAGGGGTGTACATTCTTCCTGGGGTATACATCTGGCTGAAACCTTTATATACAAAAGATAATCAAGCTCCACACCGAACATTATCCCACTTGGAGACTGATTATAGCAACTCCACCGCTACTTCATTTGCTAGACAATAACTCCACTTTGGACCTGGCCGTTTCTCATCTTCTTCATCATAATTGAAGACCAATTGAAACTAAGAAAATTCTCAGTTTCTCCCTAGTTACATCATTTGTTAACACATCTGCAGGATTCTAGCTAGTGTGTATCTTTTCTAGCTTCAACTGTCCATCTTCCAATGTTGACCGGATGAAATGGTACTTGAGTTGTATATTTTTAGTCTTGGAATGAAATGCAGAGTTATTTAAAAGATGTATGGCACTCTGTCTGTCACTGTATAACCTGCTCAACTCCTGCTTCTTGCCCAATTCATCTACAAACCTTTGTAACCAAATCATTTCTTTACTAGCCTCTGTAGCAGCAACATACTCTACTTATGTTGTTGAAAGTGAAACAACACTTTGGATTTTTGAAACCAAACTGACAGCTGTTCCACCTATAGTAAACACATACCATGTTGTGCTCCTCCTATTATCTCTATCACCTACCATATCTACATCAACATATCCCTGTAGAGAAATGTTTGAACCACCAAAGCATAATGCTTGATTTGTGGTCCCTCTCAAATACTTGAGAATCCACTTCACTGCTATCCAATGTTATTTTCCTAGATTGTTCATGTACCTACTTACAACTCCCACTGCATGTGCAATATCAAGCCTTGTGCAGACCATTGCATACATTAAGCTTCCAACTGCTGATGCATATGGAACTTTAGACATATGAGCCATTTCTTCCTAAGTCTTGGGACACGCCTCCTTACTTAATTTTAAATGGATAGCCAAAGGTATACTAACTGGTTTGCATTCTGCATATTAAACCTTTTCAACACCTTTTCTATGTACTCACTTTGAGACAATGTTAATTTGCGATTCTTCCTGTCTCTAGTTATTCTCATACCAAGATTTGTTTTGCAGCACCTAAATCCTTCATTGCAAATGAGTTTGCCAATTTCCTTTTGAGCACATTTAATTCCTGCATGTTAGAACCTACAACAAGCATGTCATCTACATACAATAACAATATAATATAACTGCCATCATTTTTCCTTTTGAGATAAACACAATGATCAGAGTGACATCTAGTATAACCTTGTTCATACATAAACCTGTCAAATTTTAGATACCACTACCTTGGAGCCTGTTTTAAGCCATACAAGCTCTTCTTCAACCTACACACTAGTTTCTCCTTCCCTTTTACCTCATATCCTTGTGGCTGCTGCATATATGTCTCTTCCTCCAAATCCCCATGGAGAAAGGCTATCTTTACATCTAACTACTCAAGATGCAAATCTTCAGCTACTACTAGACTTGAAATAGTTCTAATTGAAGTCATTTTAACAACAGGAGAAAATATTTCATCAAAATCAATACCTTTCTTCTGTGCAAACCCCTTCACCACAAGTCTAGCTTTGTACCTCTCTTTTCCTCCATCTTCTTCCTTCAGCCTGTAAACCCATTTATTTTGCAATGCTATTTTACCTGCAAGCAACCTGACTAAGTCCCAAGTATGGTTATGTGCTAAGGAGTCCATATCTTCTTTCATGGCTTGCTCCCACTTCTTCTTGGTTTCTACCTGCACTGCTTCTTCATAACATTCTGGTTCACCAGAATCAGTCAACAATACATAATATAATGAAGGAGAGTATCGTTCAGGGGGTCTACTTATCCTAGTAGATCTTTTAACACCACTTTCAGGTGTTTGAAGTGCTTGTTGTTGTTTTTGTGGTTGTTGTTCTGGCCGTTGATCATTATGATTTTCAGACACCATCACTTTTCCTGTGATATCGTCAAGCACTATGTATTCTTTTTTTTCTTTTTCTTGTTTCTTTTCCTGCAACTGATTCTTACACAAGACCTTTTCATTGAATATTACATCTCTACTCCTAACGATTTTGTGATTTTCATAATCATATAAGCGATAACCAAAATCATTAACACCATATCCAATAAAGGTACATTTCTTTGATTTTGCCTCAAGCTTTGTTCTATTTTCTTTGTTAATGTGGACAAAGGCTTCACAACCGAAAGTCTTCAAAAATGAGTAGTTTACCTTTTTACCTATCCATGCCTCCTCTGGAATACCACTATCCAAGGAACTTGAAGGCCCTCTATTTATTAGATAAACAACAATGTCTATCGCATCTGCCCAAAATTGTAAAGGCAATCCTGCATGCAATCTCATACACCTTGCACGCTCCATGATTGTCTTGTTCATCCATTCTAACACACCATTTTCTTGTGGTTTTCTTGAAACTATCTTCTCTCTGCGAATCCCATTCTCTGAACAATACCTATCAAACTCTTTGCTGCAGTATTCACCTCCATTATCTAATCTGAGACACTTCAAACTTTTCCCTGTCTCATTTTCAATCAAAGCTTTCCATTTCTTGAAAGTATCAAATACATCAGATTTATTTCGAATACAACAAATCCAGGTTTTTCTGGTTGCATCATCAATAAAAGTAACATAATAACGAGAGCCACAAAGAGATGATACCTGAGTAGGTCCCCATACATCTATATGCACAAGCTTTAATTTTTGGATCTTCTTTTCTTTCGCAACTCTAAGGAATCTGACTCTCTTTTGTTTTCCATAAACACAATTCTCACAGAATTTTAAATCAACATGCTTCAAACCTAGCAACCAATTTCTTGAGTGAAGAATATGCATCCCCTTCTCACTCATGTGCTCAAGCCTATGATGCCACAATGTTGTATCTTCTCCTGTAGAGGTTAAAGCATTAACAGATATAGAAATACCATTGCATAAATACAATGTACCAACCTTTTCTCCTTTCGCTATTACCAGGGATCCTTTAGTGACCTTCTGGGTTTTATCTATGAAGGTAGTTACGCAACCTTCACCTCCCAGCTGCCCTATTGAAATCATATTTTTCTTCAAATCTGGAACATGCCTTACCTTCTTCAATAGCCACTGATTTCCATTTTTCTATTTTATGAAAACTATACCCATTCCAATGATTTTACAGGGTTTATCATCACCCAATCGAACTTGTCCAAAATCTCCTTGAACATAATCATGAAAATGATTCTTATCAGGTGTGGCATGGAATGAGGCCCCTGAATCTATCACCCAGGCATCAATAATATTTTCTAATGAAAGCATCAAAGCATCTTGCAACACATCACCTGTTACATTCGCTTCATGATTAGTTTCTTGCTACACATCTCCTTCTTTTCCATTCCAAGACTTGCAGTCTTTCTTCAGTTGTCCTTTCTTCCCGCATTTCCAGCACACTATCCCCGATCTAGACCTGGATCTGCCTTTTCATGACTTATTGCGATATCATGGGCTCTTTCCTCTTTCCATTTTTCTTCCCCTAGTCTCTGCAGTCAAAGCATTACCTGATGTCTCACCGGAGCTTTTCCGTCGCATTTCCTCGCTAAGGATTGCACCAACAACATCATCAAAATTTAAAGTACTAGATCCAGAGACAGAGTTACTAACGGCCATAACTAAACCATTCCAACTTTCTAGCAATGAGCACAGAAATAACAGAGCCCTAACTTCATCATCAAAATTTACCCCTACAGAACTTAACTGACTTGTAACTGTATTAAAATCATTTAAATGATCTGCAACAAATCTACTTTCTGACATCTTCATATTAAATAAATGCTTCATAAGAAATACCTTATTTGAGGCTGAGGGTTTTTCATATAGTTTGGCCAATGCCGACATTAAACCCTGTGTTGTCGTTTTCTTTGAAATATTAAATGCTACTGACGCCGCTAGGCACAACCATATTGTTCCAAGTGCCTTTCTGTCTAGAATATCCCATTTTGTGTTTTTCATACTTATTAGCTTCTTTGTATTTCCATTCAATGGTAGGTACAAATCTCTCTGATACAGATAGTCTTCCATCTACATCTTCCACAACTGGTAGTTTTGGCCATTGAATTTTTCAACCCTAAACCTACCATCTTCTGCCATTGCTCCCACTCGAACTAGGAACCCTTCTCTCCTGCAAGCTTATCAGCCAAATAGACCTTCAGCTCTGATACCAGTTGTTAGAAAATTATATATTACGGAGCAATGGAACACATAAAATATTGCAAAACATAAACATAGAAAATGCATATAACAAGAGAGACACAGATATATGTGGTTCACCCAGTTTGGGCTACATCCAAGAAGAAACAACTAGTCCTTCCGTTTATATTATCCAGCAAACTGAAGAGATACAACCTATATCAGATCCACCGTAACACCCTCTTTTCTCTCAATGTCTTCTCTCTTCCTCACTCAGAATACAGATATATATAGATGTAATACAATTACCTCATATATGGTGAGGGGTTGCCTTCTAGGGAAAAAAACCCTAAATTAAACATAACTTCTACCGTTAGATCATCTGCCTAATGAACGGCCCAGATTGACTAGAAATTACTAGACTTTTACAAGGCAATTTTACATCTATTTTTAGCTTCAGGGGTGCTGCCCCCAAACCCCCGTCGGGGGACCACTGGCCCTCAGAGCCTCCAGCCGGGGGGGATTAGCCCCCCTGGACCCCAGCGGGTAGGACAAGTCCCCCCCACTTGGAGGGGTGTACAATCTTCCTGGGGTATACATTCGGCTGAAACCTTTGAATACAGAATATAATCAGGCTCCACACCTAACACAAGTTGAACAAATATCATTTTCACTTTCATAGCTAGAATCAGTTTTCAAATGTGCTTTCATCAGCAAGATTTAACTATAGCTTGGTAGGCTGAAAGGTCTCTGAACACCTTGATCTAATTTCATGATTGAGAGTGGCATGAGTAGAATCTAACCTACTATGCATATAGCACTGTCACCTCTATGTTTGTACGAACCACGAGTTCATAATTTGAGTTGAGAAGCCCTTAAGAGTTGTAATATTCTTGGTGAAATACTAGGGCTCGCCAGAAGGAACTGGTGAGCACTAGTATTGTAGCAAGAATGTTTTAACTCTTAGGCTGCCAACTTTACTTTTATCAACCTAGTAGTTCGTAACAAACTTGGAAGCGTCGGTGCTATATGCACAAGTACTAGTTCTCACTGCAGGTTGTCACTTGGTCAGCCGGCACAAGATCACTAGGAGCTCAAGCCAACTTCTAAAGATTTTAGAAGAAGCTCTATGTGTGATGAAATGAAAGAAACATTACTCTACAGATGCTATTCTAACTGCAGAAAGGAGAAAGACTGGAATGTAAAGCAAAACCTAGTAAACCCTAATTAACAAGCTAACTCTACTTTTTCCAAAAACACTATGAAAACCATGAAAGAAATGCCATTACCTACTCAAGGAAGTAAACAACATCTAACCATGCTATTTCTGGAAGTAAATAAGCAAAGAACATATTTTTGGATTTTTATGTGTTTTTATGTGAATTTAACATGCATTTAATTTATTGTGTGTGAGTGTGGCAGCAAACAGGTAGCGTTAGAGGGCGGTTTTGGAGCTTGGGAGGATGTAGGATGGTGTGGATGGGTCCTAGGAGGTCTTAGGTGGCCTTCTGGAGGCTTTCCCCACACTTTTCCTTCAAAATAAAGCCTACATGAAAAACTACAGGAGGACACAAGAAAACTACAGGAGGAAAAGAGGGAAACTACAGGAGGCCTATAGGAGGAGACCGAGAGCAATTTTCGTTGTTTCAAGGGTGTGAGAGTGGGTGGAAAAGGTGGATGAAGGTTGGAATAAGGCGTTAGGGTGCCTAAGGTCTACCATGAATCATCAGGAGAGAGAAAGATGACTGGGTTTGCTCAAGGAGAGAGGAAGAAGTTCTATGAAAAATGAAGGAAACTAGGGCAGAATTGAGGCGAGGTTTGGGAGACCTATAGGGCATGGATCAGATGGAGGGTGTGATTTCTGGTAAGATGGCCTACTGTTGGAAGAGATCTACTGCATAGAAACTGATAGTCAACCAAGAAAATCAAGCAACCAATGAAATGAGTGCATCTTAGGAAAAACATAGTTTTTCATTGAAATGGCCTAAACTATGATTTATAGAAGGAAATGTTGGGAAACACTGTAAGAAAGGAAAGCATGAAAAAGGAATATTGCAAATCAGGAAGTGAACATGATAAAGAATATCTTAAGTAAAGAAAAATTGGACTATCAACCTACTAGAGAGCTGCAAACACTATAAGTCCTAGGAATGAGAAAAATCTGTGTTTTTGGGGCAACAAGAGAGTCTTTGCCTCAAATCATGGTCCTAGAGGGAGGAAGAGAGGCCAAAGAACTATTCCTAGCCTTTTGAATCTTCTCTAATCACTGCTTATCCTACTACAGAAAGAACAAATGGGAGCAAGCTACTAAATCATCAAGAGCAACGTATTCTTAACCATAAGAGAAATGCATCTAACAACAAACTAATATACAAAATGAAGTAAAGCATGCAAATACAAGTAAAGAGAAGCTTGGTTGCTTGGATTGGGCCCTAACCCAAGAGCTTTAGCCCTCTGAGGTAACTCAGTGCTAGCGCAAAAAATCTTCATTATCAAAAAATAGCAAGTTTACATAAAACTGTCATAAAATAGTAAGCTCGAAATTTGAGCAGAGTTTACAGAAGCAAAAAAAGTTGACCCTAGTGAGGCCCTATGCCTCTCTACTTATACATTTGAAGCTACCAATAACTTTCTTAAAATTAGGGATGCTTGGCTCCCAAAACTCGAGATAACTATCAATCATCTTCCACTTGCTCGGCTGCCTTCTAGTGCATGATTCGGCTGCTTGTACTCCAAGCTGAATGAAGGGGAATTCGAATTGAGGAGCAATAAATGAGGGGGATTCCCTCCTATAAGTCCTCTCCTTTGTCTACTTCAAGTTACTCTTGTAGTTTGACCACTAGATCCTTGACTTTGACCTCAAAATCCATCAATAATTTGCATTAAATACATGTTAGACTGCATGGCATAATACCTAACTCAACTCACCCTATAAGCATAAATATAATCTAAAAATCATACAATAAGCTAAGAGAATGGTTGATTTGACTAAGTTATGAGATCAAATGAGCCCATATAATTACCCATTTATGAGGCTCATCATCACCCCCCTACTGAAGGTGTTTCTCATCCTCTAAGCAACCTAGTCAATCTATTCATCTTTTATGGCCTTGGTGGCCTCCCTAGCATTCTAGGCTTCTGATGTGGCCTGCTCATGTTCTCCATAAAATCTTGCATTGCTGTCTATGTCCTTCCACTGCTCCTTCTCTTCTTCTTCTCTTCTGCCTTCCAACATGCCTAATATGAGTGGAGGACTCAGTTTGAGGCCAATCCAGTTGACCTGAAGCCTTTGCATGGAGTGCTTATACATTGGCACTCTTTTCAATGCCTCCTTCAGCTTCATGGGGTAATGGTATTCTCTGATCTGCAAGTTGTGGGGTAGGGTGTTCTATCTTCTCATGCAAGCATGCACAAAGTCATCCCCAAGTACCAAGCATATCTTCAAAGTGTGAAATGGCTTGTTCTTGAATGGCTAGATATTTAGGGGTAATCTGAGGGTCATTGGCAAGCAGGTTGTGTGTGCTAATGAGTGCCATAGGATCTAATGGATTAGCTCTTATCATCAATGGTTCATTCTGTTATTTTGTTGACAATCTTTTCATTTCTATTGCCCTCAATTCTTCATGGTTCATCCATGATGCCATGGCCATTAATTGCAGATCCCCTAGCTTGGCATTGGGGTCCCACACATTCAGGTCTGTGAGGGCCATGTTGTGTAGATAGAACTCTGCCATCTTTGCTTTGTCCTCGAAGGTGCTTTGGTCACACAAATCCATGAACTTCCTATAGTCTTGGAAAGACATTATGCCTCTTTGTGCCAAAGTTTTTATTTGGAAATGAAGCCATTGATCCTTTAAATAGAGGCCATAAGATTTGGTTGGTGTTCTACATTGTAATGCTTCTATGGATAAGCTGGCCATCTATGCCAAATGAGTGTCTTTCTCCTGCAGCTACCTCCTTAGTAATTCATTCTCATTCTCAAGGTGGCTTCTTGTAATGGCTTCTCTGTCTCTGAGATCACTCAATTCCCTTCCCATTTCCCTTAGTTTGTCTTCCATGTGGCCAATATCCTCGACTCCTTTGGACTTGGCTATCTGGATCCACCTATGCATTCTCACTCTCTCTTTTTCCAATTCAAAAAACAGTGGAATTGTAAATTTCTGTGGGATAATCTTACCTCCCTCAAGTAGTCTGTATTAGGAGTCAAGATGAGGCTGGGGGTCAGGTTCTTGTAGCTCTTGCACTTCCTCATTCACCTCTGACTCTCCTCCTATCTTTTCCTCACATTTTTGTGTCTCTTGTAGTTTAGATAGTGTCTCTTGTAGGACTGTTTTAGCCTTATGTAGGTCAGGTTTGGGGTCCTGTAGAATTTCCTTTCAATTCCATGTAGAAGATCTTGTAGTCCTCCTTTCATATGTTATGGGTGTCTTGGAAGGAGATTCTTTCACCTTGGCAGATGGTGAATCTTCAATGTTAATGGGAGTCTTTGATGACGGCTGAGGTTTGCCTGTTTTAATCCCGATACTCTTCCTTGCCCTGAAATACATGGAGGTTTTTCTTTTCTTCTTCTGCTTCTGCTTGACGGGTGTACTGAGGGCAGTGAGGGTAGCTGCTACTTCTCTTTGCAAAGTTTCAGGGGACTCTTCTCTTTGCTCTGCCCTCTCTGCCTCCTTTTCTCCCTTTTCTGTTTCTTTAACTCTCCCCTCCTCTATTTCTTTTCTTTCCTCCTTCCTCTCTTGCTCTGCGATGTCATCATTGGCTTCATCTTCTCCTCCTTGCTGTTCTCCCTCCTCACTGACAGTAGGACTAACATCATAGGTTAATGCCTTGATATCATCCTTAGCTGTCATATTTCTGAAAACTTCCCGTGCTATAGGGATTGTAAGGGTATGGAGGGCTTCTTCTACTAGGATCTTGATTAGGCCATGGTGATGTAGCTGCTCTGAATTTATTTCTTGTACCTTGGTGCTAGAGTCAACGAGGGACTGAAGAAGAAAGTAAGGGATACTAAGCTTTTGATGTGATGGGGTATCCATGCCATATCTCAATTCTTGGAGGATTCTGAAATGATATCCATAAACACTGCTATGCCTCCCCTCACAAGAAATGTATTTGATCACTTGGTAGCTAACCTCATCCCAGGGATATGGTGCACTAGCCCTCCTAATTCCATTTTTGTCTTCAACAGGGGTTTCATTATCTTGGAAAAAATTCCTCTTGGCAATCTGGCCAATTATTTTCTCATCTTTACTCCAAGGCAGCCCAAGAGGAAGGTTAGTGACCCTACTGATGAATTCAGGGATTATTTCAATGGAGAGGCCTCTAATGGTTACAATAGCACGATTTTTTTTGTGAGGGACAAGAGAGAGAGCAAATTCATGGGCAATTTCATCATAAAACCCTCTGAACTTCTCAAAGAAATTCATCCAGTTTGCCCTTGTAAACATTTCCACCACTTGAGGATGTGCATGGAGTCTAGTGGAGTTAGTGGGCTCTTTTCTCATAAACCCACCTGTAATACTACCTGTATTTCTTTTGAAAAACCAGATATGGAGGTGGAGACAGAGAATTTTGGGTGAAATAGAAAAACAGAGAGGACTGTGTTTTTTTTTAAAAAGCATTTTTTTTTTTTTTTTAAGTTTCTACCCTCTTAAAGACTCATTTTATATTTAATTTGACACCAACTCTTTCACATTTTGATATTCAACAGAGGGAATTCATGAACCCTACCTTTTCAGACTAAAATTCGTGCCAAAATTTCATGTTTCCTCCCTTCAAAATGACTCACTACCCCTCCTGTAGAAGCCCACTATCCCTCCTCTAGATTTCCTATAGGTGCTCTTGTAGAAAATGCCGAGAGAAAAAATATGGAGGAAATCAATGAAGGATGGTGGATACGAGGCTGTGGGGGCATAAAAATACTATGGTGCGGCTGAGTTATGAGGAGAAACTAAATAAAAGGTGGTGAGAATGTGCGGGGAGTAGTGCTCATTACCTCTTATGGTTGTTTTCAGTTATGAGTGCTGAGCTGGCAAGGTGTACGTTGCCCAGATTAGGACCGTTGGTCCCCACCTGCTTGGTCATCATGAAACCCCTCGTAATCATCCCCTCATTACTGCATCAGGGTTAAATCTTCCTACCACTACCTGTCCTTCGCATCTTTTGCTTGAGTTGACTGTGCGCACGTGTGGGTGATATCTCAGTTAAGTGGAGTCAACTAAACGAAGGTGGCCAAGTTAACTGGCCACCTTTCCCTCTTTCGATTTCAACCATCTCATTGCCTTTTTATGATTCCTAATTACACAAATGTAGATAGAGGAGTGACTTAGCTACTTACCTGTGATCCAAGTGTATTTGCGTCCATCGACTGTGAGGTGTTGTGGCTTTCTCTGTTGCATGCCTTCATTTTCCTTCATGCATGTTGTCTCTACTTGCTAATGTGTTTTTGTGTGTTTTTGCAAGTTCTTCTTTTGTTGGAGCTGAGCTGCATGTGTGTTTTCAACCTTCAGATGTGTTGTCCCTTGTTGTTGGTGCTGGACTTCTATGGGATCAGCTGCTACAGGAATTCCTACAGGAGCTCCTGTAGTTACTTCTCCTCTTGAAACTTCAATTATTTCCCTATGCTTGGAGCTCGATAATGATGCTAGAGGTGGAGATGAATGATGGAGGGATAGTAGGTAAGCTTCAGGTAAAGTTATTGGTGCCTTTTTCCTCCATTTTTTTGTTTTTTTTTTCAAAACTGAAAAACTATTTTTTTGTGTTTTTTTCTTAGAAAGGAACAAAATAATAATGATGCTTGGAGTGTGATGCAGGCTTCGAAATAATGGAAAGGAGGTTTGAAGATGGTAATAGGGATTATAGGTTCCTCATGAAGCTTTTATTGTCCCTCAAACTGCCTCCTGTAGACACGTTTGGCTCTCTGTAATTCCTACAAGAGCCTCCTGTAGAAAAAACAAAGCTTCCTATAGAAAACACAGTTTTGGAAGAAGAGGTATAGTGGGGTGAAAGAGATGCCAAAAATGATGGAGGAAGGTGTGGAGAATATGATATGGATTCTAGTATGAATGTCAGGGTCCCCTTGGCACCTTCTTCTGCTCCCTGTAGTCCTCCTACAAACCTGCAATGCAATAAAAATTCATTTTTTCTTTCTCTCTTTTTTTTTTGAAAACAACTAGGGTGCCTCAGAGAGGTTTTCACCTTAATTGCCTACCCCAGGCGCCTCCAAGGGAGGTTTTCACCTAGGGATCTTATTCTTTCCCCTTTTTTGACGTCACTAGGCCACTTCAGAATAGGTTTTCAACCCAATGATGGGACTCAAGCACCTCATGGAGGTTTTCACTTGAGTCCTTATTTTTTCTCCTTTTTCTTCAGTGAGTGGGTGAAGTGGAAGCTAAGACATGCTCCACTGCCATCACTGTTTTATTCAAATCTTAAACAAACTCTTGCTTGGAGAGGGGTTTCTTGTAGACTTTCGACCGATGTCCATTGACAAGCATGGGGATGGCTTCATCATCAATGGTTCTGATCAAAGCTGAACCATTGTCATTGTATTTCTCTAGAGTGTAGGGTCCCAGCAATCTTGTCCTCAACTTGCCTTTGAAATCCTTGTATCTTGAATCATAGAGTAGTGCCTTATCTCCGTCTTGGAATTGCTTCTCCCTGATATTTTTTTCATGCAATATCTTTCTCTGAAGCTAAACTACCTCTATATGGAGAAGGGCTTGCAATCTGTATTCATCCAATCCATTGAGCTGAAGTAATCTCTCCTTCTGTGCATGGCTAAGGTCTAGGTCTGGTTGAGATGCCATCCTTAGGGTATTGAATTCAAACTCTATTGACAACAAAGCCTTATTCCCATAGACCAGTTCATAGGGTGTGAACCCGGTGGTGGTCTTCCATGTTGTGTTGTAGGCCCAAGTGGCCTCAATTAATCTATCTGCCTAGTCTTTTCTGCTGCTACTCACTACCTTGGTTAGGATCCGTTCCAATGCTCTGTTAGTGACATTCATTTTCCTATTGGGTTATGGATGTTAAGGGGTGGAAGTCCTATGCTTGATCTTATGATGTGTGAGCAGGTCTTCAATTAGGTTGGAAGTGAGCTGACTGCCTTGGTCTATGACCAACTCTCTCGGATACCCGAACTTGTAGAATATGTTTTCCCTCAAAAACTCAACTACTTTTTCCTCTGTCGCTGCTTTGATTGCTTTTGTCTCCACCCACTTTGTCAGGTAGTCAGTGCACACAATGATGTACTGCTTCTGCTTTGAAGGGGGGTTGATAGGCCCCACAAAGTCCATGCCCCACTTCTCAAATGGCTCAAAGGTCACTTGAGGTTGCATGGGAATTTCATCCTTTGGAGTGGGTTTCCCCATCCTCTAACACCAATCACACTGGCTTGTGTATCTCCTCACATCCCGATGAAGAGTGGGCCAGTAGTAGCCTGCTTGCAATATCTTGAATGCGGTTCTTTTTGCTACAAAATGACCTCCACAAGGCTTGTCATGACAGGTCAGGAGGATGTCAAGGACTTCCTCCTCCCTAACACATCTTCTCAAGATCTGATCTGGGACAAGTTTGAAGAGATTTCTTCCAATCCAGGTGAAAGGGGTGCTTTTCCTTACTATCTTTCTCTTCTCTTTTGAGGATAGGTGTTGTGGGAACTGTGCTGAAACCAAGTAGTTTGCTTTATCAGCAAACCATGGAGAGAGTACTGATATAAAAAATAGGTGTTCATCTGGCATTTGGTCATCCACCATTCCTTCTTCACCTGCAGGAAAACTTACTCTAGACAAAAAGTCAGCAACAACATTCTCTTTACCAGGCTTATCAATAATGGTCAGATCAAACTGCTGCAGTAAAAGAAACCATCTAATAATGTGAGCATTTACATCTAGTTTGTTCATTAAATATCTAATTGAAGCATGATCAATGTGCACAAAGGTTTGATAGCCTGTGATATAATGTCTGAATTTGTTTAAGGAATGCATGACAGCTAGGATTTCCTTCTTGGTCATTGTATAGTTTAACTCTACCTTTGACAAGTTTTCGCTTATAAAGTATATGGCATAAGGTAAATTTTCATCAATTTTTCCTAAGGCTGCTCATATTGCTTTGTTCAAGGCATCTATGTGAATGTGAAAGGGTAGGGCCCAATTTGGGCCTCTGAGAATTGGGGCAGTCGCTAGCTTGCTCTTCAAGGTATCTAGGGCTTCTTGACAGTTTTCCAACCATATGAACTCAACATCTTTGCCTAGGAGGCCAAACAAAGGAGAGGCTAACTTCCTGAAGTCTTTAATGAATCTCCTGTAATATCCAGCTAAGCCTAGGAAGCTTTTGACATCTCTCACCTTTTGAGGAGGTGGGACCCTTTGGATGATGGCAACTTTTTTGGGGTCCACCTACAGTCCTTGTTGAGATATTGCATGACCTAGCACGGTCACTTCAGTCATCAAAAATTCACATTTTTCTAGACTGAGGGGCAGGTTCATCTCAATACACTTAGCTAGAAATTTTCCTAGGTTAGATAAAGCTTCCTGAAAGTTAGAGCCATAAGGAGTAAAATCATCCATTTATATTTCTACTGCATCATGAACCAGTTCAGAAAATATACTCAATATAGCTCTTTGGAAAGTGGTTGGAGCACTGCAAAAACCAAAAGGAAGGACCCGGTATGCAAAGGTACCCCAAGGAAAAGTGAAAGTGGTCTTATCTTGGTCTTCTGGGCTGATTTGAATCTGATTGTACCCGCTAAACCCATCTAGGAAGGAGAAAAACTTTTTCCCTTCCAAACCTTCTAACACTTGACTATGAAAGGTAAAGGAAAATGGTTCTTTTTAGTGGCCTTGTTCAATTCCCGATAGTTGACACAGATTCTCCACTTACCATTTTTCTTTGGCACTAGCACCAAAGGAGAGACCCATTCACTGTCGGAGATGGGATAGATGAATCCTGCATCAAGCAATTTCTGCAGTTCTTCCTTAACAATATCTTTAAGTGCTGGGTTCATCCTCCTTTGAGGCTGCTAACTAGCTTTCAATCTTCCTTGATGTATATATGATGAGTACATACTGAAGGGTGCACTCCCTTCATCTCCTTATAACTCTAGGCGAAGGCATCTAAATGTTTTCTCAGTATTCTACATAGCTCCTTCTCCTGGGAAGTAGATAGGGATGGATTGATTTTCAATGTTCTTTCTGGGCTGAACTCTATATTTTTAACATGGAGAGAAGTGGGTTCGGCCACACAGAGATCAGTTGAGGGGTTGTTTTGGGTTTCTCTTACTATGTCTTCTAATGGTGATACAATGGGAGGTGGATTCTGACTCAAATTTTCAATCATATCATCCTCATCTTACAGTTTCCCCCCATGGCGATTTCTAATCTACAAAGTGGTGTAGAATAAACTTCATCCTCATCCTCCTCCTCCAACCAGAGAGGTAGGTCATGTTCTAGCAAGGGTTGGGTAGGGGGGATATAGGATTAACTTCTTGGACATCTGTCCATTCTTTATGGTCATGTTCCCAGCTCGACAGCTAATGAAGGCATTGGCTGTAGCCAACCAGGGTCTTCCCAGAATGAGAGGATACCCAGTGAGCTTTGCCTTTGGCTGGAGAACTAAGAAATCAACAAGATACTCCCAAGAACCAATGGAGACCGTCACATAACACACAATCCCCTCAGGGGTCACTGTGGAGTGGTCTACTAGCTGCAGCACTGTCGCGGTCTTCCTTAAGGAGCTTTGGAGGTTAAGTTTGAGCATTGTGTCCTTTGTCATCACATTAATGGTAGCTCCCAAATCAATCAAGGTATGTGGGACCATTGTGCCATTGATGTTGACATCAACTACTGGGCTTCCAGGGTCCAGATATTTTGGATAGATTATCTTCCCCAACATCAGGTTGGACAGTTGTCCTATGACATTGATGGTTAGGGCATCTCTCTTGCCCCTTACTGGATGCCTAAATCACTTCTCTTTGATCAACCTATTGTAGATAGGCACATTTTTTATGGCTTAGAGAAGTGGTATCCTCACACATAAATGTTTCAATTCTCCTAGCAGTTCAGTCTCTTCTAGGGTAGGCTGGATTGTCATTAATAGTCTCTCAAGAAAGGGTGGATTTGCTTTAGGTTCGCTTTCCTCTTTATCTTCCTCAACCTCCCTAGGTGGAGGCTGGCTATCTAGGAGAACTTTCTCAAATCGCAAGTTAATTTCTTGAATCCCCAAAACATAAGTTGGGCATAATGGTTCCCCACTATACACTTGATGAGCCTGTCTGTTGTTCGGGTTCAGATTTGACTGGGTAGGAATTTGGGGTTGCCTTGGTGGAGCAGAAGGCAACAGTTGTGGTTGGGCAGGTGGTGGAGGCAGAAGAGTGGGAAGAGAGTTGTATTGGGGCCTCCACCCCTGATGAGATGCATTCCACTAAGGTTGTGTCTGATCATAGGATTGAAATGAATGGGTGGGTAGTTGGGCATGATATTGAGATGTGAAGGACCAAGGAGGAGGCATGGACCAGGAAGGATGAGCAGGGGGGCCCAAGAAGGTATGGAGGTGACTTGGTTGGGGTTGTAGTATGCCTAAGATGTCCCTTGCATCCTCTGCTGGTATGGTCTAGGTCCATGTGGCCTCCTTTGGTTTATGTAATAGATCTATTCAGTGACTCCTTTGGCCCCTTGGTATATAGCTTCAAGTCCAGGCAAGGAAGGGCACTTATCTATAGGATGATCTTCTTCACAGACTGAACAAGCCTCTATAAAGTTCAATGGGCATTCATTCCTAGGATGTCTACTGGTGCATCTAGGGCAAAAAATGGCCAAAACCCTCTTTGCTTCCTCTTGTTTTCTTTTGATACGTAAGGTATCCATTTGCATGGAAAGAGTCTGCAGCATCTCACTCTTGAAGTCTTCCAGCATGTTCCCAATTTCACCTTTAATGGATGAATTGGAAGAAGAGGTACTGGTTATGGGTTGACTCCCCCACCTTTCTTTCTAGCTACTCTAAAATGGTTTCTAAAAATAGTATTTATGTCCTCATAGGATAGTTGGTAGATGTCTCCCCGGCCAGTAGATGGAGGGTGTCTAAAATGTCTTCCCAAATTCTCCTGAATAGGACCAACTTCAAAGACTCAAGGTCAAGTGTACACCTGGCACTTTTGTAACTGAGCTGGAACCTCTCTTCATAGTCTTCCAAGGACTCATCACTTTCTATGATCATTTGGAAGATTGATTCCTTAGTATATTTTGACCTACAATAGTCTCGATACTTGTTGTTAAAGGATTGTTGCATCTGAGCCCAAGTTGTGATGCTATTGCTAGGTAATCCCATGAACCAATGCAGTGCTGCATCCTTGAGAGTAGAAGGGAACAATTTCAACTTTTGCTCATCTTCTGCATAATCATAAGTTCGATAGATGACAAAAAACTTGAACAAGAAGGTGTCAGGATCTTCTGTAGTTAGACCATGGAAGTGAGGTAGGGTTGAAGGACTTATATTCTTCATTTTGGTGTCCCCATTGGTCTCCCGAATGGGGAAGGTACCCTCTATTCTCTCTCCATTTCCCCTAGCATTTCTGTTTTCAGCCATTAGCTCTAGAGGAATGTTTTCTTCTACTTCTTACCCTATAGGTTCTTCAAATATGTTTGGATGTTCACCTAAGGGTTCTTCTTGATTGCAACCACCAAAGAAGAGAGAAGGTTGGTTGTGCAAAGAAGTGGGGGTGTTGGGCAAAATTTTTCCTAAGTTATCTCTACTCCTACGAGGCATGAAAGGAAATATTTTTGGTTGGTTTTTTGTTTCTTTTTCCCCGCAATGAAAGTACCTGAAAAAACTGAAATTGCGATTACACAAAAGAAATTGCAACTAGCTGAAATGAACTTGCTGAATGGAAATTTGTAGAATTGAAAAGGAAAGTAAGCAAATGCAGAACTAAAAGAAAATAAATGACTAGTCTACTTTTGCCGAAATAAACTATTAGCAGAATGTTGCAATAGAAAATAGAAGAAAGTAGTAATCACATAATACTTTGACGCTTCCTCGACAACAGTGCCAAAAAGTGGTGAGCACCAGTATTGCAACAAGAATTCTGCAACTCCTGGGCTGCCAACTTTACTTTTATCAACCCGATAGTTTGTAACAAACTTAGAAGCATCGGTGCTATATGCACAAGTACTAGTTCTCCCTGCAGGTTGTCACTTGGTCAGCCGGCACGAGATCACTAGGGGCTCAAGACAACTTCTATAGATTTCAGAAGAAGCTCTATGTGTGATGAAAGGAAAGAAAGATTACTCTACATATGATATTCTAACTGCAAAAAGGAGAAAGACTGGAATGTAAAGCAAAACCTAGTAAACCCTAATTAACAAGCTAATTCTACTTTTGCCAAAAACACTATGAGAACCATGAAAGAAATGCCATTACCTATTCAAGGAAGTAAACAACATCTAATAATGCTATTTCTGGAAGTAAATAAGCAAAGAACATATTTTTGGATTTTTATGTGTTTTTATGTGAATTTAACATGCATTTAATTTATTGTGTGTGAGTGTGGCAGTGAACAAGTGGCATTAGAGGGTGGTTTTGGAGCTTGGGAGGAAAAGAGAGTGGGTAGAAAAGGTGGATGAAATTTGGAATGAGGTCTTATGGCACCTAAGGTCTACCATGAATCACCAGAAGAGAGAAAGATGATTGGGTTTGCTCAAGGAGAGAGGAAGAAGTTCTATGAAAAATGAAGGAAACTAGGGCAGAATTGAGGTGAGGTTTGGGAGACCTGTAGGGCATGGATCAGATGGAGGGTGTGATTTTTGGTAAGTTGGACTACTACTGGAAGATATCTGTTGCATAGAAACTAACAGTCAACCAAGAAAATCAAGCAACCAATGAAATGAGTGCATCCTAGGAAAACAGAGTTTTGCATTGAAATGGCCTAAACTATGATGTATAGAAGGAAATGCTGGGAAATAATGTAAGAAAGGAAAGCATGAAAAAGGACTATTGCAAATCAGGAAGTGAACATGATAAAGAAGATCTGAAGTAAAGCAAAACTGGAGTATCAACCTACTAGAGAGCTACAAACACTAGAAGTCCTAGGAATGAGGAGAATATGTGTTTTTGGGGAAGCAAGAGAGTCTTTTCCTCAAATCATGGTCCCAAAGGGAGAAAGAGAGGCTAGGGCACTATTGCTAGCCTTTTGAATCTTCTCTGATCACTGCTTATCCTACTACATAAATCATAAATGGAAGCAAGCTACTAAATCATGAAAAGCAACCTATTCTTAACCATAAGAGAAATACATCTAATAGAAAACTAATCTACAAAATGAAGTAAAGCATACAAATACAAGTAAAGAGAAGCTTGGTTGCTTGGATTGGGCCCTAACCCAAGATCTTTAGCCCTCTGAAGTAACTCAGTGCTAGCTCAAAAAGGATTCCATCTTCATTATCAAAAAATAGCAAGATTACATAAAACTGTCATAAAATAGTAAGCTCGAAATTTGAGCAGAGTTTACACAAGCAAAAAAAGTTGACCCTAGTGAGGCCCTAGGCCTCTCTACTTATACATCTGAAGCTACCAACAACTTCCTTAAAATCAGGGAGGCTTGGCTCCCAAAACTCGAGATAACTATCAATCATCTTCCACTTGCTCGACTGCCTTCTAGTGCATGATTCGACTGCTTGTACTCCGAGCTGAATGAAGGGGAATTTGAAGTGAGGAGAAATAAATGAGGGGGATTACCTCCTGTAATTCCTCTCCTCTATCTACTTCGAGTTATTACTGTAGTTTGACCACTATATCCTTGACTTTGACCTTGAAATCTATCAATAATCTGCATTAAATACATGTTAGACCACATGGCATAATAACTAACTCAACTCACCCTATAAGCATAAATATAATCAGAAAATCATACAATAAGCTAATAGAATTGTTGATTTGACTAGATTAGGAGGTAAAATGAGCCCATATAATTACCCATTTATGAGGCTCATCAAGAACTAAATAATCTATTCAAAATAGTAGCAACCGTAGAAAATTAGCCCAGGAAGACAAACTTACAAACATTAAGATGCAAAAAACAATACTATTCTGTAGTATCTCACCATGTTTACACAAGTTCAGGATGAGCTTCAAGGGGTTGGTGTGAATGTTGTAGAAGATGCCCTGGTGATCCTAGTTCTTCTAGGCCTTCAAAAATCCTGGCACATCTACCAGGACTCTGTAAATCCAAGAGAAAAATTACCAAATTGGGAATGCTTATGGTTTGATTTGGTACAAGAAGAAATAAGGTGAAATATCAAAGATGGAGGTTCATACAATTGAGAGGATGAAGATAATTTTTCATTGGTTGGGAAGGGAAATAAGGGAAAAGGGAAGAAATTTAAAACCAAACTAGATTCCATCCAAGGGGGAAAGAAGAAAGACTTGTCCAAAATAAAATGCTTCAATTTTCATTAATTTGGGCATTATGATACAAAGTATCTACAAAAAATGTCTAGCAAGAAGAACTCACTATGAGAAGCAGGTGAAGCATTGGCTTCACAGTTCAAGTTAGACTTCACCTTGATTGCATGCATGGCCATAACTATGATGCGGAGTGTGTGGTACTTGGACTCAAGTGCCTCTTTCCACATGACATGGTGTATAGAGTTTTTCAGTGACTTGGAGGAGAAAGATCTCCATATGCATATTGAGCTTGGGGATGACAAAAGGTATAGTCCTACCAATATTGGTATAGTAACCTTTAAGAGGGATTCAAGATCCCCTCTTCTTCTAAAATATGTCAGATTTGTACCAGGTCTGAAGAAGAACCTCATCTTTGTAGCAGTTTTGGAAGATCGTGAATATGATGTTATCTTCGATAAATGGAAATCCATTCTGAGACACATAGCTACTGGGAAGGTGTACAATATTAGGGTTTGTGTGAAGAACCTGTACGAACTTTATGTGGAAGATTGCATTGCATTAAGTAGTAAAGAAGAGAAAGTGCAGAGTCGAGATGTTAGTGAACTATGGGAAAACATACCTGGTTATTTGCAACATGGCACTCTTAAAATTATGTATAAAATAACCATTGGCCTCCTTAAAGGATAACTTGAGTAGTAGGATATTTGCAAGGGTTGTACGTTGGGGAGATATGTAATATCCACATTCCATGATTAAGATAGTAAAGCAAATGCAATGTTGGAGATAGTCCACTCTGATGTTTTTGGACCCTTTTCGACAACCTCCACTACCATACATAAATACTATGTTATTTTTATTGATGATTTCTCAAGAAAGAGTTGGATATTGTTCATGCGGAAGAAGGATGATACAGTCTAAAAATTTGTAGAATTCAAGGCATTAGTTGAGAAGGAGACCGACAACAAGGTGAGAGCTCTCAGGAGTGACAATGGAGGTGAGTATGTTTCAAATGACTTCAAGGACGTTTTTGCCAAAGAATGAATTCGAAGAGAATTGACAAATCCCGACAACCCATAGTAGAACCAAGTAGTTAAGAGAAAGAACCACAACATTCTGGGAGTTGTGAGAGTTATGCTACATGACCAAGGTCTGCTACTACATTTGTGGGTAGAGGAATGTAACATAGAAGTCTACTTGTAGAACCAGAGTCCTCATAATATTCTTGGTATGATTACATCGAAGGAGGCCTTCTGAGGGAGAAATTCGGATGTGTCTCATTTCAAAATTTTTGGAGCCTCTATTTACTGCCATGTCTCGAAATATTTGGGGAAGAAACTTGAGTTGACAACAAAGTTGGGAGTTTTTTTGGGTTACACTGAAACTCCACACAATTACTAGGTGTGCTTACCTTCCCTCAGAATGACATTTTTGTGAAGGGTGTAAAGCTTATGAAGAGAAAGAAATGAGATTCTCTCTTGAGAGAGAGCTTCAGATACCACTAGAAGAGGAGATTTTAGTTGTTAAGGAGGAGTCTCAGGAAGTTGTGGAGTAACCAAAAATGGAGTAAAGAGTAGGCAGAGTGGATACATCAACTCAAGTAGAACCATTCAGAGAAGGCAAAAAAGAACCAGGGAAGCTGAAATAATTGCACAGGATGTGAGGGAGAATGTGGGAGCTCCTTAAAATTTATGCAAGCAAAGGAGGTCACCTGAGAGGTACACCAGATACATGGCTCTAAATACTAAGCTTGTAGAGATTAAGCCATCTTCTTTTGAGGAATTTTCTGAGAAACTAGTTTAGGTTGATGCAACGGTGGAAGAATATGAATCCATCATAAAGACTGGTGCTTGGCAAGTGGTCCCAAGATTGACAAAAAAATCAATTGTGGGGTTTGAAATGGATCTTCAAAGTTAAGTGTGCAAAAAATGGAAGCATAGAGAAGTATAAGGCCAGATTTGTGGCCAAAGGATTCTCTCAATTTGATGGAATTGACTACGAGGAAACCTTTTCTCCCTTAGCAAGGTATTCCTCCATTAGATCAATTATTTCACTAGTTGCATAGATGGGGTGGAAGATCCACTAGATGGATGTAAAAACAACATTTCTCAATGGTGTTATTGAAGAGGAAGTGTACATAGAGAAACCAAATTTTTTTAAGGCATTTGATCAGGAGTCTCATGTGTGCAGAATCATGTGAGCATTATACAGTCTCAAATAAGCACCCCAAGCTTGGTATACTCAAATTGATACTTATATCACTAGATTGGTCTTCACCAAAAGTGAAACAGATGCAAAACTCTATCATATTTTGGTAGAATGTAAATTGCTTATCATTGTTTTATATGTTGATGATTTAATATTGACAAGTCATGAGCAGGTGATCAGAATTTGATATGTAAGACATGGGTCTCATGCACTACTTCCTTGGGCTAGAAGTATGGAAAGGTGATGGGGAATTATTTGTGTCTCAAGGAATGTATGCCACCAAGATATTGCATATATTTCACATGGATAATTGTAAGCCCATGGAGACACCTCTAGTGACAAACTAGAGGAAAGAGAATGCCACTTCAGGTGAAGAGGTTGATGCTACCATTTACCAGTAGCTAGTGGGTTCACTGGTTTATCTTGTGAAAACATGACCATATATGTGATGTGTAGTCAACTATCTGAGTCAAGTTGTGGTTAGGCTGACCAAATTATATTAGAAGGAAGAAAAGCATGTTTTGTACTACCTTAGAGGCACTACCCAATATGGATTATGGTACAGATGGAAAGAGAGAGTGAAGTTTCATGGCTTCACAGATGCAAATTGGGTAGGGAGTCCCTTCAATAGAAAGTACATCAGATAAAATTTTCAATGTTGGGTCCACAACAATTTCTTGGTACAATAAGAAGTAGAGGTATATGGCGCTCAACTTAGCGAAAGTTGAATACATGGTTGCAAGTCAAGAGACATGTGAGGCGATATTAATGAGAAAGATATTTGTGGGACTATTTGGTCGGGATATGGATCCAACTTTGATCTATTGTGATAATGAGAGTTGCATTAAGCTCTATGGGAACCCAATATTTCACAATCAATCCAAGCATATAGATATCTGGTATCATCATTTACGAGACTGTGTGTAGAGGAGGATAGTGTTGCTACAATACATTATGACTAAAAAACAATATGCTAACATCTTGAAAAAGGCTTTATCAAGAGGGAAGTTTGAATTTGACAAGTGCAAGATAAAGGTGGTTTATAATCCCTTTCTTTCTAAGAGGGAGTGTTGAGAACTGTAGCAAGAAAGGCTCAATTTGGCTTAGCCTGTCAAATTGAGAAAATTCGAAATTTCCACATCAACAAATAACTTGGAGGTAGCTAACTGAGGTGACATGACTCTTGTCACTCAGTTAGCTCAGTAAATTTGAGTTAGGGGGGTTGGAGTTTTCTTATGCATGTGTGATTTCTAATTTATAGCAATCCAGTTCAATTATTTCCAGGTGTACTTAGTTAAACTAGTTATAACAATTAATAGAACTAGTTGGAGGTCAGTTGTGCAGTGGGACAACAATCTAACTTAGATATCATTCAGTTAACTGATCAATTAACCAAAAAATAGCTAATTCATGCAAGGAATTTTAATTTCTCAGTTGTGGTGGATATTCCAAGGCAGTGTAACATGAGTTGTAAACTAGTGTTGAGTGTAAAAGTGTTGCATGCAATCAATGATCAATCCTTGGGAATTGTGCAATCATTTTGGAGGAAATTCCTAAAGAATAGGGGCTAATTTCCTTAGGATTTGCACAAGGAAATAGAGGCCTTGGTGAGAAAATATTTGGCTAAGTGTTGGCAAGAGCTTGTTCATTGAGCAGGAGAATAATTATTCTTTTACAGGTTGAGCTTAGAGTTGGAGCTAGCAATTGTAATAGTTTCTTAATTCATTGATTAATGCAAACAGGCTTGAGGGATTTTTCCCCATTCTGTTCCCCTAGAAATCATTGTGTATTTTTGGTTTTTTATTATTGCATGTCTATGGATGTTGTTCTAAATTGTGAATTTTATTCCGCATATCAGTACAGTAGAACTGTGTCTCTTGATTTTAGATTAAATTTCTTGAGAAACTTCAACTATATCAAATCTCTGCATATAATAAACATTAAAAATTTCAAGATTGGCCCCATTCACTACCCCCCGTTTTATTATGGTTCAATTAGTTAAAGCATAATTTCCATCGATTCCTAAATGTTTGGTGAACTGAACATTTACTTGACCCCGAGAGTATTGAGAAAATTGAACTTGTGACCCATGAATAGAAACTTAAGGTGCTTTGATGATGGGTACTTGACCAATTGATCACCTAATGCTCAATAGGGATAGTAAATACATAGGATGATAAGCATTGTAAAAAAAATCAATAATTTCATATCCTCAACATTTATGTTATAATTTTTTCAAATTATTTTTTTTAATCATATTTGAGTTTGGGAACCCTCCCCTACCATAAACACATGCATCTACTATAACCATGTCAAATTTCAGTCCATACAAGCACAAACTTAAAAAATAAATAAATAAATAAAAATAAAATAAAATTATATATATATATATATATATATATATATATATATATATATATATATATATATATATATATATATATATATATATATATATATATATATATATATATATATATATATATATATATATATAGATATAGATATAGATATAGATATATAATAAATATAAATAAATAAAATAAAAATGAAAAATAAAAAAATAAAAATAAATTTTTTTAAAAATTAAAAATAATTAAAAATAATATCAATATTAGCCCCATTCACAACCCCCGGCTTAGTGTGGGGTCAATTAATTAAAGCATAATTTCCTTTTATTCCTAAATGTTAAGTGAATTGAACATTTACCTGAACTTGATACCATAACCATGTCAAATTTCAGTCCATACAAGCACAAACTTTAAAAATAAATAAATAAATAAAGATTGGCCCCATTCACAACCCCCGGCTCAGTGTGGGGTCAATTAATTAAAGCATAATTTCTTTTTATTCCTAAATTTTAAGTGAATTTAACATTTACCTAAACTTGAGAGCATCAAGAGAATTGAACCTATTGCATATCAATAGAAAATTAATGTGCTTTGATGATGGGTACTCAACCAATAGAGCACCTAACCCTCGATGATGATAAATACATACCTCAATGAGATTCTCTTGGTTTCAAGAATAATTTATTCTCTATTGAGCAAGGCCAGCCATGTGAAGGTGGAAGCTCATAGGCACCACCCTCCACCACCACCCCCCCTCCCCACCCCCACACTCCCTCCTCCAACATCACTCTCAATTCCCCAATATCCAATTTATCTACTATAAAATATTTGAAAGAAACATAGTAATAATCAAGCATAGCTACAAATTACTAGGAAAACAAAAATCTAAGGAAAATGAAAGTGAACAAATCAACTGAGAAAATATAAACACATACCTTGTACATTTCAACATTTTAATACCACTAATATTAACCTTCATCCAATTCAGAATTGTCATTTAAAGGATTGGCCATATCAGCATCATCATCAATGTCATCATTTATAATAACATCATCATCATTATCATCACCAGAAACATTGTCTCCTATGTTTCATTCGACTTCTTCAAGTTCTTCATATGACTATACATTGTCGATGTCATCTTCATCCAAAACATTGTCTCAATTTATATCTTCTTGAAGTTATTGGATGTCTTCATTTGATACATGAATTAAATTCTCCTCTACATCACATTCTTCTTCGATATCATCTTATTATGCTACATTACACTCTATCGAACTTCCTCTTGGATCATATCTAACAACATATGATCAACCCCTCTACCCAGAACATCCGAGTAAAAGATTTCTTTGCATTGGCTTGGAAGAAAGTAGTGATCTGGATTGGCTCAAAGGACCTTGTATTAATCATGTTAAATATACTATCATGTTGAATAACAATTCTATTAGGATCACATGCGTTAATTCGTAGCCTGTACCATTTGACTTCGAATAAAACCAATTTAAAGGAATTACAGTCACACTCAAGTATGTCATCCAAATACCCATAATATCAATTTTTATAGGCTTGTGGGCATGTCAACTCTAGAGGAAACATTAGTGAGTTGGGAGAATTTATTTATCCCATAATAAGAAGTCTTCCTCTTTTCATCCAACATTTTGATGCGAAATTTACAACCATTGTACCACATAGCCTTGTGGCGTTTCAACTACAATATGCCAAACGCATAATGAAAGGAATTGTCAATTAATAAATGTATTTAAATAAATTGGGAAGTATCTTGAAACACACACACACACACACACTGATATTCACATTAATAATTTATAAAATAAGTTAATAAAATATTGTAGGGTGGAAATGCATGCTTGCCTATTTATCTTTCAAACCATTTACTAAATCAATTTCCCTATGTGTAAGATTGATATATCCTTTATGATGAGCTTCTATAACCAATGTAGACACCCCTTGCCATGATAACCTACTGTTACAAAAAATATTGTCACCATGACTATTTGCAGTCAGTATGGGTCTATCATCATTCATACTGTCCTCCTTAGCAAGTCTCAAACCTCAGCTCTTCATCTCAAGCTTTGAAAATGAGAGAAAGTCCTTAAAAATCAATAAAGCTCTGGTTCCGTACTTTCTCTTACTGTTCCCTGCAGTCCCGCACCCCATGGTCATGTTACCTGTGGACCTGCCCACTCTGTCTCTAAAGGAGTGGGTGCGGACCCCTGTGAAAGTCAAAAAGGCGCAAGTTTATTCTTAAAAACTCACTTGTGGTTAATTCTAGATGATTCTAGAAGGAATCTTGACATGGTTGGTTTGCTCCTACATGTTTCATGCATCCCAAAACCAAAGGAGCTAATCCCTTGATGAAAGGAGCTTATCCCTTTGAAGGAGGGCTTTATCCCTTTGAAGGTGGACCTAGTAACTTCCCTCCATTGCACTATAAATTAAGGCATTGGTCTGGTTGCTAGAGAGGTAATAAGATGAACATTTTTGAGGGTAAATGCTATTGGAATTGAGACTTCCTAGTTAAGCTTGAGAGGAGGGATTACATACCTTTTGGCTTCATTGGGAAGAGAGTGAAACTTGTCAAAGTAGAGGAGATTCTTGCTGGACCCTGGGAGGAGCTTGTACAACATCAAGGCACCAAGGTTGTAAAGTTCTTCTTTGATTAAAGTAATACAATCAGATTCATTTTTCTCAACAAATTGTCTTATGTGATTTGTTTCATGAATTCCTTGATCATCATGATAAATATGCTTTATTATATTGGCTTTTCAGGTGCTATTTAATGCGTGTTCTTATTTGTGTTTGCAGATTCTTTATAAGGGAGCTCATTTGGATCAATAGAGCGTGGCTTCCACAAACTTGCACTAGACCCGAGGTAGACCTAAAACACTTGTTTTCCTTTATTTATAAATTGCATATTTAGAGAAAGATAGAATTTGTTTGGTTTGCTTGCCGCTAGATATCATTAGATACTAGGGAGGTTGGTCTTGTCCGCAAGAACGACTTATCCGGCCGACGAAATGGCGACTCCACTGGGGACTTGAATTTTTTATTTTTCCTTTGTTTTTACTTTGACTTAAGAAACTGTGTCTTTGTTTCTGGTTTTTGGCTTGATGTGTGCGGGATTGGGTAGGTTTAGTAGATCTTGAATTATTTTTTGTTTTTAATACTTTTGGGAGAGGACCGCACCCTTTGCTTGTAACACAGTGCGGACATACCCACACTTTTGCTTTACACATAGAGCGGTACCGCACCTGGGTAAACTGGGGGCCTGCAGACCCTGTCAAAATTTTGAAAAACTTAAAATTTTCTCTTTCAGTCAGATAAGAATTTGTTTATGTGTTTTTAGCCTCTGCCCAGATCTGCACATGACTTGTCAAGAACTTTTCTTAGGTTAATTCCATTGGCATTAGGGTTTTAGGTGAAATTCCTAGGAGTTTTGTGTCCCAGGCTTGATTTTCGTTTGGTCTTGTAGTAACTCAGAGCTTAGAAGCCTTAGAAACCTTAGATCACCTTGGCTTTTGCTGGCCTTCTTATGAGTCTGACCATTTGCAAAATCTTCCTTTGTTTAGGAATCCCTCTTGTTTTTCTCTTTGCGAAATTTCGAAAGAACTTATGTTGAAAGTTTTGGATTTCATTTTTAGAAAAGAAAACAAAAATTGGTTGTTTTTTGACTGATTTGTGATTCTGGACAAATTAGTCCTTAGTTTGATCATAGCTAAGTAAAACATCCTTGAAAGAAATCTTGTAAGCTTTCACTTCAAATAGTTTTTTAGAATTTATAGATCTTAAGATTAGATTTTTCCATAGTTTTGAGTGTTTTATAAAAATAAAAAAAATCTCTTTTGAAAATTTTTGTTTTAGTAGTATTTGAGTGTTTGAAAAGAAAGGGAAATTTTCGTGAGCATAACTAGTTGTCTCGTTTTGAGTGTATTGGAAAATACAAAAATTTCTTCTTTTGATTTGTTTGTTAAGGAAAGATTTGTTTTTACAAGCATTTGCATTCTCAACTCTTTCTCTAGCTAGAAATTCATTGAAGAAAAAGGATTGTTTTTCATCTTAAGTGCATTTTTAGTGATTTGGAGTCGAGTCTTCACACCATAAGTTTCATCTCCGCACCTTTTGACTTAAAAAAAAAAACCAATAAAAATAACGCTTAAAGTAAAATCTATCTAGTAATATTTTTATTTCTACGGCTCTTTATCACCAACATAGCTTAGGCTAGTATCTTGGAGTATGGAGTAATTAACTCTCCAAGATAGTAAAACAAACAAGTAGTTGTATCTTGCAGTAGGAGATAAATTCCAATTGTTACATCTATGCTCTGGGAAGCTCCTCTTATAGGAGTCAAGCACGAGATCATGTCCGAACCAGTGGGGTAATCAATCCTTCCTCATTAGGAACAATACTAGATATACACATATTAAAAACGGTAAACCTCGGATTAACCATTGTCGAGGAGCCTGGGGTCACTTGTTGGTAAACCTTGGATTATGTCAAGGAGCCTTCAAGGGGATTGAGCTTGCTACTCTGCCCTTGCGTGTGTATCGGATCATAGACTATTCCCCCAGGTATATTTGTTTCCGTTGGTAACCATAGTGACCATATTCTATAGGATTCTTTCCTAAGGTGACAGTGGAGTGAAGATCCCACTGTACCTGGAGCAGACATTGGCTAGACTCACTTGGATTTTCTGGGGGGTTCTCTTCACTCGAGACGGTTTAGTGGAGAAACTTGTGCCAGTCTATTCATTAAGCAGGTTGCCGGGGTAACTGTTCCAACTGCCATTTCTGTATTTAATTCTGCGACGTTGGATTTCATCAACAACTAGTGTTTTGAGTACGGAAAGTTATTGTTTGTGTAGGGTTTGATCTCTTAGATTCTTTAGGCATGTGATTCAAAATTGTTTGGTTCTTTAGAGACTTTAGGTGGCTTTCATTGAGAGTTTTCTTTGTTTGTGTGTGAAGTAGTTAAAATTTTTAATCGTGGTTGAATTACCGAGGAAGTCTCGTAGACTTCGAGGCCAGCCTCTTGAGTTTTCACCAAGTCAGCTTGAAGGGCTACGAGCCCTTGTAACTCCTAGTGACAGTAGAGTTGGGTCACTTGAAGAAGGAGAGTATTCTTTAGTGGTACATCCTGATTACCAAGTTCAAGCACCAGAGTATGTTTTAGAGCCTGTTTCTTTTTCCAAAGTTACTGGTAGTTTTTCTTCTACTAGTGATTTAGCTGAGGAACCCGAAATATTTGAACCTAAAACTGAACCTGCTGCTACTCCAACATCAGGATTTGCCTCTCCAACTTCCAGTGCTCCTGGTTCACCCAGGGTAGAAAGAGTAATTACCCAAAATCTTCCTTCTGGACTTATTGCTATTGAAGAACTTGTTAGTCCGGAAGAAGGTATCCCTATCCCTGAAAATCAACCAGCTATAGAACTTAGGGAGCGTGAATCGATCTTTTACAGTCCACCTAGGAGGGGCGCTTAGTATCTTTCAATGACCAATTTTTTGGAAAACCCGAGACTAAGTTTTTCACTACCTCGCATTCCTTTTCACCCAACACCTAGGGGTTATTATCCTCTGTTAAATATGTCAAGACAGTCGTCCATGTTTTCTCAATCTCCAGAAACCTTTTTATATGGCGGTCCTTCTGTTCCCTCTGGGTATCAGTCACTTACTAGTACCTTTTTGGGAGCATCTCCTCAACCTATTGAACAAGGGTTATTAACTGGTAATAATGGAACTAAGCCGTTGAGTGTAGAAGATATTCTTATGATGTCAGGTACCATTCCAAACCCGCAACCCCAAGGTGGCCAGTTACCGCCTGGGGGGCAACCTCAAGGTCCCCAATTATCGCCTGGGGGGCAACCTCAAGGTACCCAATTATAGCCTGGGGGGCAACCTCAAGGACAGTACATACCTATGGGACAGTACATTCCTCAAGGTCAACCCCAGACTCAGTATGTACCTCAAGGTCAACCCCAGTATCAGTACATGCCTCAAGGTTATCAACCTCAAGGTCAGTACCCAACCCAAGGTTTCCAACTACCTTTCGGTCAATCATTTGTCCAAGAAGCTGGAAATGTACCTTTGAATTATCAACCCTACCCTCAACCCAGTTATGCTCCTCAATATGCTCAACCTGCTATGGGTCTATACCCCGGAATGAACTTAGTGTGGGATCCATCTCAATCTCAATAGATCTTGCAACCGAATGTTCAGTTGTCATCTCAATCTGGACAACCCTTGGTTTCTGGTTCACCCCAGAAACCTGTCCAGTCTACTATTCAAACTTCTGCACCTTCTGTAGTTTCTCAGCCTAGGCCTAGTTCGCCTTGAACTCTGCCTCAAACGACTGTTGCAACTGCTGCAACATTTGTTCAATCTACCCCACCTACTTCTGGAGTATCGACAGCTCTGGTTTCTACTATTCCTGTATCAACTCCTCAAGCATCTTTACCTCAGTCTGGACCCACAATTCAGACTTCAGTTCAAATGCCTGTAGGACAACTTGGTCTAAGTACGGTTGTCACAAGTCAACCTCAATTTACTTATCAACCATAACAGGGACAGTACTAATTCGTTCCTGCTGTGCAGTAGCCAGTCTATCAGTATCAACCGTACCCTTGATATACATATCAAGAACCTCAACAACCCCAGTACGGTCCAGTTAATCCTCATTTTCCGGGAGGATATAATATCCCAAATGCAATTCCAATTCCTAGTTATCCTGGATATCCTCCTCCTGGGGCTGGTCTCATGACCCAGGGTTTCAGGGACCCTAATCATCAGTTACCATTCATTGCAACTTTGGACTTGCCTGACTTGTCGTGCCTTATGAACGATCCAATTAACTATCTTTCGTTTTGGCCGCCAATGCCGAATAAGTTGCCTTGTGATATTCCTAAGTTTGAAGGCAAATCAGGAGAGGACCCGTCGAACCATGTGATGACTTATCACCTCTGGTGTGCGTCTAACCCCATTTCAGATGATTCAATCCATTTAAGGCTTTTTCAACGCACTCTAATTGGTCTTGCAGCCAAGTGGTACATTGAGTTACAGCGAGCCACTTTTTATAACTTTAGTCAGTTAGCTACTTCGTTTTTAACTCATTTTCAGTTGCCAGTTAGATATGACAATGGCACAGAATTATTAACTTCATTAAAATAGTCAACGTCCACTTACATTTCAGATCACTTTCATGAATCGAGACGTCGACGGCGTTTGGTGAAAGTTTTTATTCCGGATCAAATCTTAGCTGAATGGTTTGTCAAATCTTTATTACCAAAAATCACTAAGGATGTAGCTAAGGCATGAGTCGTTACTTAAGAGCAAGTAATTGCTCAAGCTTAGTACCTTGACTTAGTTTATACGCAGTCAGGTACGTTACACGAGAAAATCCCCGACCTTCCTAAACAAAATCAAATAACTGTAGCTCCTTCAGGGTCTCATGCCACTGATGGTATGATTGGTACAGTTAATACCAAAAGTAAGAATAAATCTTCCAAGAATTCTTCTCCTATCATAAATTTACCAGATTCCCCGACAGGAGATTCTTTCGCAGAAATTTCTGCTGATATTCATGTTGTATAGTCATCTACAGCCAAATCAAAATCCGGCGGTAAAAAGAAGGGGAAGAAGAAAAATAAAACAGATAAAAATTCGAAAGAGAAACCAGAAAAAACGGAATCAACTGATGAGAAACACAAACCTCGTTATCCTTGTCTCATTTGTGACGAAGACCATTTTACAAGAGACTACCCTCATCGTGTAGAGGTTGCGAAAATCGTCAAAGGTTCCCAAACGCCTGCTGTTTTGAAGGATCCTTTTCCTAGTCAAGATAGTAAGATGATAGGTTCTTCCTCAAATGCCTCAGAAGAACCCATAATGATGATGTCCCATGTTAGGATTGCGACATGATTGCAAGATTATGGAAGTAAAAGTCCTGTTGGTGGTAAGGAAGCAGAATCTTCTAATTCGAACCCATCAACTTCAACTCCTGGTTCCGATCCACTACAGATCGAGAAACCTAACCCAAACTTAGTAATCAAACCGCCCGCCAAGGGTATACTTCGAAAGTCAGCTTTCAATCCACATGCGAAAGCGGCTCAGAACTATAGCATTGTTGAAGATTTGGCTATTTCACCTTCAACAATGTCGGCTTTGGAGGTGCTGCAATCATGTCCAAGACAGCGTAAATTGCTATTGTCGTCTATAGGAGCTGTTGACATTCAGGACTCGAACCTTATAATTTTCAATCTAGAAAATAGTACACCTTGCTTACCTCATCAAATGGCTTTCCAGATTCCAGTGTTAGTCAAAAACAGACCTTGTTATAGGATTGTGATTGATGAGGGAGCCTCAACGTGTATTATGTCGATCCAGTGTTGGAGATCGCTTGGTTCTCCTACACTTAATCAATCCCTGATGATTCTAAAGGCCTTTGATGGCCGTGGGTTCCATCCTTTTGGCATTCTACAGGATTTACCTATAGGGGTTGAAGGAAAAACTGTTAATCTAGACGTGGAGGTGGTTGATGCCCCTCTAGATTACAACCTTCTCTTGGGTCGTAGTTGGTCTTACGCTATGACAGCTGTTGTTTCATCGGTCTTTCGGCTTATAAAGTTCCCTCATAATGGAAAGATCGTAACTATAGACCAGCTAACTTACTTTTTATCCGACCGGGCCTCTTCTAAAAGTATTCAGCATGTCGGCAAAACAACTATCCCTTATAAGGATGTTGGAGTAGGATTAGTTAAAGATTCTGGTTTACTAGGAACTTTTCCCTTTCCTCCTCTCAACGCATCGTCTTCTACTACGACCATTCATATAATTTCATCAGACACTATTGTTTATGATGATCCTTGGATTGTACCTTCCAAATCTGAGATAGATTCATTTGATGATGTTATGCCTTTGAGTCCATATGAAATTACATATCAGGCCGTGCAGTCATTTTCCGACCCTTCTTAAACCGAAATTGACTTAATGAATGTGGTCCATGAAGAATCACTTTCAACATCAAACTCAGATTCAACAACATTTTCTGAACTTGTTCACACTGATGAGAAAATTCGTGAAATCCTGTGTGTTGATGATTTACCATGCGAGGATCTTCATCATAGATCTTCGTTTTTACTTGAGATTGATCGCTTTGAAAATGATTTTTCATCTATTTTTACGACTGATTATGTCAAGGAACCTTAGAATCCAATGAAAAATCCTGATTCTGAGTTAAATTTGGGAAACATTTCTCGAACTATTCCTATCGACATTTCGGTTAAGCTTGGAATTGTTGAAAACATTCATATAGGTGCCTCTTGTACGGAAGATGAAATTCAAACATATAAGGCCCTATTTCAAGAATTCTGTGACGTGTTTTCCTGGTAATATGAGGAAATTCCAGGAATTGACCCAGCAATTGTTGTTCATGAAATCAAGACTTACCCAGATGCTAAACCCGTCCGGTAACGTTTGCGTCAGATCCACCTGCAAAAAGCTGTTGCTATTAAAGCAGAAGTTGAAAAATTACTTAAAGCAGGTTTCATTTATCCAATTCCGTTAATGGATTGGGTATCGAGTATTGTTCCTATTAACAAAAAGCAAGGAACAATAAGAATATGTATCGATTATAGGGATATTAATCGACCCTGTCTAAAAGACAATTACCCAATTCCCTATATCGATCAAATCATTGATGATTGTGCCGGCAGTGAAATATTCTCTTTCATGGATGGTTTTTCCGGATACAATCAAATAAATATTATACCTGTTGATCAACCAAAAACAACTTTCATTTGTCCATGGGGGATATTTGCTTATTGCAAATTACCTTTTGGGCTCAAGAACGTCGGGGCAACTTTTCAAAGAGCCATGTCTTACGCTTTTCATGACATCAAGCACATTGTGCAACCCTATCTCGATGATTTACGTGCTCATTCATTACATCAAGCCGATCATCTCATCCATTTACGAACAATATTTATGAGGTGTAGGCATTATCAAATTAGGTTGAATCCACATAAGTGTGTTTTCTGTATAGAAACAGGTCGGTTACTGGGGTTTGTTGTTTTGAAAGCCAGCATTCACATCGATCCCTCGAAGGTTGAAGCTATTGTCAAATTGCCTCCTCCTTCGAGTCTTTGCCAACTCCAAAGTTTGCAAGGGAAAGCAAACTTTTTGTGTCGATTCATTCCTAACTACACTGAGATCACAAAGGGTTTTACCCGGTTGTTGGAATGGAGTATTCTTTTGGGATGAGATAGCTGAAAAATCTTTTGATGCACTAAAACACGCGTTGACCCATGCACCATTGCTGCATCCTCCCAACTACAACTAGAACTACTTCTTATATCTCGCCGCCTCGCATTCCACCATTGGAATGGTGTTAGTTCAGGAAGATGAATTCGGTAGTGAACATGTGATATATTACCTTAGTCGAACCTTAAATCCAACTGAGCTAAAATATTCACATGTGGAGAAATTGGCATTGGCAGTTGTTCAAGCTATCCAACATTTTCGTCATTACATTTTACTACGCAAAACTATAGTAATTTCCAATTGCAACCCCATCATCTATATTTTGACCAAACAATTGCTAGGGGGCAAGTAATCCAAATGGATTGTGATCCTGCAGGAGTTTGACTTGGAATTTGAAAAGTCTAAGTCGAAGAAATCTTTAGTTTTTGCGGAGTTGATGTGTGACTTCCCGCGTGCTGACACTGAAACTGTGGCGGAGGAGCCCATTGCGGACGAATCCTTGTTTCTAATCAGCACTTTAGATCCATGGTATGGGGATATCATAGTTTATCTCCAAACCCAATCCTTTCGGCCAGAAATTTCAAGATTAGAACGTCGAAAAATACAATTCCAGTCCCAACAATTCAAAATTATTGGAGATACACTTTATCGTCATGGGGCGGACTCTGTTTTCCAGTGTTATTTAACTCATGAGGAAGCTGAAAGGGTTCTAAATGACTGTCACTCTGGAGCGTGTGGCAGTCATATGTCTGGGTTTGCCACAGCCCAAAAGATATTGCGCGCTGGCTATTTCTGGCTGCCTTTGTTTAAATACTGTATTAACGCAGTCCAAAAATGCCACAAATGCCAAATTTTTGATCGAAAGATACATGCTCCACCTGCTCCTCTCCACCCTATAATTGTTATCGGTCCTTTTGCGAAATCGGGTATTGATTTTATTACATGTAACCCTCACATGGCTGGGGGCATGCGCATATCATCCTTGCAGTAGATTATTTTACCAAGTGGGCCAAGGCGATGCCTACATTTGAGGCAAATTGCAAAACTGCTATGATTTTCGTGTTCAATCATATAATTGCTAGGTTTGGTGTTCCACAAGTGATTATCACTGATCATGGGCGTCATTTTCGAAATATTATGATGACTGAACTTACATACCAACTTGGCTTGCGTCACGATAGTTCAACTCCATATTATCCACAGGCTAATGGTTTGGTTGAAGCCATAAACAAAGTTCTAGTCATCATGATCCGACGAATCATTGGGATTCATAGGTCGAATTGGCATAACATGCTATTTTCAGCGCTTTGGGCGTATCAAACCTCAGTAAAAATGTCAACCGGTTTCACTCCTTTCCAACTAGTTTATGGTCTGGAAGCTGTGTTACCCATTGAATGCGAAATCTCGTCATTGCAAATGGCCATCGAATTACTTCCAACCACTTCCGAAGAGGAAAAACATTTGTTGTACTTGGCTCATCTAGATGAGAATCGACGAGATGCTGCATTAGCAATCGAAACTCATGCCAAAGGTATTAAAGCTCAGTATGATCGAAATGTTACCCCTCGTAATTTTTCGGAAGGAGACCTAGTCTTATTATACGATCAAGAAAATGATAAATTAGGCGCTGGAAAATTCGTACCCATGTGGCATGGTCCTTATGTTGTTAAGCGAAAGCTAGCAAAAGGGGCCTACGAATTGGTAGACTTTGACGAGATCTCTTTAGGTAAACCCAGAAATGGTCTTTACCTGAAGAGATATTATGCTTAAATCTAGGTGTGGAAATTTTTAGTTAGGTTAGTTTTCTTTCTAACTAGTGTGTTTTAGATTGAAAAGTGTGCTTAGCTTCGAGAGTGTTTTTTGTCATTATTCTTGCTTATCTTGATTTTACTCTTGATATTGCAGATGTCGATGTCTCTCCAAACATACATTGGTTTTGTTGATGGTGCTTGTCGTAATACACGGAACATTTCTTCCGCAACTTGGGTCATCTATTCGCCCTCTGACGAGTTGGTCTCTATGCATGGGTTAAGCCTTGGTTAAACAACGAACAACATTGTAGAGTATAGTGCAGTGATTGAGTTATTATCTGAATCCATCTCATTTGGGATTCAGAGTTTGATTGTGAGGTTAGATTCTGAACTCGTTGTATTACAGCTTAATAGAGTGTATGCCATTAGAAATCCAGTGTTATTGAGATTATATTTGAGAGTTCGTCTCTTGGAACGTGAATTTGAATATATTGAATATCAGCATATTCCAAGATATTTAAATACATTAGCAGATGCAATTGCTTCTCGAATGTTAAGTAGACATTTGCAATAATCATACAAGTAAATTTAAAAACATTCCATAACATGTTTTACAAGATAAGTCGATAATAGTGATATAGTATAGCATAGAAGTGTGTCAAATATACATCGTCTTCGATCATAGGTTGAAAAACACCTTATGATCGGAAAAAATGATAGTACAAAAAGCTAAAAATGTCATATGAGTCTACAACAGGCGATCATCCTATCACTGGTGATGATCACGATAAGAAACCACTGTATGGGCCACCCTATAAAGGAACCTCCTGAAAGGTCCTAGGACCCCAATCACATAGCGCTATAGCCTAAGAGGAATGTCATCTATGCTGGTCTCCGGAATGTCTGTTGTCAAACGCTCTAGATGACTCTCCAATTCGGCCAAGGTCTCTGTAGATTCGTCCCATGGGGCTGGTGCGACTGCAGCTGGCTCTTTCCTCTCATAAGGCCAGAGAGTGGTTGGTCACCGTGGACCTACATCTGCATTTGAAACTTTTACCATCAATTTTTGGATGAAATAAAAAACAAAAACAAAAAATTAAATTAGAAAATGTTGAAAATGATTTTACCTGAGTCATCCCATTGCTCTCCTGGTGGAAAAGCCATGTCTGAGTCATCACGATAATCTACCCCAGCATAAGGAAAATCTTGAATAGCAAATACTTGGTTCTCCAACAAATGAAAATACTCAGGAGTGAATCGAACTACTTTTGTTCCCTCCTTAGGATGACGGGCCATAACTGCAACCCAACGCATCAATTTGGGCTCTCGGGGAAGTCCAGCTCCAACAGTAAGACGCTGTGGGACCAACTTTGGGACCCTCTCTAGACCAAAGCTCACAACTAAAGCACCATATCCAAAGGTCTTCAGTTGTGCGTTCTTTTCTCTAGTCAGTTGGCCTTTTATATTAGCCAACACAGGCTCGCACCAGTTGAAGATGGTGCCTCAAAAGTAGTCTACTGCCATCCGCATTTGGGATCTAGTGGCTACATGTAGTGCTACGCTTCTGCAGAGCCTGGTAACAGTAAATGCAATCACTTTGAGCTTAGGATGGGATATGGTTTTGATATCTGTCCCTTTGTCTCTAGTTTGGTCGTTACAAAACTCTAGCCAGAGGCTATCGACAGACTAGCCACCTGACCTAGTCCCGAATAGAGTCAAATGTTCACCTCTCTTAGGCAAACCAGTCAGAAAGTAAATGTCTTCCAGCTCCATTTCGAGCTGGTGGCCACCAATAAAGAAACACTGGTCCTGTATGTTCCACCTGTCTACCAGCCACTGCAAAAAGTCCACCTAGGCCCTCATGCTAGGTATGGCCCAGAATTTGTATAAATTGCATGCCTTCAATGCATCAATTGAAGGTTGATGATTAATCGCGGCGAGATCGACATCCTCATGCTCCCGTTCCCGCCAATCAAGCATGATGTATACCCTACATTCAATAAAAAGGCGGATTAGAATATCTAAAATCAAAATTTTTGGGTGGAATTTGAAAAATTTAGGTTTAAAAACCTTTGCTGTGGGGAAAACACCCTCTGTGTTAAAGACAATGCATCGGTCCGCACTTTCCCTTCACGGCAGGTGTGGACCCCTGACTTTTTTCCTTTTATGAAAAAGTCGGGGTCCGCAGGTTTCCCATGCTATGCCTGCGGACCCCCGCGCACGGGTTTTTAACTTAGAAATTTCCTAAAAAACAAAATAAAACCCTAAAAACAATTTTCAAACAGATGAAATGGAAGAGTATGATGATGTGGATTATCTGGAGGAGTTGGCGTTCGATTCCAACGGACGGATTTTCCGCAATCTTCATGGGAAGTTTCTGACCAAAAGCTCTCTTTTCTCACTCTGAAGTCAAACGGTAAAAATGAATTTACAAAAGTCCTTTTTATAAGATTTTTTTGAATAAATGAGTTTTCAATTTGTTTATTTTTCACTTTAAAGAGGTAACTTTTGAAGAATTTTATCTATTTTAAATAGGTATGAGTAATGTTTGAGTTTTTGTGTAGGATAACAGATTTTTCAGGAAAAATTGGTCATTTTCGACAAAAAAACATTAGAGTCACCTTTAAGCTCTTTTCTGACTCCTAAAATATGACAAGATTGCCGAGTTTTTCTTTTTAAGCTTGTTAAAACGGAACTAAAAATACGGTCCACTTACGACCCTTTTCTGACCGTAAAAACATGAAAAGATTGCTGGGTTTTTGTCGTTTCAAATTCGATATTGGTTATAAAACGACGTGTCATTGATCGCTTTTTTACTTTTTCGGATCAGAGACACTAATTATGAAAATTACTCCTTGGTCGTAATGATCAAGTGGTTCTCTCAAGTATTATTTTATACTTTTTCGGGCTTGGGAGACACAAATTTACGAAAAAAGGACAACCATGGGGTTTTCTTAAGTTTTTTCAGACTCCCTAAAATTGAAAAACGCCAAGTTTCTCCTATACTGGACTCATTAAAATTTAACAGTAAAGGACCTATTCAATTACAAACAGGAATGGACCACTCCTTCTTAGGGTTCGAATTTAAACTAAGTTGGACTCATCCGAAGGATGAGCTTATAATCAAGCAAATGTTATCCTCCTCAAGCTTGTTAAAAATAAAGAGGTACTTGCCAGAAATGGTGGGGGAAAAGAGAGAAAAATGAGCCTATTTGTCATACTTTGTGTCTCATAAAACATTTAACCACTCCTGAACATGACACTTTTTATTCACCTGGGTTGGGAAATCCTTTGCCTAACAGTTGATCAAACCATATTGAAAGTCTTCAGCCGTTTTTTGGGTATTAACTTTGGGTCAATTGTCACCAAACCATCTGTTGTGTCGTTAAGTGTTCAAGAGGTCAGTGCAAATAAACCATTCATCTGCAAAATATCTGTCATCCATCTTGACCATCCCTGAGTCAGTCCTTGCAACTATATTTCTTCAAAACTTGATCTATGATTTGTTGTGGGCTTGCCTACGACAGATCGCTTTCTATCGACTTCAGCTCATTATCTAGAAAGATGATCTAGAAATCATTAGTACCTTGGAATCTGCATGCCTCAATGGCAGGTTTCTCACCTTCGACGATAAGTTGCATCATTGACCTTCGATCAAAGGATTCCGTGACATGTTCGACATCAACACATCTATTCACATTTCATGGATTGTACTGAGTACTTTGAGAGCCATTGACATTACTAGTGGTTTCTCTCACACTTGTTAACAATTTACATCATTGACTGGTAATCAAGTGGTTTCTACCATGTTCGACTTCGACACATTCATTCACATTGATAGAATCATACTATTTTGGGAAGTAGAAATCAAGAGCCTGGATCCAGTTTCCACCATCTAGGCTGCGGGGAATTTTGTATTCATTATATAGTGGACTATTCATAAACAGATGGTTGCGTCCATACTGTGTCTACATGTGTCTATACTTGTGATGTATTACAAGATCATTCCTATATCAGAGAAGTAGTTAGTTTTCTAGTCAGTTTTGTTCTGAGTATGGGAATGCCTACCTCAATGATGATATGATCTCATATATATATTTTGTATTGAATGTTTTTACAGGTTCCAACCGGGCTCTCCACAAGATGATCCTCGAAATGATAAAGTACTTCACTCTTCTTAGATGATAAATGAAATCCTCATCTACTACAGACTTTGCACTTTAGGGGGCAATCTGTTACACAAAATATTGTCACCATGACTATTTGCAGTCAGTATGGGTCTATCATCATTCATATTGTCCTCCTTAGCAAGTCTCAAACCTCAGCTCTTCATGTCAAGCTTTGAAAATGAGAGAAAGTCCTTAAAAATCAATAAAGCTCTGGTTCCACACTTTCTCTTACTATTACCTGTGGTCCCGCACCCCATGGTCATGTTACCTGCGGACCTGCCCACTCTGTCTCTAAAGGAGTGGGTACGAACCCCTGTGAAAGTCAAAAAGGTGCAAGTTTATTCTTAAAGACTCACTTGTGGTTAATTCTTGATGATTCTAGAAGGAATCTTGGCGTGGTTGGTTCGCTCCTAGGTGGTTCATGCATCCCAAAATTAAGGAGCTAATACCTTGATGAAAGGAGCTTAATCCCTTTGAAGAAGGGCTTTATCCCTTTGAAGGTGGACCTAGTAACTTCCCTCCATTGCACTATAAATTAAGGCATTAGGCTGGTTGCTAGAGGGGTTAGAAGCTGAACATTTTTTAGCGTAAACACTGTTGGAATTGAGACTTCCTAGTTAAGCTTGAGAGGAGGGATTACATACCTTTTGGCTTCATTGGGAAGAGAGTGAAACTTGTCAAAGTAGAGGAGATTCTTGCTGGACCCTGGGAGGAGCTTGTACAGCATCAAGGCACTAAGGTTGTAAAGTTCTTCTTTGATTAAAGTTAATACAGTCAGATTAATTTTTCTCAACAAATTGTCTTATGTGATTTGTCTCATGAATTCCTTGATCATCATGATAAATATGCTTTATTATATTGTCTTTTCAGGTGCTATTTAATGTGTGTGCTTGTTTGTGTTTACAGATTCTTTACAAGGGAGCTCATTTGGATCAACGGAGCGTGGCTTCAACAAACTTGCACTGGACCCGAGGTAGGCCTAAAACACTTGTTTGCCTTTATTTATAAATTGCATATTTAGAGAAAGATAGAATTTGTTTGGTTTTCTTGTTGCTAGATATCATTAGATACTAGGGAGGTCGGTCTTGTCCGCAAGAACGACTTATCCGGCTGACACCTACTGTCATGTTGTATACACCTTTCAATCCATATATTCATCTAGTCAAGATTGTTTGCAATGTACATATGTAGTGCATCCCACTCTCAACCAAATTTATCTGAAAAATCAAACTTCACCAATAAATATTAGTTACCATGGTCATTATTAATAATTGATAAAATAATAAAAATTATATAAACAAAAAATGAAAAGGTATGTGTATTATAAATAATATCCATGTTAAATATTCAATTACCTCTCACTTTTATTATTCTACCTTACCCTAATAGGTGCTCCCCTTAAATATTTTTGATGGAGTTCACATCCTAAATGTGATCCACCTGCATATTTTATCCTAACTTAGGAAGATACTGACTAATATACACCATGGATTGATATAACATATATCCCTCCACCATAGAACCCTCAGGACATGTTCTTTTTCTAACCAAAGCCTTCAATGATTTCAAGTGCCTCTCTACCATCCACATTGACCTTGTGTGTATAGGTCCACACAATTCAATATACTCAACTTGGTGTATGAGATAGTGTTCTTGTGCATTTAAAAATGTTGGAGGTAGATACTTTTTCATTACACGCATTAGCCAAAGAAATTCTCTCTTCCAATACTTTATATCTTCTTTATGGATTTCTTTCAATGACAACCATATATAGATGATACAAGTAAATAACATGTTTCAACAAAACATAATATATTACATTACAACTAAAACACATGTCATTATGTTGAACAACAAATTAAAGAAACACTTTTCATATAATTCTTTACTTACCTCATGTATTTGCCAAGGTCATATATAATTTGTTTAATGTCCTTCTCGAAGTTGTCTGGGAGAGATAGAGGTAGAATATACTGTAACAAGAAAAATGAATCGTCATTGATTTAATCCAACATAGACAAAAAAAAATATGAAGATGTACACCGAAATTGAAATATATATAAAAAAATTATAGTTACTTTAATGAAGGTATGCCAATCATGTGTTTTTACTATTGATAAATGTAACTAGTTTTGGTCTTCATAATTGTTGTACTCATTTCATTATGTATCCTATGTAAAAAACAAGAAAAGAAAAGAAAAAGTTATTATTATTAAAGTATGGGTTTCATGCTCATTATTTATTTTCTTCTAGGTAAAAGCATGTTCTTCATGCTTCTAGGGTTTGTTAGGTCTTAGCATTTATCGTCATGAGTGAAAGGAGTCAATATCATGTTTATAAGACCCTTCCAGGAAAAATGTAATTGTAAAAAGAATTATTTTCTAGTTTATAAAGTCCTGAAAAATCCAAAAGTACAAGTCATCCCTGGAAACATAGGGTGAACCTAAGGGATCGAATTGAACCCCTTGAGAGGGCTATATAAAGGAGTAGTTTGACTGCATTTGGTACTTACTACACAAGTTTGATCTATCAAGAAAGAGTTTCATCTGTAGCTAGGAAGATGGAAGAAGGACAGTGAAGGTATAAGAGAAGAGATAAGGATTAAAATATCTTGTTTTTAGGAACTATCTCTCTCACACATGTAAAATTATAGGGTTTTTGGGTTGAAGGAAGAGGTTGAAGTTGCAGGTCTGAGTTGTAGTAGGACGAAGTGTGTTAAAGTGTACCTGGAAGAGAGAATACACTATCTAGACCAAGTTGACCATGGTAATATTTTTATTGTGCTAGGATGGTCATAGGAGGAGGCCAGATTATAGTTTATGAGGAAGCTTCAAGGCTGAAATTGTAGGGTCAAAGTTGTAGGATGAGTTGCAGTATTGACGCTTGCAGGTCGAAGTTGCAGTATTGAAAATGGTTGGTGCAGAATCAAGGAAGGACTTGAGAAAGGGATGACTTGGTAATAGGATATGTACTTGGTCTATGGTTTGGGTCTTTGTATCTAAGTTGAAGCAAATTCTAAGAATAAAATAGTTTCTAGGATTTCTCCTTAGAGGGTTTTGCTCTGGCTGAGAACCTAATATCTATGTCCCTTACTGTTGTTGTTATTAATCTTGATATTGTTTGATGATAATATATAACTAAATAACATAAATAAGATAATTAGGATTCATAATAAAATATCAAGATTAAAGGAAAATAAGATTAATAGCCGCCACTTTACATTTTCAAACATTTGCCCCACCAAATTCACCTTTCTTTGTTAAGATATTTTTTAGGTTTGAAGAAAAACCTGTGGGAAATGTGATTCTTCAAATGACTTGTTTTACATCATTGCTTTGCTTCTATGTTAATAACCATGAAGGCTATTTCAGTTTCCATCGTTATTTGATTGGATCAGACTTTGTGTTGAATGATGGGCTTCCTAAATGTCACTACAAAATTTGATGATCCTTTCTTTATCCTTCCTACCATCTATGATTCACCATAAATTTTTCATCACATTCCTCTTGATATGAATTGACTCAAACAAAGGAACTATTCTCAAGTCCTCATAATAGGGAAACCTTATGAATTGAGAGGGATAAATTTTCATTCCTTGTGGAAGTCCATTAATAATACCTTCACAACCTTCCTGATGAATCATAAAATAAATCACAATAATAATTATCAAATACGATAGATAAATCATATAAAAATAAAAATTCAAAATAATACATATATAATACATAAACAAATTGCATACCTTGACAATTTTTGTTATATTCCAACTTCCATTGGTGAGGTTTCATTCTCCATGGTTTTAATCCAGTCTCTTCTTTCCCATTAAAAATATGTTTTTCAGTAGTGCAATAACTATGGTCCTTAGAGAGAAAGTGCCTATACTCATCAAACACCTCCTTTTCCTAAACTTTTTGAATGACAAGATTTCATCTTAGGACAATCATTATCGACATTATGTGCTCCGTCTTTATTGACATCCAAGGAGGAAGGTTATTATTGATAACAAAAATTGGCCACACTGAGTAAATGGACCTAAGCTCTCCAAATGGATTAACACCGTCAACTACCAATGAAAGCTAAAATTATGAGGTTTATTCGTAAAATGTGGCCATTTTACCTCAATTTCCCTAAATGCATAACAATTTGTAGGCATTTTAAGAACCCCATCTCTTCGTGCATGGTAATCCATAAATTGTGTTATGTTGTCCAAACATGGAATTATGGGAATATGACGAACAACCTTTTCAAGAATTTTTTTTGTTATTTGATCAATTTGATATCTACTGCTCTGACATTGTGGGAAAAAAAAAGTTGTGCATGTTGTCCATAATATATAATATGATCATTAGGACATGCATCTATAACTTGATAATCCATTCCAATTTATTTCACAATGGTATGTAAATATCAGTATGTGTGAGGTAACATATTTGATGATGGTAAGAAAAATTCACCTAACAATCTACAACATAAAAAATCACTAGTTAGTGTAAAGAATATTAATCATAAATATCCCATTCTTATTTTACACATAATTAACAAAAAAAGGGAAAAAAATCAACCTTATGTATAATATGTGATGAAACATATTACATACCTCAATATCTGTGTCATTTGACAAACCATTAAAAATCTTTAAGTTCACCAACAATAATATAACAAAGAGAAAATTTCCTTTTGAGCCTTAATAAAGTGGTGTCGTTTCCTTTTCTAGCAAATTTTCATCAACAATATTATCATCATTGTTCTCATTCTCAACATTGATTGGTTGAGCAAACAAGTCTTGGATCAATTCATTTGTTGCATCATCTTGAATTATGTTATTGTTGTCATATTCTTCCATAGGATCATTAACTTTATCTTCAATATTTTCTCCATGTTCTTCAACTTGTGCAACATTTCTACTAGTACTTGGGGCATTCAAACACCATCTAGGTGGGGAATTTGACTTTATAATTAGAAACAATCATTCAAATTAAAATTATTTTGCAAAATGATATTATAACAATATAAAATTTTACAAATACAATTAATATAAACAAAGTAAATAATGAATATATATCTTACCAAGGGACGATATTCCTTCGGCCCCCCTTCAATATGCCCATGTTTCCTATAATGTCTTTTAGTTGTTTCTCTTAAATTTTTTATGGTGTGTAAGCCTTCACATTCAACACAAGGGAAATAGCATTTACCATCATCCCCTTGATTTGTCCCCCACCTAATGTTTTTTGAAATTCTTCCCGACAAAAACAATTATGTGATGACTATGTTATAAAATTGAGTAGCATAGTAGATATATTATATTTTGTAATGAAATTAATATATACAAGAATAAATATGTTTTTCACTTGACAAGAAGACCTCACAACCTTTTAGAACCATTGTATTTATAGTTAAAATGTTGCAACATCTCTTAAAAGAAACATATTTATAAATTTACTTACCATCAAAACTATGATGGTAGTTGACCAAGTCAAAGTTGACTACTCAAAAAGTGACCCAACCTTTCATTAATAGTGCAATGGATAAACAAAAAAGGAGTTTGTCGATATTGCGATGATCGTTAAATTTTGTTACTCTTACTACAATACAAACAATATCCTTAGAAGTACAACATGTTCAAGACATGCCATCATAATACTGACAAATTTGGGTCGATTAAATATATATATATATATAGATATATATAGATATATATATATATATATATAGATATATATATATATATATATATATATATATATATATATATATATATATATATATATATATATATATATATATATATATATATATATATATATATATATAGATATATATATATATATATATATATATATATATATATATATATTGACATTAATTATTATAATTTTTCGACGGTATGACCAAATTTAGTTGTACCATCATACTTTTTCGTGGAAATGTATCACTATATATAGTAGTGATGCTGATGTACATTACATTTGATGGAGTAAAAACATTATTAGTAGCTAATCAAGGAGGCAAAGCACCTATGGGGTGTTAAGGAAAACAAGTACTAAAAGGGTTGATCTATACATGTTATATCTACAAGTAAGTTAAAGGTTTTGTTCTTGTCTTCCTTTTGTGGGAAGATTGCAATCCCTAGTTTTTATATTATGTATACTAGTTGTATTGGTTAACAAGGGCCATGATACTTGGTACGAGAGCCCGTTGATTCTTTTATTGATGGATCAATAAATTAATCAATATTTGGGCTCAAATCTTATGTACTAAATTGATTTCATTGTTAACGATTTTTGTTGTGAAAATACTAGAAGGTTAAGGGTCCCTAGTGTGTTTGTGTGTGTGATTAGCCTCAAACTATATCTAGGGTCCAAGGAAAAATTCAACACCAAAATATACTACACTAATTAATCCTCATGAAGGATCATCTAGGACCTTTGAAGAAAGTGAAAAAATAGCATTTAGGCTCTCCCAACTAGAGAATAAATCTAATGAAATGGAAAGTAAGATGAATGAAAATGCTAGCCCCAAGAGTTAGCTCAATCGGTCAAATCAAGTGCCTCGCCAATGGGAGGTCACAGGGTCGAATCCCGAAAGCTCTTGGGGTTAGGTCAGTAAATAGGCCGAGGGGTGTTGATGCCCTTCGGGTGGCGTCCACTCAGAGTTTAAAAACCCTGGACGTAGCGGCTACCCACTGACCCGGGTATCCGTGAACCAGTAAGTGAAAAAAAAAAGATGAATGAAAATGCACAAAAATTCCTCAAGGAAGAAATAAAAGAATTACAAAACATTTTATTAAATTATTTCCATAAAACGTATGTGGAGATCCAAGGAAATTATGAACACATGCAGAAGCATGGTGATGTGAGTCAATCACATATGGGGATTATGCTATCACAATTCGAGAGCACAAATATTGAGCCATAGAACCATAATCAAGACTTTTCAACACAAAATCCACATCATCAGGGATTCAAGTTAGCACCAAGGAACTACTACATTCTGAAGATTGACATGAGAAAGTTTGATGGTAATGATATTATGAGACATATATTCCAAATGGAACAATGCTTTGATCTATACCAAGGGACCACATCCTTACAAAATTTAAATATTACATCCATATTTTTAGAAAAAGATCAAAATTCATGGTATCGATGGCTTTGTGAAAGGAAAAAAGATTTGGTTATATGTTAGTCCTTTTTTATACAAGAATTGATAGTAAACTATGGGGATATAAAGAGAAATATATTATTTAGTCAATTGGTAAATATTCGATAAAAATCTCTAGTTACATATAACATTCAACAATTCCAAAATTCGAGCCTCGGGGTAAATAAAACTTCAGAGTATACTTCGTAAAAATTATTTATGGGAATGTTAAAAAAAGCACCCAACACAAGGTGTGTCTCTTTTAATCTAAATCTCTAAAGCATAATTTTTTTTCTAACAAGGAAAGTTGAAAGAAAAAATATGGCTACTAGAAAATTGGCCAGCAACAACTATAGAGAAAATCATGCTCCCTCTTCTAACCTCATTCAACCAAGAAGGTTGACACCTCAACCAATGGATGAAAGAAGAGAAAAATGACTATGTTTTAGTTGTGACAACAAGTATAGTCAGCGGCATACATATGATGAGAAGAAATTATTCTACATAGACTCTAACAAGGAAGAAGATCAAGAATTGAAATTTTCACAAGCTCTAGAGCTAGAAGAGACTACAATAATATCATGTCATGCACTAGCCAACATCAATACTCCAAAAACCCTAAAGATAGTAGATATGTCAAAAAGAAAAAATTAATAGTGTTGATTGATTTTGGTAGTACCCATATATTCATCAATTACCAATTAGCGCAACTTCTAAATTGTTTTGTATATCTAGCACCAAAGTTTCAAGTAATGTTTGCAAATGGAGGTACCATAAATTTTATAGGGAAGTACCATAGTATTAAGCTCAGTATGCAGGAGTATTCATTATATAGTTCCATGATTGTAATACAAATGAGAGGTGTTGATGTTGAATTAGGGGTCCAATGGTTATAATTATTGGGAATGGTGACCTTTAATTTTCAAGATATCTTCATAAGATTTACCTTAGAAGGTAAGGGAATTGAAATTATAGGTATACAAGGGAACCCTCTAAAGTGATAAGCTCTAATGAAATGACAAAACTAATCAAAAAGGGGCACTAAGGTGTAATTGTAAAATTATGTTCACTAAATGTTCAAACGTTAATATCGACTATGTTTGGGGATATCCATAACTTTATCAAATATCATTCCAAAGTATTTGGAGTAATGCCTAAGGGCATTCCACCTTATTAATATCATGATTGTGTTATTCATTTTCATCCTTGAAGTGTACCAAAGATAAACAAATAAAGGAAATTCATACTAGAAGCAAAAACAATCCTTGAAACAAGGATTAAGTAACTAAGTAATCCAATAATTGTGGAGTACCTCAATAAATTGAAGAAGCTACCAGTGGAAGAGGTGACATGGGAAGATGATTGTTTCATTCAGAAACACTAATAGTTAGTCAAATGTTGATAAAAAAAACTTGTTTGAAGTAGAGGGGCATGTTAAGCCCGATATAAGCCTCATGTTAACCCTAAAACCCTTTATTAAGTCCTAGGTATTAAATGATTACATTTCTATTATTATATTGTTACATAGTATAGAACCTTTCATGGTCCAATTTATTATAATTTTACCCTTTGTCTCCTACACACACACTAAGGAGACCTAGTCTTAGGATCATTAAATATTGCCTTGTACATTGTATTCATTATAAAAGGAGGTTTCCTCCTTGAAGAGGATTGTAATTATTAGTTTCTTATCTCTTTTAACGCATAAGGTTCATAACAATTAGTAAGGTTTGGTACCATGGTGGGTATTTCCTATATCTAACAATTCTTTAACATTTTTCTCTTTTTTATTTTTGCAAGCAAATGGGTGGTGATAAGGATGAAAATTTGGTGGAAGGATATTATGGATGAGTGGAATGGAATGATCATGGGAACTGCAGGAAGGTGGGATGCCTTAATGTTTTACAAAAATGGAGTGGTGGTGGGACAAGATAAGCTACATGTTAAGATGAATTGGTTGGGAAGGAGTCTCAAAAGCTTGAATAGCATGGATTGGAAAATGATGCCAGAATGGCCCTTTATGAGGAGTTTGTCCATGTGATGTGAATTGATGATTTCTAGTGAGCCTATTATGCTATTGTTTAAAGTGTAGCAATTATCCTCCTACTGGAATAACAAGTATAATCACTGAAATCCATAATGATGGTGCCTAGTGTGTGTAACCATTCAATACCTATCTCAATGTCACAACCCTTCATTTCAATGGAACGCATGTGATATTTCAGATCCTTGGGTATTTTATTTGTGTGTGCCATCCCTCTCATAATGCTTGAAGGGTGAATTGAGTCTAACTACTAGGGTATCTTTATGGCATGTGCTTTATGGTCTATAATACCCATTTGAAGGTAAACATTTTCATAACTACCCCCAAATTTTATGGAACTTTCATTAGCAATCATAATTTGGAAATTGTTGACTAAATGGATATAACAATAGGTCTATTGGTCTACTCCATGTTGAATAAAATTATTGGTACTACCATTTTTTATGAGGATAATAATTTTTTATGCTTGATGTAGCCAATTAATTCCAGACTTTGGGGAAATAAAATATGAGTTAAAGTATGGAAAGGTATTCGGGATTTGAACTTAGGTTAATGAATGAGAGGAATGTCATAATTTACCTAAGTAAATGGTTGGGGAGCTGAAGAGACATCTTTGTTGTCTAAAATGTCATTAGAAATTGCCACAAAAAAATTGTATTCCTTTCATTTATGCCCCAACAAGTATTTTTCATTAGAGTTGTAGACAAGACCTTTAAGTTGTAATTCTACAATTTCTTCCTTGGTTAACCTATGGATATTGAGTGGAGGATATGGAAGAGGGTTATTGGTGGGGAATGGATGAGGAATAAAGGATGTGTTTTTATTCAAAAATTTACCATGTCTTGTGCTTTTGTAGCTTAGTGAGGGCTTCAAGCTAAGTCCTTGGGAAAGCCATTAAAACATGAGAACATATGTCATCCTCGAGAGCACTAATAAATAATTGATGAAAGAAAGTGTATGACATTCCTTCGATGTGGAAATACAATAGCTAAAAGGTAGTGATGTGATCTTGTAACTATACCCAACTATTTAAGCTTAGTGGCCAAAATGTTCATAATGATCAACAATGACTTGGGCCCAAGAAATATATTTATGATAGGAATTATTACACTATTGCCACCATTCCCATCACTATGGATCTAAATATAGGGCATTGACACAACATTTTGTGAGGTCATTTATGATGCCATGAAATAAGAAATAGTGTTCCATTTGAGTGACCTTGCCCATGGGGTTAGATCCATCAAATTTATATCAATCCACTTTAGGAAGATGTAAATCTTGAGCAAAGGAGTTAGAATAGGGTGATTTAATCCCCTCTTGGTGTATAGGTTATTGTGGGGAGTTAGGGCCCTTTGATTTATCAAGAAATGCAAGCTAAGAATTAAGGATAAAAAGTGAGGAAGTAATTTAAGCAAAATTTACGTCATTCTAAGCTCAAGTTTCTTTGAATTGATTATGCAAGTTTGTAGAGGACTCTTCCAATGAAACAAAGTGGTCTCAATTTTGGGTTTTTGTTCACAACGGGTGATGGACAAAATAAATTGGTGAAATGTTAGTAAGGGGTGTCTGGGTCCACACAACAATGCTTACTAGATAGTTGTACAAATTTGATTAGTGTGACATTGAGGAGTAGGGGAGAGAGGCCATTAGTAATAGGAAAAGTGAGTCCATAAATAAAAAACATATGAAAGAGGTGTACCATTCTGATATATTTCACAATGTATTTTCTTTCAACTTGAATAAACTATACATTTTTTTTCTCGAGAATGAAAAAAATAAACTCGTTTCATACCTATGTGTGATGTTCCCCATAGAACATGTTATCATGATTGCTACATTGATAACGATAGAGTATGTATCATGCCATATTGATGTAGGATTATATCTTATCATAGTTATATATGCTAAAAAATTAGACAATGACAATTACTTTGCAATTATGTTTCCCAAATACTTGTTAATTTTAATTATATACATAATCAATAAAAATAAAATATGTGTACTCGCCTCATCCATTAAACAATCATGCACAATAATATTTTTTGGCACATACAAAGTGTAAAATGATAGGATTGACAAGGAGAAACTAAATTAAAACCATAATACCCAACTTGGTGAAATGGAATGCATATTCAAAATTGGAGGTGTGGTTTGAAGGCCCTACCCCTAATGGTATAACATCATCTATAGATGGACCTTGAGGGGATGTTGTGAAAAATTACAATATGCTAAAGCACATTGTGTGTTAATGATCCAGGTGTATATTGGTGGCCACCTGCCTATTCCTCCTAAAAATCTAGTCGGTTTCATCTGTTTCCTTGTTTATTTTAGCATTTACTATTTTTAGTAGTTTTTTGAGTCCTAAAATTTTGGAGAAATTTTGACCCCTAAACGACGTTTTTTTAAGGTCCACAGTAGGCCCATAGCCATAGGTAGGGGCTTGCCACAAAACCTATAGTACTCAGAGAGACATTTCCAACAAGGCATTGTACACACCAAACAGAGATAATATGACCAAGTTAGGACCCCGAGAAGTTGGTTGCCCAACTAACCCCAACGGGGTGCACAAAATCTTGGTGTTCCATCACCTGTGGTTAGGCTTTTGGTTGTTTAGGGTTTTCCCTTGTTGTTCAATAATAAATAGGCCCTTAAGCCTCATTGTAACACATTTCAGATGCATGTAGTCGTCACATCTCTTCTAAGAGATAAGCTACCATTGTCGAGCTAGTTCATTTCCATTCTATTTGAAAGCATATTTCAGTATTTTGATATTAATGAAATAAAGTGTTATTTCTACTGCATATCAATATTTATGGTTATATCTGTAATTTTTTGTGTTCCTATTTAAGTTTAGACTAGTGGTATCAAAGCGGTCTACTCTTTCTTTGTTTTCCTTTGCATGTCCCAACGCAATCAAGGTATAAGGAGTTAGGGCTCGAACTAGTTGAAGCCTTGCAAGACCAGCCTCGCAAACCCCAATGACCTCCCATGGCAGAAGAAAATAAAGATGAGGGGGTAGGAGATCCTATCAAAATAATGCTTGATGAATCCCTCTAGTGATAGAGGAATGCGATGCTGGATAACTTTTCCCAGATCCTTTGATGGCTACCCACAAGCGACACATCTTCATCCAACAACCACTCTGGAGGTGCCACTCCTTTTAAGGTATAAATTAACTTCGATATTCCCATATTTGAGGGCTAGATAGATGCAGATGCCAGAGATGAATGGTTAAATCTACTGGAAGGATATTTTTTAGCTCATGACTTTTCCAATTAGGAAAAGATTACTTTTTCACTTCTCAAGGACGCCCCACATGTTAAGGACTAGTGGAAAACCTAATGTGAATAAAAGGAGGAGAGGGAATCCTCACTATTTTCAGTTGCAACCACTTGGGATTCTTTCTAAGGTGCCATCAAGGAACAATATTACTCTTTCGGGAGCTATGAAGATAAATACATCAAGTGGACCATGCTATGGCAGGGAAGGGACAAAGATGTGTCAGAGTTCACAAATATTTTCCATACTCTTCATACAAGGTTGTGTATCAAGGATTCTGAGTGGAATTTGGTACTCAAATACTACGACTATCTACATAGGTACATCCAAGATGAGATGGATTTCTTGGACATCTCCTCGCTCGGCACAATGTACTGATACATTGTCAAGATTGAGCAGAAGTTTAAACTAAAGAAGCGAGACTTTGGATTTGTGAATCTGAAGCAAGGAAAATGCGTCACCAAACCATAAAGCAAAGGAAAAAGCCAAGGTGGGGTGACCCAAGACAACCCACCGAAGTCACAAGCAAAGAACAACACCACGAAGGCAAATAAGGACACTAGAAATTGGTGTGAGTTCCATAAGGGCTCCACTCATAACACAAGTGAGTATCGAGCCAAGCAGTCACTTGTGGCCTAACTGAAGGCTTCTGAATCAGAGACATGTTCTGACTCCAAGTCAGAACCTAACAAGGGGAATGATCAAGGGAAGCGTATCATTGACACAGAGCCTAGTGCCATCGTGGCCACTACCAAGATCCATAACAATGAGCCTAAAGATGCAGAGGATGGGGAACACCTCTTCCACTCACAAATGTGAGTGAAGGGTTCTCTGCTGCAATTCATTGTCGAAAGAGGGAGATAAAAAGAACCTCATTTCAGCAGATATCGTGAAGTGGCTAGGCTTCCCGAATACAATACACCCGCAACTCTACGCCATTGGGTGGCTTCACCAAGGATGAGATATTTGTTTCAGCCAACAGTGTTTTCTTCCCTAACACATCAAGCCCTTCATGGATGAGGTACTATTTGATTTTTCTCCTCTTGAATTTTGTGATGTATTATTAGGACAACCATACTTGTGGAAGCGGCATGATGTATATGAGTGTATACCTTGCTCTATGATTATTACTTTGGGAAATAAGTTGTACAGAATACCGGAGGTAGCCCTGCCTACTGCCATCTATTTGATCACTACAAAGAAATTCCGTAAGATCATTTCCCACACTAAGAAATTTGTTTTCCTTATGATTCGCCCTCAGGGAAAGAGCAAGGTTATGGCCATGACTTCCAGACAAGGCTCCTCTGCACAGCAACAACAGATGGACAAGTTCATGGAGGAGAAAAAGGAAATTTTTTCCTCACCTATAGGGGTACCTCTATAATGTTAGGTCAAGCACTCCATTGATCTGACCCCAAACATTCTGCTTCCCAATGGACCAATATATCGGTGCTCTGTTTTTGAGAACGATGAGATCAAAAGGAAAATTCAGGAGCTGTTGTAGAAAGGGCACATCAATCTAAGCTCATCACCCGGTGGGAGCACGATTGTATTGGTACAAAAAAAGGATGGGACCTGGAGACTCTGTGTTGACTATCAAGCATTGAACAAGATCACTATCTGGAATAGGTACACAATCCCACAGAATGATGACCTTCTGGACCAGATCAAGGGGCCAAATATTTTAGCAAGATTGACTTGAATTCTGGTTATCACCAAGTGCCTATCGAACCCTCTGATGTGTGGAAGACTTCCTTCAAATCTAAGGAGGGCCTTTTTGAATTGTTGGTCATGCCTTTCGGGTTGACCAATGCCCCCACAACCTTCATGAGATTGGTGGACGACATCTTGCAACCCTTAACTAATGCATTCATGGTGGTGTATTTAGATGACATATTGATCTCTAGCAAGAGTTAGGAAGAACACCTCCACCATATTCGACAGGTCCTTCAAACCCTGTGAAAACACAAGTTGTGTGCCAATTTGGAGAAATGCACTTTCGACATGACCCAAGTTCAATATTTGGGGTACATCACTGATGAGAAGGGTGTGCATGTGGACCTAGCCAAGATACAAGTCATTTTGGATTGGCCAGCCCTAACCACTCTAACATAGCTCCACAACTCTCTGGGTCTTGTCAATTTCTACCGCAGGTTTGTGCTGGGGTTCTCTCATATCACTTGGCCTTTAAGTCAATTCACCAAGGCTGGAGCGAAAGAATTTTTTTTTTGCTTCTATTCTACACTAGTGATCACATTACCAAACCTACAAAAACCATTTGACATTAATATAGATGCCTTAAACTATGTTATTGGTGTAGTTCTTACTCAGCAGGGGCATCTACTGGCTTACCATAGTGAGACACTTTCAGATACAGTTAGAAAGTATCCCACCTATGACAAAAAAATGTATTCCATTGTATATGCATGTCGTCAATGGAAACATTACATTATGGGGAAGGAAATAATCATCCACACAAACCGCCAACCCCTGCAGTTCATACAGAGACAAGGGAAGTTGCAAAACGATCGCCATCAAAAATGGTCCACATCCCTGCAACAGTTCCATTTGAAAATTAAATACAAGAAGGGTAGCACCAAAATTGTTGCAGATTTCCTCAGCCAACAACCAGTCATGGAATTGATCACTATGCTCGACTCCTGTGGGCACGAGACTTCGAGGTGACCACATCTTTACAAGAGCGATCAACAATTCAAAAGCACACACCAGACACTCCTGGAAGGTAAGCAAGTTCCAAATTTTCACCTATAGGATGCATTGTTAAGCCACCTAGGACACATCTATGTTTCTTCAAGCGAACATGCAAACATGATTTGGGAGGTGCACTACAGTTGGGTCACTAGAAATTTCAGAGTAGAGAAAATAATGGCAGTCCTGTAGAAGTATCTTTACTGGATGAAGCTTCGTCAGGATGTTGAGAAGTACATTAGATCCTACACCACCTGTGCCATTTACAAATCAACCATCAAGAAGAAACACCTATATACTCCTCTGCCTACTCCCAATCAACCTTGGGAATCCATATCCATGGATTACATGTTGGGCCTTCCTTCTACTAAGCATGACGAGACTGTGTTTTCATGGTCATCGACAAATTCTCTAAGATGGCCATCATGACAGCCTATAAGAAGAGTATCATAGTCGGGGCCACTGTTAAGCTCTCCTTTGAGCAAATGTGGGTACACTTTGGGATCCCACAGTCTATTATCTCAGATCGGGACAACAAATTCCTAAGTTCATTTTGGTCAAGTCTCTAGTTGATGTTGGATACCAAACTTACTAAGTCCACAATGTTCCACCCCCAAACTGATGGCCAAATAAAGGTCGTCAATAGGATTACTGTACACATTCTACGCATGTACAACTTGAAGCATCCACGCACATGGGATGAAAGCCACCCCTGTGTCCAACACAACTACAACAGAGCTCTCCATAGCTCAACGAGCCATAGCCTCTTTCAAGTAGGGCTGGGATTTCAACAATTATGTCCCATTGATGTAGTCATACCATTTGCAACTACTCAAGCATATTCAACTCACACCCAGTCCGAAGTCGACGGGGCTAACAACTTCATTGAGCACATTCAACACATCTGCTAGCAGGTTCATGATACATTGGACAGAGCCAATTCTAAGTACAAGCAGTGCCATGATCAACATCGAGTGCCACACAAATTCTAGGTGGGTGACAAAGTTTGGCTACATTTGCAAAGGGAGAACCTTGTTGGACCCCACTGCAAGCTTTGCCTACTCTGATATGGATCATACACCATCACCAAGGCTGTAACCGAAAATGCCTTGGAGCTTATGTTGGGCGCGGGATCCTCCAAGGGTAGTTTTGGTGCTAAAAGCCCATATTTTGGTCAAAATTTGTAATCCAAATGTAAAGACTCTGCATTTTGTGGTCACGGAGCGTGTAGGTGTTAAGGAGTCCAAGGGTTGTCTGCCCTTATTTTGCAAATGTAATTTCAGCTGTAAAAGATCTACCCATGGTCCGCTAACCATGGGATTGTACAAATAAAGCTAAACTCTAAGTAGTTAGAACAATGAATCAAGCAAAGAAGATATGATGTATGAGAGTTAGCTCTGAGGTAGAAGTCTAAGTCTTGGGTTGTAGCATATGTAGAGGCTCTGCAGCTGAGTGCGCAAAGGCCTAGAAGTTTGCAGTTGAGTGCACGGACCCCTGCAGCTGAGTGCGCAAGGCGGGTCAAGTCTATAATTGTCCGGAATTATCAATAAAGAGAAGTACTCTACAATTTCTACGTCTTTCTTTCCTATTTATGCATCTTGTTATGTTGGGTATGAATTTCACTTATAATACTTATATGATGCGTGAATATATGTAAATGTATTGGTTAAGTGAACACAAGTAATAACATCTATTTACGCGAAGCTAACTAAGATGGGTTAATAAGATAAGTGAAACATGTAGCCTAGTTTGGGAGATATCACAATTCGCTACCCTAGCAGCGCGAAAGTCCCTGATCCGCAGGTTAGGGCTACACAAAAACCAATTGTACCCTTTCATGAAGGTAATGAAGGGTGGAATAGAGGGCTAAGAAACCTGCATGAAGGCAGGTATAGTCGGGATAAATCGACATCACATCCATCTTAAGGGTGCAAAAACTTGGTTCCAGCATCCCCCCATACTGCCTCGGGTGAGACTTCAGTCCGCACTCTACGGGCTGATGCTGAAAGGGCCAGTAGTGTATGGATTTGTTTGGCTAACTAACCTTGAACCTCGGTCAAGTCCCCTCAAGCCAACAAATGGTTCCATTGACAGTACCAGAATCTGCATAAGAGATGTGCAATGTCGTATCACTGGAATCCAACTAAGAAATAAATCGAAGGTTGGTTGGACAAAAGGATCCATGTGTTCATGGCATAAGAAAACAAAAATCCATGACTAACAAAAGAACAGTGGCTAGATAGGTACCTGTATACAGAGATCCATGGAATCTTTTTCGCCTCCTTTCCTACTGAGTTACACAAGTGAATCGCGAAGCTATCAGATAGCTAAGGGAGGTGGAAACATAACGGTCCTATTGTTTGGACCCCAGAGCTAGTGCAAAGGTTGGAAGAATTGGAGGATAAGATCACTCACGCTGTCGATCATTGGCTCAATCATGTCATAGGAGGATTTGTTACTGAATTTGCGGTCAACACCTCAGTCAGCTATAGTGAGGTGGAGCGATGCTTTTTCAAAGGACCGTGAGGTAAGTATGTAAAATCTATGAATACTTGGATTAAAATGTTGTTGTGTGAAAAATGGGCTATGCAGCTACCTTGATGTTCAGGACTACGCAAAGAGGAAAATTTTACAGAAACGAAGGAAATAAGGGTCCAGATCATAGCCCCTTGATTTCACCCCCATGAAGGGGTGAAGAAGAGATAGCAAAGGTCTCTTCGTGAAGTGCTATTTAGTTGATAAGACAAGGATTCCCATGAATACCACCTCCTCCCGCACCACCTCAGAATTCACTTCCATCACCTCCAACTTCACCCGTACCACCTCCACCTCCACCGTGATTCACTATGGTGATTACAGTGAATTTCCCTTTGTTCAAAGACTTGGAAAATGAGGACCCAGACCAATTCTGGTTCGTTTTAAGGGTTGTATGGGAAGCTCAAGGTGTTACAGATGATCACATAAAGAAGGAAACACTGGTTAGTGCTATGCAAGATCGCGCGCTAACATGGAACATTAAGTACTCCAAGGATAACCCGAATTATAGAGTAGCGGACATCTAAGTAGCACTAAATAGGGAATTTAGTAGGCCTAAATCTAAAATGCAGTTGATTGTGGGATTCAAAGAGATCGCGATGCAACTAGGCGAGATGCCTTGGGAACTAGATCAAAGGCTAAAATGTACAATTTGCGAAGCCAGCATGAACTTGACTGATGGAAAACATCGTGAGTGGTTTATGGCTTCGCTACTACCCCACTTAAGGAGTGTGTTGTCACAGCAAAAGATAACAACTCAGGCAGAGGCCTTAGAGATTGCCATGAGACTACATGAGACTCTGATGCAAGATCCTAATCTAGGAGTCCAACAGATCCATGCGTAGTTGAAGAATCTATGCCTTGAGATGCAAAGTCTGAAGTAAGACAGGACAGTTCGGCCAGAGGTATGCGAGGAAGTATGGTGCTTGAAATGAAAGAGTCAGGGTCATGACAAAGACCATTTCTCAGTCTTCACGAATTACCTTGCAGGAGGAGGACCAATTCCTTTAAGGTCAGAAGCTCAAGCAGGACCTAGCATGGCCCCTACTTTATGGTGTGCTATCTGTCAAGTAGCCGGAAAACATGCCACGGATAACTGCCACTTGCTACAGAAGTATGTACAAGTACCGCAACAGTTGTTCTACAAATTTTGTAGGTCTGTAAGACATGATGAGCATACTTATATGAGCTATGAATTGATTATGGACCGAACTCTCGCCTACAGGGTTCAGGCCGAAACGCGGCCCCTTGACCAGAATGCAAGGATGGTGTGGACAATATTTTAGTGGTGTGGACAAGGCCGAGGTGGAGGAGGACTTGGTAGAGGTTGAGTACAGTTGATTTGTTACAATTACAGAAGACCAGGACATTATGCCCACGATTTCACTAATCCAATGCATCCATCGTGTAAGTATTGCACACTGTTTGATCATGAAATAGAAGATTGTCCTATGTTAATAGCTAGGATATGTGAAAAAGGGGCGCTACCACCTCGCCCAACTCAGAACCTATAGATGATGAGGACTGAGCCACACAAGGAAGATCTAAACATAAATATAGTGCTCTGGAGTGGAATCACGATGGGAGATGACAAGGGGAAATAGCCAGACGATAGTACATGGGTTTGCAAAGCCCTAGAAAAAGAGACTGACTTTGATTTGGAGTGCGCTCATGAAACATTCATGAAGCTAAGAAGAGATTCACTTAGGCCTCCACCTCAGAAAGCAAGGATAAGCCTAAGTCAAAGATGGACCCCACTATGCTCACAACTTTCTTGGAAACCTGTATGAAGTTACTGCATGACAGTAAGGCTGTAAAAGGGTTACAAGAACTCATCAATAGATGTGCTGGAACCGTGCTAGGTGAACCACATGTATTCCAAAAGATTGGCAAGCATAAGACAAGGACAGGGTGTGAAATGAGACTCACCACGCAGATCGGAGGATACGAAATGGATCAAGTCATTCTAGATTTTGGGTCAGATGCGAATGTTCTACTGAAGCAGGCTTGGGAACGAATGGGGAGACCTACACTGCAATGGTCTCCGATTCAGCTAAGGATGGTGAATCAACAGAAAATCATAACCATGGGGCAGCTACAGGGGGTGACTGTGGATATTGAGGGAGCAAGCGCACTAGCATATTTTGAAGTAATAAAGATTGTAGATGATAGCAATCCCTACCCTATGCTCCTGGGAATTGACTAGGCTACTGATATGAATGGGGTAATCAATCTGAAGAAGTGAAAGATGATCTTTGAGAAGAAATCATTACACGTAATAATACCCTTGGATCCTGCTGAAGGATCGTGCTATACGGAACCAGTCTGTGATTATGAGAGTGATGATGATCTAGACTGCATCTATAAGATAACAGTGCAAGACCAATACTGGGTGAATCCCATCGCGGATGGACGGATTACATGGGAGCACAATAGTTCCTGCACTTTGGATTTCAACGAAGAAATAAAACACTGGCAGAATCAGTTACACGAAGTAACTACGCTGAATTGTAACATGATGACCCGGTCGCTACGCTATGTGTTGTCAGAGGAAAGAAATCTACCTACTTATGGTAGTCTAAATGAGGTAGATATATTTTTGGATGCATTTGAAAGGGAGGTACTGGAAAATAAATGCTTTCAAGCCTTGGACTGGGCATTGCGTGCTACACCCACAAGATGGTGGGGTTTGCACAAGGGAAGCTTTGATGATTGGCATGAATGTAGGAGGATGATGCGAGCACGATTTGGGAATCCTAAGATGTGATTGATAGACAAGTATGATGGGTAGAATGATCCGCATCCACAGTTTGCCAAATCATAGAAGAACCATTCTACCACTGAACGTGAGGGGCGAGCTATGGTGTATGCGCTCAAGAAGTATCAACACTACTTGCTAGGAGGCCACTTTAAGATGTATACGGATCACTCTGTGCTGAAGTACCTTGTAAATAAGCCTGTGTTGGGGAGGCGAATTTGCAAATGGCTCTTATTGTTCCAAGAGTACGATTTTGAAGATGTTGTGAAGCCTTGATGATTGAATGTGAGACTAAACCATCTGTCGCACATCGAAACAGGGGAGGAACCTAATAACTTGGAAGAATGATTGCCTAACATGCAACTATTTGCAGTGTGTGTCGCAGATGGTCATTTCGAGGATATAATACACTTCCTCACAACAGGAACTACACCGGAAGGATACTCTGTCTAGCAAAAGAAGGATTTAGTGGTACGCGCAACATATTTTTCTGTCATTGTTGGGCATCTATACAAGATGGGGACTGATGAGATATTGCGACGATATGTACCTGAGTTTGAATGAAGTAGCATTCTCGCAGATGCTCATGGGGGTGCCGCGGGAGGACATTATGTAGGGAGAGCAACCGCGCAAAAGATTCTACTCGTCGGGTTGTGGTGGCCAACCCTTCATTAGGATTCAAAAGCATATTGCAAGGCATGTGATGTATGTCAAAGAGCATACAAGCCATCGCGAAGGGATGAAATGCCTTTGAATCCACAAATGACGTTGCAACCCTTCAAAAAGTGGGCAATAGATTTTGTAGGACCCAATCAACCACAAGGGAAGACAAGAGCGAGGTACATTATCACTGTGACAGAGTACTTGACCCGTTAGGCAGAAGCACAGCCAGTGAAGGATTGCATAGGTGCGACTGCTGCAAAGTTCCTATTTGAGCATGTACTGACATAATTTGGATGTCCAAGGATCTTGATGAGTGATTGTGGTACGAACTTCCTAAATGAGACGATATGTGCACTAACGGAGGAATTCCAGGTGTATCACCAGAAGAGCACACCTTATCACCCACAGGCTAACAGGACAGTGGAGGCATTCAACAAAGTGATTGAAAATGCACTGACCAAGGCTTGCAATGCTCGACGAAGTGATTAGGACCTACACATACCTGCAATATTGTGGGCTTATCAGACAACGTGCAATAAATTAATGGGACAGACACCCTTTAGGTTGGTATATGGTGTGGAAGTCGTAATGCCTATAGAATACATCGTGCCTAGTTTGCGCATAGCAACACTCAATGGTATGACAAATCGCAGATCCCTGGAAGAGAGGCTCGCGCAATTGGATGAACTTGAAGAAGAGAGATTTTTCACTGGATTTCACCAACAGGTCCAAAGGCAGCATGAAAAAGCGTGGCATGACTGACATATTAAGCTGCGGACCTTTAAGGTGAATGTCTGGGTGTTGTTGTATGACAGTAAGTTTGATAAATTTCCAGGGAAATTTAGAATGCATTGGCTGGGGCCATATGTTATTAAGGAGATTACCGACAGTGGCGTGGTCCAGTTGGTTAAGTTGAATGGAGATCCCTTCCCAGGAAAGGTGAATGGTAGTCGATTGAAGCCATACACAGGTGGCTTGACCATCTGACTATGTGACGGAAGCACAATATTAGCACTCTAGGTAGTTGAAAGGAGGTGCAACACTATAAACTACACTGCCCGGGTTGGGGAACTTCATGTTTTTAGGACTATGCAAAGCAGTGAAATGTCACAGGGTTCGCGATAGTGCAAAGGCAGTTGCGCTACTCGTGGAAATAGCACGTAGGTCCACCAGAAAGTGACAGTTAAAGTCACTGTTTGCGATTTGATTGTCGGATTATGGCCAAATGGAGTGGGCGACAAGCATTTAAGGTGAACTTTATGGATTAGATTCTTGAAATTTTGTCACCAATCTATCATTAATGGGTTGAATGTGGGGGGAACAATCATATTTGAATTCACAAAGCCCTATAAATTACAAGTGGCTTTCCAGCAAAAAACACTTGGCATTTTGAAAATTCAGTTGTTGCACTATCAGGTGTGTATGGACCTTGCAAATTTTGAGTCTTTGAGAGCAAGTTCAATGTTTGAGAGATTGCTGAAAGAAATGCAGGACCTCCTAAATAGAATGATGTCGACACCTGAGGAAGCCGCACAGGAAATTGCGGTAGTAGAAGCCCCAAAGAGTGTCGGAGTGATAGTTGAAGTCCCTAAATCACCCACAACATTGAGACCAAAGAAGGATAAGAAGAGTATGATCCCAATGTGCGTCTCACCAAGAAACCACAGAGGAACAAGCTCACTTTGCAGGAAAAGGGGAAGTCCATTAATCTGGAGGCCAAAGAGGAAGAATCTGAAGAAATCCTGGTGGATGAGGAGGACATGGAAATGGAAGTTGAAACCTAGGGTGCAGACCCTATTACCAGGTTACCTAAATATGTTTCGCCACGTAAGGGAAAATCCAAGGTGCCAAAGGTCATAGATGAGAGCAAGAGCTCCCTACAAACTTCGTTGCTCCCGGATGACATTCCTTTTGAGGGGCCACACTTAGGGTGGGTTCTTGTACTAAAGTTCAAATATTGGGACCTCGCAGATCACAAGAAATTCCCGCATTTAGCGACTGAGCAGCTAATCCGCCGACAGATTGATGCAACTGCTGGAACAATTGAATTGGAGTCGAGGGTATGGCTCAAGGGTGTAGAGAAAGTCAAGTTGTTCAACCTGCTCTGGGTGTCGCATTACCACTGCGCCCCAGTGACCATCTTCATCATTAGGTAGCTGCTTTGCTTAGTGCATGATGGGTGTTTGTGGCTGGAGGAGCCCATTCCCATCACGGACGACTTGATCCATCAGATCACACGACTGCCTTACTGAAGGGAGGATCCAGCCAATATATCAAAAGGAAAAGGTGGCAAGTTCGCCCTCGCGGAAGCTATGAAGAAGAAATTTAAGTTGGAGAAGATGAAGTGGGGATATGCCATCACCAACATTAAAAACCCGGTAGTTAAGTTAGAAACACAAATATTAGCAGGTAAGGTGATGAGGAGTGCCACGTGGATGAGGTTCCTGTGCCTGTGATTGCACTAGTAGCCCAATGCGCTGAAGGAGTCTAGCTCAACTGGGCCAATTATCTATGTGGCGAGTTCCTTGCGAACTATCGCGAGGCACAGGAGCAAGGCAAGACGTTTAACTCACATGGCTCCTACTGTCAATCATACTAGTGGCATGGGAGCTGCTAGAAGACAGCCAATTACCTTCGGTCACCTCGGACCTCCCAGAGGCAGCGAAGTACACTTCGTTGTGGGCGACCAAGGATGAACAATGCATAAAATAAAGCAAGATATTTTGGATCTTGATGGAGATGAGTATCCAGATGGGGATCAATCGCAAGCCATGATTGTTGCCCATAGTATATGCTAGTTTACAGAGCTTTGCAGAGTTCAAAGTGGATTTCCACCATGTCTTTATTAGGGTGTGGAAGGACCCTACGAAGACATGGCATAACTTACCATATTTGGCAACTGATGATGTTATTTTTGCAGTCCTCAAGTCTTGGCCGCCAGAGTGGTGTGCTCCAGCAGGCTCTGTGGTGGAAATGGATAAGTTCGTCGTGCAGCATAATAAGGAAGAAACAAAGCTCTGAATGGAACAGCTGGCTGAGAAGCGCAGAAAGGAGGAAGCAGAGGCTAAAGCCCAGGTAGCACGCGACACCACGAAATTGGCCGAACAGTAGAAGACAGGAGGAGAAGAGCATGAAGGACAGAAGTCACCTTCGCCTGGGGCTGAAGAAGAAATAGAGGAGCCAACAGAACAAGGTGGCGCGGAATCGCAGACAACATCCACCCAACTCAAGCATCAGTGACTGCAAGAGAAGGCAGTGCCACGAAAGAAAACCAAGGCATCAAAGACATCCTTCGACCCAATCACCCTCACTGAGGGGGATTTGCATGATATTATAGAAATGGTGAGGGATGTCACCATGGAGGCCTTCCAACAATTTGAAGAACAACAATAATTGGTATTAGGGGCTCTCTAGACAAAATTGTAAGAGTTGCAGGTTCGCACTCCACAGGCTGGCACAGTGTGCACTAGCCTCGCGATTGACACTTCAGTTGCCGAGGAGATGTTGCGCACAAGGGTGACCAATGCAATATTGCTACCAGATTGTTATAGACATTTTTGTGCCTTACAGCATGAAGCATGAAATGTCCATAATCTAAGGGATCCAAAGTCCCTAAACATGTTGTTCCTACCCCTAGAGGAATAAGGTCAGTAAACCACAGCACTGAATAACAGTTCTCCACCTAAAAACACTCAAAAACAAGGCAATTCTGGATCATGTCAACTGCTCCACTAAGCATCTGCGATGAATGTCAAGTGCTCCACTGTCTACCTGCGTTGAATGTCAACTGCAAAGAAGGCTACCTGCGCTGGGCGAGTTTGGACATGTGGCACAGTCATTCCTCAAGGTGTCAATGCCCAGGAAGCTTCCAAAATGACACTTGGATCAAAGAATTCGACTGGTGATGAGTATGAGGGTCTAGATCTCCAAGTGGAAGCAAGAACCTCCAAGTGGACTCAAGAACTGAAGAATAACTGAAGTGAGAGAGGACACTAGTCAGCTTCATGCCAGCCTCAAGCTGACTCATCCTTTCTCCAAAACTCCTATATATAGATCTCTCTCATGAGGTCTAAAGAGGCTGGAATCTTGTGAATGTAAAGAATTGTTGTTGGTTTGAGTTTAGAACTATTGGGTGATTTGCTTTGAAGGAGGTGAAGAGGAGATTTCTTTCTGCTGGGAAGGTGATGCTGGATTGGGCCTCTTATGGTTGTATTACTTCCTGAATCTTACTTCTTCCATTAATAAAGCATTTGAGGTTCTTCTATATGCATGTGTCTCAATGGTGTATTGTTATACTTGTGTATTTGATTTATTCTAATCCTTGAATCAATTATGAATGTATGCTTCTTGTAGTTTCCCTCTCTTGCTATTTTACAGGATCTTGGTGTAGCTGGGCCAGTGAAAGAGCAAGGAGCTGGGGGCAAGCAGCAAGGAGAGAAGATTGGATCAATCATTAGCAAAAGACATCGGTTAGTGGATCTCTTTCTCCCCTCTTTTACATCTCATAAAGAAGTAATATTAGATAGCTTTGCTTTGATTGTTGCTAAGGAACTATCACCCTTAGAGTGGGATAGGGTCATTCCGTATTGGATACTTTTCCCAACAACAAATTGGACTCCACTGGGGATCGTATCTTGTTGGTTGTTTGTTTTTTTGCTATTCATTTCCTAAACACAAGGAGTACTGAATCGAACTGCATTTGGATCTTTCAAATGCAAAGTAGAGGGCAGCTACTCTAGCTCAGTTTCTGGGCATGTTTATGATTTTAAGAGCTGATCCACAAGGACTCTGAACAGCTCTTAGTGATAGCTTTTCATCCTCCTTTTCATCCTTTAGTGTGTACTAGATTGATAGTTTTGATTTGGCCAAAAACTGTTGATTTTTTAGCAATCTGTGACCTAGAACCTGAGAAAAACGAGAGTTTCTCTCTTCATTGCAGGCACTGTGAAGGAAGTCTGCATTTCATCGCAGGTCCCGAAGGGGCTACCTGCGTTGAATGTCAAACTGATAATGTTCTACCTGCGCTGAACCAGTGTGGCCTTGTGCAACTGGGGTTCTCTGCTTTCTGTTGCCCTGTTTTCATCCCTGTTTTTGCAGCCTGTTATCAGTCAATGTACCTATCTGAAACCACCTTTCTTTGCCACTATTCCGCCTCGGTTGTATAAAGAAACTGTATTTGTTCTTTGTGTATTTCTTATATCATTTGCAGTTTCCCATAACGAAAGTGAACTAGTCTTGCTGTGACCTCTTAGATCTAGACCTGTGATAAGTGTCGTTTTGATCTTAAGAGTTAGTTTTTTTGCTGTTCATAGCTGATTGAGCTTTTGCTTTCGTCATATGGTTTGAATTTATGTATTTCTAGTGTTGAAACAAGTAAATCTTAAGGTGTCTTTTGATTTTGGACAAAAGCTTGTTTGCTTTCACTTGAAATTGAATTCAAAGTTATACAACAACTTTCTTTTGTAGTACATCAACATTAAGAAAGAGAAAAGAAATACCTGCATTGTGCATGTGCATTTTGACAGCTTGCATGTTGATTTAGGAAAAAGTGCATTAGTGTGTGCTCTATGATCTGTGTGAAAAGATGATGTCTTTCTTTTCCCTCAGTAGTTAAGATTTTCATAAGTTGAAAAGATTGAAAAAGCTTGCTTCTCATCTTTAGACTGCATTTAGGAGTTGTACCATACATCTCGTGGTGATCCATAAAGGCAAACTGCTAAACAAGATCAACCTAAAATAAATTGAATTTACATAACAACGCTTTGAAACATAACGCAAACACATAGAGGTCTAAGCTAGAGACGTGTTCCAGCGTCGTTAAACGTGATATCTTAGCGTTGAGTGGTTGGGTGATTCCTCCACGGTGAAGCGATAAGTATCAATACGGACTTGTGCTCCCACGTACCGTCGCGTATATATTGGGAGACCCCTATAGGAACAAAGCCTTTATCCATAGGAAGCCGTGTCGGCCACCCTACTGATCGCAATGCAGTGAACACAGCATTCACGAAGATCGACCACCCGTACCGTAAAACGTATTCTGTGGTTTTGCGAAAAGTTTGGCACACCCTCTGCCTAGAACTCCAGAGTAGTTTCTTTTGGCCTTTTTCAAACTCTATAACTGAAAAAGTCCATCCGAGCATTTGTCACTTCGGGCTCGTTAAAACATCGAAGGAGACTAGAGTCATCTTTAGCTTTTTCTCGACTCTTTAAAAGTGAAAAAGCAAGTTGTGTCTAAGCGTCGTTAAAATTTATTTTAAACGGGATAATCATCACCATTCCCTCGTTGATCTTCGAAGTTAGTCTTTTGGCATCGTAAGTTCTTGTAGAATCGCCAAGAAATCTTTTGGATAGACTAGATATGTCTGAACAACCGTCGACATCTAGGACTGTGTCGTCCGACACAGCAGCGGCAGAGCCTTCTGCTACTACTCCAACGATGTTCGCTGGTATACCATCTGTCCCGGAAAATTGTCAACAACAAGCCGGAGTCCAATCAGGGACAACGACATGGTTAGTTCCTATTTCTTCATCCGGATTATCATCTGGTATTTCTTATGTTGAAACTCAACAAATTGATCCAATGTGTCTTCAAAGGCCAATTTACCCTTTAAGTACCGGATTTCCACCATATGGAGGGCAGTATGCTCTTTCATTGTTCCCTCCCAGAGAACAACCATATGGGAGTTTACAACAAAGTTCAGGTCAAACTGGAATTGCATCCAGCGGTTGGGTACCAATACTGCCTCAACAACCAGGGGTTGTATATTCAATGCAACCAGTACACCCTGTGTCGAATATTCCCACCATACCTGCTATACTGAATGTGTCGCAAGTACAAGCTCCACCTGTTGTATGTCAACCCCAAGTTTCTCAGGTTGCAATACAACAACCTCTTGTCTCAACGACTCAATCACAATCTCAGGGTAGTGCCTCCTTATCTGGAGCGACTCAGGCTCAAACAAGTACTGTGACTCCTCATCCTGGTCAATCATCCAGTATTGGTCAACAGCAAATGGTCCAACAACCAGAGCTGGTTCAATCTCAACAACCGCCATTCCAGCAATCATATCAAGGACCTGAGCAACAAGTCTTTGTAAGTAATGGGCAACCATACTATAATGGTTATGCCCATCAACCTTGTCAAAGTTGCCAGCATTATGCTGGTTTACAAAGACCCATTGCTCAGGCGATCCCATCTTATCCTGGGTATGCTTCGCCTAACCTGAATCAACAGTTGCCCTTTGTAGCAACTCTAGAATTACCAGATCTAAACCGGCTGACGAATGATCCAATTGCTTATGCCCCTTGGTGGCCAGCGATTCCACATAAACTTCCGTCAGATATTCCTAAATTTAATGGAAATCCGGGTGAAGACCGGTCGAATCATGTGATGACATTCCATCTATGGTGTTCATCGAACACCCTGAATGATGATTCGATAAGACTTCGCCTCTTTCAGAGGACGTTAACGAGTCCAGTGGCAAAATGGTACATTGAATTGCCTAGAGCTTCGTTCGACAACTTCAGTACCTTAGCCACAACCTTTTTAACCCATTTTCAATTACCGATAAGGTATGAAACGGGAACAGAACTCCTTACCAACTTCAAACAGACGACCGCCACCCACATATCTGATCATATACATGAGTGGCGACGTCGTCGTAGGATGGTAAAAACGTACGTTCCCGATCAGCTATTAGCTGAATGGTTTATCAATTCATTACTTCCTGCCATCACGGAAGATGTGGCAAAGGGGGGAGTCGTAACGGAAGAGCAGGTTATCGCTCGTGCGCAATATCTGGACTTGGTCTATACTCAGTCCGGCACGCTCTACGATAAAATACCTGACGCCCCTAGACCGGAATTCTCAATTCCTCCTCCTCCTAAATCAAACAATGACTCTCACGCCGGCGATGGTGTGATTGGCAAACACAAAATTTCTAGTCAAAATGCAAATGAAGAACTTCTCGCCTCGGAAGCAAATGCCATGTCGACCGACAAGGGCAAACAACTGAAGCAACCAGGGGGCAAGAAGAAAAAGAAAGGGAGAAAAAGGAAACCCCCGGCAGGGTGTCATATATGCGATGAGGATCATTGGACGAAAGATTGTCCACATATAGCTGAAGTTAAGAAACTCTTTAAGAGTTCAAAAACCCCAGCAGTATTGACTGATCCGTTTCCTAATCCAGGTCAAAATCTGGTTGCTAATCAAAATGCTTCCCGATCCAAAGTGCTTATGTTGTATGTATCAAAGCAGCAAAATAATGCTTTGACGAAGAATATGGATTACAGGAATCCAAAGCTGTCGAATAACAAGGCTAATGAACGACCTAGTAGTTCGACAACAACTTTGACCGAAGTTGTGCCACCCATCATTCCTAAACCGATGATAAAGTTGCCAAAGGGAGTAGTACACAAATCGACATTTAATCCTCGTGCAAAAATAGCACAGAATTATAATATAATAGAGGACCTGGCCCAAGCGTCGTCCGCTATGTCGACACTTGAGGTACTGTAAAATTGCCCCTCCCAAGAGCAAGCTTTATTATCAGCAATAGGTGGGATTGGCCCAATGGATTCCAATCTTGTGGCCTTTGATCATAAAGGATATGACCTTCAATTACCAGCTCAACTAGCTTTCCTTATTCAAGTGAAAGCCCTCAACAAAACTGTTCACCGAACAATTATTGATGAGGGGGCATCTACATGTCTTATGTCGATGAGTTGCTGGAAAGATTTAGGCTCACCACTCTTGTCGAAATCGTCAACGACGTTAAAAGCATTTGATGGACGATCATACACTCCATACGGGATTTTAAGTAACTTGCAAGTTGAACTGGGGGGCAAAACAATAGGAATTGATGTTGAAGTAATTGATGGAAACCTCGATTACAACATCCTACTAGGAAGGCCCTGGATCTATGCCATGGCCGCGGTTGTGTCGACCTACTTCAGGAAGATTGCATTTCCCTTCCAAAGTGGAATTACAATCGTCGACCAACAAAATTTTCTCCCCAACAGTTCACAAGTTACGGGAAGCCTCCCAATGATCCATGGAAGCAATCATTCGCTCCAAAATATCGGAGTAGGTCTCCTAAAAGACCCTACGTTAATGGGTACTTTTGCTCTACCGCCTCCGAGTAATCTGGCGGAAGTGGCCACAGTGGAATATGAAACCTTCTATATCTAATGGATCTGGACTCCGAGGACGGTTCTAATCTCGTGTCAACCTCGTTAAAAAATGAAACAAGGAGTCATGAGGATAGTTCTTTTACTGTGTCGACCTCATTAAAAAATGAAACAATCCCCTTTCCAAATATCAAAGGTAAACCTTCATTCCAACCACCCAGTTGAATGCAATGAAGCTTGGGGGGCATGCACCTCGATTTGCGTTATTATGCTGGGGGCATGCAAACTTATATCGAGCAGTTTTAGCATAAAGTTCATGCTCGTTAAAAAATAAACGCAAGATCCGAGCAGTTTTAGCACATAGTTCATGCTCGTTAAAAAATAAACATAAGATTGAGCAGTGTTTTGGCGCATTCGAGCTCTTTAAAAAATGAACCCAGTACCGGTAAATAACCATTTGAGACTGTAAATTCATCAGCCATAAAAAGCCTTGGTCGTGTTTGCACCTGCCACCTCCACTTTCATTTGGCCGATCGTCCACCCCCATATGATTGTTTACCCATTTTGAGGAACAGCTGCGAAGAGTGATTTCACCTAGCCATCCTTGTGACACTGCCGTGATTGGAAAATTCCAACATGTACCTGGAATCTGTTGTTATCCCTGTTTATCACTCGTTCCTCAAAAGACGAGTCTTCTTTGAGCTCTTTTCAACTGACTCGTAAAATATGAAAAGTTTGCCGAGTTTTGGCCTTCCAGCTCGTTAAAAGACCGGAAGAGCTATCCCTCCTCTAGATTTTAATCTTTTTGGACCTGAGGGATTATTGCACAAAAAGGTCGAGCGCTTGTTTTATTCGGCTCGTTAAAGTTATCGAAAACTCATCCCTTTCGTATTGTTTTATACTTTTTCGGACTTAAGGGATTAGATGACGAAAAAGGAATTGTGGAGTTGACTTTATGTACCTTTTCAGACTCTCTAAAAATGAAAAGGACCGAGTTTTCCTTGTCGTTAGACTCGTTAAAATGATTAAATAGCGACAAACTTGTCTTTAGAAGAGAACGAGTTTCCCTATCGCTAGGCTCGTTAAAACATAGCGATGGGCTTGCCCGAAGGGCAGGTTATAGAACAAGCATATGTTATCCTCCTCAAGCTTGACAAAAATAAAGAGGTACTGGTCAGAAATGACTGGGGAAAAATTGGGAGAACCTCAAAGCTTTAATGGTAGCAAGTCGCTCTTGAACATGACACTTTTCCTCCGTACCACATCGGGTTGGGTTGTTTCATTCACCAGTCTCATCACCATGGTCTCGCAAAACCATCCACATTTGGGGTAATGCTACCGATCCATCGCATCAGTGTCGTTATATGTTCAGGAGATGTTGTTCAGAAAGAGTCAACCGTGTCCCATCCACTACCATACATCATCTTTCATCCTTTCATGACCGCCACCCTGAACCATATTTCACAGATTGTTTTCACCTCCATTAAAATCATTAGCTCCGTTCCGTGTCACTGATGTGGGATTCATTAAGGCCCTCCTTTGACAGATCGCTCCTTGTCGACATCAGCTCATTATCCAAGGAGTTGATCTAGGAACAACCCCTTCAGTACTTTGAAGCTTGCATGCCTCAATGGCAAGTTTCTCACTTCTGGCGACAGGTTTACATCAATGACCTTTGACCAGAAGATTTTGCGTGGTGTTCGACGCCAATTCCTATATTCACACCACGTGAATTGTACTGCAGTACCTTGAGGGTCATTATCATTATCGGTGATTCCTCTCGCGCTTGTTAACGGTTTACGTCATTGACCGATAATCAAGCGATGTCTTTCCATGTTCGACTTCAGCGCAATTCTCACATGGATTGACTTGTACTTAGAGTGAAGATCGAACGAGTTTGAAGACCCCGGATCTAGTTTCATCCATCCGGGCTGCGATATGTATTCAGGAAATAAAGAGATTGACATGTGCAGCAGATGATCATCCTACTCAAAGGATGATAATTTCAGCAGAGAATTATCAGTCTATCATCAGACGATTGTCTGTTCTATGTACAGAAAAATGTATTTATAAAGCTGAGCATGGGAATGCCCGCCTCAGCTAGATCATGAAAGCAGTATGAAAAATAATGTATTGTATTGTATCTTATTACAGGTCACCTCTCAACGATTGAATGAACTTCGGATCCTCCTGATAAAGCATTTCACCCGATAAACGACCTCATACTTTAGGGGGAAACTGTTATAGACATTTTTGTGCCTTACAGCATGAAGCATGAAATGTCCATAATCTAAGGGATCCAAAGTCCCTAAACATGTTGTTCCTATCCCTAGAGGAACAAGGTCAGCAAACCACAACACTGAATAACAGTTCTCCACCTGAAAACACTCAAAAACAAGGCAATTCTGGATCATGTCAACTGCTCCACTGAGCATCTGCGATGAATGTCAAGTGCTCCACTGTCTACCTGCGTTGAATGTCAACTGCAAAGAAGGCTACCTGCGCTGGGCGAGTTTGGACATGTGGCACAGTCATTCCTCAAGGTGTCAATGCCCAGGAAGCTTCCAAAATGACACTTGGATCAAAGAATTCGACTGGTGATGAGTATGAGGGTCTAGATCTCCAAGTGGAAGCAAGAACCTCCAAGTGGACTCAAGAACTGAAGAATAACTGAAGTGAGAGAGGACACTAGTCAGCTTCATGCCAGCCTCAAGCTGACTCATCCTTTCTCCAAAACTCCTATATATAGATCTCTCTCATGAGGTCTAAAGAGGCTGGAATCTTGTGAATGTAAAGAATTGTTGTTGGTTTGAGTTTAGAACTATTGGGTGATTTGCTTTGAAGGAGGTGAAGAGGAGATTTCTTTCTGCTGGGAAGGTGATGCTGGATTGGGCCTCTTATGGTTGTATCACTTCCTGAATCTTACTTCTTCCATTAATAAAGCATTTGAGGTTCTTATATATGCATGTGTCTCAATGGTGTATTGTTATACTTGTGTATTTGATTTATTCTAATCCTTGAATCAATTATGAATGTATGCTTCTTGTAGTTTCCCTCTCTTGCTATTTTACAGGATCTTGGTGTAGCTGGGCCAGTGAAAGAGCAAGGAGTTGGGGGCAAGCAGCAAGGAGAGAAGATTGGATCAATCATTAGCGAAAGACATCGGTTAGTGGATCTCTTTCTCCCCTCTTTTACATCTCATAAAGAAGTAATCTTAGATAGCTTTGCTTTGATTGTTGCTAAGGAACTATCACCCTTAGAGTGGGATAGGGTCATTCCGTATTGGATACTTTTCCCAACAACACAGATGGGGCACTTACTACAGAAAATGAGGCCGACAGGCCCACGAGTAGCAGCCTAAAAGGGGTGGGATTGAATATGGTCGCGCTCCCTCAAGAGATGCTCCACCTCTTGCAGGATGGAGTCACCACATAACTCAGGGTCCGGGAGAGTCACGCTCTATAGGTGATGAGTGAGTAGCGCATCAACATCAAGTAGTTGGGCCTGTAGCGTAACGAGGCAGTGGAACAAAATAAGCAGATCATGTAGGTTGTGGAGGAATCCTATCGAATGGTCTCAGAGTTTGACATTCAGGCAAAAGAACCAGTTGAGGCGCGTGTCCATCAGTTGGCCACAGGGGTGCGCGACGCTCAGACAAAGATGGCCAGGATTCAGCTGGAGCTAAACCTACAGATCGCAGAATTGCAGTTGAGGGCTCAGCCTTTAACTCTGCCGGAAGTTAGGGAACATCATACCACTGCTGTTATAACAACAATAGCGGCGGTTGATAGTGCAGTAGCAGATTTCACTCGACTTTTTGAACAATCATTCAAGGTCCTGACCACCCTGCAGGAGGACCTGAAAGTAGATAACCTGGAGACAGAAGCGTGCGAGCTACAACAAAGATATGATGAGGTCAAAGGGACTACGCAGACGGTCGCCCTTACATAGAGGCTTGCACGGATGCAAGAGGAAAAGGCGCTTAAGGAATAGGTGGATGCCACTTGGCACAAAGAAGCAGTCCTAAAAGCATGCCTACAGCCATGGATAGACGAGGCATATACAATCACAACTTCCATTGAAGGAAAGCTCATGACACTGTAGGCAACTCAGCAGAAGATTTAGGGCAGTAGTTCAGTGACAGTCACCAAGCAGAGAGTGGAAGAAGTCTAATAGATAGTCGCTCAGTGCGCTGCCAAGGTTGCGATCATCCAAACGGAGCTGGGAGGTATTCATGCTAAGATCTTTGGACCTGCAAAGTGACTCGATGGCGAGTCACGATGTTTGTGTTGGGGACCTGTTGTGGGGCTAAAAGCCCATATTTTGATCAAAATTTGTAATCCAAAATTAAAGACTCTACATTTTGTGGTCGTAGAGTGCGTAGCTATTAAGGAGTCCTAGGGTTTTCCACCCTTATTATGGAAATGTAATGTCAATTGTAAAAGATCTACCCATGGTCCGTGGACCATGGGATTGTACAAATAGTGCTAAGCTCTAGGTAGTTAGAATAATGAATCGAGCAATGAAGATATGATGTATGAGAGATAGCTCTGAGGTAGAAGTATAAATCTTGGGTTGTAGCATAGGTAGAGGCTCTGCAGCTGAGTGCGCAGGGCGGGTCGAGTTTGTAATTGTCCGAAATTATCAATAAAGAGAAGTACTCTATAATTTCTGTGTCTTTCTTTCCTGTTTATGCACCTTGTTATGTTGGGTATGAATTTCACTTATAATACTTATATGATGCACGAATATATGTAAATGTATTGGTTAAGTGAATGCAAGTAAAAACATCTGTTTACGCGAAGCTAACTAAGAGCGGTTAATAAGATAAGTAAAACACTTAGCCTATTTTGGGAGATATCGCAGTTCGCTGCCCTAGCAGGGCGAAAGTCCCTAAGCCGCAGTTTAGGGCTGCGTGGAAACCAATTGTACCCTTTCGTGAAGGTACTGAAGGGTGGAACAGAGGGTTAAGCAACCTCCACGAAGGCAGGTATAGTCGGGATAAACTGACATCACATCCATCTCAAGGGTGCGAAAACTTGGTTCGAGCATCCCCCCATACTGCTTCGGGTGAGACTTCAGTCCACGCTCCATGCTCCGATCCTTAAAGGGCTAGTAGTATAGGGATTTTTTTGGCTAACTAATGTTGAACCTGGGTCAAGCTCCCTCAAGCCAACAACGTAGCATCCCACCTTTCCTTGGTCTGCACCTAGTATTCAATGTAGACTAACTTCGGCCATACCTTCCACCATTATTGGACACATATGACATTGTAAAACAACTCACACCAACAGAGCTAAATCTGGACTGCATGGGACATGCCACAACTTATCATATCATGGACACACATATCAATAGCACTCGTCAACAGAGGATCCAACTATATCAATTTGTCAAAGCAGGCCAACTCCTTCACTAGAGCAAGTGGTTCACTAGGGACCATGTTCAATAGAAATTTCCTCACCTTATGGAGGCTTTGCATGCAATGGGGACCATTGCTTCCTAAGGAGGGAGGATTGATCTAGGTGAGTATTGGTGGCCACCTACCTATTCTGCCTAGACCTCCAGTTTGTTTCGTCAGTTTCCTTGTTTATTTCAGAATTTACTATTTTTAGCAGTTCTTCGAGTCCTGAAATTCCAGAGCAGTTTTGACCCCCTAAACAACATTTTTTTGAGGTCCACAACAAGGCGTTGGCCATCGAAAATCTTGTAGTACTTCGAAAGACCTTTCCAACAAGGTATTGTACGCACCAAACATAGATAATATGACCAAGTTACGACCCCGAGAAGTTGGATACCCAACTAACCCCAATGAGGCCCACAAACTCTTAGCATTCCATCTCATGGGGTTAGGGTTTTGGTTGTTTAGGGTTTTCCCTTGTTGTTAAATAATAAATAGGCCCTTGAGCCACATTGTAACATATTTCAGAGGCATGTAGTCGTCACATCTCTTCTCAGAGATAAGCTACCATCGCCGAGCTAGTTCATTTCCATTCTATTTGTAAGCATATTTCAGTATCTTGATATTAATGAAATGAAGTCTTATTTCTACTGCATATTAGTATTTATGGTTATATCTGTAATTTGTTGCATTCCTGTTTAAGTTTGAATCAATTAAGCTTTGTAACATAGTACTAGTTGCATGGTTCTTGTCTCTAAGTTGAGGTGGTTGAGAGATAAGTTATGTGTACACGTAGTAAGGGGTGATCTTCTCAATGGGTTATTCATAGCCCATTTTTAATCTTGAGTAGACCTAAGACCAACCCCTTGGAATTCACCAATTAACAAAACTATAATCGACATGTCAACTCAAAATAAAATCACCCCATAATTTATGTAGAAAAAAACAATAAAAATCACTATTATTATATAGAAGTTTATCAATACCATAAACCACCTATGCATCCAATTGTCTTTTAATAGCTAAAATGTGCACTAGTTGATGCAAAGGCACTTCTTTTTCAATTATATGTTTGATAATATACATGTCTTTTAGATCTTCCATTTCAATATTGGTCGAATCATGTTCTCTTATCTTTACCCTATATTCAAATATATCATATAATTAGCAATAGGTATGGAAAATGAAAGTAAGAATGGTGTTGAGTGAAGTGGCCAGGGAAACACTGAATGACTCTATAATATTCCCATGGCCACTAGCTAAGATTCTAATTTATATTAATAATGAGTCATTTTTATGTGTGGGTCTCATTAAAGTAGTTGAGGTTTAAGGTTTGGACTTTGAGCAAAGTTTTGTTCCATCGTATCAAAATAAAATACTACATTTAAACAATAATAAAAAATATACTATTTTAATTTATATCACTAAACCAATTATATAATTTTATAAAAAAGACAAATGTTTTTAACCACTATAACTTTAAACATAAAGCCTGACTTTAAATGAAAAATTGTTTATCAAGAAGATTGAATATGGACAACACCAACCTTAGTCATGCTTGTCCTCATTCGATTCTCTGTGAATAGGCCAGAAATGCAGCTCTCTCCTAGATTTTTTTTAAAAAGAGAGAGTATAGATCGGAGAAAAAAAATGTAAAATAGATTTGAAGGGTTTTTAATTTGTTTCTCTAACATGTGACAATCTGGAAGTATGCATGGCATACCTCGATGGTTGTGAAAGGTCAAAATCACCTCAAATAGAGATGTATATATGTTTTTATAATATTTTTATAATTTTAAAAACAAGTTTGTATACTTATTTATTATTTAAAATTAACATATGATAATAGCAACATAAAAAAATATAATAACTAAATCATCATTATAATTATTTATGGTTTTGCTTTTAAATGGGTATAAAAATATTATATTAGCATATGATAATAGCAACATTAAAAATAAACATGACAAACTAAATTAACATTATAATATGTCATGTGTTAAAATATAAAATGTACCGAAATATTTTTTTGTAAGCTGGGGCGGGACTTTGTGATTTACATGTCCATTATGTACCCCTCTACGGGGGAGGGGTAGCCCAAGATTTGAACACAAGACTTCCGGTTCGGTGAGACTTGCCGCTTGAGCTACCCCATGTGGACAAATGTACCGAAATAATTTAAACTTTATTAAAATTATATATATATATATATATATATATATATATAATTTAATTTAATAAAATAATAATTTTGGTAAAAATAATTGTTAATGGGCAAGTCTTGTTATATTTTTCATTTAAATTTAATTTGAGTATGTGATGTGTTGAATTCATAATGAATATTAACTTTATAAATGTTTTTTTTGAGAACTAAAAGATATATATTCCTCATATGAAGTATAAAGAGATTATTTTAAAGCAAAAAAATTAGCATAATTTTATAGGGATTGGACAATATTGCTCTACTATCTTTTTCTCAATTGCAGATTTTAGAATATTTTGGAAATCTGATGTATAGGAGTGAAATCAATTATTTGACTTTGCTCCTATTCATTAGAATTCCTAAATATTCTATTATGAGATTGGACAACATTGCTCGAACCATCTTTATCTCAATTGCAGATTTCCAGATTTTAGAATATTTTGGAAATCTGATGCATAAAAGTGAAATCAACTATTTGACTTTGCTACTATCTACCAGAAACAGTGATAAACCCATCATTTGAGATTGAAGAGCAAATATCCCACTTCTCAAATTTATACAGTGACCCTACCAGTTGTGGGTCAAGTGGGCAACCATGAAACTCTTAAATGATGTACAGATTTGGGAAACTGCACAATGTAATAAGGACTAGTTAAGTAATTAGTGGGTCTAGGGATGGAATTTGAAGAGCAAATTTACTCGTGATTATATAGTTAAAAAAATATTTTTTTTATTAGTTAACATTTTTTCTATTAACATAATTGAAACTAGTACTAAAATTGTAGATATTTTCAAATTTGAAAAGTGTTTCAGATTTGAAATTCATATCTTACATTAACAGTCAACCAACCAACAAAAAAAAGTAGTTTTCCGATTCAAAGACAGAAGTGCAAAGTTCAATTCTCAGAGGGTCGTCCGTGAGAAAACTAACCAGAGCCCCTCAAAAGCAAGGAATATGGCGGAGGTGCAAAGTTCGATTCTCACAAAGTCGTTCGTGAATTAAATATTTGTGCTGATTCGACACCGACCAAACAAAGTTAAGACTCAGACGGAGACCATTCATTGAACCGTACACGAACCGGAGACTAAATGCCAAAAGGTTCCCTGCTTTCTGCGCTCTTTCCCGACACCACTGCGCGCAGAAATTCCTACCAATTAGTGAACATAATTTTTTTAAAAACTCACGGAATTTGTTATACGACGAATCGCGATTCCCTATATTTATTTGCAAAGGCATTTGAATTTTGATTCAGTCCACATCAAAACCCTACGATAGAGACTACTCAGTGGCAACCACCAAAAATCATTGATTGATCATTGATCGTGATTGGGATGATAATCATTGCGATATTATTTATTAATTTAATTATATTAATAAATTAATATTTTTTTAATGAAAGATAGTATAATCAAGTCATTTCGTTATATATTTAATTTTTGTAATAAAAGAAGAAAAATGTATTTTATAATCATGGTAGAGGTAGAGCACTAATTTCTATAATAATGTTGCATACATTATTTAATATAATATAACTGTGTAACTTTTATATTTATAATATAAAATATAATGGGTAACCATTATATTTAAAATATAATATATTTAAGAAAATTATAATGTAAAAATAATCAATATCAAAATTTTATATCTATATATACTGGGGAAAATTTGATAAGAAAATTCAAAGTACATATTTCATAAATGGTACTCAGCGTAATATTTTTATCAAGATAAAAAAAAGGAAATTTCACAAGGAACTATTAACATATATCTTTACATTTTATAGATGATATTTGAGATAAATTTATTAGTTGTAATCACATTGTTCAATTTGAAAGGTGTGTAATAGAGATAGTTATTTTAGGAATAAGTTGTAATTTTCTATATGAAGTTTAAAGCTTTTTCATTTATTACGACTATTATCATAGGACTTTTGATGTCTTCTTATCCAAGTTTAGTTGTTGGGATCATGGAGCATGTTAGATTAACATTAAATATAGTTGTGGTGTGTGAGTTTATCAAACAGTGTCTCTCAAGTAAGTTGGAAATAATTTGACACATCCCTAAGGTGGAGGGAAATTCAACATGAAGTAATGTGTGACACACACTCATAGGCACATATATGTATGTATATATGTAGATTTAGGATTGTAAAGTCCCATAAAAGAGGTAGAAAGGAGTTGAACGTTTTATGTCATTGTTGTTAATTAAAAAAAATTTATTTAAATATTGAAATGTGACATATGCGTTAAAGCATTTTGATTTTAATTTTCTTATATCCCTACATTCAGTTAGACATGGTACCATTATCTTTCTAATTAATTTTTCCTAGAAACCTAAAAGAAATTTAATATACTCAAGATGAAATGATAACACCCAATTTTATATTTCAACACCCCATTAAATATTTATCATGTTCTAAATTTATCTTTCACACCTATATTTTTTATCTTTGATGTATAAAGGAAATTGGTTGTATTAGTTACAATATGGCATGGATACAAAACTTAGGGGATTATCATTCTCACAAAGAGTTTTTTTTTAACTAAAACCATGAATTTGTATTATATTAAAACATTGTGTTGAGGTCACATCAATTCCACTAGAGATACGTATATGACAAATTCTAATACAAATATGGACAATAGGACAAAAGAGGAAATTTCGCTACCATCCTTTTTATACCTAGACTATGTCTACTTAAAAGGAGTATGACCTATACATTGGTCCATTTATATATTCTTCAGAATACTCCTAAGATCCAACAATATTTGTAGATCATACACAATAACAATTTTATGTATCCTCCTCTTCAGAGGGAGGCTCAAATTTCTAAGAAAAATTAGAAAGATTCAAATATATGGAATATACCTGGAGTTGTGACAGATGGAGTTACCCAAAGTAGAAGGATAACCCAGATTTATATTTTGATTCATATCCTCAATCTGAGTTTATAGGCTGCCCATCTCATCCTCCATTTCACTAATTTTGATCTTCACCTCAAAAATTTGGTCAATCGTGAAAGTGAGGGAGGCTACTAGTTGATTGTAGTTGATTTTCATCTACATAAGTTCACTCTCTAGAACTTGTGTATATCTTGTAGCTCAAGTGGCATATTCTTCTTCCTTAATCTTTTGAACATGGTTGTCAAAGTGCAACCCTAATTTGAGATAAACTCTGCTTCTCTATAGCCGAAAGTTTGGTGAAGTCCACTCCCTACGAGATTAAAAAAAAATGTCTGAAATTTCAATACCAGAGACAAAGAAATGAAAGGAGAAGTAGACTAAAAATGTGATGATGCGTCCCTTCTCGAATCACATAGAGAATTTAAAGACCCACTCAACGCCAAGCCACCCTTTGAACCCACACCAAACAAACATTCTAAACAACATCAATTCTCTTGGAGGAGCCTCAAAGGATAAGGTGAATGAGTCACCTAAATGCAGATGCAAACTACACCAAATGTTTCCGCATAGCAAATCCAACCTAGATTAACATAGAAATTATAAGGCTTTCTCGAAGGAATATAAAATCTCCTGATGAAATTAATCAAACATCATGAGGAGGCTCTCTCATGCCACAGATGGTACATTTCATCCTCAATGAACTAGATAGGTAATGAATCCAAATCACAAAAACTCCACATACCTCGGCTCACCGCAACAATACACCCCCAACTCTCTTTTATAATCAATGACACCAGAATTAGCATCAAGATCCTGTCATTACACATCGGAGGGTCAGGATGGAAGCATGCCAAAGAGTTTTCCCTCGAGCAACAATGTCAAAAGGCTAAGCAAAAATGAGTGATCATCATAACCCCATGACTACCACCAAAGGAACAAACTTTTTACTTTGAGAAAAGAACATGAATATCTCCAGAAGCCGGTACAAGTTATCCATAAGAGCCTTGTTGTTGAGTGCCTAAGACATTCATCCACTTCCCATCAAATGTGAGGTAAAATAGAAATACAAGTTGTAAGGGGATATAACTAAGGAATAAGGTCTTGACTCATTATCATGTTGAATCACAAGAAGACTTACCCTGGTTAGAGTTTTTCCTTGTGTGGCTAACTCATCATATTTCATATTGTTGGATATTAGAACATCTAGCATGAAGAGAATAAATACCTTTATGGATGGGACTTATATTTTTCTTAAGATTGATTTCCTCGAAGTCTCGAGGGTAAGATCCTACAATGAAGTGTTGAAGGATGATCATGCTCCTAGGACAATTAAATTTTCTATTCCTTTCATGAATTCCAAACTAAGCCCTTGAAATAATGTGTATGCCTTTACTTGGTTGTTAGAATCTAGTCCCAATCCCCAAGTATAAGCCTATTCATATTTATCTCCACCATCTCCAACCTCCCCGCACTTGCCACCCCTAGATTTTTCTTAGAAGCTCCATTAAAAGAGAGTTAACTCATTTGCGAGGAAATCCATTTCTTAAATTCCTCCAGTGGATCCTTAACTACTACTAAGCGCCATTTAACTTTCCAATTCCAAGGGGTGTAAATTTTAGGCATTTTAATATTTGTCAATTTTAGCATTGAAGGAGTCCCTCAATGATGACAAGATAGACTTGATAGTTTTATTTTGATATATTTTTTCCTCCTGAAGAATAACTTTGTTTCATGTCAACCGAATCTTCCAACAAATTAATTGTGGGAGGAAATTATAGACTCTTCTAAATACTGACTTCCCATTAAAATTACCTAAGGAGCATCTTTCCCAATATCTAAGGAGACCATGAATGTTGAGAGGCTGATTGACTCTATGATTGAGATTATGCAAGGTCAAATGCCACATATGCTTGGAAAAGGGGTAGTGTAATAATAAGTGATTAATATTTTCCTTAGATGACTTGTAGAGCTCACACCTCGAGCGGATCACTATTCCCCTTTTGATAATATTTTCTAAGTTAATATTTTTTTGTAAGCTATAGTCTAGCAAAAAATGTTGATTTTTAGAAGAGCATTTGGATGCCATATTTTGAGCCAAATTTTTCCCTTTGGAGGTATGTCATTAGGGAAAATTAGTGAATCATATCCATATTTAATTAAGTGATTAGATAGGTCGCACCCCACTCATCTTCATCTAAGTAGTGAAGGGGAATACATCTAGAGAGGAGGGAAACCAAATCATTTTTAAGAGAAATGAGGAAGGAAGGGATACCATGGAAATTCAAACCGATCCACAATCCATCTTGAGACTAGTTTGAAATATCCCACATAGTATGTTTCCCCTAGGAGACAAGCCACTCACTAAGAGGGAGAAGGAATTGATGATGTTCCAACAAAGGATGCCCCATTATTCCATCAAACTAAATATTGATCATATTTTCATTTCCAGGGATCCATGTGAGCTTGGAGACAATTAACAAGATTAAAGCCAAGATCAACCTGAAAATTTGAGATCCATCTTTAATGGGAAGGGGATTAAAAATGAGCAATTTTTTGTTCCCACTCAGATATTTACCTTAAATGACCTATTTCCACCAACTAGTTGAACCAAAAACTAGCCACCAGGCTAGCTTGGTCCCAAGTGTAAGATTCATGAGAGTGGGTTCTCTTATTCCCATCCCTCCCAAATATTTTGGGGTGTGCACTATTTTCCAATTAATCAAATGAAATTTCTTGGAATTATACTTCTTCCCTTGCCATAAGAACTTTTAGATTTATTGATTCATAAAAGAGTGAATCCCTATAGGACACAATAGGGATGAAAATTGATAAAAGGGGGGAGAAAAAAGGACATATTTTACTAGAATAAGACAACCCAAAGAGTTGAGCCAATTCACATCCCATTGTTTGAATTTCAAGTTGAACTTGTCTAGAATAGATTGTCATGAAGGATGTCGATAACATTTTAAACATATAGGCATTCCTACCTAATTGAAGTTGGTCCATGAGTCATTCCCTGATATACCCAATTTCTATATGATAATACCTTGAATTGAAAAATTGATATTCCATCCATATAGGTGAATTATCCTCTCATTATTTAGCCTACCCGATGTTGCATTAAATTCATTAATAACTAATATGAATCTGGAAGCAATTACAGTGGAAGCTCCTCCTAAAACAATATGTCATTAGAAAAATTGCAAGTGATTTATATTTTTATTCCCTCATATGAAATGGATTCCTAGAAGAGAATTTGTATGTCTTTGATAATCTATTTTCTTACTTAGAGATTATACCATAAGGATATAAATAAAGGAGGAGAGTGGGAACCCTTACCTTAAACCTTGTTTGGCCTTAAGAAATCAGTGGGACGACTATTCACCAAATGGGAGATCCATGAAGATGATATACAAGCATAAATCCAAGAGATACATTTCTCACTAAAGCCAAAAATTTTAAGGATGTTGAATAGGAAGGAGTGTTTGACTGGGTCAAATGCATTAGTTATGTCAAGCTTGATGGCCATTCCATTTTTCTACTCTTATTTTATTAGAGTGAATTGCTTCTTAGACTAGGACAATATTGTCCATTATCTGTGTTTTTACAATGAAATCCCTTTGCTTGTCAAAAATAAGTTGAGTTATGAGAGGCTTTAATTTGTAGGAAATAATTTTTGAAATAAACTTTACCTAAGGAAATAGGATGAAATGTGGAAAAAGTAGATACAACTTTTTGGGGATTAAATAAAAAAGGAGGATTTGATGCAACCACCCATTCATCCAGATTTAAGGACAAGTACAACATTATGCAAATATCAAACATGATAAAATTCCAACACTTTTGATAAAAGTGGCCCGTGAATCCATCTAAGTCTGGAGCTTTGTCAGGATCAAATCACCACATAACATTGTGAATCTCCTTCTTAGTGATACCCTTCATCAATTCCTCATTTCCCTCTTTTTTAATTATCATTGGAATGTGCTCCAACATCACTTGCCCATCTTGGGGGTAGCTTCTCCTTGCTCTTAGTAGAGAGCCTCAAAGTGCTAAAGGGATGCATCTTTGATCTTCTTGAAGGACTATAGAGAGGTCCCATTAACCTTAATGATTTTTATGTAGAAATTTTGAATAATATAACACTTATTCACAGAGATTATCCTGATTATACACTATTTGCGGAATGCATGCATAATACATAACCTCCTCTACGTTGATCATCAATTTTACGGAATTAAAAACAATGAAACATCAATTGCATGCGCACATTAACACAGTATGTACTGGGGAAAGCATACAACTGAAAACCCCCAACTATCTGTATATTATAATGATAGAGAACATGTAACAATACATAGTACAATACTCCTCACAAGTACTCAGTACTATCTCCACCTGCTACACACAAACTAGCTCAGATCTGAATCAAGTCACAGGTTCAAATCTCCTCCGCTGTTTGCCTGCCTCTACTGCGCAATCCAATGTGAGAATAGGAATGGATCCAAGTTCGAATTCCCTTGGCTTGTACTACGCAATCCTCATTGGAAATCTCAATCAATGATTGTGCAAATCTCATGCACAGCTATAGTCACAACTGATAGTAGTCTCCACCTCTAACGCCTGTCTCGACTAAACTCTCCATGCATTGAGTTAACTGATGTATTCTTTAGTTGATTTATGAGTTAATAGTTAGTGAATTAATTAATAATTAATTCACATCACTCATCACTAATGTATTTGACAGTTAGACCAAATACAACTAGTTCAACTAAGTCAAACTGAACACAACTCCATCAACTCCTCAATCAACTCCACCAAGCTCAATCACTTGAGTTCTAACTGAACTCCTCACAAGTACTTAGTACTATCTCTACCTGCTACACACAAACTAGCTCAGATTTGAATCAAGTCACAGGTTCAAATCTCCTCCGCTGTTTGCCTGCCTCTACTGTGCAATCCAATGTGAGAATAGGAATGGATCCAAGTTCGAATTCCCTTGGCTTGTACTACGCAATCCTCATTGGAAATCTCAATCAATGATTGTGCAAATCTCATGCACAACTATAGTCACAATTGATAGTAGTCTCCACTTCTAACACCTGTCTCCACTGAACTGTCCATGCACTGAGTTAACTGATGTATTCTTTGGTTGATTTATGAGTTAATAATTAGTGAATTAATTAATAATTAATTCACATCACTCATCATTAGTGTATTTGACAGTTAGACTAAATACAACTAGTTCAACTAAGTCAAACTGAACACAACTCCATCAACTCCTCAATCAACTCCACCAAACTCAATCACTTGAGTTCTAACTGAAGTCCATCATGCAATAGCTCAACTGACCCATAAGAAAAGCGTATTTCCTTCTTGCAGTTGCATGTGCCACATCCGTAGCTTGAACTGAAGTGCTCCAAGAGGATAAGATAATGTTTATAGTCCAAATATTATTAAGAGCTAATAATATTCGACTGTTCTATTTTTAGACTGGCAGTCTACAAATAGACTCCGCCCATATGTCTAAAAATAGAAGTCCATCTATTTTTACCAACATGACCAATCATCCACAAATAGCATCCTGCAACTCATAGGCCATGATCCATATGTCTAAAAATAGACAGTCTAAAAATAGACTTTGCGCCAAAAATAGCCTGCGGGCCCACTTAGTGAAGGCGACTTCTTTTCACTAAGCTCCATCATCTTGTTGCATTTTCAACATTTTACATTGATATTCCATTCTCTCATTTTTTCCTATTTGTGGAAAAACGTAGCATTCCTATTCCCATATTTTAACCATAAACTTGTTGAATTTAGTCTCCATAGTTCCTCCTCTTACTTCAAGGCTTTGTGCAACCTAGCACTTTCTTCTCTTTATTGATAAAGAAGGTTTGAGGTGACTAGATCCATTTCCCCCGAAAAATAATCTAGATTGTCCTTATGCAATTGTACCATCCTATTTTTATTTTTATTTTTGTCAATCAAAGGATTTTGTTAAGTCATCAAAATATTATAGTATTCTTGTCCAAAATTCAGTGTTCTTCCAACCTCACTCCGACCAGATTTGTTGGCCAAAAGAAAAACACAAAATTTGTTTAAAAAATGACAATTTTTTTTTTTTAAACTGAGAACCAGAAAGACCAATATGCCTAAAAGACTCATAAGATAAAAACACAACCCACAAACATCAATGAATAGGAGGATGGTCTAGACCATTACTTGGAGGATTCAGAAGCCTAAGTTCCCCATGAACATGAAATTGGACGTGTGCCAGATGCCCCTCTAGATTTTCCATATGCTCAGATGGTCACCTTTGGCCTCGATGTAGTGACATTAAACGATTCTGCATGTTTCATTTATTGTGTTGAAAGCCGTTCATGAAATTTATAATTTCATTGTGATCATCATGCCTATTTTGACTCAACTATTCTAGGAGTGTTGTGATTTGCTGCAATTGAGCTTCCAAGGTGTCTAAGGAGGCAAGAAAAAAGAAACAACTAGGCCACTGATCAGGATTGTGGGCCACCAACTCAACAAGCTCTGCATCCTAGACACCTTCTCCCTTCACTGCCATGGCTTCTCTTCTATGTTCTACCCCCTACCCTTGCGATCATATCCCTCACCTTGCTCTACCCCTCTGTGTAAACATCTTCATTGCCCCTCGAGTTTTTTGTTCCCAGTACCAAGCTTCCTTTGATGCACCATGAACCAAATACTCCACCAACCCCCAACACCCATCTGTAGAATTCCAAGACTACCAGAGTCACACTTATTTTGTGGACAACCACCTCCAACAAGGTCTGTCTCCAAAACTTACTACATTACTATCACCAAAATACCGTACTAACTGCTCTTAAACAATTTTTCCACTAGCCCCAATAGCTTGACTCCCAAAAGAGAGTTGGGGTTCTCGAAACCCCGAGGACACCTCACCGACCCCAATTTTCCATGACCAGAGGAGAAGACCTCATCCTTCAACCTAGTTTTGTGCGAAACTTCTCCCAACAATAACCATTATGCAGAGATGAACCACCAAAAAAAATATGGGAACAATGCACCGAGTATTGCACCCTCCTCTAATGTTGGTCTCAATTAGATAACCTTGAGGTCTCAGGTAAGCCTCCCACTTTAAAGTTTCTAAGACTAAATCCCAAACAAAAAAAGCTAACCCACAAACACCACTACAATAGGTCTGGCATGCTCGTATGCCAAAAACATCCTTAATAAGGAATTGTAAAGCCCATAGGCCAACACAATTATTAAACACCTCCCCCTAAACACAATAAAAAATCATGCTATTGAAGTTGAGATACTCATTTTGCAGACTTAGTAAGGTGCCCAAATCTGAACACTAGGTCTATGTCTCTACACCCATAAACTAGGTACGTGATCTCCTCTCATGCATCTCGCTATCCCCTTCAGAGCGTAGCCTCCAGCTAAATTCCTCTCCAAGGTCCCAAACTTGACGTTGATAGCCTCCAACAATGCGCTAAGGAAATCCTCTCTTATAAACAAAAACATGTATCACTAAGAGCCACAGTCGAAGAATTTTGCATAGGTTAGTGACTTGCACAAACACTTCGTTCTCTTTGCCACCTTCACAACAACCCATGCCCAAACTCACTAACAACATCAATTCACTTACCCTCACACATATAAAATTAACACATTCCATTACCAAAACATCCATGCTATGAATGCATGTGTAGCACATGCCACTTGTACCATGGTTCAACTCTCAAGGAGGAGGCGAGGCATGTCGTCATTCCCCTCATAAATCCATTCATCCAACCCCATCGGGGTGTACCATTATGTTTTTTATTGCAACCTTCTTTAACCCATTTTTTCAATGTTAATGTGGTGTTTTTAATTTTTTTCTCCTAAATATAAATTGGGGAATTGTTGATGTTCATTTTATGCACTCTAGTCGATAAGAAGGAAGTGATCTGGACCAAGGCTATTCACACAACCCAAGCCATTTGGAGTAGTCACCCCTGATGGGTTTAAAGGCTTCGTTAGCCTTTCTCCTCTTCCTCTCATGAAAAGGAGAAGATAAGAGAATTCCACAATTATACTAAAATTATGCTCTATAAATGCAATAGAATATAAACAATGAAATGCAACTATTAATTAATCTAAATAAACACTACATTTTGCTACCACAACCAATGTATATATACATTATATACAAAGAATAAGATGGACACAAACTCATGTAACTGGCAAGATATATGGATGAATATTCTGAATTATATCAAGAATCAAGTATAATAAGGATTCTAACTAACAATGCAATGACTAGTTTAAAATGATAACGATTCCTAAATTATGCTAAAGTGAAGATGAAAAACCACAACAATGCAAGCCTTCAACTTCTATAAATGAAATCAAATCATAATAGATTCATTTATATATTGATACATTAAGAAATGTCATCATATGCAAGTACTATTACCTTAGTTGAAAAGGAGAATTGTAATGACCTATGAAGTTTGAAAGATACTCCACTAATCTGTTCATGAATCAAATCAATCAATAAATCATGGAGCAAAATAACACATCGGAAATAATTACAGTTAAAATTTCAACTCAATTTAAATAGAATGACATCCTTTACAATGAAAATCCAGGAATCAAATCACGAGGACTCTAATTGCAGTAATGCCCAAGATCAATATCTTTCTTAGAATTCAAATTACTAAAGAATGATACAATTGATATAAACCATGAGTTAACAATATTTCAAGGAAATGCAAGATAGTCTACTATCCATCTATAGAATCAAATCATCAAACGAAAATAGATAACCTTCACAAAACTTTCAGAGATAAAACTACAAAAAAAATTCGAGAAGATAACATTAAAATGATCATGGAAACAAAATTATGAGCTTATATTAATCGAGTAAAATCAGAAAAACACTTTCTTACAAACAATCTCTATAATAATTCATATACAACATTTCCTTTCCTCCTTATGGGTGCACTGCCTACACTAAAGATTGATCCCCTTATTCATTCAATAAGGTTTCTATAATTACAATTATCAAGGAGATATATCTAAATCCCCTTCAAATCTCCCTTCTAAAACTAAAAATTTCTAATGATCATTTCACATGATTTCCTGTGATAAATTTTGAACCCAAAATTAAATTATTGGCACCAAACAAAACGGTGGGGTCATGCAGCTAAAAAATTAGCTCTAGAAGAACCACGATTTTCTCGTAAATGGTGCATTAGATCACAAAAATTCTTATGCGTTGGCTAATTGGGCTCGTTTTGAGAAAAACCCATGTTTTGGATTCTTTAGATTCACCTCCTTTGGATCAGAAACTAAGCCCAAAATTGATCACCTCGTTGTAATGTTTCCCTTGTTCTTTTTTTTTAGAACGAAAAAGCACAATTGTATTATATTGAGACAATATAAAGGTATCAGATAGTACATCATCAAGCTTTAAGAAGCTGGAAAATCTTAGACTTAAAAACAAAAACTAGAGGATGAGTCCCTCCATAATGGAAGCGATTTGAGCTAAGCCACATACAAAACAGATACAAGTCTTTTATGCATCATATGCGAAATTCTGAGTTGTAACTTTCAGATATTGTTGGACATTCATATACCATATATATATGGACATTCATATACCATCATATGTTTCCCTAGTTCTTTATTGCTGCATGTTACCAATTCCATCTCAAACCAAATCATGTTACACAGGCAACGATATTCCATTAAAAGAAAAAGAAAAAATCAGATCATAAAGCAACCACAAGATCTCTGACTTTACAGAAATGAATATAATTATCTCTCTCGTGTTCATAGGTTTTGTAGCGAGGTTGGAAGGTTCTGCAAAACAATGAACGGGTAGCGCTCTAGGCCAGTAATCCAATCTTTGTAAACCCTCAAAATATCCCGTAAACACACCTGATTACTGGATTTAGATTTGAAATGGGTGAGAATGATGGATTGGATCATAAGAATCCCAAGAAAATGACTGGAATTTGCGCTTGAAATTCAATGCGTTTAACGTAGTTTTGCCCTAGTTTTGCCCATCAAGGATAAAGATCAAACATTTATCAGACATTTATTTGACGTATGGCTTATAGGAGTAGTCTTTAACGCGACTTTTTGAAAGCCTTTCCGGCGATTTTTTCCGGTGAAAATCCGGCAATAATTTATTGGAATCCAAGTTTGATAGCTAATTTCTGCACAATGAAACCATCCCAGGGGTTTTTCAGGGTGCTGAATCCGAATATGCAGTTAAAAAACCATTTTAACTGCAACAAATCATGATTTCATCTCAATTTCTTCCACCGGATTCCGTCACCGGAATCTCAAAAAGTCGCATTATAGACAACTCCATGGCTTATATAGTGAAGTGTTTTAATGTATCATCGAAATGCGGTGCTAGGCCTTGGTTGTATGTTGGTTAGGCGGCATGGTGCAACGGACATATGGTTCAATGCTTGGGTTGGGGTTTGAATTATTTATTATTATTATTATTATTTCAATTTGCATTTTAACTACGTGTATATCATAATATTTTTACAATTATATTTAAAAATAAAAATTTAATTAATATATTATAATAATAGATCACAGTAATGAAATTAAAATAATATGTTACATATGCATATAATGCAATTACTTAAATGAATGAGTATATATATATATGAAATCAAACCAAACAGCCAAGGTGATACTTGTAGAGACCATAATGAAATAGATGATGGAATGTCGAGAATCGAAAAGCTAAAAGCCATAGAAAGATAATCAATATATTTGGACTCACACATTATTAAAGTGAAATATAAGGATTGACATAAGGGTTAGCATGATGGTTTGTAAAATCATCCTATTAGCATTATAAACTTAAACTAGGGTTGCTATAGAATCTATGATTCTGTAGTGGCCCTTAAACTTTAATATTTTCCTGCCATTAAGAGTGTTGATAGATTAAAATTGATCATAAAAGTTTAAGGAAATAACCCTTACATCACCAACGAGTAAAAAAGTAAGGCATGTGATGTAACACCCACCAAAATAAAACATCAAATTCATAAAAAATCATTGGCATAGAAATAAAATCGATCATTAAAAGGTAATAATGCAAAGGTCAAAGAAATACCAATCCAATCAAATCAAAACAAATGAAAGGAATAACAAAAATTTCTAGGAAGGGGCCCCTTCAGTTTGAGCCAAAATGTAGGGGTGTTGTTGGCGGGCCAACAAATAGTGACTGACTGGGTGAACCCATTATCTCTGGTTTAACTATTTAAAACCCATAGAAATCAAGGATCTATGATAAGATGGTGTGTTATGCTCATGCTCAAATAAACCAAAAAGTTCCATCTATGATTTGTATAAAGAAAACTTAGAAATTTGCAACATGCCAAAATCATTTCCACCATAATTCAAAAACCAGATAAAATATAAACCAATAAGTAAACTTTATTGATAATGAGTTCAAGGAAAGTCAAATACAGCCAAGTAAATCATAGTGTAAGATTAACTTTAATACCACAAGCATGGCCAATTCTTCTAGCAGGCATTTATAGACTCGCCAGGGATACCATTTAACCCAATGATGTGCGTGTATCCCATCTATTAGATATAGATTTAAAGTTTTGAAGAATATTTACTTTTCTTTTATTTTACTTTGAAATTAACTGAAGGCCCCTATCCTAGCTTGGTCACCAGCTAATGACAATTCCATTCATAATAATTAACAAGAGTGAACAAGCCAACTTGTGATGAGACTTTTTGTCTTTCAGTTTTGAAATTGAAATCCATTACCCTAGCTTGGTGACTAGTAGAGGTAATGTCACTCTTGTTAGGACCCACGATCATGGTAGGTCAGCTTGTAATGAGACCTCATATCTCTCAATTAATCCCTTTATATTAAAATGCACCCTGATTAACATTAACCCTTAATGGATTACTTAGTACATGGGGAGGAAAATCTACTTGTTGGGCATGGAATCCCCCCACGACATGTTTTGGGGCTCAAAGCCCAAGTTTTGAGATGATATTTTTGTAAACCTCCGCGAATTTTCGGTGTGAAATGTATGTTAGAGTCATAGGGTTGTCTGCCCTAGTTTTGAATGTAATGTCGGCCTACCCATGGTCCGCGAACCATGGGATTGTATAAATAGAGCGAAGCTCTAAGTGTAAAAGATAGGGAAGTTAGAGCGAAGTATGAGATAGAAGCATAGAGCAAGTGTCTAAGTGTGTCTTGGGTCGTACAGTAGGAATAGGCTCTGCAGCTGAGTGCACAGAGGTCCAGTAGAGCCTACAGCTGAGTGCGCAGGGTGGAATAGAGTCTGTAACCGAAGGAAGAGAATAATAAAGAGAAGATTTATCTGAATTCTGTGTATCTATTCTTGAGTTATTACATGTTTGATATCAATTTCTAATGTACTATTTATTTACTGCGCGCACTTGTATGAATGATTTATATTGCTAAGTATACTTTACACATGCAAGTAATCTAAGTTAATAAACTAATATCGGGTTACTAGTAAGGATTTGGGTAATAACACTGTTCGGGCCCTGAGTAGGGCTATGCGAAGGCAGCATCGCAGGCTGCGGGGAACAGGTAAGTGCATGTAGCGACGTGTGCGTCGCGGACCACTAGAACCCATCAGACATCCCCAGGTGCGGAAACCTGGTTCTAGCACCATCCCATACTACTTCGGGTGAGACCTTAGTGCGGGCTCTGCAGAAATTTTGAATAATAAACACTTATTCACAGAGATTATCCTGATTATACAATATTGCAGAATACATGCATAATACATAACCTCCTCTACGTTGATCATCAATTTAGCAGCATCAAAAACAATGAAACATCAATCGCATGCGCACATTAACACAGTATGTAACCCGGGGAAAGCATACAACTGAAAACCCCACACTATCTGTATATTATAATGATTGAGAACATGTAACAATACATAGTACAATACTCCTCACAAGTACTCAGTACTATCTCCACCTATTACACACAAACTATCTCAGATCTGAATCAATCACAGGTTCAAATCTCCTCCGCTATCTGCCTGCCTCCACTGCGCAATCCTGCATGAGAACGAATGATGAATGGTTGATCCAAACTCATATTTCCTTGGCTGAACCATGCAATCCTCATTGGCATTACTCAATCCATGCATGTGCAAAATCTCATGCACAACTATAGTCACAATTGATAGCAATCTCGACGTCTAACACCTGTCTCCACTGAACTGTCCATGCACTGATTTAACTGATGTATTCTTTAGTTGCTTTATGAGTTAATAATTAGTGAATTAATGAACAATTAATTCACATCACTCATCACTAGTGTATTTGCAGTTAGACTAAATACAACTAGTTTAACCAAGTCAAACTGAACACAACTCCATCAACTCCTCAATCAACTCCACCAAACTCAACCACATGAGTTCTAACTGAAGTCCACCATGCAATAGCTCAACTGACCCATAAGAAAAGTGTATTTCCTTCTGACAACTGCATGTGCCACATCTGTAGCTCAAACTGAGGTGTTCCAAGAGGATAAGATAATGTTTATAGTCCAAATATTATTAAGAGCTAATAATATTCGACTTTTCTATTTTTAGCCTGGAAGTCTAAAAATAGACTCCGCCCATATGTCTAAAAATATAAGTCCATCTATTTTTACCAACATGACCAATCATCCATGTTGTGGAGGTAAATCCCCTATGCGGACAGAGGCGATCCCTACTAGTCCAAACAAGGTCTAGCAACAATCAAACAACGCTAACATGCAGGTTCCTAATTACAAATAAAAGACCAATGATGAAGGCCTACCTGGATTCCAACGCTAATACTTGTAGAAGAGTTGATGCTCCCGTTCCTTTGCCCTGGCTGGTCACAATCCTCACGATCCTCATGCACGGACACCTGCACATGCAAAGAACGATACAAACGCAAGCATAAAATCCAGTAGATGTAACTATATATCAGTCAGAAAGGATACAACTCAAATACCATCATAAAGAAAATAAGAGTGGAACCATAATGATAGTCGTCTATTATTAATAAACAAAGAAGAATACAACCATAATTCTGACGTCAAATCCTTCTCAAGAGGGTCCAGCCAGCAAGTCTCTCAAGCACTCACCCTTGAAGGTAGATCTCCCAAGACAAAAACTCTCTCTCACACAAGTTTACACAAGAAAGAAACACTTCACAACCTTCCTTAAGCTCTCTAGCAATCCCACACTTGTCACACCAACTACCTATCAAGCTCACACACTAGCAGCAACACTCCAAGCACTATGAATTCCAAACTAGCAGCTCATGGCAATGGTGGAGGCTTAAATAAGAGAAGGAGTCTCCATGAATGGTGGGAGGATGAGCTTATCTCCAAGGAAGGTGGCTCAAATGACAAAACAGACATGCCAGAGAAGGGAGGGCGACATTTACAAGGCCAACAACCAGGTCTGGAGTCATCTGGAAGGTCGGCTATTAGAACAAACTTGCCCAGACTGGATCATCGCCGGTGCATAACTGCACTGGAGCGCTGACATCGCTGCTGAATAACGAAGAAAGTCATGTCAGCGCGATTAAATATAATCAACAGTCGCGTTGTCTCATGAAATTCGACCAGCGCGAGAATCACGTGTACTTCCGCGCTCGCAGCGCGTTCGGTCTGTTTTGGAGCGCTCAACAGCACGTTTATTTTTACAACAGTTGCGATGATGGCAAAACTTTGGCAAAGTGGGTCATTTGGCAACATTAGAGAGCATGAGCATGGATGAGTTGGACTCATGACACAGTAGGAAGACTGGTAGGAAGACAGCGACAAATTACTGTGTAACAGATGCCCCCTAAAGCATGAAGCCCGAGAGAGTGGGAGGGGTGAAATGCTTTATGAAATCGACTGAATTGGAACACCACCAGGAAGGACCTGCACGCGAGTACAACTGATATCTCTAATAACCAGTACATGTAGTCTAGGCTTGGGCACAGCCATCCAAAAGACATACGAAAGAGGTCTGTGGTATGGATGGATCCACCCAGCTAATGAGACCGTAATGATAGTAAAGGTATGGTCGCAGCCATCCATGAAGACTCAGGTATGGGCGCAGCCATCCATCAATGAGTCATGTAATGATCATAATAATCCACAAAATCGCAACCTGGATCTCAAGAGACAAAATCGAGGGTCTTGCGCTCCATCTCGACCCGAACAAAGTACAAGTTCAAGCATGTGAATATGGGAGTATAAGTCGAACATGCAAGAACATCGTCTGATTACCAGTCAATGATGAAAATTGTTAACAGACGCGAGAGGTACCACCAATAATGACAATGGTCCCCAAGGTACTATAGGTACAATCTATGGTGTGTGAATCAATGAGCTGGCGTCGAACACCCGTAGAATCATTCGATCGGAGGCCAATGATGAAAACCTCGCGTCGAACACGAAGAACCTGCCATTGAGGCATGCAAGCTCCAAGGCACCTGAAGGGAGTCTTTAGGTCAACTACCTGGATAATGAGCTGAAGTCGACAGGAAGTGACCTTGATTGAAGGTGGGCCATAATGTTTCCCACATCATCGACACGAGACAGAGAAGGATAAGATATTTTGTGTGAGGTATCAGAGGGAGGTTGAGTATTCTTGTAGAGGTCAACTTCTCTTGAACATATCGGCGACATGACAATGGACTTGGCAGTATTTGACATTAAATGATCAAGGGTCATGGCGACAAGGAAATGAGAAGATGAGAGGTCAAACAGGATAACCCAAACCCACGGAGGCCAGTGTAAAACAAGATGAGAGGTTCCCACCCAGACACGAATACAGACAAGTGCCATGTTCAAGAGCGACATACTGCCGACACGATAATGATTATGGTTCCATTTTCCCCACCATTTCTGGCGAGTACCCCGATTATTTTTTGATGACAAGCTTGACGGGGATAGCATATGCTTGGAAGGCATCATTTTGACAGAATCCGATGTCATTAAGTTTTAACGAGTCTGACAAAGGAATAACTCGACGTCTTTTCCTGTTTAGAGAGTTTGAAAAGACAGCAGAAAAGTGAACTCCAGGGGAGTCCTTTTTCGTAAAGTTGTGTCTCCCGAGCCCGAAAAAGTGTAAAACGATGCTCGAACAAACCGCCCGACCAATATGATCGAGGAGTACTTTTCGTAAGTAGTGATTTCGACCCGAAAAAGTAGAAAAGCGGTCAGAAGCACGTTGTTTTGTAGCCAATAATGAGTTCGAAACGACAAACCCGGCGATCTTTTTAAGTTTTAAACGCTCGAAAAAAGAGCTTTAAAGGCGACCGCCTCTCACTTCTTTTAACGAGTCGAGAGGGAGACTCGGCTATCTTTTCTTATTTCACATCGAAAAAGAGCTTAAAGACGACGTTTTGGGACCAAGTGTGTATAGAACTGTCGTAATTCCACCAGCACGAGAATCTGCACAAGGAACATCGCACGCGTAAACCTGTTCGAAATAAAATAGACAACATGCATAAAAACATAGTAAAACTATATTGGAACCAAGCATATGGTAAAAACCATCATAAAAAATCCCACATTTATGAAAAATAATATTTAATTTTCAAAATTTACCATAAATAGGGGGTAAACAAAATTTTTACCATTGTTACCATTTGGAGCTTTGGAGAACGACTTGGAGCTGTGAGGTTGACGAGCCAAATTCCGCCCTGTACGCACATCAACCATCCTGCAGTTTGTTCCAGGTAGGTTCATCTTCCTTTACGCTCCATTTTGAAGTGTTTTAGCTGCATTTTAATGGTGGGAAGTGGCGGTTTGGAGGGATTTTTTGAAACTCATTCCGCTCTCGGTCAGCGCAGATTTCCTTATCGGGTCTGCGCTGATCGAAAAAAACTTCCACTAACCACTCCCGGATCAGCACGGAAGAGTGATGTACTTCCGCGCTGACCCGGAAAAAATATCAAAGGGCGCCATGATCAGCGCGACTGTTTTAAAAACAGTCGCGCTGACGCCGCGCAACAAGTTTTTTGACAAATTGAACGTATGAAACTTTATGAACAGGGCCCTAATGAAATTTTTTGATCATGCAGGGTAAAATGGCGTTCGTTTGGCAGGAGCGAGCTCATGATAACGAGGACATAGCGGCATTTGCCGATGCTGGGTGCCGAAATGCATTGCGGGCGTGCGGGTTGTTTAAATTCTTCTTAACTCTGCGCCTGCGAGCACAGCCTGACCTTCTTGAATTCTTGATCAGAGCCTGGAATCCCACTGATGGGAAGTTTGTGATCCGAGGCCGAGACATCGAGTTTGACTACACAGATATCTATTTTTTGACCGGGTTATCACGTCGAGGTGAGATGCCTATTCTGGAGGGGCAGCGACCCGGTGGTGATACTCTAGACATGCTGATGGCCCAGGTGTGCCCACAGGCACGCAAGACACGGAGCGGGAAGGTAGCAATTCCTACGGTGGAGGACATCATCCTTCGAACTATACTCTTCATGGTGACTCGGGCAGCGGGCTCCTTGGCCAATCACGAGGCCTCGAAGGCCCATCTTCGATTGGCTCTCGAATGCTTGAATCCTACCATATTCAACTGGGCAGCGGCAGTAACGACAAGTATGAAGAGACAGCTGACCAACTGCCGTCGTGGTGAGTCGAAGTAGTTTGGCTACGGGTCGATTTTAGTCCCGCTCATGCTGGAGCGGGTACCGGCATTGCAGCTGCAGGATATGGTCGTGGACCCACCTAGAGGCCCTCGAGAGACGAGGGCCACACGATGGGGCCATGTCATGCCACGAGGAGGTGGTGGTCGACCAGTGGCATGGGGAGTATACTTCCGAGAGTGGTTGGAGAGGCAGACTATTTTTGTGGAGGACTGGCCGTATGCTGGCCTAGACTTCTGTGGAGACCCAGACATGCCGCTGCCTGCTGGAGAGTAGTGGGATGATGGTGGTAAGACACTTGATCTCATTTTTTGGATTTTTTATTTTTGTGATGTTTTTGATTTTTCATGTACATGTCTTAACGATGAATGCTATGGGATGCAGATGTAGGACCGACGAGACCCCTCGGCCTGGCCCCAGAGGCGCGGAGGGATGCACAGGGCATTGGAGCTCTGGCCTTGGCTCCTCTAGGAGACGATACGATGGAGACCGTGATAGGGAACCTCGAGGGCTTGCTGTCAGGGATTCCAGATTACCACGGGATAGAGGAGGTCCCCATAGCATCTCAGATCCATACAGTGGGAGTAGAACCTAGGATGCACTGCATTTTGAGGCGGGTGGCACGAACTGCTGCAGATTATAGGGAGCACAACCCACCACAATAGATATCTAGGTCTTTATTTCGTACTGGTGATTTTTTGAGAGACATGTGTCTCATATGTACAGAGAACACAGGCCCTATCTAGACATGCACACTTATTTTTGAGCGCCTTGGTGCGCCACACGATATATATATATATACATATTCCTATGGTTTATTATTGTGCTTTTATGTGCTTGCTTGTATGATGTTTTGATTATAAATTAGGCAAATGTCTATCTAATACATGATTAGCCAATGCATCAGATAATGTGTTTAATCGTCATGGAATATGCTGATATGTGATAAAATCAAAATTCCTTTCCAACAATTTAACACGTAAATAAAACCTTAAAATGTGACGGTCTCCGACGAAATAACGCTCATTGAGCTGATGGACGATAAGTTGAGAGTCCAGGTTAACAACCAATGTACGAATATTGAGATTAACTGCCTTGGCTAATAATTCAATCACAACACTATATTCAGCGACATTGTTTGTAGTACAGCCTAAACACACACCTTGAAGATCTATCAACTCACCATGAGGATCGTAGATCACCCACGCCGCAGAGGACAAATTGCGAGTGCTACGGCAGGCACCATCAGCGAAACCAACATAAGGTGCACCCGACATCTGCACAAGAAGCAAAAACACAATAAGGGGCAATCACGCCTTCACACCAAGCCAAAAACATGAAAATGCACACACACAACACACTTGCTAAAACACATGCATGTATAAATCGAAGTGCATGGAATCATGCATAGTACTTTTTCAAGTACAGCCCATTGCGGGGCTTATCAAGAGGATTACCTTCATAGTCAAGTAGCTCATATGCCCCCTTCTGCAAAACTCTCTTTACAATATAAGGGCCTAGCCACATGGGCTCGAGTTTGCCTACCCCCAGCTTGTCATTTGCTTAGTCGTATAGCAGGACTAGATCTCCCTCAACAAAGGAACGAGGATGGATGGTATGGTCGAAGTGAGTTTTAACTCTCTTCTTTTGTGCTTCTATAGCTAGAGAGGCTAGGCGATGGGTCTCGTCCAGCCGTTCTAGGTAAAGAAGCCATTCCTCTACCAGAGTAGTGTTGGGAAGCAACTCGACGGCTATTTTTAACGAAGGGATTTTGCATTCTATAGGAAGGGTAGCCTCCAGTCCGTAAACTAGTTGAAATGGAGTGAAACCGGTGGCATCCTTCACAGAGGTTCGGTAGGCCCACAAGGTGGGAAACAACATCAGATGCCAATTAGACTTATGCATGTCAACAGTACGTTGAAGCATTGTAACCAAAATCTTGTTAACGGCTTCAACCTGGCCATTGGACTGAGGATAGTATGGGGTCGAACTATCATGTCGTAAGCCTAGTTGGGTTGTCAGTTCGGTCATCATGTGATTACGGAAATGCTTCCCGTGATCCGTGACGATGGCCTGCGGAACTCCGAACCACGTAATAACATGGTTGAACAAAAACTGTGCCGCTGTGTGACCGTCTTCAGTTAATGTGGGCATCGCCTTGGCCCATTTTGTAAAGTAATCGACGGCAACGATAATAAACCCATGCCCCCCGGCCGAGCGAGGCTTACAGGTCGTATAATCAATGCCCCATTTTGCAAAAGGGCCAACGGTGACAACAGGGTGCAGCGGAGCTGGTGGCGCACGCATCTTCCGCTGGTATATCTGGCACGCATGACACGAACGGACAGTAAGAATGCAATCCTTAAAAATGGAGGGCCAGAAATAACCGGCGCGGAGGATTTTTTGAGCTGTGGCATATCCAGACATGTGACCACCATAGGCGCCAGAGTGGCAGTCATTCAGGACTCTCTCAGCTCCTCGAGAGTTAGACATTGGCGGAGGACAAAGTCAACGCCGAGACGGTACAGGGTGTCCCCGATAATACGGTAGGGTTGAGACTGATGACGGATCCATTGCCGAGCATCCTTGGATACAGCGGGGCGAAAAGAGGACGTCTGCAAATATATAATAATATCCCCGTACCAGGGATCGAGGGTGCTGATCAGAAAAAGAGTTTCGTCTGGGATATGATCCTCTGAGTGAGAGGGTGCAGAAGGAGATGGCAAAGAGCAAAGTAACTCAACAAAGACTAGGGACTTCTTAGACTTGGAAGTAGTGAATTCCAAGTCAAACTCTTGGAGGATGATGATCCAATTTGAGTATTTCCCCCCCAGAAACTGACATGACAAAATGTACGTCATCGGGTTGCAATCAGAAATCACGGTCATGGTGCGCAACAAGATATAATGCCAGAAACGTTGGACGGCACAAACAGCAGCCAACGCCAACTTCTCGACGTAAGCGTATCGAGTCTCCGTGTCTAAGAGGTTGCGACTGAGGTAATATATGACGTGCTCAGTGTCATCATCATCGTCTTGCACGAGAACCATGCCGATAGTGGTATCGGTGGCGGCCAGATACAGAGTATAATCGCGACGGTAATTCGGAGGTCGCAATAATGGAGCAGAAACAAGGAGACCCTTGAGACGCTCAAAAGACTCCTGAGCAATAGCATCCCAATGAAAGGGTGTATCTCGTTTCAATAACCATGTAAAACCTTTAGCCGCCTCAGCATAGTTCGGAACGAATCCTCTTAGGAAATTTGCTTAGCCCTGCAAGCTCTGCAACTGCTGTAAAGAAGTAGGGGGAGGAAGATTCAGAATAGCTTCGATTTTGAGGGGATCCAGACAGATGCCCTCTCGGGAGATGATAAACCCGAGTAGTCGGCCTGATTCAACGCAGAAGACATATTTATGAGGATTGAGCCTGATGCAGTAGTGTCGACAGCGGAGAAAGATTTCATGAAGATGGGAAGGATGGTCCTAGCGTTTGACTGAATGAGCTGGAAGATCATCCAGATACGGTTGTACAATGTGACGGATGTCATGAAAAGCATAGGACATTGCACGTTGGAAGGTAGCACTGGCATTATTCAAACCAAAAGGGAGCTTCTTGTAAGCAAAAGTGCCCCAAGGACAGATAAAAGCAGTCTTATGCTCATCAGCGGGCGCAATATTGATCTGGTTATACCCATAAAAACCGTCCATAAATGAATAGATTTCTCTCCTTGCACACTCATCAATGAGCTGATTGATGAAGGGTGTGGGGAAGTTATCCTTAGGACAGGCGCGGTTGATGTCACGGTAATCAACACAGACTCGAATGGTACCCTGCTTTTTGTTCACAGGGACAATATTAGAAACCCAATCCGTAAGTGGAATGGGGTAAATGAAACCAGCCTTGAGAAGCTTTTCAACTTCTGCTTTAATGGCTGCAGCCTTTCGGGGGTGCACGGGGCGTAGACGTTGACGAACAGGCTTAGCACCCGGATACGTAGGTATCTCATGCACCACTATGCTAGGGTCAATGCCGGGCATTTCTTCGTAGGACCAAGCGAAGACATCCCGAAATTCGCGGAAAAGATCGGTGTAGAGCTGAATTTCCTCTGGAGTACAAGTGACTCCAATGTGAATATGCTCGACAATCCCTGGTTTCGCAGAGATGTCGATGGGTTGGGTCTGCGTGATGTTTCCCATATTGCCTTCAGAGGACACTTGATAAACTTGAATAGGTGTTTGAAGGGGCTGAAATGGGATACAAGAAGCAAACCGTTCGAGACAGGCGATCATTTCCTGATGGGCAGGGAGAAACGAGGAACGGTGGTGATGATCAGACCAAGGAGGTTCCTCAAGAGACATGGTCTCTATAATGGCTTCATCGGAAGGAAATATTTCCTTTAATGGATCTGAAGTAGCATCATCTCCAAGCCAAGGGGAATGAACATACGAGTCGGGAACATTGCTCGGAGGAGCAGGTTCGGGAGGGGGAGCTGATGCAGCAACAATTTCAACGTAGTTGAGCTTGGCAGGACTCAATGGCATCATATCGCCCCAAGATTCTATCTGATTAGAGGGAGGGAGGACCCACAGATCAGAGCGCACGGAAATCATATTAATAGGGGCGAGATTAGGAGGCGGGAGGGAAAAGACACCCATCAGGGCGGGATCTTTAAAGAGTCTAGCTCCCACACTCTCACATGATTTGGAGGTATGCTCCACGAAAGGCACGTTCCCTGCAGAAGAGGAGGCGAAGAAGGAGATCTGGTCCACAGTGACAATCTTCCCTTGATGAGGGAAACGAATGACACAGAAAAGAGAGGCAGCCACGGCTTGCATGGCGTGTGTCCAGCTACGTCCGAGGAGGAGGTTGTAGGTAAGATTATCATCGACAACTTCGACCTCCACTTCGACTGTCTTCCCTTCCAAAGAGATGGGCAATCGTTGGAGGATACCATAGGGATGGGACTCTCTTCCGTCAAAGGCTTCCAATGTTGTAGGAGACTGGCTCAGCGTCAGAGAACCAATAGCTTTCCAACAAGCAACAGACATGATGCAAGTTGAAGCACCTTCATCAATGACTGTATGATGAATCGTTTTAGTGTTGATAATGACCTGTATGAGGAAAGCGATTTGGTGAGGCAGTCTCGGAGTATGGCCCTCGAGGTCAAAAGAAATCAGATCCGAGTTAGCTGGGTCTATGCTACTGATGGCCGATAGCAAGGACTTCCTCTGGGAGGGGCAGCTCTGGAGTACTTCTAGAGTGGACATAGCAGACGGAGCCTAAGCTAAGTCCTCAACGATGCTGTAGTGCTAGGCAGCACGAGCATTAGGGTTGTAAGAAGACTTCCGGAGTACACCTTTTGGAGGGGGTTGGATAGGCGTCTCAGTGCTAGGTCTCTCAATGTGGAGTGGACCAGAACTAGACGGAGGAGCGCTGGAGGAGACCTCAGGCTCTTTCCCGGCATGTGACGGATATTCTTTTTCTCGAGTAGTGATGTGGACGGGAATCGTCCCAACCATAAATACTTGAGAGCCAAATGAAGAAGAGGGTTGTGATGGATCTACCACCATTTGAGTTTGCTATGAAGGGAAAGGTTCTTTAAGCACAACAGGAGTCCCAGGAGCACCTTTCAACAATCGACTAACTTCGGACCGCCTGGGGCAGTATTTAGTATAGTGATTCTCGTCACAGATAAGACAAGGATACTTAGGTTTATGTTTGGCTCCTTCCTCGGGTGGAGGTTTAGGGGAGTCCTGTCTGGGCTGTTCGAATTTATTCTTGGCTTTCCCTTTCTTCTTTCCTTTCGAGGATTTATCTGCCATGGTGGACTGGATGGCGTTAACCTCGGAAGTGTTTCCAGAATTAGATTGACCCTGAGAAGTGTTTTCTAGGAGCATTCGATTTTTGCTTCCCAGGGTTCGCGGATGATTTCTTTGAAGATGCGTTTACAGAGCCAATAACACCGTCAACAGATGGCTTTGGTGGAGCTTTGGATGTTCCGGGTCTCGGGGCGTCTGGAAAATAATCATATAGAGTACCTGACTGAGAATAAACTAAGTCGAGATACTGAGCACGCGCGATAGCTTGCTCTTCAGTTACACAAGCTCCCATAGCAATGTCTCGCGCGATCGCAGGGACGAAGGAGGTTGTAAACCAATCGGTTAGGAGCTGATCAGGAATCTAGAACTTGATCAAACGACGATGCCGTATCCATTCATGTATATGATCAGATATATGCATGGCCGTGTCCTGTTTGAGAGACGTAAGGAGATGCGTCCCTGTCTCATACCGAATGGGCAACTGAAAGTGAGTTAGGAATGCCATTGCCAACGAGTTGAAATCTTGAAAGGATCCATGATTCAACTCAATATACCACTTAGCGGCCGAGCTGATGAGAGTCCTTTGGAAAAGGCGGAGCCGAATGGAATCATCAAGCCACAAGTTTGATGAGCACCAAAGGTGATAGGTCATGGCATGGGCTTGAGGGTCCTCGCCAGCTTTGCCATCGAATTTCGGACAATCACAGGGTATCTTGGTTCGAACTGGTGGCCAATATGGATTATGAAGAATGGGATCATTAGTCAATTTGGACACATTTGGTAGTTCCAATGTTGCTAAGAAAGGTAACTGAGGATTGAAGGACATCTGTGGCCGTGGAAAAGGGGTAGTACCAGAGTTCCAACCAGGTGGCGGTTGCCCCCATGGACGTTGTCTGGACGGGCTTTGCCCATAAGGGTTCTGCCCATAGGGATTCTGTCCATAGGGGTTCTGCCCATAAGCAGACAGTTGACTCTGGATCTGCCCCCCAGCACCCCATGGATTAACAACTTGACTCGCAGGCACAACATACTGTTGCTGATAATTCTGATAAGGGGTGAGCTGCATTTGTTGATAATTTTGATAGGGGGCTAACTGAGTTTTCCCCTGGGGTTGCTGGTAACCATACGGTTGCTGAGCTACATACTAAGCCTAGTGACCAGGCTGCGCTTGGTAAGAAGGTTGGGATTGCAACCCACCTTGCATCTGAAGACCAATTTGAGTCTGGGGCCCAGAAGGATGTCCTTGAACAGGTTGAGCTTGGACCATCTGGCCGGAAGGTTGTCCTGGTTTGGTTTGGGATGGACCTGTTTGCCCAGAAGGACAAGCTTGCTGGGTATTAGGTTGTCCTTGTGCAACCGAGGGTTGCCCTTGTGGAACAGATGGTTGAGCAGGCTGGACGGCCGGTTGACCTTGAGGTTGACCAGCTTGTCCAGAAGGATGACTAGGCTGGGCAGTGGGTTGGCCCTGCCGTATGTAAGGCTTACCGCCCTGCCTAGAAGGGTACCCCTGCTAGACTGCTGGTTGTCCTTGTTGAATATAATTTTGTCCTGCTTGTCCAGAGGGATAACCTTGCTGGACACCAGGTTGACCTTGTTGGATGTAAGGTTGTCCTGGTTGTCCAGACGGGTAACCTTGCTGGATACCAGGTTGCCCTGGATTACCAGAAGGTTGAGTCAAATAAGTGAAAGATGGACCACCAGCGGCCGAAGGTTGTCCCTGATAGGGTTGTCCTTGTGGGCCCCCAGGTTGCCCTAGGTAAGACTGGCCGTAGTATTGCTGTCCTTGGGGGGTTTGCGCGTAAGACGACTGGCCTTGGTTAGGCAGTCCCTGAAGCTGTGGAGGCATTGCTTGGCCCCCATGGTAAGTGGTAGTGCCCCAAGCAACGGATAATGGTACCGAGACCTCAACAATAGGTTGAGTAGGCAAGGTTCTGGAAAGATAAAGGAACTGACCAGTAGAATCGTAGTAATAAAATGGACCTTGCACGTTCGGATCCTGGACAGCTTACATATACTGATCATATGGCCCCCCTCCTAGAACGGGACTAGAAGAGGGTGGTGCACTTTGTGCAGGATGAACAACTTTGGGTGTATGTGCCAGCTGGCTACTACTCACTTGGCCGTGAGGCGGACCAGCACCAGTAGTCATAGCTGAAGATGCCATAACGACACTAACAACCGGAGTTGAATGTGCTACACAAACAGTCAGATTCGTTGGAACTGAAGTGACGGGTGTACTGTGAACTTGTGAAACAAAAGATCCCGTAGTGGGAGTGATGCAGAGGTCCCACATGGTACTGGAAGCAGGGATCCTAGTACCCGCATTATCCCTCAACGACTTATAGCGTGAGGGTACCGGAGATGTAGCCGGGATAGGAGTTTCGATACTCGACAAAACAAGTGTCTCACTCACTCTAGGAGATGTCTCATCCATGTGTGAGGTAGACATTGGGGTCGAAACACCAGGAGGGGTAAAAGGAATATCGTCTTCGTCAGGCTCCCAAATGGGGTTCCAATGAATTTCGTAATCCTCATCGTCCGGAGCACGAGAGTTGATCGGTTGGATACTCGGGATAACAGGAAGAGTATCACTCACAACTGGTACCTCAGGAGCAACGGAAGACGGAGACCCTTGATCACTTGGAATAGGAGACGGGATCGATGATTCAGCCAGGATGACAAACTCCAGAACAAAACCTAAGGAAACTAACGAGGAAGGACGCTACTCAAACTAACGCACACAAGATCTAACCGGGTAATGTTAATCACGGCCAAATAAATTTTAAGACGCAAGGACACAACTTGACCTTTTCATGTTTTAAGAGTCGAGAAAAGGACAAAAAGATGACTCTAGTCTCCTTCGAATGTTTAGTGAGCCCGAAGTGACAAATGCTTAGATGAGCCTTTTCAGTTAAGGAGTCTGAAAAGGATGAAAAGCGACTACTCTGGAGATCTAGGCAAAAAGGTTTACCAAACAAATCCATAAAACTGCATATACACCTTGGCAGTCATATGAAAACCAAGGACTTCCCGTACGGCAGTCAATCTTCCCGAATGCTTTGTTCGGTGCATTACGGCTTGTAAGGCGGTAGACGCGGCTTCCTGTGGATAAAGGATGATAACCTAGTGGGGTCTCCCCATATACTCGACGGTACGTGGGAGCTCAAGTCCGTGCTAGACCACTTGTTGCGTCACGGAAGGAGGAATCACCCAACCTTAAGTGAAACAAAAGTGACTAGGTTTAACGACGTCGGAGCACGTCTCTAGCCTAGACCTCTAAATAGTGAGCGTTATGTTCCAATGCGTTTTTAAGTTCATTCAGTTCATTTTACGATTGATCTTGAATTAGGTTTCGGTTTTCAGGCCCTATCGTATGAAATCTCTCAAAAAATGCGTAAATGCAAACTATATGCCAAAATATGTCATTCCATTCGATGAACGCTAATTACGAGAGAGTTAGAAGGCTTTCACACAAACGAAATGATCACAAAACAACAAACAACTTCTCTAATGCAGCTAATGGAAATTCACAAACTTTTCTTTAAGATCACTAATCTTTAATCATAACGAAAAGCTTCTAATTCTCATTAACTAATTCAAAGCAAAAGAGATTTTTCTTTTTGTTGATGGCAAAGTGCATTAAACAAACTTTTGAGAAATAATAACAAGCAAATGTGAAAAGAACCGGTTGACCCCAAACAATTGTGATCCATGTCCGGGTAGTGAGAAGTAATTGAAACAATGTGAAGTCTGGTTCAATAACAATCACCTAAACAACCAAGCAAAAGCAAGCAAAGAGGAAGGTTTCCCAAAACCAAAAGCAAGCAGTAAACGAACCTTTTGTAAATGAGTAACCAAGCAAAGCTGATCCAACAAAATTGGAATGATAAAACTAGGTCACAAGACACAAAAAGCAAGATTCGCTCAACAAGACTCACAAGAAAGTGTTTCAATCTTCAGAGAATGAAAATCAAGTCATAAACCAAGTGAAAACAGCAGGGGATAGCAAGATCAACTGGCTCAGGAGGCAGAATTGAAGAAATTCAATTCTACAGGAATCAGCGCGGGTGATACACAAGAACAATGCTGTTACCGGGAAAAGTGTCTATTTAGAACGACTCTATCCCACTAAGGTGTGACAGTTACCTTAGAAACAAACAAAGAAAACTACTTTTGTATTTCCTTTATGAATTAAAGATAGAGGGGGATAGAAGGAACCGACCTGTGTCTTGCGCTAATCCTTTGATCCAATCCCTCTCTTCTTTGACAGCTTCCAGCTACCTGCTTCTTTACTTGCCCAGCTTCACCAAGTGCCTGTAAGATCACAGAAGAAGAAAACTACACAAAGACATGGATCTATATTCATAAAAAGCTTAGGATCAGATTTAAGCTAAACATACAAATGTAACAAGCATCAATGATACACAAGCATGTAGGAGAAACTCAAATAGTTTTATTGATATAACAAGAAGATCCAGGAGGAGTTACAACTGATGATTCCTGATCCAGCATCAACCTCCCAGCAAAGAAGCCCCTCTTCACCTCCAACAAAGCATAAATCACCCAATACTCTGATATCTATCTCAAAACCAACAACAATTCTTTGCAATGTACAAAATTCCAGCCTTTGGATCTCTGGGATGAGGGATCCATATATAGATGTATGCAAGGAGGATGAGTCAGCTTATGATTTGACTAGTGTCTTCTCTCTATCAGTTCTTGCTTCCACTTGGAGACTGAGAGCCTCTTACTCATCCTTGGTCGAACTCAGTGAGGCAAGTGTCATTGGAGAAGATTCTGGAAGCTTCCATTGTCTTTCCACCTTGCGGAATGGCACTGACATTTGTCATTTCCCGCTCAATGCACCTTGATAGTGCATTTAGGTGCGTTGCAACACACCTAGCTAGTGTATTTAGGTGTTATGCAACGCAGCTAGCCAGTGGAGCAGCTGAAATGATCCTGATTTGACTGATTCTGAGCAGTTTTTAGTGGAGAACTTCTGGGAGAAGCTGTAATTTGTTGACCTTGTTCCTTTAGGGGTCGAAACAACACTTTTAGGGACTTAGGATCCCTTGGTTTATGGACATTTCATGCTTGGAGCTGCAAGGCACAAAAATGTCTATAACAAATGCGCTGATAAGAAACCACGCGTAGCAATAAAGTGATGTGAGCGCGGAAGTACATGACTTACCCGCGATGGTTCAATTTTCAGAACCATCGCGACTGTCCGGTGTATTAACGCGATGATCAAGAGATCACAGAAAGGGCTATGCAATGGCAGCGCGACTGTTTTATTATAAACCGCGATGAAGCTAAAAAATGGCCACAATCAAGCCAGAAACTCCCAAACCAAGGCAATCAGTATTTAAACAATCAAGGCACTTCCCAGACCGAACCAGAGAACTAATCCCCAAGCTTTGAAAAGAGAGCAAAAAATCAAACTCAAGGAAAAATGAATAAAAAGGACAAAAGCCAGCTCCCAGCTGTTCAGTTCGTAAACCAAACCGGAGATTGACTGAAGTGGCGTTGATCTACTTCGCTAATGCAGAGCAATAGTGTTTCGAAGGCTATCTGGCCGTGCTTCAGGCTCCGTCTAAAGTTTACAAATCAAACAACAAGGTAAAACTCCCCAGTGGAGTCGCCAAATTGTTGTGGAGGTAAATCCCCTCTGCGGACAGAGGCGATCCCTACTAGTCCAAACAAGGTCTAGCAACAATCAAACAACGCTAACACGCAGGTTCCTAATTACAAATAAAAGACCAATGATGAAGGCCTACCTGGATTCCAACGCTAATACTTGTAGAAGAGTTGATGCTCCCGTTCCTTTGCCCTGGCTGGTCACAATCCTCACGATCCTCGTGCATGGACACCTGCACATGCAAAGAACGATACAAACACAAGCATAAAATCCAGTAGATGTAACTATATATCAGTCAGAAAGGATATAACTCAAATACCATCATAAAGACAATAAGAGTGGAACCATAATGATAGTCGTCTATTATTAATAAACAAAGAAGAATACAACCATTGTTCTGACGTCAAATCCTTCTCAAGAGGGTCTAGCCAGCAAGTCTCTCAAGCACTCACCCTTGAAGGTAGATCTCCCAAGACAAAAACTCTCTCTCACACAAGTTTACACAAGAAAGAAACACTTCACAACCTTCCTTAAGCTCTCTAGCAATCCCACACTTGTCACACTAGCTACCTATCAAGCTCACACACTAGCAGCAACACTCCAAGCACTATGAATTCCAAACTAGCAGCTCATGGCAATGGTGGAGGCTTAAATAGGAGAAGGAGTCTCCATGAATGGTGGGAGGATGAGCTTATCTCTAAGGAAGGTGGCTCAAATGACGAAACGGACATGCCAGAGAAGGGAGGGCGACATTTACAAGGCCAGCAACCAGGTTTGGAGTCATCTGGAAGGCCGGCTGTTAGAACAAACTCGCCCAGACTGGATCATCGCGGGTGCATAACTGCACTGGAGCGCTGACATCGCTGCTGAATAATGAAGAAATTCATGTCAGCGCGATTAAATATAATCAACAGGCGCGCTGTCTCATGAAATTCGACCAGCACGGGAATCACATGTACTTCCGCGCTGGCAACGCGCTCGGTCTGTTTTGGAGCGCTCATCAGCGCGTTTATTTTTACAACAGTCGCGATGATGGCAAAACTTTGGCAAAGTGGGTCATTTGGAAACATTAGAGAGCATGAGCATGGATGAGTTGGACTCATGACACAGTAGGAAGACTGGTAGGAAGACAACGACAAATTATTGTGTAACAATCCACAAATAACATCCTGCAACTCATAAAAAATTATCCATATGTATAAAAATAGACATAGTCTAAAAATAGACTTTGCGCCAAAAATAGCCTGCGGGCCCACTTAGTGAAGGCGACTCCTTTCCACTAAGTTCCATCATCTTGTTGCATTTTCAACACTCCCACTCAACAAGATATGGATTATCTGCAACCCCTATCCTGCAACTCTGTAATGTTCTGCATGCAACACATTTGCCCAGTCCACTTGCTCCAACAACACTTGGAACAAAAACACTCCCAACTGACCACTCTATTGGGCTAGGAACACACTCTAATGCTCAAGCTCTACCTACTGCTGACAAGTGCTCCCTCTCTGACATCTGCGCTACTACAACATCTCCATGCATCTCGCACCATTGCACACCTCTATGTGCCACCTAGCACTGTGCAAAACACTTGTGCCTCTCGCATTGCTGCAGCTTGCTAACTATGCACTGTCCTGGGATTCCCTGCACTATCGCTCTCTTTGTTGCTCCATCCACATCTGTCTCTACCCAATCAGTCAATTCCAACTACTCCACATCGGGGCTCTCGTAACAAGGTCTCATCCAAGAGGTTGGGTACCTCAAGGATCTTGCCCCTCCTCCTTGGGATGATCACTCTATATCGCCCCACCTCCTACCTGGAGGTATGGCTGCATGTGATCCCTCAGCCCATCTAGCTCGAAGTTTCCCCCTACTGGAGGTCTCTTCATGAGTAGATGTCTCTACTCGATCTCCTCTCAGCTTCCCTTGTTGTGGCTGCTCCACAACCTCCTGAAGTTGCTGCACCAATCGTGGCTCCTCCACAATCGTCTGAGACTTCTTCTGTCTCTGCACGTTGAGAGGTAATATACGCTCCCTCTCAACCACCAAGTCTCCATCAGTTGCCTCGTTGCTCAAGGATTTGCATGCATCTTGAACCTCAAGAGCATACAGGTTCTTAACCCGTGAACCAATCTGCTTCACGTGTCTAGTGATGATGTGTCTAAGGAAAACCTTTCCCTTACTGAAGACTACATCATAGCCTCTTTCTTATAGCATCGCGATCATAACCAAGTTTCTCTTCAGTCCTGGTACATACTTGACATCAGTCAAGGTAAGGCGAGCTCCATGCTCCCTCTGAAAAATAACCGTGCCCACACTTGAGATACTATACTTCTCATCATTACCCATCGCTATGAGTATCTGGAGATCTTTCTCCTCCAAAGTACTGAACAAACTCTTATCACCGGTCATGTGGAAAGAAGCTCCACTGTCAAGAAACCAACCACTTCCCACCATGGATGAAACCATGCATGCGAAGAGTTTGAAATCCAACTCAAACTGTGAAGCAAGTGCCTCACCTTCAGATCCTTCCCCAGATCCCTTCTTGGACTTCTTCTTTGGGAAATTAGTAGCATAATGGCCCAACTCATGACAATGAAAGCATCTCACCTTGTTACACTAAAATTTGTCACCATGACTATTTGCAGTTAGTATGGCTCCATCAACTGTCATACTATCCTCCTTGGCAAGCCTCATACCTCTGCTCTCCATGTCAAACTTCAAGAAAGAGAGAAAGTCATTAAAAATCTATATATCTCTGGGTACGCAGTTTCTCTTAGCCTTACCTGCGTACTTGTATGCTCTGTATGTAAAGCAATGGGTGCGTACTCCTGTAAAGGTCAAAAGGCGCAAGTTTCACTCCAAAAAAGTTACTTGTGGTCATTTCTAGAGCCTTCTAGAAGCTTGTTTGACGTGTATGAAGCGCCTCCAGATGGTTCATGTATCCCTACCAAAGAGGAACTTATCCCATCAAGAGGGGAGCTATCCCATCCAAAGAGGGGCTTATCCCATTGATGGTGGACCTGAATAACTTCCTCTAGAGCACTATAAATACAGGCATTGGGCCAGAGGGAGGGGAGATTGAAAGCTGAACATTCCTAAGGGCAGATGCTGCTGGAATTAGGACTCCCTTGTAAAGCTTGAGAGGAGAGATTCCCATCCTTTCCTAGCCTTATTTGAGAGTGGGTGAGCTGATCAAAGTAAAGGAAAACTCTTGCTGGACCCTAGGAGGGACTTGCACAACACCAAGGCTCAGGTTGTAATGGTTCCTTTTGTTACCTTTTAATGCAAATGAACTTATTTTTCTCAACAGATTATTATTCATGGTTTGTTTCATATACTCCTTGGTCTATATGATAGATATGTATTGTTTTATGAGTTTATCAGGTGCTATTTAATCTTTTGGCTTGTTAGTGAATGCAGGTTTCGAAGAGAAGGAGGAGCTCATCCGGATCGGCGAGGCTGGACTACTACAAAGCGTTGGACTAAAGGTATGTTAAAGATCCCCTGATTACTTGTATTTTCAATGCATGTTTAGAGAAAGGTAGCTTTATTTGTCTTGTTTGTCACTAGAAATCTTTTGCTTCTAGGGAGGTCGGTTGTGTCCGCACTAACGACTCTTTCCGCATGACAAAATGGTGACTCCGCTGGGGAATCCATTAATGTGAATGTTTTTTCCTTTGTATGAACTTTTGATCTGAGAAAAGTTATTTATTTTCTGGTTTTTGGCTGTCTGACTGTGTATTTGGGTGGGCTAGCTTAGGGTTAAATTAGATTTTAGTTTTTCTTTGTTTTGCTTGAAGTACGCAGACTCTGAGTTGAGCACAGTGCGTACCTGTACGCACTGTCGCTTTGTGCATAGAGCGTACCCGCACCTGTGCAAACAGGTCGCCTGCGTACCCCTGTCAAAACTAAGAAAATTTCATTTTCCTTCTTTTTTGCCTTTTACCTTTTGTTTTTAATTTGTTTTTCTGCCCAGATCCACTTGTTTTCTGCCATAAATATTCACCTAAGCTTGTTCCGTTAGTGTTGAGGGTTTTAGTAAAATTCATAGGGATTTTGCCTTAGGGTTTGATTTTTAACTGGTCCTGTAGTGACTTTGGTGTTAGAGGTTGTCAAACTTTGGAAATCCTTGGTTTTGTTCAGTCCTCTTAGGAGTTGGGCCTGTCATAGAAGTCACCCTTGTGAGAGACCTACCTTTGTGTCTTCTCTTTGCGAATCTTGAAAAAGTTTGCTGTTTGAACTTTGAATTTTATTCTTGAGAAAAAAGCAAAAAGATTTCGATTTTTGTTTTGACTAGTTTTTGGTTCTGCATTCACTAGTCCTTAGTTACATTTTGACTGAGTAAAACATCCAGGAATCATCTTTAGTAAGCTTTTGACTCGTTAGATTTACTTTTATATTTATTTCTCTTAGATTTGCTTTTGAGTGAAATTGGGTTGATTTGATTGCCATAGTTTTTTTTAACTTTGATTTTTGTTAAAGTAAGTTTTACATGCTTTATTAATTAGGAAAAAATACAAAAATATCTTTTGAAGGAAAGTTTGCTTTGGTAGCATTTGTGTCTTTGAAAGAAAAAGGAATTTTTGTGAAGTGAATAGTGGTCATGTGTCGTATGTTTTGAAAAGATAAAGAGTTTGTTTCTTTGTTTTTCATTGTTAAGAAAGTTGTCTTTATTTCAAAATTGCATTCTCCAACTCTCTTAGCTAGGAAATTCATTGAAAAAGGAAAAATTAGTGTAAATCATCCTAAGTGCATCTTTTTAGTGGATTTCGGTCGAGTCTACACACCACCAGTTTCATCTCCACTACCTTTTGTCTTAAAAAAGCCATAAAATTAACACTTAAAGTAAAATCAACTTAGTAACTTTTATTTACTAGGGCTCTGAAACACCAATATAGATCAGGCTAGTGTCTTGGAGTAGGAGAGTAATTAACTCTCCAAGACAGCAAAACCAAACAAGTAGCTCATCTTGTGGTAGGATAAATCCAATTGTTTCATTTGTACTCTGGGAAAGCTCCTCTTAAAGGAGAAGCACGATCTCGTGTTCGAACCAGTGAGGGGATCAATCCTCCCTCATTGGGAACGACGCCAAACACGCACGTATTACAAACGGTAAACCTCGGATTAACCATTGTCGAGGAGCCAGGGGTCACTTGTCGGTAAACCTTGGATTATTGTCAAGGAGACGGCAAGGGGATTGAGCTTGATACTCTGCCCTTGCGTGCTGTTAGAGTGTAGACTGTTCCCCCAGGTGCATTTTTTGCTGTTGGTAACCTTAGTGACCATTATCTTTAGGATTCTACCGAGGTGACGGTGGAGGGAAGATCCCACTGTACCTGGAGCAGACGTCGGCTAGACTCACTTGGATTTTCCGGGGGGTTCACTTCACTCGAGACGGTTAAAGTGGAGGAACTTGTGCCGGTCTATTCATTAAGCAGGTTGCCGGGGTAACTGTTCCGCCCACCACTTCTGTACTGAATTCGATGATGTTGGGTTTCATCTCCAACTAGTGTTTTTGGTCTGGAAGGCTACTGTTTGTGCATGGTTTGACTCCCTAGATTCTTTAGGCGTGTGATTCAAATTTGTTTGGTTCTTTAGAGACTTTAGGTGGTTTTCTTTGAGATTTTACTTTGTTTGTGTGTGCAGTAGTTAAAAAGTTTTTAACTGTGGCGGAATTACCGAGACAGTCCCGTCGACTTCGGGGCAAGTCTCCTGAGATTGTTTCCGTGGCCGAATTGTTGAGGAAGTCCCGTAGACTTCGGGGTGAACCTCCTCAAGACGTCCCGAGTCATTACGAAGGTTTAAAGGTCCTTGTAACTCCTAGTGGCAGTAAAGTAGGTTCACCTGAAGAAGGAGAATCATCATTGGTAGTCCATCCAGATTACCAAGGTCTAGAAACAGGTTATAATCCTGAAGCTGTTGCAGTTTCCGAGCTTGCTGGTAGTTTTTCATCTACTAGTGATATAGGCGAAGAACCTGAAGTATCTGAACCTGTTACTCCAACTTCTAGTGCACCTGATTCACCTAGGGTAGAAAGAGTCATCACCGAAAATCTTCCTGCTGGTTTGATAGCTATTGAAGAACTTGCTCCAGAGGAAGAATTAGGCATATCTATCCTTGAAGATCAACCTACTATTGATCTAAGAGAGCGTGAATCTATCTTTTACAATCCTCCTAGAAGTACTACTTGGTACCTTTCGTTAACCAATTATTTAGACAACTCAGGGATAAGTTTTTCTCCACCTCGAACTCCTTTCCCACCTGGAGGTATTTATACTCCTGTAAATATGTTTGGTCAGTCGTCCGTGTTCACTCAATCTCCTGAATCTTTCTTGTACGACGGTCCTTCTATTCCCTCCGGGTATCAGTCACTTTCTGGTACTTTTGCGGGAGCATCTCCTCAACCCATTGAACATGGGTTATTAGCTGGAAAAAATGGTAATAAACCGTTGGGTGTAGGGGACATTTACATGATGTCAGGTTCAGTTTCTGGTTCTCAACCTCAAGGTGGTCAATTACCGCCTGGGGGGCAGCTTCAATTAACGCCTGGGGGGCAACCTCAAGTTACACAAATTGCGTCTGGGGGGCAACCTCAAGGACAGTATGTACCCATAGTACAATACATGCCTCAAGGTCAACCCCAGCCTCAATATGTACCTCAGGGTCAACCTCAGTATCAATATTTACCTCAAGGGTATCAACCTCAAGGGTATCAACCTCAAGGTCAAGGTCAACCCCAGTATCAGTATTTACCCCAAGGTTATCAACCTGAAGGTCAATATTCGAGTCAAGGTTATCAACCACCTCAAGGTCAATCATATGTTCAAGGTATGGGAACTGTGCCTTTCAGTTATCAATCCTATCCTCAATCCGGTTATGGATCTCAATATCCTCAACCTGTCATGGGTCAATACCCCAGAATGAACATAGTGTGGGATCCATCGCAAGTTCAACAGGTATTGCAGCCAAGTATACAGTTGTAATCTCAAGCTGGACAACCCTTAGTTGCTGGTCCATCCCAGCAATCGGTCCAGTCTAATGTTCAAACTTCTGTAACTTCGGTAGTTAGTCAGCCGCCAATCGCACCTAGTACTCCATCTCAAACGGCTGCTGCAACTACCGCAACATCTGCTCCTTCCACCACACTTGCTTCTGGAGTATCGACAGCTCCAGTTTCTACTGTCTCTGCAACTACTCCTCAGACATCTTTACCATTGTCTGGATCTACGATTCAAACTACGGTTCAGATGCCTGTAGGACAACCTGGTTTAAGTACGGTTGTCACTAGTCAACCACAATTCGCTTATCAACCGTACCAGGGACAGTACCAATACGGGCCTGCTGTCCAACAGCTGGTTTACCATTATCAACCGTATCCTGGGTACACTTATCAACAACCTCAGCAACCCCAGTACGGTCCGGTTAATCCTGGTTTTCCAGGAGTTTATAATATCCCGAATGCGATTCCTATTCCAAGTTATCCTGGATATCCTCCTCCTGGGACTGGTCTTGTGACCCAGAGTTTTAGGGATCCTAATCAGCAATTACCATTTATCGCAACTTTGGATTTACCAGACTTGACGCGCCTAACGAACGATCCAATACAATATCTTCCGTTCTGGCCGCCAATGCCAAATAAGTTGCCCAGTGATATACCCAAGTTCGAAGGTAAGTCTGGAGAGGATCCGTCCAATCATGTGATGACTTACCACCTCTGGTGTGCTTCAAATTCCATCTCGGATGATTCGATCCGCTTACGTCTTTTCCAGCGTACGCTCATTGGTCTCGCGGCCAAGTGGTACATTGAGTTACCACGGGCCTCTTTTTACAATTTTAGTCAGTTAGCTACCTCGTTCCTAACTCATTTTCAGTTGCCGGTCAGATATGATAATGGCACGGAGCTATTAACTTCATTAAAACAGTCGACCTCCACTTATATTTCCGATCATATCCATGAATGGAGACGTCGACGACGATTAGTGAAAGTTTTTATTCCAGACCAAATCTTAGCTGAATGGTTTGTTAAATCATTATTACCGAAGATTACTGAAGATGTAGCTAAGGCCGGAGTAGTTACTGAGGAGCAAGTAATTGCTCAAGCGCAGTACCTTGACTTAGTTTACACTCAGTCAGGTACGTTACATGAAAAGATCCCAGATCTTCCAAAGTCAAATCAAATCGCTGCTGCTCCTTCGGGATCTCATGCTGCTGATGGCATGATTGGTACGGTAAATACTAAAAGCAAGAAGAAATCTTCAAAGAATTCTTCGCCCATTATAACCTTACCAGATTCCCCGACAGGAGAGTCTTCTCCTGAAATTTCCGCTGATATTCACGCTGTAGAGTCATCTACGGCTAAATCAAAAAACGGTGGGAAGAAGAAGGGCAAGAAGAAGGGTAAAGCAGACAAGACTCCAAAAGAGAAAACAGAAAAGTCGGAATCCAATGACGAAAAGCGCAAACCTCGATATCCTTGTCTAATTTGTGAAGAGGATCATTTTACAAGAGATTGCCCCCATCGGGTCGAGGTTGTGAAAATCGTCAAAGGTTCCTCAACTCCTGCTGTTTTGAAAGATCCATTTCCAAAGCAGGAGAGTAAGATGATAGGTTCTTCCTCGAGTGCAACTGAAGAACCCATATTGATGATGTCTCATGTAAGGTTTGCGACTCAATCTCACGATTATGGTAGTAAAAGTCCTGTTGATGGATCGAAAGAAGCAGAATCTTCTCGTTCAAATCCATCAACCTCAGCTCCTGGTTCTGATCCACTATAGATCGAGAAACCTAACCCTGACTTAGTAATAAAACCGCCCGCCAAGGGTGTACTTCGAAGGTCTGCTTTCAATCCACATGTGAGAGCAGCTCAGAATTACAACATTGTTGAGGATTTAGCTGTTTCACCCTCAACAATGTCGGCTTTAGAAGTGCTGCAATCATGTCCAGCACAACGAAAATTACTTTTGTCGGCTATAGGAGCTGTTGATGTTCAGGACCCGAACCTGATAATCTTTGATCTAGAAAATAGTACACCGCGTCTCCCTCATCAGATGGCTTTCCAGATTCCAGTGATAGTAAAAAACAGGCCTATTCATCGGACTGTAATTGATGAGGGCGCTTCCACGTGTATTATGTCGATTCAGTGTTGGAGATCGCTTGGTTCTCCTTCACTGAACCAATCCCCGACTATTCTTAAGGCCTTTGATGGCCGTGGGTTCCATCCGTTTGGCATTTTACAGGATTTGCCTATAGGGGTTGAAGGAAAAACCATTAGTCTAGATGTGGAGGTGGTTGATGCCCCTCTAGACTACAACCTTCTGTTGGGTCGAAGTTGGTCTTACGCTATGACAGCAGTTGTTTCATCGGTCTTCAGAGCCATAAAGTTTCCACATAATGGCAAGATCGTGACAATAGACCAGCTGGCTTATTTTTCATCCGACCCAGCCTCTTCAGAGAGTATCCAGCATGTCGGTAAAATGACTATCCCTTATAAGGATGTTGGTGTAGGATTAGTTAAAGATTCCGATTTACTGGGAACTTTTCCTTTTCCTTCGATCAATGCAGACCCTTCATTCGCATCCATTCATATGATTACTTCAGACACTATTATTTACGATGATCCTTGGATTGTCCCATCTGAATCTGAGATAGACTCATACGGTGATGCAATGCCTTTGAGTCCATATGAAATTGCCTATGAAGCTGTGCAGTCTTTTTCCGACCCAAGTTCAACCCAAATCGACCAAATGAATGTGGTCCATGAGGAATCCCTTTTCGCATCAACGTCAGAGTTAATAACGTTTCCCGAATTTGTGTCATCTGACGAGCAACTTTGTGAAGTCCTGTGCGTAGACGATTTACCATGGGAAGATCTCCATCATAGATCTTCGTTTTTACCTGAGGATGATCATTTTGAAACCGATTTCTCATCAATCTTTACAGCTGAATATGTCAAATACGCTCAGATTCCAATGAAACATCCCAATTCAGAGCTAAATTTGGGAAATGTTTCTCGCACTATTCCCATTGACATTTCAGTGAAGCCTGGAATTGTTGAACACATTCATATAGGTGCCTCGTGTTCAGATGACGAAATTCAAACATACAAGGCCCTATTTCAAGAATTCCGCGACGTGTTTGCCTGGTCCTATGAGGAAATGCCAGGAATTGATCCCTCCATTGTTGTTCATGAGATCAAGACTTACCTGGACGCTAAACCCGTTCGGCAACGCCTGCGTCAGATACACCCTCGGAAAGCGGCTGCAATCAAAGCAGAAGTTGAGAAGCTGTTGAAAGCAGGTTTCATTTATCTGATCCCGTTAACGGATTGGGTATCGAATATTGTTCCGGTTAACAAGAAGCAGGGAACAATAAGAATATGTATCGACTATAGGGATATCAATCGTGCTTGTCCCAAGGACAACTATCCAACGCCCTATATCGATCAAATAATTGATGATTGTGCCGACAGTGAAATATTTTCCTTTATGGATGGTTTTTCCGGTTACAACCAAATCAATATTCTACCTGTCGATCAACCAAAAATGGCTTTCATTTGTCCATGGGGTACATTTGCTTATTTCAAACTACCTTTTGGGCTTAAGAATGCCGGAGCCACTTTTCAAAGGGCGATGTCTTATGCATTTCATGACATCAAGCACATTGTGCAACCGTATCTCGATGATTTGCCCGCTCACTCCTTACGTCGAGCTGATCACCTTGTCCATTTACGAGCAAGTTTTATGAGGTGTAGGCATTATCGTATACAGTTGAACCCACACAAATGTGTCTTCTGCATCGAAGTGGGACGATTGCTGGGATTTGTAGTTTCAAAAGCCGGCATTCGCGTCGACCCCTCGAAGGTTTAAGCTATCATCAAATTGCCTCCTCCTTCGAGTTTGCGCCAACTCCAAAGTTTGCAAGGGAAAGCAAACTTTTTACGCCGATTTATTCCTAACTACGCCGAGATTACCAAGGGTTTTACCCGGTTGTTGAAACAAAATGCTCAATTCTCTTGGGATGAGATAGCTCAGAAATCTTTTGATGCGCTAAAGCACGCGTTGACCCATGCACCGTTGCTGCATCCTCCCAACTACAACCAAGATTACTTTTTGTACCTCGCCGCCGCTCATTCCACTATTGGAATGGTCTTAGTACAGGAAGATGAATTCGACATGGAACATGTGATATATTATCTTAGTAGGACGTTAAATCCCACTGAGCTAAAATATTCGCATGTGGAGAAATTGGCCCTGGCAGCTGTTCAGGCTGTCCAGCGTTTTCGTCATTACATTCTTCTCCGTAAAACTACAGTCATTTCGGATTGCAAACCTATGATTTAAATTTTGACTAAACAATTGCTAGGGGGCAAGTACTCTAAATGGATTGTTATCTTGCAAGAGTTCGACTTGGAGTTTGAAAAATCTAAGTCTAAGAAATCTTTAGTTTTTTCGGAATTGATGTGTGACTTCCCGCGTGCTGACACGGAAACTGTGGCAGAAGAACCCATTGCGGACGAATCTCTATTTCACATCAGCACTTTAGATCCTTGGTATGGGGATATAATTGTCTATCTCCAAACCCAATCCTTTCAGCCCGAAGCTTCAAAGTCGGAACGCCGAAAAATTCGATTCCAGTCCCAACAGTACAAAATTATTGGAGATACTCTTTATCGTCGTGGGGCGGACTTGGTTTTTCGTCGTTGCTTAACTCATGAAGAGGCAGAAAGGGTTATGAATGACTGTCATTCTGGAGCGTGTGGCGGTCATATGTCTGGGTATGCCACAACCCAGAAGGTGTTGCGTGCTGGCTACTTCTGGCCGTCCATGTTTAAAGATTGTATCATTGCGGTCCGAAATTGCCACAACTGTCAAGTGTTTGATCGCAAGATGCGAGCACCACCTGCTCCTCTCCACCCTATAATTGCCGTTGGTCCTTTTGCTAAATGGGGTATCGACTTTATTACATGTAACCCTCACTCGGCCGGGGGGGCATGCGTATATCATCCTTGCGGTTGATTATTTTACTAAGTGGGCCGAGGCGATGCCTACATTCGAGGCTGACGGTAAGACAACTGCGATTTTCGTATTCAATCATATTATTGCTAGGTTTGGTGTCCCGCAAGCGATAATCACTGACCATGGGCGCCATTTTCGAAACATTATGATGACTGAACTTACAAGCCAGCTTGGTTTGCATCATGATAGTTCTACTCCTTATTACCCCCAAGCAAACGGTTTGGTTGAGTCCATCAACAAAGTTCTAGTTATCATGATCCGACGAATCATTGGTATTCATCGGTCGAATTGACACAACATGTTATTTTCAGCGCTTTGGGCGTACCGAACCTCAGTGAAAACATCAACAGGGTTCACTCCTTTCCAACTAGTTTATGGTTTGGAAGCAGTGTTGCCCATTGAATGCGAAATCCCATCACTTCAAATGGCTGTCGAATTTCTTCCAGCTACTTCCGAAGAGGAGAAGCGTCTATTATACTTAGCTAAATTAGATGAGACTCGACGTGACGCTGCATTGGCAATCGAGACTCACACAAAAAGGATGAAAGCTCAGTATGATCGCAACGTGACCCCTCGTAATTTTTCGGAAGGAGACCTAGTGCTATTATATGATCAAGCTAATGATAAATTAGGTGCTGGAAAATTCGTTCTTATGTGGCATGGGCCCTACATTGTCAAGCGAAAGCTAGCAAAAGGGGCCTATGAGCTGGTAGATTTTGATGGGGACTCTTTGGGTAAGCCCAGAAATGGACTTTACCTAAAGAGGTATTATGCTTAAATGATGGGTATGGAGATTTAGTTAGGTTAGTTAAGTTAATTTTTCTTTCTAGCTGGTGTGTTTGTTAGTTTAGATAGTGTGCTTAGCTTAGAGAGTGTGTTTTTCGTCGTTATTCTGGCTTATCTTGGTTTTACTCTTGATATTGCAGATGTCGACGCCTCTCCAAACGTACATTGGATTTGCTAATGGTGCTTGTCGTAATACACAGAATATCTCTTCCGCAGCTTGGGTTATCTATTCGCCCTCTGACGAGTTAGTTTCTATGCATGGGGTGAGCCTCGGTCAAACAACAAACAACATTGCAGAATACAGTGCAGTGATTGAGTTATTATCTGAATCTATTTCATTTGGGATTCGGAGTTTGATAGTGAGGCTAGATTCTGAACTCGTTGTATTACAGCTTAATAGAGTATATGCCATTAGAAATCCAGTGTTATTAAGGTTATTTTTGAGAGTGCGCCTCTTGGAACGTGAATTTGATTACATTGAATATCAGCATATTCCAAGGTCATTAAATACATTAGCAGATGCAATTGCTTCTCGAATGTTAGACAAACATTTGCAATAATCATAAATGTAAATTTAAAAACATTTCATCATACATGTTAAACAAAATAAGCCAGTAATAATGATATATATATATATAGGAGTGTGTCAAAAATATACATCGTCTTCGATCATAGGTTGAAAAACACCTTATGATCGGCAAAAATGATAAGTACAAAAAACCAAAAATGTCACATGTGTCTACAAAAGTGACTAGCCAATCACTGGTGGTGATCTCTATACGAGACCACTGCCCGCGCTACCCTACAAAGGAACCTCCTGAAAGGTCCTGGGACTGCGACCACATAGCGCTGAAGTCGGATGGGAATATCGTCTATAGTCGTCTCTGGTATGTCCACCGTGAGATGCTCTAGGTCCTGTTCCAGCTCGGCTAAGGTCTCTACGGCCGCATCCTGTGGGGCCGGTGGTGGTGCAACTGGTACTCTTCTTTCGAATGGCCGGAGATTGGCCGGACGCTGTGGACCTACATCTGCATTTTGAAAATTGTCACTGTCAGTTTTGAGACGATATAAAAACAAATAAAAAGTAAATAATTTAAAAACTTGTGAAAATGAAGTACCTCTGTCGTCCCATTGTTCTCCCTGTGGAAGAACCATGTCCGGATCACCGCGAAAATCTACTCCGGCATAAGGAAAGTCCTGAATCGCAAAGACCTGGTCCTCCAACCAGTGAAAGTAACCCGCAGGAAATCGAACAACTCCCGCTCCCTCATCAGGATGCCGGGCCATCACCGTAACCCATCACATCAACTTTGGCTCCCGAGGAGGCCCAGCTGGAATAGTGAGATGCTGTGGGATCAGCATCGAAACCCTCTCTAGGGAAAATCTCACAACTAGAGGCCCATACCCAAAGGTCTTTAATTGCCCGTTCTTTGCCCTAGTCAGTTGGCCCTTCATATTGGCCAACACAGCGTCACACCAATTGAAAATGGTGCCTCGGTAGCAATCTATCGCCATCCGCATTTGGGACCCGGTGGCAATGTGCAAGGCGGCTGCACTGCAGAGTCTGGTAACTGTAAAGGCAATTACCATAAGTTCAGGAAGGGATATGTATTTGATTTCTATCCCTTTCTCCTGGTTTTGATTGTTGCACCACTCTAGCCGGAGGCTAGCAAGGGATTGGCCACCCGGCCTAGTCCTGGATAGAGTCAGTTTCTCGCCCCTATTAGGCAAACCAGTGAGAAAATAGATATCTGAGGGCTCTATCTCGAGCTGGTGCCCTCTGATGTAGAAGCATTGATCTTGGACGTTCCACCTTTCAACCAGCCATTCTAATAATCGCACCTGGGCCCTCATGCCAGGTATGGCCCAGTATTTGTAGAGACCGCATGCCTTCAAAGCATCAATGGAGGGTTGATGATCTATTGCGGCCAAATCGACATCTTCGTGTTCTCTTTCGCGCCAATCAAGCATGGTGAGCAATCTACACCCCAGAAAACATTCATTAGAATTCATTAAATCAAAATTTGATGGTTTGGTTTTGAGTTTTAGGGTTTTGAAATTACTTTGCGCGGAGTACGCACCCCGCGTTCAGAAACAGAGCGTATGGACGCAGCTGTTCTGAAGGTAGGCTATGTACTCTGGCCATTTTCCCATTAACGAAAATGTTGGGGTACGCAGGTCGCCCGTTGGGTACCTGCGTACCCCGAAAGGCGGATCCTAAAACCCCACATCCCTCAAAAAATCAAACTAGGGCTTAAAATGAAATTCTAAACAGATGAAAACAAAGAGGAGGATGTTGTGAAATACCTGAAAGAGACGGCACTCGATTCCGACAGTCGGATTCTCCGCAAAGTCCACGGGAAGTTTCTTGCCAAAAGCCCTTTTCTCTCCTTCAACAATAAAATGGTAAAAATGACATGGTAAAAAGTCTTTTTATAGGTTTTTTGGATAAATGAATACTAAATTTGTTTATTTTTCACCATGGAAGGATATTTCTCAATGCATTTTTGCTTATCTCAAATAGGTATGACTAATGAGTCGTTTTTGTGCAGGACAATAGGAATTTCAAGGAAAATTATCATTTTTCATGAACCAAAACATCAGAGTCATATTTTAAGCCCTTTTCTGACTCCTAAAACATGAAAAGATCGCCGAGCGTTTCTTTTACACTCGTTAAAACGGAATTAAAAGACGGTCCCCTTATAGCTCTTTTCTGACCGTAAAAACAGGAAAAGATTGCCGGGTTTTTTTCGTTTCAAACTCAATAAGGAAATAAAACGACGTGTCCTTGATCGCTTTTTACTTTTCAGGTCAGAGGCACTAATCATGAAAGTACTCCTTGGTCGCAAGACTAAGCAGTTCTCTCAGGTATTATTTTATACTTTTTCGGGCTTGGGAGACACAACTTTACGAAAAAGTTCAACCTGGAGTCTTCTTTAGTTTTTTCAGACTCTCTAAAAATGAGAAACACCGAGTTTCTCCTATACTGGACTCGTTAAAATTTCACAGTAAAGGACCTGTTCGATTACAAACAGGAACGGACCACTCCTTCGTAGGGTTCGAATCAAAACTAAGTTGGACTCATCCGAAGGATGAGCTTATAATCAAGCATATGTTATCCTCCTCAAGCTTGTAAAAAATAAAGAGGTACTTGCCAGAAATGGTGGGGGAAAAGAGAGAAAAATGAGCCCATTTGTCATCCTTTATCTCAGAAGAAGCCTTATTACCGCTCTTGAACACGACACTTTTCATTCACCTGGGTTGGGAAATCCTTTGCCTCACAGTTGATCAAGCCACATTGAAAGTCTTTAGCCGGGTATTAACTTTGGGTCAAATGTCACCAAGCCATCTGTCGTGTCGTTATGTGTTCAAGTGGTCTCTGCAATAAACATTCATCTGCAAAATACTTGTCATCCATTTTGACCATCCCTGAGTCAGTCCTTACAGCGACATTTCTTCAACTTAATCTATGATTTCGTGTTATGGGCTTGCCTGCAATGGGTCGCTTTCTATCGACATCAGCACATTATCTAGAAAGATGACATAGGAATTGTCAGTACCTTGAAGTCTGCATGCATCAATGGCAGGTTTCTCGCCTTTGACGACAGTTTACATCATTGACTTTTGATCGAAGGATTCCGTGAAATGTTCAACATCAACTCATTCATTCACATCTCATGGATTGTACTGGGTACTTTGAGAACCATTGACATCACTGGTGGTTTCTCTCACGCTTGTTAACAATTTACATCATTGACTGGTAATCAAGTGGTTTCTACCATGTTCGACATCAACTCATTTATTCGCATGGATAGAATCGTACCTGTTCGGGAAGTAGAAATGAAGACCCTGGATCTAGTTTCTACCATCCAGGCTGCGAGGAGTTTTGTATTCATTATACAGTAGACTAATCATAAACAGATGGCTGCGTCCATACTGTGTCTACAAAAGTCTATGATTATGATGTACTATAGAATCATTCCTGTATCAGAGCAGTAGATAGTCAATTAGTTAAAGTTTTCAATCTGAGTATGGGAATGCCTACCTCAGCGATGATATGATTATATATATGTATTTTGTGTTGAATACTTGCAGGTTCCGACTGGGCTCTCCACAAGATAATCCTTGAAATGATAAAGTACTCCACCCTTCCTAGAAAATATGAAACCCTAATCTACTGCAGGCTTCGCACTTTAGGGGGCAATCTGTTACACTAAAATTTGTCACCATGACTATTTGCAGTTAGTATGGCTCCATCAACTGTCATACTATCCTCCTTGGCAAGCCTCATACCTCTTCTCTCCATGTCAAACTTCAAGAAAGAGAGAAAGTCATTAAAAATCTATATATCTCTGGGTACGCAGTTTCTCTTAGCCTTACCTGCGTGTATGCACTCCAAGTTCACAAAACCTGCGTACTTGTACGCTCTGTATGTAAAGCAATGGGTGCGTACTCCTGTAAAGGTCAAAAGGCACAAGTTTCACTCCAAAAAAGTTACTTGTGGTCATTTCTAGAGCCTTCTAGAAGCTTGTTTGACGTGTATGAAGCGCCTCCAGATGGTTCATGTATCCCTACCAAAGAGGAACTTATCCCATCAAGAGGGGAGCTATCCCATCCAAAGAGGGGCTTATCCCATTGATGGTGGACCTGAATAACTTCCTCTAGAGCACTATAAATACAGGCATTGGGCCAGAGGGAGGGGAGGTTGAAAGCTGAACATTCCTAAGGGTAGATGCCGCTGGAATTAGGACTCCCTTGTAAAGCTTGAGAGGAGAGATTCCCATCCTTTCCTAGCCTTATTTGAGAGTGGGTGAGCTGATCAAAGTAAAGGAAAACTCTTGCTGGACCCTAGGAGGGACTTGCACAACACCAAGGCTCAGGTTGTAATGGTTCCTTTTGTTACTTTTTAATGAAAATGAACTTATTTTTCTCAACAGATTATTATTCATGGTTTGTTTCATATACTCCTTGGTCTATATGATATATATGTATTGTTTTATGAGTTTATCAGGTGCTATTTAATCTTTTGGCTTGTTAGTGAATGCAGGTTTCGAAGAGAAGGAGGAGCTCATCCGGATCGATGAGGCTGGACTACTACAAAGCGTTGGACTAAAGGTATGTTAAAGATCCCCTGATTACTTGTATTTGCAATGCATGTTTAGAGAAAGGTAGCTTTATTTGTCTTGTTTGTCACTAGAAAGCTTTTGCTTCTAGGGAGGTCGGTTGTGTCCGCACTAACGACTCTTTCCGCATGACACACCTTCGACTTATCAACCTTCTTCCCATCATTGGAAGAATTGGATTCAGAAAGAGAACCCTTCTCCTTCCCCTTCTTCACCTTACTTGCTAAGGCACAGTTCTCCTCATCATGCATGGATGAAGAACTGTCTCTGGTGCTCCGTCTGATCTCCTCTTGCACAAGATCCGACCAAAGTCTCTCCCATCCTAGAAATTTCTCCCGACCATTGACAGAGTCCTGATAGGAATGCCAACTCTTCGGAAGACCAAGGAGATCCAAGCTCACCAAGTCCTCATCATCGACAGTCACCCCCACACTTCCCAGCTCATCCCGGCACTGGGTGAACTTCGTGAGATACCTAGGCATACTGTCTCCATTCTCACACTTAATGTTTCTGAGTTTATCCTTGAGCGAAAAATTCATTTGGTCACTCTTGCTTTGGAATAGATCTATCAACGCTTTCCACATCAAGTATGGAGAAGCCTTTCCATGCAGGCTGGACACAATGTGATCCTTCACGCCCTCCAACAGAATCCTTCGACACTTTGCTGTCTTCTTTTGCCAAACCATAGCTTCAGCAGCATCAGTAGGTTTTGGGACCTCAGCCTCTATGAACTCCTTCAGCCCATTGTCATCCAACACGGCCTCCATCCTGTCTTTCCATGCAATATAATTCGAGCTGCCCTCAAGGGCATACTCCTATCGCAATCTGTTGAAAGACATTTCAACTTTGACACCAAGAAAACACTGCTGCAAATTCGAATTCCACCAACTCAAAACTCAACCGCTTCTGATCTAAAATTCGTGAGAACAAAGTATTTCTCATATAGAGATTGACTATATGGGCTTTTACCGAATATCTCACCTTCGAAAGGAAGGATGAATCCAGAGGCTACCTGGCTCGATTACAGACTCTGCCTGAAGAAATAAAATGTAAACACTTTCTGAATGATAGATCTGATGATCAACTGTGCTCCGATACCATGTAGAAATTTTGAATAATAAACACTTATTCACAGAGATTATCCTAATTATACAATATTGCAGAATACATGCATAATACATAACCTCCTCTATGTTGATCATCAATTTAGCAGCATCAAAAACAATGAAACATCAATTGCATGCACACATTAACACAATATGTAACCCAGGGAAAGCATACAACTGAAAACCCCACACTATCTGTATATTATAATGATTGAGAACATGTAACAATACACAGTACAATACTCCTCACAAGTACTCAGTACTATCTCCACCTATTACACACAAACTAGCTCAGATCTGAATCAATCACACGTTCAAATCTCCTCCGCTGTCTGCCTGCCTCCACTGCGCAATCCTGCATGAGAATGAATGATGAATGGCTGATCCAAACTCGTATTTCCTTGGCTGAACCACACAATCCTCATTGGCATTACTCAATCCATGCATGTGCAAAATCTCATGCACAACTATAGTCACAACTGATAGCAATCTCGACCTCTAACACCTGTCTCCACTGAATTGTCCATGCATTGAGTTAACTGATGTATTCTTTAGTTGCTTTATGAGTTAATAATTAGTGAATTAATTAACAAATAATTCACATCACTCATCACTAGTGTATTTGCAGTTAGACTAAATACAACTAGTTTAACCAATTCAAACTAAACACAACTCCATCAACTCCTCAATCAACTCCACCAAACTCAACCACATGAGTTTGAACTGAAGTCCACCATGAAATAGCTCAACTGACCCATAAGAAAAGTGTATTTCCTTTTGACAGCTGCATGTGACACATCTGTAGCTCAAACTGAAGTGATCCAAGAGGATAAGATAATGTTTATAGTCCAAATATTATTAAGAGCTAATAATATTCGACTATTCTATTTTTAGCCTGGCAGTCTAAAAATAGACTTCGCCCATATGTCTAAAAATAGAATTCCATCTATTTTTACCAACATGACCAATCATCCACAAATAGCATCCTGCAACTCATAGACCATGATCCATATGTCTAAAAATAGACATAGTCTAAAAATAGACTTTGCGCCAAAGATAGCCTACGGGCCCACTTAGTGAAGGCGATTCCTTTCCACTAAGTTCCATCATCTTGTTGCATTTTCAACAGGCTCCATGGACTGTTGCTGAAAGGGCCAATAGTACCGGGATTTGTTTGGCTAAATCACCTCTGAACCTGGGTTAGGCCCCATCAAGCCAACAAATGGTTCCGTTGTCGGGATTGGGAACTGCATAAGGGATGTTTGATGTCGTGTCACTAGAATCTGAAGAAGAAAGAAATTGAAGGGTGGTTGGACAGAAAGATTCACGAGTTCGCGGCATAGGAAAATAGGAATCCATGAGTATCAAAGGAAAAGTGGTTAGAGTGCTACTTATATATGGAAATCCACGAAATTTTCTTTACATCCTTCCCCTCTAAGTTGTATGAGTGGATCGCGAAGTTAGTAGACAGCCAGGGAAGGTGTAGGCTCGACAAACCGATTGTGTGGACTTCAGAATTGGTGCGTAGACTAGAATCATTGGAAGATAAGATCACGTGTACTGTGGACCATTGGCTCGATCAATTTATAGGAGGGTTTATCACCGAATTCGCGGTAGACATGACAGTCAGCTACAACAAGGCAGAACGACGCTTCCTCAATAGACCACTAAGTACATTAAATCTTTGAACACTTGGATTAAAATGCTATTGTGTGAAAAATGGGTTATGCGAATAAATTGATGTTTGGGGCTACGCAAAGTGGGAGGATCTATAGAAACAAAGGTAGCGCAGAAATAGAAACTGGCCCCTTGATTTTTCCTCAGGGAGAAAGCGAGGAAGAGCTCAAGAGAGTTTCACCAAGAAGTGCGATCAGTCTGATAAGGTAGCGAATTCCACGCATACCACCTCCACCTACACCACCACCAGTCTCACCATCTTCACCTCCATCTCTGCCCACACCACCTCCGCCACCACCATAGTTCAATATGGCGAGCGTGATAAAATTGCCGGTATTCAGAGGAGTAGGGAACGAAGATCCGAACCAATTTTGGTTCGTGGTAAAAGCTGTATGGGAAGCACAAGGAGTCGTGGATGACAATATAAAGAAGGCAATATTGGTAAGCACATTACAGGATCACACACTAACATGGTACATTAAGCATTCTAATGACCATCCAAATGTAGGGATCACAGATATCCAGGCTGCGCTGAATAGGGAATTTAGTAGGCCAAAATCGGAGACACAATCGATTATCGGGTTTAAGGAAATCGTGATGCTTCCAAGCGAGACCCCATGGGATCTGGATCAGAGACTGAAGAGTATGATTCGCGAAGCCAACATGACCTTAACAGATGGACAACACTGCACATGGTTTGTAGCGTCACGAACATCACATTTAAGGATAGTACTGTCACAACAGAAGTTATCCACCCAAGCTGAAGCGTTGGAGATTGCAATGAGACTGCACAAGACCCCAATACAAGATCCTGGCTTGGGAGTCCAAAAAATCCATGCGCAACTACAAAATTTGTGTCTAGAAATGCAGAGCTTGAAATAGGACAGGACAACTCACCTAGAGGCGCGCGAGGAGGTATGGTGCATAAAGTGCAAGGGACAGAGATACGACAAGGACCATTGTCCAGTCTTCGCAAAATACTTTGCAGAAGGAGGGTTGATGCCATTAAGACCAGAGGCATAAGCAGGACCGAGTGTGGTTCCTGCATTATGGTGCACAATTTGTCAGATAGGAGGAAAACAGGCTATGGATAATTGTCATATATTACAAAAGTATAGGCAGACATCCCAACAATTGTTCTGTAATTTCTGCAGGTTAGTAGGCCACGAAGAATGCACCTGTAGAAGTTATGAACTGATGATGGATCAGAATCCTGCCTACAGAGTGCAGACCAAAACACGAGCCCTCGATCCAAATGCAGGGATGGCACGTGTTGGATTTCAGGGGCGCAGACGAGGTCGAGGTGGAATGGGACCAGGAAGGGGTCGCGGATAGCTAATTTGTTACAATTACGGAGGGCCAGGGCATTATGCCCGTGATTGTACAAATCCGATGAGAGCATCATGTTTATATTGTACTCAGTTTGATCATGAGACAGAGGATTGCCCTACATTGATAGCGAGGTTGGATGATAAAGGAATAATCTAGCCTCCCCTAACTCAGAATTTGCAAATGATGAGGTCTAAGCCGTGCGAAGAGGACCCGAATGTAAACATCATGCTTCGAAGTGGTATCATGACAGGATATGACAAAGGTAAGCAACCTGAAGAAAGTGCGTGGGTTCGCAAGGCTCCTACAAAGGAACCTGAATTTGATTTGGAGCGCGTGAAGGAGACATTCATGGAAGCTAAGAAGAGCTTCACGGAGACCTCCACTTCAAGTAGTAAGGATCAAATAGGAACGGAGATGGATCCTCCAATTCTCACTACCTTTCTGGAGACATGTATGAAGTTTTTGTGTGACAGCAAGGCTGTGAAAGGACTACAGGAAGTTATCACTAGGTGCGTTGGGTCAGGAGAACCTCACGTAGTTTGGAAGCTTGGGAAACATACATTGTGAACATGAAGGGAGATGAGATTAACTGCACAAATCCCCGGAGTATGAAATGGATCAAGTAATTCTGGATCTAGGATCGTAGGTGAATGTACTGCCAAAGCAAATATGGGATAGCATGGGCAGGCCCGCACTGCAATGGTCCCCCATCCAATTGCGAATGGCAAACCAACAGAAGATCCTACCGATGGGAAGATTACAGGGAATAACGGTAGACATCGAAGGTGCAAGCACGCTTGCAGATTTCGAAGTGATAGAGATTGTCGATGACAATAATCCCTATCCCGCACTACTGGGAATAGATTGGGCCACTGATATGAACAGAGTGATAAACCTGAAGAAGCGCAAATGATTTTTGAGAAACGGCATTGTTCGTAGTGGTACCTTTAGACCCTATGGAAGGATCGCGCTACACAGAGCTAGTGCATGACAATAAGAGTGATGACGAGCTAGACTATATCTACAAGATAACTGCTCGAGAATAGGATTGGATAAATCCTACAGTCGATGGCAGGATTTCGTGGGAGCGTGAAAGCTCCTGCACATCAGATTTGGATGAGGAAACAAAACGATGACAAAACCAGTTACACGAGGTAACCACACTCAATTGCAACATGATGGTAAGATCATTGACTTCGTGACAACAGAGGTAAGGGATCTACCTACGTATGACGGGTTGAAAATGGTGGATGAATTCTTGAACAAATTTGAAAGCGAAGTGCCAGAACAACAGCAGTTTGATGCTCTGAAATGGGCACTACGCGTTACGCCCGCAAGGTGGTGGGGTATGCACCAACATAGTTTCGGGGACTAGCACGAATGCAGAATGGTGATGCTTATATGGTTTGGAAAGCCTCAACTGTGAATGGAAGCTGGGTATGATGGAAAAAATAGCCTGTGCGCCCACCTCTCTAGATGGGTACATGCGTATGGTACGCAACCTGCACGAATGCACACCGTCCTCATGAAAGGAAACAGGAACAACAAGCAGGAACGAGAAAGATGAGGGCACGAACAACGAAGTATGATAAGACCAACCACGTCGAAGATTATATGTAGGGAAGCTTTTGACAAGGTGTGCGAAAGTATGAACACAGTCCACTAGGTGAGACATACTGACTGGGACTTACGCGTATCAACAGTTCTATGGGCTTACAGGACCATGTGTAAGACCTTGACCGCGTGCGCAATTCTGAAGCTGAAATATGAAGCAGGGGCTGTAATCCTTGGGAAGCATGTGAAGCCTAGTCCGTGAATAGTAGCACCCGTAGATACGACAGTCTGTGAAGCACGAAATGAAGGAATCACACAGCCGTGAGAAACAGAACACATAAGACTTGAGGAAGAAATCCAACGGGGAAACCTTAGACTTCACGAACTTGAAGAAGACCGGGTACGGCTAAGGGAGAAAAGCACTTTGATGGACGTGGAGGTCAAGAAGCTAGAAAATGAAATAAAGGAAGCATTTCTCGTCGAAAAACCAAGGATGGTAAGGCAAGGTGCATACGATCATACTGACAAATTGGAAAACTATCGTCGTGAACTGGTTAGTCTACTGCCTTGGCTTGGACCGCATATCGCCAAATGTAGTGACCAGGGTAGCACATTGCAAATAGTAGAGTGCGTGATGCTGATCACCACAATGGAAGATGGGGATTCTCCGCGAACCATGATGGAAGACGGGATGGAGCCTTGCACGGGTGGTGCAACCACCTAACTAGTTGTAGGAAGAATAGTTTTAGCACTCCGGGTAGCTGAAAGGGAGTGCGGGACTATAAAATATTTTTCCTAGGAGCTGCGTGATATTGGGGATACACGCAGAATTAGAATGTCACAAGGTTCTCGACCGCGCACGGAGGGCTGCGCTGCTGCGCAGGTTGGTTGGGAAGTGACCGTTGAGGTCACTATTCATGATGGGATGTGCGATTTGAGGCCAAATGGAGCGGGTGGCGGGCATTTAAGACGTGAGTTATGGGCAAGATTTGGGAAAATATGCCGCCAAGAAAGCATTAATGGCTCGAAATTGGGGGGAACAGTCGAATTCAAATTCGAAAGGCACTATAAAACACAAAGGGCTGGCTAGCGAACAACACTTGGTCATTTGAGAATTGAGCGCTTGAGCAGAGCACTGAGCATTGAGATTCGAGCGATAATTGAGCCCTTAAGTTCATGAGTGATAGAATACAGCCTAGATATGATGATGACCACTAAGGATGGTTTGGGAATTGAAGAGGTAACCACCGGTGAGGCCGCGCAAACCCAAATTATTGAGGATGTTCTAGAAGGCACCGGGGTTGTGGAAAAAATCCCTAAATTACCGCGAACGCCAAGGCCCAGGAAAGATAAACAGGCAATGGCTCCAGTATGTGTGTCCCCAAGAAACCCACTGCATAGCAAGCTATCAATGGCAGAAAAAGGGAAAGCTGTCATGATCGACATAGATGAGGAAGAAGAAGACTTGCATGCCCTGATCGCCACAGAAGAAGAAGAAGAAGACATGGAGGAGGATATCCAACTGTTACGCTCTGCAACAAAACTGCCTGCATATGTCCCTTCACAGAAAGGGAAGACTAAATTACTGAAGGACCTGGATGAAATGAAGATTTCACTCCAGACCCCTCTACTCCCAAATGGCATTGTATTTGAGGGCACACACCTAGGTCACGTGCCAACCATGAAATTTGAAGACTGGGACCTCGCTGACCACGAGAAGTTCCCGCACCTAGAGACTGGGAACCTAATGAAGCAGAATACTGAGGGGGTAGTGATAACGTTAGAGCCACAGAAATGACTACGCGGTGTGGAAAATGTCGGGTTGTTGCACTTATTATGGATACCACATTTCCACCGTGCACCCATCACCATTTTCGTCATCAGGCAGTTGCTCTACCTGGTGCATGATGGGTATCTATGGCTAGAGGAGCTTATTCCCATCACAATAGACCTCATTCACCATATTTCCTAGCTCCCCTATAAAGGAAAGGACCCCGCGACCATAGCGGAGGGAAAAGGTAGCGATTTGGCCCTTGCAAAAGCCATGAATCCAAAATATAAGCTGGAGAAGAAGAAAAGGGGATACACTATCTCCAACATCAACGATAAAGGGGTGCGCGTAGCAACCCAACTCATGGCCAACAAAGTTATGAGGAAGTGCCACGCCGATGAGGTACTGGCGCTGGTGGTTGCACTGGCCGAGCAGTGCGCGGAGGGGGTCCAGTTCAACTGGTTCGAATTCCTCTGCGAGGAATTTTTGACAAACTGTCGCGAAGCCCAAGAGTAGGGTAAAACCTTCCACTATGCGTGGTTGTTGTTATCCATCATGCTAGTAGCAGGGGAACTACCAGAAGACAGTCAATTCCCCAACATTGATAGATATTTACCAGAGGCCACGAAGTACGCTTCGCTCTGGGCCACGAAGGATGCAAAATAGATTCACGACACCAAAATTTTCTGGGTGTTCATGGAGGCGAGCATTTGGATGTGGATCAATCAGAGGCCACGCCTATCACCTACGGTGTACAATATTCTGCAAAGTTTTGCAGACTTCAAAGTTGATATGCATAACATTTATATCAGGGTGCGAAAGGATCCAGCAAAGCAGTGGACGAAGCTACCTTTTGTAGCCATTGACGATGTGGCTTTTACTATCTTGGAGGCATGGCCTCCCGAATGGCACACCCCGAATCTGGCAAAAATAGAGAAGGCGGCAACACAGAAGAAAAAGAACGATGCTAAGCTGCGCATCACTCAATTGGTAGAGAAAAGGTGAAAGGAAAAAGCAGCAGTTGAGGTAGGGGCATTGTGAGAAGCGACACAAAAAGCCGCGGAGTAGAAGAAGGCCGAAGAAGAAGCAACAACAACACAAGTAGTAGAGGCAGCAACAACAAAAGAAGACGAAGGCCAAGCAACATCTTCGCACGGGCAGGAGGCGGAGGAAACAAAAAAAACAGAAGGGAGCGTGGACCTAGGGGCCACGTCCACACAGTTAAAGCACCCACACATCATAGAAAGAGCAGGACCAAGGAAAAAGGTCAAGGCCTCGAAGTTGGCCATTAATCTGATCACCTTAATTGAAGGTGATCTCCATGACATCGGCGAGATGGTCCGCGATGTCACGAATGAAGCGCTTCAGGATTTTATGTAAGAGCATCAGACTATGTTGGGGGCCCTTAGGGTGCAGCTGCAGGAATTACAGGTGCGGCCCCCTCAGGTGGGTACCCTTTCTACCCACCTCGTAGCAGGATCCTCGATAGCAGAGTAGATGCTGCGTGCATGGATGGAAAATACAATAGTATTGCCAGAAGGGGCCATAATTGCAGTGAATGTGACTGATAGATTTTCGGTTAGCATGTTGAAAGGACTTGGCCTTAATTTGGCTGCCCTTCCGCGAGAAACATTGTATCAACTACAGGATGGGATAGTGGCAGAGTTACGCGCCAGGGAGAGCCGTGCGATCCAAGTTCTTGGTGAGAAGAAAACAAACATAGAATAGCTCAGCTTGCAATGCGACAAGTTGGTGTTGCAAAATCATCATTTGGTACAGACGGTAAATGAGGCTTGCCGATGCGTCCCGAAGCTAGCCATCGCAGCAGATCTATCGGTAGAAGTGCAGATCCACAGTTTGGAAAAAGTAGTTCGCGAGGCCAGGGAAGAGACAACAAAGGTGCAGCTGGAGCTGAATCTCCAGATCGCCGAGCTGTGGTTGAAGGCGTAGCCTTCCACTTCCCCAAAAATCAGAGAACAATGCGCTAACGCTATTGCAACAGGGTTGGAAGAAATTGAAGGTGTAGTGCACGACTATACCAGCATGTTGGAACAGGCACTTGAGGTCCTCACGACTTTGCTGGAGGACCCCAATATCCAGCACCTGGAAATAGAGGCGCGAGAACTTCAATAGCAATACGAAAGTGTCAAAGGAACTGCATAGATAGTAGTCCTCGCTTAGTGGCTTGCAAAGATGCAGCAGGCCAAGGCATTAAAGGAGCAGGTGGACACAACGTGCCATAAGGAAGCAATTCTCAAAGCACGTGTTCAACCATGGATTAATGAGTCCTTTACAATCACGACGAATATCGAAGGAAAGCTCGCGCACATATAGGAGATGCATGCAAAGATACAGGGAAGCACACCGGCCATGGAGGTCTCAAAAGAACGGATGTAGCAGGTTCAACAAGCAACAACTCAGTGTGTTGCGGACATCAGTACCGTTTGAGAGCAGTTGGAGGGACTTCATGCCAAGATCGCCGCGCTGAAAGAGTGACTTGAGGGCGAGTTGCAATGTTTGTGTTGGGGGCTTGTTGGGCATGGAATCCCCCCATGACATGTTTTGGGGCTCAAAGCCCAAGTTTTGAGATGATATTGTTGTAAAGCTTTGCAAATTGCGGGCGCGAAATGTATGTTAGAGTCATAGGGCTGTTCGCCCTAGTTTTGAATGTAATGTTAACCTACCCATGGTCTGTGGACCATGGGATTGTATAAATAGAGTGAAGTATGAGATAGAAGCACAGAGCAAGTGTCTAAGTGTGTCTTGGGTCGTAGAGTAGGAATAGGCTCTGCAGCTGAGTGTGCAGAGGCCTAGTAGAGTCTGCAGCTGAGTGCACAGACCCCTACAACTGAGTGCGCAGGGCAGAATAGAGTCTGTAACCGAAGGAAGAGAATAATAAAGAGAATATTTATCTGAATTCTGTGTATCTGTTCTTGAGTTATTACATGTTTGATATCAATTGCTAATGTACTGTTTATTTACTGCGTGCACTTGTATGAATGATTTATATTGCTAAGTATACTTTACACATGCAAGTAAGCTAAGTTAATCAACTAATATCGGGTTACTAGTAAGGATTTGGGTAATAACACTGTTCGGCCCCCCGAGTAGGGCTGCGTGAAGGCAACATCATAGGCAGTGGGGAACGGGTAAGCACATGTAACGACGTGTGCATCGCAGACCACTTAAACCCATCAGACATACCCAGGGTGCAGAAACTTGGTTCTAGCACCCTCCTATACTACTTCAGGTGAGACCTCAGTCCGCTCTCTATGGACTATTGCTGAAAGGGCCAGTAGTACCACGATTTGTTTGGCTAAATGACCTTTGAACTTGGGTCAGGCCCCATCAAGCCAACACTACTCCTTAAGAGTAGGGGTTGGCATGAAAAGTTTTCAATGACTAATATTTACTAGTCAGTCTTGTTATCTAAAAAGACTCATTTTAATGAAAACCATCAAGTCACAACTTTTAAACAATGGTGGAAATATCAAGACAAGCATTAAGTACAATCCATTAATAAGTTTACAAAATAAAAACCTTAACTTATCAGGAAGGTTGAGTGTCTGCACAAGGAAAACATCTTTGCAGAAGATATTCCTTAAAAATAAATTTTAGTTTGTGTATAATATAGGATACACTGATTGCACAATAATCATGCCAAAGAGAACTTGGAAGTGTTAAGATCCACCCCTACTCAAACCAAGAATAAGAGGAGTAGGGAGACCTACAAATGCCAAGGAAAATGAAGAAAAAAACACATGAAAGTAGGCCAAAAATAAATGAACATCCACCAATGTATTAATCAAATTTCAAGACCAAAATGATTGGAAAATCAAAGGATAGGGGTAATATATAAAATTTAAAAGAATTACATATTTACCCTTTTAATTTTTTATTCCCTTTATAAGTATATACTTGGTTTTTTAGACAGTATGTGAGATATTTAATGATTTCACCTTTTATTAGATGCTAAATAAATGAAGCACTAATCAAAACCAAAATAAATGTGCAATTATGATGTTTATTTCAAAGAAAAAGAGAACCATAATGGTTAGATTTTCATAAGAGAAGTTTAATGAATGATTAATTAGCTTAAAGTATCCTCATTTGATAATTATTACATATTTCATGATGAACAATAATAAAAAGCGAGAGAAACAAAGTTGAGTAAACTCCCCTAACGAAGTCGTGATGAGGGATCGTCTCCAGCTCATACTTTTCATACTCGCATTATTCAAGAAAACAAAAGATTAAAAGTCAAACAAAGAATACTCTACTCCTAAACCTATCCTACACTACTCTTGAAATCAAAATCTAAGTAAAATGAAATTTCCAGTGTAGAAATTAAAATAGCTCGAATCCCTCAATGACAAAGGATCTCCAATTAGCGAAAAGAATTGGAGCATGGTGAAATAAAAAATAAACAAAACATGATTATCTAAAAAGTCTTCATTGAAAAACAAGGGAAGTATTGTTTTACCATTGTTTAAGAACTTGGTTTGATAGGACTGCTCAAGTCAATCTCCGATCATATCCTGATAGGTACAAACATTGGATTGTTTAAAATCATTTGGAAACGCAAAAGGTCTTTGATTGTGATGAGTGGAATTTTGTAAAATAATATTTATATCATGATTAGGAAGTATTTAAAAGATCTCATCAAAAGAATAATAATTTTTTGTATTCATAAGTTGGAGTGTTATATTCTCTTCATAATTCTTATCAAAACCACGATTCAAAATTAACAAATTGAGATGAAGTGATAGAATTTAACAATAATTTGAACCATCATCACCTAATAAAAATGCCTTGTGATTAATATTGTGATGAGACCCAATAATCAATTGGTCATGATATTCAATCTCAAGTGATTGATTATGATAAGCACAAGATTCATTGTTAAACACATGTTAATCTAAATTAATAGAAGAGACACTTAGAGATAGATTTGAATCATTACTTAATCTCCCTATTGATATAGAATTAATAAGTCCATGGGATGCAATATTATCATTAGAAGAACATGAAATTGAGATTTCATACTTATATTTAGGAACTTTTAAGTCATCATCTAGTAAATCATCATCATAATCATCATAACAAACTTCCCTCTCCTGCAAATCATAAAAAAAATTAGTTTCATTAACATGGAGAAATGGATATGCAAGAGACTCATGTAAATATTTTTCAACCTCAATTTTATGGATAAGATCTAATGAAACCTCATCAAGCTCATTTTGTTGATACGCATGATTTCCTCTTCAATTAAATTTGAACTAGTAGAAGTTTGAGCATGAAGATTAAATGAATCATTATGGCATGCATCAAAATTCATAAACAAATTAGGATACATAAAATAATGACTACTAGAATACATGTTCTTTGCATGAAGTGAAACATCTTAAATAATATTATTAGTTAAGCTCTAGTTAATGGATGTATCTTCTGCTAGAATTATAAGGACTGATTCTAGATTGAGTTCTAGGGAAGAAACATCATAAACATTATTAGTATTTGAATCTAGATTTTCTATAGGATTTTCCTTTGCTGAGTTTTCCTCTTGAAAACCTATATTCAAAGGGGTTTCAGGAATAGTTTCCAATTGAGAGTTACAATCTAAATTAATTTCATATCATCAAGAAAATGAAAGATAAATTCATGTTATAAGTGATTGTAAGGGGATTTGGGATTCACTAGTTGGAACTAAAGATTCCAAAACAAGATTAGTATTAACCATTGGCTCAACATCTATGTTCTTTTCATCATTTTGTTTATTACTAGAAAGAATGAAATTAAGAAACCATAAGGTTAACTTGTGACTAGGGGGTAAATATTGTAAATGAAACCTCCAACAAAGTATAAGAAATGTAGACGAGAAGTCCTAAAATGATTCATTTTCATGCATAGATAAACTGTAAATTTATGAACATAATGAATCATAATCATAATCTTGATGAACATTAAAAAAAATTTCAATGAATTGGTTCCATGATTGAATGGATTTAGGTGGAAATTCCTTGAACGAATTTTTGATCTCTAGAAACTAAGAGTAAAAAACCTACATAACTGATCATCAGTAAAATCTCCAAAATATTTACATTTAAATAAAAAATAACGAAGATGTGAAAGAGAAGAAATAGAATCATCATCATCGTCGAATATTAGCTTTGACAAGTGGTTGATTGTCCTTTTGGAAATGCTCCTAGTAGGCCATCATGAACTAAAAGCATGCTCCAAAACAGAAGTTGGGAAAGGAGCCATGATCAATTAAAAACATTCAAAAGCTAAGATTCTATGAGGACAACTTGATAGTCAAAATTTTATTACAATGACATCAAAAGGAATAAAAGTAAATCTAATGATTTCTATACAATGAGGAATCCATGATTGAAATATTAATTTTCCTTAGGCCCTCTTTCGAGCGCCATTTTGTTGATGCAGGTTTTATGCACCCTAGTCAACAAGAAGGAAGTGACCCAAACCGAGGCTCTTCACACAACCCAATTAATTTGGAGTAGCCACCCCTGATGGGTTTATAGGCTCCATTAGCCTTTCTCCTCTTCCTCTCACGAAAAGGAGAAGACAAGAGAATCCTACAATTATCCTAAAACTATCCTATATAAATGCAATAATATATAAACAATGAAATGCACCTATTAATTTATCTAAATAAGCAGTACTCGTTGATACTACAACCAATGTATATGTACATTATATAAAAAGAATAAGATGGCCAGAAAGTCATTTAACTAACAAATATATGAATGCATATTCTGATTTATATAAAGAATGAAGAATAATAAGGATTCTAACTAAAGATGCAATAACTAGTTTAAAATGATAACAATTCTCGATGCTAAAGTGAAGATGAAAAACCACAACAATGCAAGCCTTCAACTTCTATAAATAGAATTATATCAAACTAGATTCATTTATATATTGATACACCAAGAAATGTCATCATATGCAGATACTATTAATTTAGCTGAAAAGAAGGAGAACTGCAATGACCTCTGAAGTTTGAAAGATACTTCACTGATCTATTCATGAATCAAATCAATCAATAAATCATGAAGTGAGATAACACATTAGAAATAATTACAGTTAAATTGTCAACTCAATTTAAAGAGAACGACATCCTTTACAATGAAAATCATCTAATCAAATCATGAAGACTCTAATTGCAGTAATTCCCAAGATCAATATCTTTCTTAGAATTCAAATTACTAAAGAATGGTAGAATTGATATAAACCATGAATTAACAATATTCAAAGGAATGTGGGATAGTCTACTATCCGTCCATAGAATCAAATCACTGAATATAAGTAGACAAACTTCATGAAGCTTTCAGAGATAAAAATACAAAAAAGCTTCCAGAATATAACATTAAAACGATCATGGAAACAAAATTACAAGATTATATTAATCGAGTAAAATCAAAAAAACAATTACCTACAAATAGTCTCCATAATCATTCATATACAACATTCCACTTCCTCCTTATGGGTGAAACCCCTATAGTAAATATTGATCCCCTTATTTGTTCAATCCATGTATTTATAGTTACAATTCTCCGGGAGATATATATAAATCCCCTTCAAATCTTACTTATAAAACTAAAAATTGATGATGATTATTTCATATGATTTCTTGTAACCAATTTTGAACCTAAAATTAAATTATTGGCACTAAACAAAATAGTGGAGTTGCGCAACTAAAAATGTTGTTCCAAAAAGAACCATGATTTTCTCCCAAATGGTGCATCAGATTGCAAACAAACCATAATGTTGGCTGATTTGGCCCATTCTCAGAAACACCCATGTTCTTGATTCTTTAGATCCACTTCTGTGTGATCAAAAAATGAGCTTGAAATTGGTTGCTTCATTGTAATTTCACCCTTGTCCTTTCTTGTTGCATGTTGTCAATTCCATTTCAAACCAAATTTTATTACATAGGCAACAATTTTCCATAAAAAGAAAAAAAAATCAAATCAGAAAGCAACCATAAGATCTTTGACTTTGCAGAAATGAATAAAATTATCTCTCTGGCATTCAAAGGCTTTGCAACATCGTTTGGAAGGTTCTGCAAAACAATGAAGGGATAACTCTCGAGGCCACTAATTCAATCTTCGTAAACCCTCAAAATATCCTATAGAAACACTTAATTACTAGATTTAGATTTGAAATGGGAAAGAATGTTTGATTGGATCATAAGAATCCTGGGAAAATAACTAGAATCCCTTGAAACTCAATGTGTTTACTGTAATTTTACCTTATTTTTGTTAGTTAAGGGTAAAGGTCCCACAATTATCAAGTGTTTATTTGACATATGGCTTATATAGTGAAGTGTTTTAATATACCATCAAAATGCGGTGGCAGCGCCAAGTTGTATGTTGGTTAGGTGGCATGATGCCAGGGGCTTATGGTTCAATGCTTGACTTGGGGTTTGAATTATTTTTTATTATTATTTTTTTACATTCTACTTTATGTACATATATATCATAATATTATTACAATTATATTTAGAAACGAAAATTTAATTGATATATTACCATCATAGTAATGAAATTAAAATAATATGCTATGTATACATATATGATCACAATTATATATATCTATATCTATATATATATATATATATATATATATATATATATATATATATATATATATATATATATATATATATATATATATATATATATATAGTCAAACTAAGCAACCAAGGTGATAGCCACAAAGATCATAATGAAAGAGATGATTGAATGTTGAAGAATCGAAAAGTGAAAATCCATAGAAGGATCATCAAAACATTTGGACTCACACATTATTAAATTGAAACATAAGGATTGACATAATGGCTAGCACGATGGTTTGTAAAATCATCCTATTAGCATTATAAACTTAAACTAGGGATGTTACAAAATCTCTAAGTATGTAGCAACCCTTAAAATTTAATATTTTCCTACTATTAGGAGTGATGATAGATTAAAATTGATCATAACAATTTAAGGAAATAACCCTTACATCACCAATGATTAAAAGAATAAGCTATATGGTGTAACACCTACAAAAAGCAAACATTGAATTCATCAAAACTCACTGACATAGAAATCAAAATGATCATTAAAATGTAATAATTCAAATGTCAAAGTAATACCAATCCAATGAAATCAAAACAACTGAAAGAAATAAAAATTTCTACAAAGGGGCTCCTTATGTCACACGGAATGAGTCGATCTTGCAGACAAGATAGACCTTTCTAGAATCTAAAGAAGACCTAACGACAAGCAAACCAATCACACACTATCTTTCTCTAAATATGCTTTTATAAACAAAGGCAAGCAAGTGTTTCAGGACTACCTTGGGTCCAACGCAAGTTTGTGGAAGCCTCGCTCTTTCGATCCAAATGAGCTCCCTTGTCGCGAATCTACAAACAAAAAAAAGCAAACAAATTAAATAGCACCTGAAAAGCCAATATCATAAAACATATTTAACATGAAAGTCAAGGAATTCATGAAACAAATGACATGAGACAATTTGTTGAGAAAAATGAGTTTGATTGTATTAATTCAAATCAAGAAGAACTTTACAACTTGTGCCTTGACGCTATACAAGCTCCTCCCATGGTCCAGCAAGAAGTCTCCTCTACTTTGACAAGTTTCACTCTCTTCCCAATGAAGCCAAAAAGGTATGTGATCTCTCCTCCTAAGCTCAACTAGGAAGTCTTAATTTCACTAGCATTTACCCTAAAAAATGTCCAGCTTCTAACCTCTCCAGTAACTAGCCCAATGCCTGAATTTATAGTGCAATGGAGGGAAGTTACTAGGTCCTCCTTCAAAGGGATAAAACCCTCCTTCAAAGGGATAGCTCCTCTCATCAAGGGATTAGCTCCTTCTCTTTTGGGATGCATGAACCACCTAAGAGTGGCCAATCCACATCAAAATTCCTTCTAGAATCATCTAGAATTAACCCAAAGTGAGTTTTTTAGAATAAACTTGCGCCTTTTTGACTTTCACAAGGGTCCACACCCACACCTTTAGGGACAGAGCGGGCAGGTCCGCAGTTTTTGTAAACAGAAGGTGAGGGACCACAGGTAACAATGAGAGAAAGTGCGGAACCAGAGTTTTATTGATTTTCAAAGTCTTTCTCTCATTTTCAAAGCTTGACTTGAAGAGCTGAGGTTTGAGACTTGCTTAGGACGACAGTACAAGTGATGATAGACCCATACTGACTGCAAATAATCATGGTGACGATATTTTTGTGTAACAGATTGCCCCCTAAAGTGCGAAGTCTGTAGTAGATGAGGATTTCATTTATCATTTAGGAAGAGTGAAGTACTTTATCATTTCGAGGATCATCTTTGTGGAGAGCCTGGTTGGAACCTGTAAAAACATTCAATGCAAGATACATATATGAGATCATATCATCGCTGAGGTAGGCATTCCCATACTCAGATCAAAACTGACTTAGAAAACTAACTACTGATCTGATACAGGAATGATCTTGTAATACATCACAAGTATAGACTCATGTGGACACAGTATGGACGCAGCGATCTGTTTATGAATAGTCCATTATATAACGAATACAAAATTCCTCGCAGCCTAGATTGTGGAAACTAGATCCAGGGTCTTCATTTCTACTTCCCGAAACAGTACGATTCTATCCATGCGAATGAATGTGTTGGAGTCGAACATGGTAGAAACCACTTGATTACCAGTCAATGATGTAAATTTTTAACAAGTGTGAGAGAAACCACCAGTGATGTCAATGGCTCTCAAAGTACCCAGTACAATCCATGAGATGTGAATAAATGTGTTGATGTTGAACATGTCATGGAATCCTTTGATCGAAGGTCAATGATGCAACCTGTCGTCAAAGGCGAGAAACCTGCCATTGAGGCATGCAGATCCCAAGGTACTGACGATTTCTAGATCATCTTTCTAGATAATGAGCTGAAGTCGATAGAAAGTGATTCGTCGCAAGCAAGCCCACAACACGAAATCATAGTTCAAGTTGAAGAAATTTAGTTGCAAGGAATGACTCAGGGATGGTCAAGATGGATGAAAGATATTTTGCAGATGAATGGCTTATTGGCAGTGACCTCTTGAACACTTAACGACACAATAGATGGCTTGGTGACAATTGACCCAAAGTTAATACCCAGAAACTGGCTGAAGACTTTCAATGTGGTTTGATCAACTGTTAGGCAAAGGATTTCCCAACCCAGGTGAATAAAAGTGTCGTGTTCAAGAGTGGTTACAAAGTATGACAAACAGGCTCATTTTTCTCTCTTTTCCCCCACCATTTCTGGCAAGTACCTCTTTATTTTTGACAAGCTTGAGGAGGATAACATTTGCTTGATTATAAGCTCACCCTTCGGATGAGTCCAACTTAGTTTAAATTCGAACCCTAAGAAGGAGTGGTTCGTTCCTGTTTGTAATTGAACAGGTCCTTTACTGTGAAATTTTAATGAGTTCAGTATAGGAGAAACTTGGCGTTTTTCAATTTTAGAGAGTCTGAAAAAACTTAAGAAGACTCCAAGGTTGACCTTTTTCGTAAATTTGTGTCTCCCAAGCCCGAAAAAGTATAAAATAATACTTGAGAGAACAGCTTGATCTTTTATGACCAAGGAGTACTTTTCGTAAATAGTGTCCCTGATCCGAAAAAGTAAAAAAGCGATCAACGACGCGTCGTTTTATAACCAATATCGTATTTGAAATGACAAAAATCCGGCAATCTTTTCATGTTTTTACGGTCAGAAAAGAGCTGTGAGTGGACCATCTTTTAGTTCCGTTTTAATGAGTTTAAAAGCAAAACTCGGCAATATTTTCATCTTTCAGGAGTCAGAAAAGAGCTTAAAGGTGACTCTAAATGTTTTTCCGTCGAAAGTGATAGATTTCGCCTGAATAATCCATTATCCTGAACAAAAATGCAAACATTACTCATACCTATTTGAAATGGATAAAATGTTGCAAAAATACCTTTCCAAAGTGAAACATAAACAAATTTTCAATTTATTTACTCAAAAAACTTATAAAAAGGGCTTTTGTCAATTCATTTTTACCGTTTGAGTTTTGGGTGAGAAAAAGGTGCTTTTGTTTAGAAAACGTCCCGTGAAGATTGCGGAAAATCCAACCGTCGGAATCGAACGCCGTCTTCTTCAGGTAATCCACATCATCCCACTCTTAATTTTTAACTGTTTCATTTTTTGTTTTAGGCTTTTATTTCATTTTTTGGAGGGTTTTTAGGCTTAAAACCAGCGCGTGGGGGCCCGCAGGTTTAACATTGCCAGCCCACGGACCCCGACTTTTTCTCAATTGGGAAAAAGTCAGGGGTCCGCACCTTCCATGTAGGCAAGGTGCAGACCCACGCACTATGTCTAACCCAGAGGGTGCGGTCCCCGCCGCAAGGGTTTTTAACCCAAAAATTCTCAAATTTGGCCCAAACAAATTAATTCCTAGCATTTTAATTTGTCTTTTTACTTGATGCAGAGAGTACATCATGCTAGATTGGCATGAACGAGAGCATGAGGACGTGGATCTAGCTGCGTTGAATCACCAACCTTCGATCGATGCATTGAAGGCGTGCGGATTGTACAAATTCTGGGCCATATCTGGCATGAGGGCCCAGGTGGATTTCTTACAGTGGTTGGTTGACAGATGGAGCATACAGGACTGGTGCTTCTTCATTGGTGGCCACTAGCTCGAAATCGAGCTGGCAGATATATATTTCTTGACTGGTTTGCCTAAGAGAGGGGAAGACTTGACTCTATTCGGGGCTAGGCCAGGTGGCTAGTCTGTCGATAGCCTCCGGCTAGAGTTCTGCAACAGCCAGGCTAGAGACAAAGGGATAGACATAAAAACCATATCCATTCCTGAACTCATGGTGATTGCGTTTACTATCACCAGACTTTGCGGGGGTGTCGCATTACATGTTGCCACCTGATCCCAGATGCGGATGGCAGTTGACTACTTTCGAGGCACCATCTTCAACTGGTGCGATGCTGTGTTGGCCAATGTCAAAGGCCAATTGACCAGAGCCAAGAACGGACAACTAAAGACCTTTGGTTATGGGGCTTTGGTTGTTAGCTTTGGTCTGGAGAGGGTTCCCATGTTGATCCCGCAGCACCTTAATATTGGAGCTGGGCTTCCTCGAGAGCCCAAACTGATGTGATGGGTCGCAGTTATGGCCCGTCATCCGGACGAGGGGACAAAGGTTGTCCGATTCAAACCTGAGTATTTCTAGTGGTTGGAAAACCAGGTTTTTTCTATTCAAGACTTCCCTTACGCTGGGGTATATTTTCGTGGTGACCCAGACATGGCTCTTCCACCAGGAGAGCAATGGGATGACTCAGGTAAAATCATTTTCAACATTTTTTCTATTTTAATTTTTTTATTTTTCCATCGTCCCAAAACTGATAGTAAAAGTTTTAAATGCAGATGTGGGTCCAAAGTGACCAGCCGCTCTCTAGCCTTACGAGAGGAAACAACCAGTTGCAGCTGCGCCAGCCCCACAGGACGAATCAGCAGAGGTTTTGGCCGAGTTGGAGGGTCATCTAGAGCGCTTGATAGGAGATATTCCGGAGACCACCATAGATGACATCCCTTGTCAACTTCAGCGCTATGTGATTGGGGTCCCAGGACCTTTTAGGAGGTTCCTTTGTAAGGTGGCCCGTGCAGTGGTTTCTTATCGAGATCATCACCAGTGATAGGATGATTGCTTATTGTGGGCACATATGACATTTTTTTTTTTTGTACTTATCATTTTTGCCGATCATCAGTTGTTTTTCAACCTATGATCGAGGACGATGTATTTTTTGACACACTCCTATATATACATATCATTATTACCGGCTTATCTTGTAAATCATGTTATGGAATGGTTTTAAATTTACATGTATGATTATTGCAAATGTCTACTTAACATTCGAGAAGCAATTGCATCTGCTAATGTATTTAAAGATCTTGGAATATGATGATATTCAATATAATCAAATTCACGTTCCAAGAGATGCACTCTAAAAAATAATCTCAATAATACTGTATTTCTAATGGCATACACTCTATTAAGCTGTAATACAACGAGTTCAGAATCTAAACTCACTATCAAACTCCAAATCCCAAATGAAATAGATTCGGATAATAACTCAATCACTGCACTATACTCAGCAATGTTGTTCGTTGTTTGATCGAGGCTTACCCCATGCATAGATACCAACTCGTCAGAGGGCGAATAGATAACCCAAGCTGCGGAAGAAATGTTTCGTGTATTACGACAAGCACCATCAGCGAAACCAATGTATGTCTGGAGAGGCATCGACATCTGCAATATCAAGAGTAAAACCAAGATAAGCAAGAATAATGATGAAAAACACTCTCTAAGCTAAGCACACTGTTTAAACTAAAACACACCAGCTAGAAAGAAAAACTATCCTAACTAAAAAACCTCCATACCCATTCTTTAAGGATAATACCTCTTCAGGTAAAGACCATTTCTGGGTATAGCTAAAGAGTCCCCGTCAAAGTCTACCAATTCATAGGCCCCTTTTGCTAGCTTTCGCTGTACAACATAGGGACCATGCCACATAGGAACGAATTTTCCAGCGCCTAATTTATCATTAGCTTGATTGTAAACTAAGACTAGATCTCCTTTCGAAAAATTTCGAGGGGTCACATTTCGATCATACTAAGCTTTCATACGTTTTGCGTGAGTCTCGATCGCCAATGCAGCATCACGTCGATTCTCATCTAATTGAGCCAAGTATAAAAAACATTTTTCCTCTTCGGAAGTGGCTGGAAGTAACTCAATGGCCATTTGCAATGACGGGATTTCGCATTCAATGGGTAACACAACTTCCAGACCATAAACTAGTTGGAAAGGAGTGAACCCTGTTGATGTTTTTACTGAAGTTCGATACGCCCAAAGCGCTGAAAATAGCATGTTATGCCAATTCGAACGATGAATCCCAATGATTCGTCAGATCATGATAACTAAGACTTTGTTGATGGATTCAACCAGACCATTAGATTGTGGATAATAAGGAGTTGAACTATCGTGACGCAAACCAAGCTGGCCTATAAGTTCGGTCATCATAACGTTTCAAAAATGACGCCCGTGATCAGTGATAATCACTTGTGGGACACCAAACCTAGCAATTATGTGATTGAACACGAAAATTTCAGCTGTCTTGCCGTCTGCCTCAAATGTGGGCATCGCCTCGGCCCACTTGGTAAAATAATCTACCGCAAGGATGATATACGTATGCCCCCTGGCTGAGTGAGGGTTACATGTAATAAAATCGATACCCCATTTGGCAAAAGGACCAACGGCAATTATAGGGTGGAGAGGAGCAGGTGGAGCGCGCATCTTTCGATAAAAAATATGGAAGTTGTGGCATTTTCGGACCGCGGTAATACAATCTTTAAAAAAAGACGGCCAGAAGTAGCCAGCGTGCAATATCTTTTGGGCTGTGGCATACCCAGACATATGACCGCCACATGCTCCAGAGTGACAGTCATTTAGAACCCTTTCAGCTTCCTCATGAGTTAAACAACGTCGAAAAACAGAGTCTGCCCCACGGCGATAAAGAGTATCTCCAATAATCCTAAATTGTTGGGACTGGAATCGTATTTTCCGACGTTTTGACCTTGAAATTTCTGGCCGAAAGGATTGGGTCTGGAGATAAACGATGATATCCCCATACCATGGATCTAAAGTGCTGATTAGAGACAAGGACTCGTCCACAATGGGCTCCTCCACCACAGTTTCTGTATCAGTACGCGGGAAATCACACATTAACTCCGCAAAAACTAAAGATTTCTTAGACTTAGATTTCTCAAATTCCAATTCGAACTCCTGCAGGATAAAAATCCATTTAGAGTACTTGCCCCCTAGCAATTTCTTGGTCAAAATGTAGATAATAGGGTTGCAATCCGAAATTACTATAGTTTTACGTAGTAAAATGTAGTGACGAAAACGTTGGACAGCTTGAACAGTTGCCAATGCCAATTTCTCCACATGTGAGTATTTTAGCTCAGTTGGATTTAAAGTTCGACTAAGGTAATATATCACATGTTCAATTCCGAATTCATCTTCCTGAACTAAGACCATTCCAATGGTGGAATGAGGGGCGGCGAGATACAAGAAGAAATCCTAGTTGTAGTTGGGAGGATGCAATAACGGTGCATGGGTCAATGCGTATTTGAGTGCATCAAAAGATTTCTCAGCTATCTCATCCCAATAGAATGGAGTATTCTATTTCAACAACCAGGTAAAACCCTCTGTAACCTCAGTGTAGTTAGGAATGAATCGTCGTAAAAAGTTTGCTTTCCCTTGCAAACTTTGGAGTTGGCGAAGACTCGAAGGAGGAGGTAATTTGACAATAGCTTCGACCTTCAAGGGATCGATGCAAATGCCAGCTTTAGAAACTACAAACCCCAGCAACCAACCCGTTTCTATACAGAAAACACATTTGTATGGATTCAACCAAATCCGATAATGCCTACACCTCATAAAGATTGCTCGTAAATGGACGAGGTGATCAGCTCGATGTAATGAATGAACAGGCAAGTCATCGAGATAGGGTTGCACAATGTGCTTGATGTCATGAAACGCATAAGACATGGCCCTTTGAAAATTTGCTCCAGAATTCTTGAGCCCAAAAGGTAATTTGCAATAAGAAAATGTCCCCCATGGACAAATGAAAGCCGTTTTTGGTTGATCGGCAGGTAGAATATTGATTTGATTGTATCCAGAAAAACCATCCATGAAGGAGAATATTTCGTTGCTGGCACAATCATCAATGATTTGATCGATATAGGGAGTTGGGTAATTGTCCTTTGGATAGGCTCGATTAATGTCCCTATAATCGATACATATTCTTATTTTCCCTTGCTTTTTGTTAACTGGAACAATATTCGATACCCAATCTGTTAACGGGATCGGATAAATGAAACCTGCTTTGAGTAATTTTTCAACTTCTACTTTAATTGCAACAGCTTTTCTTGGGTGAATCTGACGCAAATGTTGCCGGACGGGTTTAGCGTCTAGGTAAGTCTTTATTTCATGAACAACAATCGCGGGATCAATTCCTGGCATTTCCTCATAGGACCAGGCAAACACGTCGCAGAATTCCTGAAATAGGGCCTTATATATTTGAATTTCGTCATCTGTACACGAGGCACCTATATGAATGTTTTCAACAATTCCAGGTTTAATCGAAATGTCAATAGGAATAGTTCGAGAGATGTTTCCCAAATTTAACTCTGAATCCGGATGTTTCATTGGATTATGAGGTTCCTTGACATATTCAGTCGTAAAAATTGATGAAAAATCATTTTCAAAACGATCATTCTCGGGTAAAAACGAAGATCTGTGATGGAGATCTTCCCATGGTAAATCATCTACACATAGGATTTCACGAATTTGCTCATCAGAGTGAACAAATTCAGAAAACGTGATTGAATCCAAGCTTGATGTGAAAAGTGATTCTTCACGGACTACATTCATTAAGTCAATTTCGGTTGAAGATGGGTCGATAAACGATTGCATGACCTCATACGCAATTTCATATGGACTCAAAGGCATGACATCACCAAATGAGTCTATCTCAGATTCAGAAGGAATGATCCAAGGATCATCATAAACAATGGTTTCTGACGTAATCATATGAATGGTTGCAAATGAAGACGATGCGTTGATCGGAGGAAAAGGAAAAGTTCCCAGCAAACCGGCATCTTTAACTAGTCCTACTCCAACATCCTTATACGGGATAGTCGTTTTACCGACATGCTGAATACTTTCAAAAGAGGCTGGGTCGGATGAAAAGTAAGCCAGCTGGTCTATTGTTACGATCTTTCCATTATGAGGAAACTTTATATCCCGAAAGACCGATGAAACGACCGCTGTCATAGTGTAAGACCATCTTCGACCCAAGAGAAGGTTGTAATCTAGAGGGGCATCAACCACCTCCACATCTAGATTAACGGTTTTTCCTTCAACCCCTATAGGCAAATCCTGTAGAATGCCAAAATGATGAAACCCACGGCCGTCAAAGGCCTTAAGAATCATCGGGGATTGATTTAGCGAAGGAGAGCCAAGTGATCTCCAACACTGTATCGACATAATACACGTTGAGGCTCCCTCATCAATCACAATCCGATGAATAGGCTTGTTTTTGACTATCACTGGAATCTGGAAAGCCATTTGATGAGGTAAGCGCGGTGTACTATTTTCTAGATCGAAAATTATTAGGTTCGAGTCCTGAACATCAACAGCTCCTATAGCCGACAAAAGTAATTTACGCTGTGCTGGACATGATTGCAGCACTTCCAAAGCCGACATTGCTGAGGGTGAAATAGCTAAATCCTCAACAATGTTATAGTTCTGAGCCGCTCTCGCATGTGGATTGAAAGCTGACTTTCGAAGTATACCCTTGGCGGGCGGTTTGATTACCAAGTCTGGATTAGGTTTCTCGATCTGTAGTGGATCAGAACTGGGAGTTGAGGTTGATGGATTAGAATGAGAAGATTTTGCTTCTTTACCATCAACAGGACTTTTACTACCATAATCATGTGATCGAGTCGCAATCCTAACATGGGACATCATCAGTATGGGTTCTTCATTGGCACTCGAGGAAGAACCTATCATCTTACTGCCTTGACTTGGAAAAGGATCCTTCAAAATAGCAGGGGTTTGGGAACCTTTGACAATATTTGCAACCTCTGCACAATGAGGGCAGTCTCTTGTAAAATGTTCATCGTCACAAATGAGACAAGGATAACAAGGTTTGCATTTTTCATCATTAGATTCCGATTTTTCAGGTTTCTCCTTTGAATTTTTGTCTGTTTTATTCTTCTTCTTCTCTTTCTTCTTCCCACCGGATTTTTATTTGGCTGTAGATGACTCTACAACGTGAATATCGGCGGAAATATCCGCGGAAGAATCTCTTGTCGGGGAATCAGGCAAGGTTATGATAGGAGAAGAATTCTTGGAAGAATTCTTCTTACTCTTAGTGTTAACCGTACCAATCATACCATCGGCAGCATGAGATCCCGAAGGAGTTGCAGCGATTTGATTTTGCTTGGGAAGATCGGGGATTTTCTTGTGTAACGTACCTGACTGAGTGTAGACCAAGTCAAGGTACTGTGCTTGAGAAATTACTTGCTCCTCAGTAACAACTCCGGCTTTAGCTACATCTTCAGTGATCTTTGGCAACAAATACTTTACAAACCACTCAGCCAAAATCTGATCCGGAATAAAAACCTTCACTAAGCGTCGCCGACGTCTCCATTCATGAATATGATCTGAAATGTAAGTGGATGTCTATTGCTTTAACGAAGTTAACAATTCTGTGCCATTGTCATATCTGACTAGAAATTGAAAATGAGTTAAAAATGAGGTAGCTAACTGACTAAAATTATAAAAAGTTCCTCGCGGTAACTCAATGTACCACTTGGTCGCAAGACCAATTAGAGTGCGTTGGAAAAGTCTTAGAAGGATTGAATCATCTAAAATGGAGTTAGACGCACACCAGAGGTGATAAGTCATCACATGGTTTGACGGTTCCTCTCCTGATTTGCCTTCGAACTTAGGAATATCACTAGGCAACTTATTCGGCATTGGCGGCCAAAACGGAAGATAATTAATGGGATCGTTCGTTAGGTGTGACAAGTCAGGCAAGTCCAAAGTTGTGATAAACGGTAACTGACGATTAGGGTCCCTAAAACTATGGGTCATGAGACTAGCCCCAGGAGGAGGATATCCGGGATAACTAGGAATAGGAATTGAATTTGGGATATTGTATCCTCCCGGAAAACCAGGATTAACCGGACTGTACTGGGGTTGCTGAGGTCATTGATATGTATACCTAGGGTACGGTTGATACTGATAGACTGGCTGCTGCACAGCAGGACCGAATTGGTACTGTCCTTGGTATGGTTGATAAGTAAATTGTGGTTGGCTTGTGACAACCGTACTTGAACCAGGTTGTCCTACAGGCATCTGAACCGAATTTTGAATCATAGATCCAGACGGAGGTAAATATGTCTGAGGAGTAGATACAGGAACAGTAGAAACCAGAGCTATCGATACTTCGGAAGTAGGTGGGGTAGATTGAACAGATGTTGCGGCAGTTGTAGGAGTCGTTTGAGGCGGAGTACGAGGCGTACTAGGCCCAGGCTGAGAAACTACCGAAGGTACAGAAGTTTGAATATTAGACTGGACTGGTTGCTGGGGTGTACCAGAAACTAAGGGTTGTCCAGTTTGAGATGACAACTGTACATTTGGCTGCAACACCTATTGAGTTTGCGATGGATCCCACACTATATTCATTCCGGGGTACGAACCCATAACAGGTTGAGAATATTGAGGAACATAACCGAGTTGAGGGTAGGATTGATAAGTCAAAGGTACATTTCCCGTTCCTTGAACATACGATGGACCGGAGGGTGGTTGGAAACATTGGTTCAAGTACTGACCTTGGGGTTGATACCCTTGAGGCATGTACTGATACTAGGGTTGACCTTGAGGAACGTACTGTCCCGTAGGTATGTACTGTCCTTGAGGTTGCCCCCCAGATGCAAATTGGGTACCTTGAGGTTGCCCCCCAGGCGATAATTGAGGCTGCCCCCCAGGCGGTAACTGGCCACCTTGAGGTTGAGGATTGGGAATAGAACCTAACATCATGAGAATATCTTCTATGCTCAACGGCTTAGTACCGTTGCTTCCAGTTAATAACCCTTGTTCAATGGGTTGAGGAGATGCCCCCGAAAAAGTACCAGAAAGTGACTGATACCCAGAGGGAACAGAAGGACTGCCGTACAAAAAGGATTCTGGCGATTGAGTAAACATGGACAACTGTCTTGACATATTTAACAGAGGATAATAAACTCTAGGTGTTGGGTGATAAGGAACATGAGGTGGTGAAAAACTTAACCCTGGGTTTTCTAAGAAATTAATCAAAGAAAGATACCAAGTACTGCTCCTTGGTGGACTGTAAAAAATTGATTCACGCTCCCTTAGCTCAATAACAGGTTGATTTTCAGGGATAGGGATGCCTACTTCTTCTTCTGGAGTAGCAAGTTCTTTGATAGCTATAAGTCCAGAAGAAAGATCTTGGGTGATTATTCTTTCTACCCTAGGTGAACCAGGACCACTAGAAGCTGGAGAAGCAAACCCCGATGTCGAAGTAACAGCAAATTCACTTCCAGGTTCGGATATTTCAGGTTCCTCACCTATATCACTAGTAGATAAAAAGCTACCAATAACTTCGGAAATAGACACTGATTGTGGATTATAATCTGCTACTAAAGCTTGAAAATCAGGATGTACCACCAAAGAAGACTCTCCTTCTTCAGGTGACCCAACTCTACTGTCTCTAGGAGTTACGAGGACTTTCAACCCTTCAGGATGGCTCGGTGAAAACTCAGGAGGTTGGCCCTGAAGTCTATGGGACTTCCTCGGTAATTCAGCCACGGTTAAAATTTTTTAACTACTTCACACACAAACAAAGTAAAATCTCAATGAAAACCACCTAAAGCCTCTGAAGAACCAAACAAATTTGAATCACACGCCTAAAGAATCTAGGAGATCAAACACACACAAACAGTAACTCTCCGTACTGAAAACACTAGTTGGTGATGAAATCCAACGTCGCAGAGTTCAATACAGAAATGGCGGTTGGAACAGTTACCCCGACAACCTGCTTAATGAATAGAATGGCACAAGTTCCTCCACTTAACCGTCTTGAGTGAAGAGAACCCCCCAGAAAATCCAAGTGAGTCTAGCCGACGAATGCTCCAAGTACAGTGGGATCTTCCCACCACTGTCACCTTAGGAAGAATCCTAAAGGATATGGCCACTACGCACGCAAGGGCAGAGTAGCAAGCTCAATCCCCTTGAAGGTTCCTTGACATAATCCAAGGTTTACCAACAAGTGACCCTAGGCTCCTCGACAATGGTTAATCCGAGGTTTACCATTTTTAATGCGTGAATATCTGGCATCGTTCGCAATGAGGAAGGATTGATTCCCACACTGGTTCGGACATGATCTCGTGCTTCTCCTTTAAGAGGAGCTTTCCTAGAGCATAAATGCAACAATTGGATTTCTTCCCTACCACAAGATACAGCTACTTGTTTGTTTTTACTGTCTTGGAGAGTTAATTACTCTCCTACTCCAAGACACTAGCCTAAGCTATGTTGGTGTATCAGAGCCCTAGAAATAAAAATGTTACTAGATGAATTTTACTTTAAGCGTTATTTTTATTGGTTTTTGTTTAAGTCAAAAGGTGCGGAGATGAAACTCGTGGTATGAAGACTCGACTCAAAATCACTAAAAATGCACCTAAGATGATTTAAACAATCTTTTCGCTTCGATGAACTTCTAGCTAAGAAAGAGTTCGAGAATGCAAATACTTTGTAAACACAAATCTTTCTTAACAATCAAATTAAAAGAAGAGCTTTTGTCCTTTCCAATGCACTCAAAACGAGACAACTAGTTATTTTCACAAAAATTTTCCCTTTTCGTTTCAAAGCACTCAACCACTACAAAAAACAAACTTTTTCCAAAAGAGATTTTTTATTTTTTTATAAAACACTCAAAACTATGGAAATGACTAACTTTGAGATCTATAAATTATAAAAACCTATTTGAAGTCAAAGCCTACAAGATGTCTTTTTAAGGATGTTTTACTTAGCTAGATGTAAACTAAGGACCAATTCATGCAGAATCACAAATCAGTCAAAAACAACCAATTTTGTTTTCTTTTTTAAAAATGAAAATCCAAACTTTTAAACACAAGCTTTTCGAAGTTTTGTAAAGAGAAAACACAAAGCGGATTCCTCAACAAGGGTAGATTTCATTAATGGTCAGACTCATAAGAAGACTGGTAGAAACCAAGGTGATCTGAGGTCCCTACAACTTCTAAGCTCAGAGCTACTACAAGACCAAGATGAAAAACAAACCCAACAAGCAAAACTCCTAGGAATTTCACCTAAAACCCTAACACCAATGAAATCAACCTAAGGAAAGCTTCTGACAGGTTAAATGCAGGTCTGGGCAGTGGATGATAACTCCTAAACAAAAACTAAGCTGACTAACAGAGGAAATCTTAGGTTTTTCAAAATTTTGACAGGGTCCGCAGGCCCACAGTTAACACAGGTGCGGTACCGCTCTGTGCTAAAAGCAAAAGTGCGGATAAGTATGCACTGTGTCAAAAGGCTAGGGTGCAGTCCTCTCCCAAAGCTATGAAAAATGAAAAATAACCCTGGATCTACAATTTCTACCCAATTCCACACACAACAAGCCAAAAATAGAAACAAAAACACATTTTCTCAGGTCAAAGTAAAAACAAGGAAAAAATCAAGTCCCCAGTATGGTCGCCATTTTGTCACACGGAATGAGTCGATCTTGCGGACAAGATAGACCTTCATAGAATCTAAAGAAGACCTAATGACAAGCAAACCAATCACACACTATCTTTCTCTAAATATGATTTTATAAACAAAGGCAAGCAAGTGTTTCAGGACTACGTTGGGTCCAACGCAAGTTTGTGGAAGCCTCGCTCTTTCGATCCAAATGAGCTCCCTTGTCGCGAATCTGCAAACAAAAACAAGCAAACAAATTAAATAGCACCTGAAAAGCCAATATCATAAAACATATTTAACATGAAAGTCAAGGAATTCATGAAACAAATGACATGAGACAATTTGTTGAGAAAAATGAGTTTGATTGTATTAATTCAAATCAAGAAGAACTTTACAACCTATGCCTTGACGCTGTACAAGCTCCTCCCAGGGTCCAGCAAGAAGTCTCCTCTACTTTGAAAAGTTTCACTCTCTTCCCAATGAAGCCAAAAAGGTATGTGATCTCTCCTCTTAAGCTCAACTAGGAAGTCTTAATTTCACCAGCATTTACCCTAAAAAATGTTCAGCTTCTAACCTCTCCAGCAACCAGCCCAATGCCTGAATTTATAGTGCAATGGAGGGAAGTTACTAGGTCCTCCTTCAAAGGGATAAAGCCCTCCTTCAAAGGGATAGCTCCTCTCATCAAGGGATTAGCTCCTTCTCTTTTGGGATGCATGAACCACCTAAGAGCGACCAATCCACGTCAAAATTCCTTCTAGAATCATCTAGAATTAACCCAAAGTGAGTTTTTTAGAATAAACTTGCGCCTTTTTGACTTTCACAGGGGTACGCACCCACACCTTTAGTGACAGAGCGGGCAGGTCCGCAGTTTTTGTAAACAGAAGGTGCAGGACCGCAGGTAACAGTGAGAGAAAGTTCGGAACCCAAGTTTTACTGATTTTCAAAGTCTTTCTCTCATTTTCAAAGCTTGACTTGAAGAGCTGAGGTCTGAGACTTGCTTAGGAGGATAGTACAAGTGATGAAAGACCCATACTGACTGCAAATAATCATGGTGACGATATTTTTGTGTAACACCTTCAGTTTGAGTCAAAATTTAAGGGTGTTGTTGGCTGGCCAATGGGAACCCACTATTTATGAATACTAGGCTTTTCTTACAACTTTAAATAAGCTTAGATATGAGACCCATAAAAGATTGAAGTGAAACATAATAGGTCCAAAATCCTCTTGTTAAAAAATGACAAGATTTATAGGCCTATGGTCAAAATCAATCCAGGACAAATGAGAAGAAGAGAGAGAAAATCGTTTCTCCAAGAAGGAACTTTCTACTAAGAAGTGATCCATCCTAGCAGATATATGGCTGGGACTGATCCTTTTATTGTTACATGTGAACTGGGAATTGAGGGGTATAATATCTAGAAGGTCAAGCTAGGAAATTATGTCCCCTTGCTTCTCCCTGAAAGGATATTTAAATATGTTTCTCCCTTTTTTCTCCGATGGGTGGAGTTACATTAATACTCCCTCCTATGTTGTAGTTCCTTGTCGATGTTTTTTCCTTTAGATTCATCAATAACTCCCAACAAATATTTTTTTCTTGATAAGAGAGAAACATGTATGTGTTCACTATATTGCAGACTTTATTTGAGGGGATATGAAGAAACCTTGATGCCAGCCAATGAGGTGTCTTATCTTTATTCACTAGCTTGAGATCTACACCCAACCATAGTGTACACAACCCACCAAAAAATCCTCTTGATCCTATTGTGTTGTCATTACTTATTTTCCAAAAAAATTACTCTTATTGAGGCATCCTATTCCCTTAATTTTTTTCCTAGAGTAGAAGGATATGGGATCTTTCTTTCCGTATCGAGTTTCTATTCCTAATCTAGGTGGCTCTAGATACGCTCAGATTTAGAAGTGGCTTCAGAATTGTTCAAAAATAAAGGTCATCAGATTGAAATTAAACTAGGACCACATTGTAGTTCTCGTCGCCCTAATTCCAATGGTGTGAACATCACTCGAATCCGAGTTTGTATGGTCGAGTTACGACTGGTCAAAGTTTTGGTCAAAGTTGGACAAGTGGTAGGCTTAAGGAGGCAACAAATTGACCAAGACCCGATGCATGGAATTTGGCTCCTAGGAACAGGCGAATTTGTCGAATGGTTAAAAATTCCAATAACCATTATTTTCGACCAAATTAAAAAAAAAAATCCAAGTCTGGTTATAAAAATAAAAAAATTATTAAAAAATAGGGGTGGCGGGTTGCCACCCCCGCAAGAGATCCACATTATAAAATCCAATTTTCATTGGGGTGATAGGCGATCAAACCCTGCCACCCTAGTGATATATTATATATATGTTAAAAGCAGTGTTGGGAGGGCTGCCCACCATCAGACCTGACCCTCACCCCTCCGAACAATGCCATACGTCGCATACAACGGAGGCGGTAGGCCTTGAACATGCCCGACCAGTCCAGCTAGCTCGCCTCTCGGGCACCTCCAAAAAAACAAAAAAAATGTTATATATGCTGTGATTCAACAAAATTTTACAAAGGTGGGGGTTGGCAGGGTTGGAACCCCCGACCTCCCCCCTCTATTTCTAGTGCCTCACTGTTGGACCAAACAATCCACTTTGTTAATTCTACCGCCAAAATATTACTTTAGATTGTTCCAACCAATCGATTGGGCAAGAAGATTAGCGGAAGAGTGTGAGACAAAAATTTGAGTGCAGAACCCTGAGTGGGTGGAATATTGAGTGGCCTGGGAGCAGTGGAAGCCTAAACATGGAGAATCTTAAGAGGCTGAAAAGATTCCCTTAGAGGGTCAGAGGTGCTAATGTCAGAATTTGAAAAGTTGATACTCATTTTTGGACGTTTTCTCGTATGGAGTCCAATTATGCAGCCTATTTCCCCATTTGAGCAGCACAAATGTAGGTGTCCAATGGTAAGGAATCTTTGGTTAATCTTGTGGAATCTAAAAGATTCCCATGGAGGGAGATTTTGATCGAGACATAATGATGCCAAATTTATAGTCATTTTTCACAGAATTTCAGAGGGAGTGCAATGGTGTGCTTAGAATATTCATATGAGTAGCGATTTTTTTAGACATCTTCAGGAAGGAATCTTTGGGCGAATCTTCAAGATGCTAGAGGGTCTAGAATTTGACGGTATCACAAAGGGGAAAAGTTTATAGTTGTTTGACACGATTTCGCACCATGAATTCAAGGGTGGCGTCTGTTTCAGTAGCTGAGATTTTCATTTTTTGGCCATGCCCAAAAGTGGAGGTATATGATGAAGTTATGTCACACATTTCTTCTGATTTGCTGAGATGATTTTTTGTTGTTGAGATCCTTGATCACGATTATGTTGAGGGATACTTTTATGCCACATATTGTGAGATTTTATTAGCTTGTCATGCTGAAGGAAGACCCATTTGAGTGAGAGTTCCTATAGGGAGAACGTCTCGTGGAGAGACATGCCACTCTTGTTGAGGGAATTTTTCCATATGAGTGAGAGTTCCTGAGAACGTCTCATGGAGAGACATGCCACTCTGGTTGAGGGTATTCATCCTTGTAATGACAAATAATGTACTATGTACTCATCATCATCTTGCAGCATTAATGAAGCGGCCTCCCCACTATTGACACCATGGTCCGGAGATGTAACCCACACTGGGTGAACTCCGTTATCAATGTGTTATGTTCATTGATTTGATGGCTGTTGTTATGTTTTATCTTCCTTAAAGAATGCACATGTGGTTGTTCAATACTCTTTTATATGCAATTATGCTAACATCACAAAAGTAAAATATCTTGGTTAATTCTGGTAGTTGACTAGATCTGGATCAAATCCCTGATTCTCTATTTTTTCCTATATAATTCCAAGAAATTATTTTCATTATTTACTCTAAATTTTTGGGCCCCCTCCTACTAGGGTGTCACTATTTTCTTACTTTTTGGGAATTCTTTGTAGTTTTACTAGAGAGACATATACTATGGATTGGGTTCCTCTTTCCTTGTCCCTTTATAATTGTTTAGTTTGGACATCCTTATTTTATCTTCTCCTATGTCTCCCTCCTATTTTTATTTGCTCCACTTATTTATTCGATTCCACATCTAATTTCTCATCTACTGAGATGTAATATCTCTATTTGAGGTTCCTTCCATGAGTGGAAAGAAAGGCTCCCTCTTCTTCTGAGTCGACTCACTCGTTGTCTTCATTTTCCGGTGGAGCATCCTTTTTCTATAACATTTTACCCAAGTTCTACATCCCAATCTTCCTTAATACTGACTTTAAAGCTTGAGCCATCTCTTCCAAACTGGCATCCACTTTTGTGCTTGCCACTTTCTCTAGGGGTAAAATTGTATTTTGGCTCCTATGATCTAACTTCTCTTTTCCCCCAATTGAGGAATGAGCTTCAAAATCACGCATGGGAGGGTATGAAGTTCTAGGGGTGTTGATATCATATCCTTTGGGGTGGGCTAGTATATTTTGATGACTTCTCCACTTGTTATCTTACCATTGGTCTCCTTCCTCCAATGATTTGGGAGGACCTTCAACTTTCAGATAGCTTCTTGAAAGATATCCACACTCATGGCATTTTCGTCATTTGAAAGGAATCTATTCATAATTTACTTGGTTCACAAATATACGGTTTTCTAGAGATAGCTAAACAAATTTAGGAAATCTCTTTTCTAGATCCACCTACATGCATATTCTAGCACAAGCAAACATTAATACTTGAGGTTATGCATAGTTTATATACTTCGCCAAAGATTTCCAATTATTCTAAAAGTTTATTAATTCCAACAATGGACAGGGTAGTGGGGAAGCTTGACCTAAAAGAGAACGATAAAAGGAACATAATTTTCAAGATTAAAATCTCCATTACCCCTATCAAGATATAGACATTGTGCTCCCATGAAGTAAGGACCACTTCTAAATATAATACCATGGTTATATTTTTCCTCAAAGGGAAAAGTGAAAAAACCCTTACCATAGAAACAATAATTGATTTTTCCTTTGATAAGAGGCTTTCAAATTTTCTTTGCCTAGAGATTTAGCATCTTTGGAGAGGGAAAAATTCTCATGAATTTTCCAATGAGCTCTGCTCTACCAAGCAAAGGGCCATTTCTCTTAATCTTCTATGGTTCACTTGAATATTTGAGACCTCTTCCAACTTCTTTAGAAACATATATGGGCTTGCTCTTTGCAAAGTGGGTTGAGCATCAACCAATTCCTTAAATGCCAATACATCATGGGGAAGCATGGGAAGCATGACCGTCCCCCATAACACATAATTCATGGATTAAGCTAATAGTTATGCTTAGGGTTAGTAGGGTGCACCAATGGAACATTTTAACACTGAAAAACATCTCTCTCCATTCTCACAAATAACTTTGAGAGATTGAGTTTTATCAATTTTGAACAAGACAATTCTTAACAACTTCAGTTTTGTAAAAAATTAGAATTTAAACAATGGAAAATATTGCAGCAAAAATAATTATCACAAATATATTACAAAGATATATAAGGCATCCCCCAATGGTGAAGGAATTAATAGGCATAGACTCATTGAATACGTAAGTTTCAAATTAGTCATATACTGAGTGAATAGACAATTTTTTGTTTAGGGATAACAAACATGTGATAATAATTTTGATTCTAAATAAAATTGGGAACCTAAAATATTTAATTAAGATTCCTTAGGATTTGGTATAAAAACACAATCTCACTTGAGATAATATTTTCAAATATGTTTTAGGTGCCATTATAAATGTTCTATGTACATGAATAATCTAAATGTAGTTGATTGTTTTTTCATTCATTACCATTATGCCCAAATTATATAACATTGGTAAAAATAAAACTAGGATAGATTCATTTTAACTCTAGATTTACCAAGGGTCAAGTGGAATCAAATCTCTCAATATGCAAACTTCTTTATGAGTGCAAAACCTGAATAAATGTTTGCACCTCAGAGATTTGAATTTCTCCTTAGTGCTTGGTAAATCTTGATTCAAGACAGATCTATGTTGGTTCTTAATAATATTTATATTTGATATAAATTTTATATTTCTATATGTAAAAATACTCTCTCTCTCTCTCTCTCTCTCTCTCTCTCTATCTATATATCTATATATATATATATATATATATATATATATATATATATATATATATATATATATATATATATATATATAGAGAGAGAGAGAGAGAGAGAGAGAGAGAGAGAGAGAGAGAGAGAGATTTTATGTGTTTATTAATTAAATTTAAATATGAAGTTCTAAAATGTCATGGTTACAAATATGGATTATCATTATTTTAACTTATAGGACCATTTATACCAGTGGGACTTAGTTTGGAAAATTGGGGTCTGAAACCTTCTAGGAGTATTTTGAGGAATCAAATGACATTTTTTGGCGGAAAAACATTTTTTCTTTGGTGCAAGACATTTTTTTTGCTATTCTACATGCATATACCTTTCCAAAGATGCAAGAATTGAATCAATGAGAATCTTTATGTCAAAGTTATGTTACTCATAAGTTGACCTTCTAGTTTCCACCACAATAATTCGTGAGGATGCCAAGTCAGCCCCTGTTACTCATGAAAAAGGGACTAGCCACATGATTAAGATGTAGAAGAATCTAGAAGATTATATATTGTAGCTTTGGTTGATATTTTAGGTAGTCAAACCTAACCACTAGTAGGCCATCAGGTTGTGTTATAAATGAACCACTAGGAGGAAAAAGGGTTCCATTGTTTTGAGTGCATTTGTTCCACAATTGAGAAAAAGTAGCCAAGATGGATAGGAGGTAGAGCACACAGAAATGATTTTTTCACTATAGTATTCCATGGGTCACATGCCATAATTCTTTGTACTCACAACCATATTTCCATTCATAGAAAGAGAACAGAGCGACCCCACCTTGGAGTTGAGTTTTTCTCCTGAATGGGTTTCCTAGGTCATATCTTATGTCAAAGGTATGTGTGATCTTTTATTTTGACGTTCTCTATTCTCTAAATAATTTTTTATTTGCATGCATGCACTATTAACAATATTCTACAAATACAAAAATCTAAAAGGAAATAAAATTGTAATAGTGCATAATTTTATATTTTAAATATAATTTTATCAAATATGTTGTGATGAACTGTCTAGTTGAATATCCATGGAAGTTTACTGATCATATTGGTATCAGAGAAATTTTCTTTGGGTTTGTTGTGGAGATTTGTAGGGGTTCTATATCATCTAGGCTAAAAGTTGTGAAACGCTAACCATGGCCAACGAATATGTGAATAACCCTTGCGATCTTGCAATGAAGAGTTTTTTGTAGTTCGAACAACAAGTTGCTGATATAAATTGAAATGTAAATCACCTCATGGGATCCATGAGAAATAAGCTTGGGATATTTGGAGAAGATGGGGGTTTAAATGTAAAGGACAAATTAGAAAGGGGATAAGGAGATTAGGAAGAAACAAAGAACCAATTGAAGAAAGAACCCATAAAAGATCAACCCAGTTCTAGTGTCGTGAATCAATTATAACCCTTATTTAAAATGGAAGAAAAGGTGTATATCAAACCATACTATGGTGAGATAAACACTTTGAAGAAAATCACTAGTTGCAGCAACTGGAAGTGTATTTCAGTGTCCATCAAATTGAGGAAAAATAAAGTATTTCATTTGCACAAATAAAATTAGACAGCCATGCCCTGATTTCGTGGGAAATCCACATGTTGACCTTAAGATTGGAGAGATAACCTCTAGTGACTAAATGGGAGGACTTAAAAACCCTCATAAAATCATAGTTTTACCCTATTGGGCATGTAGAGGACGATTGGATCCGGTGGCACTGCTTTAGGCAAAAGTCAAGGAAAAACATGCAAGAGTATACCAAAGAGTTCAGAAACATGGACTTAATTCTAGGTATCTCCCCAAAGAACGTAGATGTACTCCTCAAGTATTTAGGGGGTCTACATCACCATTTGTGGAAATAAAGTGATGTTATTGAAGACAAAATTAGTGGATGAGGCTTGTGTAGAGGCACAATACCTAGAGAACTTCGACCTGAAGAAACAACAATCAGGTGGATCAAAGTAGAAGGAGAAACAAGATACTTCTAAGGAGGGTAAGAAGAAGCAGAAAGGGGAAAATGTTAAAAATATGAGAATCACAACACAACAGTGCAAAGATACCAACAACCACTACAACCACTACAACATTGACGACCATATAGAGGAGAAGTGTTGAAAGTTGTATCTAGAGCTTAACTCGAAGATAAAAAAGAAATACAATAAGAAGAAGAATCTCATGGCCATTGATTTGAGAAACCAAGTTGAAATAAGCTTAGATGTGGATGAGAAGATAGTTTGTACGTTAGTGCAGAAAGAGGTGAATCTAAGTAGCCTTCAACAAAAGGAAGAGAAAGAAGGTACCAAACACTTTCATGTAAAGATACAAGTCAAGAAGACCAAGATTGATGCTTTGTTTGACTTAGGATCGCAGGTGAATCTCATTACAACAAAGCTAGTTAAGAAGTTGGTGTGGGAAGTTCATGATCATCCAAGCCCATATCCACTTGGATGGGTAAATAAGGATGTATAAGTGAAGGTAACAAAATAGTGCAAAATTAAAATTTCCATCAGTGCTGATTTTATTCATGAACTAGAACTCCATGTGGTTCCTGTGACGTATGTGGAGTTATGTTTGGAAGTCCCTACATGTACATGTGAGATGAAATATTCATGTGGAGAGATAACTAGTATTGACTCATCAAGGATGGAAAATTGTTCACCATTAATGCGCACAAAAGCAAGTTGAAATTTTCATTGGTAAGTGCCAATCAAGCCAATTTACATTGGAGGGGTTTACTAAGAAACATAAATAATAACTAGAAGATTTTCCACAAACATACAGGGATGTGTTTTGAAAGACTAAAGGGTTACCACCTAAGAAGGAAGTGGAGCACGAGATCTAGTTATTGTTAGATTCGACATTGCCAAACATTGGTCTATAAAGGAAATATGTTATAGAAGCAAGTGAGGTGAATAAACAATTCCAACAACTAGTGGAACATGGTGTCATTTTACCAAGTACATCACCATGTGGGTCACCCATCATCATTGTAACAAAGAAGAATGGTACTTGGCAGATGTATATAGATTACAGGGAATTGAACAAAATCAAGCTCAAGAATAGGTACCCCCTACCTAGGATAGATGATCTGCTGGATCATTTGTAGCAAGAAAAATACTTCAGCAAGCTAGACTTAAAGCTTGGATATCATCAGGTTTTAGTCAGAGAAGATGATACCTGGAAGATCGCATTCAAAACCATGAAATATTTGTATGAGTGGTTAGTCATGTCATTTGGCCTATGCAATGAAACATGTAAGTTTATGACATTGATGAATGATGTACTAAGCCCTTTTATAGATTCATTTGTTATTTTCTATTTGGATGATATACTGGGATACAATGCTACTTGGGAGGAGCACATCTCACATTTGAAGTAGGTGCTAGAGACATTAAATAAGCACCAACTGCTAGCAAATATCAAGAAGTGTGAGTTTGCACAATAGTATTTGGTGTATCTGGGGTATGTGGTAGGTGGAGGAGAGCTAAAGATAGATCCTTCCAAGATGGAGGGCATTAGGAAATGGTTGGTGCCTACTAATTTTTTTGAGGTCAGGAATTTCATTGGGGAAGCACAGTACTTGAGGAAATTCATAGCCTCATAATCAGAAATAGTAGCACCACTGCACACTATAAAAATAAGTGGCAAGCATTTCTAGTGGAGAAAGGGTTAACAAAGGGATTAAGAGGAGCTAAAGAAGAAGATAAATCAAGCACCAATTCTGGCATTACCAAACTTGCAATAACCCTTTGAAGTGGAGACATATGCAAGTGGGCATGCTAAGGGAGCAGTGTTGATGTAGGGAGGAAGGCCTGTATGCTACCATTATGAAGTATTTCATGTGGTAGTTCTTAACTACCCTACCTATGACAAGGAGCTCTATGCATGGTGCAAGTTGTGAAGAAGTGGAAGCACTATCTAATGAGAAAGGAGACAATGATTCACATCAATCATCAACTACTATAATACATGTAGGGCTAGAGTAAGCTACAATGGATGATACATTATAAGTGGATGGGGTTTTTATATCAATTTATTTTAGAGGTCAAATATAAGAAGGGAAGCAAAAACAAGTTGGCTGGCATGCTCTCAAGGCCACCCACATCAATGTTCATATATTTGTGGACACATATGCACATATATCCATTCAACCATGATGTATACAGAGAGGCATATTCAAAGGATGAGGACTTCAATGAGGTGTTTCAGTAGTTGCAGAGTCAAAGTCATGTGCACGATGGTGATAACACTTTTGAATACCATCTCCATGAAAAGTTATTATACATGATGGATAAGTTATGTGTTTCTAAAGGTGAGAAATTTTAGCTAATTAGAAAGGCTCACACCTCAAAGGTTGCATAGAACTTTGGTGTAGGGAAGACCGTGGCTAACTTGTATAGGTATGTGTAATAGCCCAAGATGCAAGAGAAGGTAATTAGGCTCATAAGAGGATTCATGATTTGTTGTAACAGTAAGCCTAGAAATAAGAAACAAGGTCTATATCATTCCTTACATATACCCACTCATCCTTGGGAAAAACATTCATGGAATTTGTGGGAGTTTTACCAAAAACTAGGAAGGGACATGACTACTTGTTCATGGTAATTAGCAGCTTCAAGAATATGTTTGTTTTGATTCCTTGTAAAGAGACAATAAGTGGCTAAGAGGAAACAAACATGTTCTTTAGACAAGTCTAGGTGCACTTTAGGATACCAAGGAGCATTGTTTTAAACGGTGACACAAAATTTCTTAGTGCATTACGGACTATAATGTGGGATAAGATGGACACACAAAGTTGAAGAGATCTACAACATTCCATCTGCATATGGATGGGAAAACATAAGTAGTCAACAGGACTTTGGCGCAACTTTTGAGGGGATACAACCAAAAGCATTTGAAGACCTAGGATGAAAATATGGTATGTAGACAAAATTATTACAATAGAGCAATACATACTTCTAAAAGAAAGTCCCCATTCTGAAACTTGTTTTGGATATTTGTTGCCTTCACCTTTGGACATTTCATATGGGCAGTAAGGAGGAGTGAGGGAAGATGTTAAAAGAGGTTCCTTGAGGGATGAAAAATTTATAGATAAGCTCAGGCATATCCATGTATGGGTACAACATATGTTGCAAAAGTTACAAGAGAAATGTAAGGTCAGGCATGATCATCATAGAAGAGAGAAATCGTTCAAGGTGGGAGACAGAGTATCGATATAGCTAAACAAGGAGAGGCTACAAGGACCTGGTAAGAAAATGAAGGCTTTGAGGTATGGTACCTTTGAGATATTGGAAAAGGTGGGTGTAATTCCTATCGAATTAGTTTGCCACTGTATATGTGCATTTACTCAGTTGTGAATGTGGAGCATATGAAACTCTATGAGCCTTCCATGCTAGATCAGGAAGAGTAACATGTCATACCTTCTGTGGAGGAATTAGCACCAGATGCTCTAGAAGAGTTGACAAAAGATACAGTTTTGTAGAATAGACCCAAAACTACAAGACAGGGGCAACATGACCTTTGGTAGATTGTGTTGAAATAACAACTTACAGGCAAAGCTAAATTGTACGCTAGAGAGAAGGTGAAGGAAAAATTTCCTAAGCTCATTTAATAGAATATTTTGGGGACCAAAATCCTACCAAAATGGTGAGGTGATATCCACATTGGATAATTATATTTTTTTTCATCTGTATCGGTGGTTTCATAGTGGAAAAAGAGGAGGAATCAACTCTCACGACCATTATTATTTGTGGGAGCTAGTTTGGAAAATTGGGGTCTGAAACCTTCTGGGAGCATTTTGAGGTAAAAAATGGTGTTTTTTTGGGGTAAAACTCTTCCACTTTGATGCAACACCATTTTTTACTTTTTTACACATAAATACTTTTCCAAAGGCATAATAATTGCATCAATCAAAGTCTGTATGCGAAAGTTATGCCACTCAGAAGTTGACTTTCCTGTTTAACCGCCATAATTCAAGAGGATGCCATGTCAGCCCCCATTATTCATAAAAATGGACTAGCGATATGATTATTATGTATAATACTCTATAAGAGTATACATTGTAACTCTGGTTATGAGTTGAGGTAGTTAAACATAACCACTAGTAGGCTATCAGGTTGTATTATAATCATGCCATTAGGAGGAAAAGGAGTTCTATTCTTTTGAGTACATTTTTTCAATAGTTTAGAAAAAATATCCAAAAGGGATAGGAGGTACAACACACATAGATTATTTGTGCACTATAACAGGATACAAGCCACATGTTATACTTCTTTGTACTTGTAGCCATATTTCCATTCAGAGAAAGATAGCATAACTGCCTCACCTTCCAGCTGGGTTTTTATCCCGAAAGAGTTTCTCAGGTCATATCTTGTGACAAATGTGCGTGTGAGATTTTATCTGTTCACTAATTTATGCATAATTTTTAATTTTCATGCATGCACTATTAACAATATTCTACAAATATAAAAATCTAAAAGGAAATAAAGTTGTAATAGTGTAGAATTTCAGATTTTAAATATAATTTTATCAGATCTGTTGTGATAAACTATCTAGTGGAATATCTGTGAAATTTTACGTATCAATAGTCATGAAGGGTTATCTTGGGTGGTTTGAAGGAAGGAATTGAATACTCCCCACCCGGGTTCAATTCCCGCAAGTGAAATGATGGATGTTGACAATATTGACAGTATACATGCTATTTATATGGAATATACAACGTTGTACCTATGAAAAAGAGGAAAGACAATGATTTTTTTTATAATACAACAAATTGAATTGAATTTGATTTATTATTATTATTATTACTTCTATCACTACTACTACTAATTTTTGCTATTTATCACTTTTTTAATTAAGTCGAAATTATGTTTTATTATTATTTCTTATCTAATTCTTCATTACAATATCTGATCTAACACATCACTATGACATATCCTCATATTGAATTGTAAAACACCTATTAACATAATAAATGTAATAATTCATAAAAGTTATCAATTTTCATATATAACTAAAATGCAAATTCAATATATAATTTTAGAACAAAATTATAGACAATTGTTTGGAATTTCATTTTTCAATGAATTGTTTAACTCAAATGAAGCCAAAGAAATTTAAAGAACAAATAAACCTAATTTTCTCTATCAAAAGAAAAATATTTCAAAATATCATAAAGACCATTTTTTGGAAAGGATGGAAATTTGGAGGATTTGGTGATGCTTTAAAAGGAACCTTTTATCTATGAAACTAGGAAGTACCACCTAGGGGATGGGCCTACATAGCTTAAATACTATGTGTTTTGAAAATAGTTCTTGAGATTATCTATGATGCATGTTTCAAGTTATTGATAATAAAGAATGGTTTCAATTTCTCCTTGTGGGACGATTGACTAGTTGGTACAATGGTATGTTATCCACTCTACTAGGTTTCAAACCCCATGAGGGTGCATTATTGGCTTGTTGTGATAAGGCTCAAGCAGTAGGCTCCCCCACTGATTGATGGTGCTAGACCCGCCAACATTCATAGGATATGTTAGTGTCAATTAGTTCAGCCTGTCACCAGTGATCAAATATGCTCTTACAAGGTGTTGTTAGGATGTCAAGTCAACATTTTGTCATTTTAGTGAATCTTGAAATAAAAATTTGGTCACTGGTTGTTGTGTCTAGGTCACTGCTGCTCCCTTCACTTACTCGTGCTCTTCATCACTCATCATGGTCATTGTCTTCTTCGAGGTATCATATCTACATTTAAGTGTCTTGGGTCATGAAATGGTTAAATTCCTCATTTTAGGTCATGGTCTAGGGTTTCACTCCATGTGTCATCATGATACCATATGTCAAAAAAAAACATGTCCATCATGTAATTCAGTGGGTAAAGGGAGTTAGCAACTTAGTGAAAGAAAAATAAAGGCATAGGTAATGTTTTATTTCAACTAAGACAATGCTGCAGTACACTACCTTGTCTCATCATTCCTCATAGGGATAGTTTTTTTTACAAATATGTTTCTGACCAAATGGAGAAGCATTCTACAAAAGTGAAATAGATTTTTGTCAATGATAGGCCAAGGAACAAAAACCTCATTTAGTTTATGCACAAATATTATGATTTGAATGAAATCCCCAAACTACACTTGCTACAGGAGAGTTGCTGCACTTCTAGACAACTTGACTTCAAGATAGTTTTTCAGAGGTTTGGAGTAGGTGTTGGTAGTGCTTAAGGACTCTATTGTTTAGCATACATCCTAAGCTTTCCAATGGTACATTCAGATTGTTATTGGAATTAGTGGAAGGCATTTAAAAGTTATCTGCAAGTTGGCACTACACTTTTGTCAGAGACACCCTGGGTTTTTGGAGTGACCTTGGGAAAATTGATTGTTCTCCCTGATGGAGTGTCCAAATTACATTCTTGAGGAGTCAATATTATAGCAGACTTCAGGATATTTCCAACGAGCTATAAAGTTATAAATTTGGAGTAGTTTAAGGCCTCCAAATGTGGTTTGGAAGATGATGCTGCGCTCAAGAAGACTGCGCTGCGCTTGGTCCAGAGTACCTCAAATTTGCCCGAAACTCACCTAAATTGAATTTTTAAGCTTGATCACCTGTTTTCTTGCAATCCTAAGCTCATCCACAAGTAAGTACACCATATTAATAACATTTTTATTTTTCAATATGAATTCAAGCCAAATATTTCTTCATTTAGGGTTTTTAGTGAATTTGCCATGAAATGATGATAGGGTTGATGATGGCTAGTCTAGTTTTCATATGTTAAACATGTAAAATATGCTCCTACACCTCTAAAAATGTTTAATATGCTATATGAACCACTGAACCAACCTAAAAAATTTAATTTACTTCACTAAAAGTGAAACCCTAGGTCATTCCTAAAGAATTTGGACAATTTTCCTAAAAACTCTATTTTCATTTTTTACAAATACTCATTCCCTTCATTCCACCTCATTTCATTTTCATAAGTTTCTTGCTATCCATATCCACCTCCTAGAATTTCCCTTGCCATTCTTTCCACTCCACCTACCCATCATTTCATTTTTCACTCATCGCTCACTATTTTTCCATTTTCCTATCGTCTAGGGTTTCAAAAATGAAATGAGATTTCTTCACCAAGCCATCACCAAGACACATCAGCACAACCTATGGAAGTAGGGTTATCAAAAAAATTAGAGGAGGTTCCTAAATCACCTAAACCTGAGGTGACCAGGATGTACAAGAGAGGAAAGAGGCTTGTGTTTGCTTCTCATGGTGAGAAAGGGGCCAAGCCTTCTACATCAGCGAAACAGGGACCATCAGTGCAAGGATCTGGTTGAGCATGATTTTGAGTTGGTTGACTTGGAGGCAGAGAATGAGACTTCAAGCATGCAACAGATGATCAGAGACAAATATTATCATATCAAGGAACTCACAGTCAACATGGCAAGAGCAAGGTTCATCATCTCATTCCTAGAATAGGAAAATAGTCAACTGAAGGCAAAATAATTGATCATGGAGAAAGAGCAAACCAAACTATTGTAGCAAGTTGGCAAGGGAAAAGTAGTCATGGAGACAAATGAGCCTGAAGGAACACAAGGAAAAGGTAAGAGAAAAAGGCCAAGAACTAAAGGGCTTAAGAAGGCATTACAAGAAGAAGAAAAACACATCTTACTGAATGAGGAGCTAGACCTAGAGGACAAAATTGCTTTAGAGGTCAGTCAAGACAAAGAGTACTGGCTAAACAGGGTCAATGACCACTTGGAGAAGCTTCTAGAGAAAGCAAATAGAGACAATCAGCTGCTAAGGCACATGGCACACCATTACCAGGCTCAAAACATGATTTGTAATGTCAAGGTCAAGCAGCTGGAGAACAAGCTCAAAGAAGCCCAAAAGGACCAAAAATATGAAGGAAACTTGGATATTCTTACTGAAGCATCTATGAGGGCTTAACATGCATCATTTTATAGCTCTTGGCCAATTTTGAGGAAATTTTGATCAATTTTTCTTTTTTGCAAATTTTGAGGCCTAATTCAGAAAATCAACAGTTCCAGGAGCACAGCGCCTTGGCACTGCACTTTTTCCTCAGGCACCCATTTCAAGAAAAAATGTATTTTTTGAAATCCATTGGCATCCTCTAAAAACCCATTTCTTCAAATTTTCCAAAGGAGGCTTAGATTTTGAGAAAGATGGAAAAAAGTGGCCAAAAATAAGCTTTATGGACCCTTTTTTGACAAGCGCTGCGCTCGTGGAGTGACCTTGGGAGAATGGATTTGTTAAGGGCTTCCCTTGGGTCATTTTAAAAAATTCAAGGTGTTCTAGAAATTAGATTTGAAAATATAGTTTACTATTCTCTCAAATATTCATTTGGAACTCAAGAATGCACATAAAAGTGGGCTCAAAGGCAATGCTACGCTTATGCAATTTCCTGTGTTTTTGATTCTAAATTTCACTATGTAAATTTTCTAGCTTTTAGTTTGACTTGGTCAAAGTCAAAAATCTTAACGTAATGGCACTTTTTTCCAGGATAGGTGATCTAGGCATGAATAAATATACATGATAGGTTTTTTTTATATGTTTAATAGGCCTCATTAAGGAAGCAAACTCCTAAACAAACTCTCCAAGAAGTGTTTGAGTTTCACCTTCTCACTCTCACCTATTGGTTGAGAGAATCTTGGAGTTAGTTCCACCACCTAGGAATTCGACTCCTGAAGGTGAGAAAGTGGTCTAAGTGAGTCTATATGTATCATTTCTCTTTCAAAGGGAAGGGTTAGACTTTTGTGGAGGAGGCTTGCATATAATGATCTTCTCAGCTAATACAAAGACAATTGCAACTATTTTTAAGGAACTCTAGTCCAGTGAGTTCATGATGTTTGTTCTTCTTTCTATCTATTTTCTAATGGTTAAACCATATTTATCCACATGTTTTGTCTTCTTTCTATGGACACCTTGTAGTTAAATAGACAGGATTCTTGATTTCAAGCTCTATTTATATGGTTTTCATAGTTGGGTTTATGTCTTCTAAAAGCTAATGAACTCATTTTCTTATGCTCATTAGTCTCTTCTAAACTTTCTATTCTATACTACATTGACAATATTCCAAGTGCACCATGGCCTTCTGTTACCTAGCTCCTTTCTATATTTGCTTTTTCACTCTCACTGGCTCCAAACCCTAGTCCAGCAAACCCTAAGATCTCAAATTCATCAACACACATACAAATATGTATATCTAGCCTAAAAACTTGGTTCTTTAAAGCTATTCATTGAAAAAAACAATGAGAGATCCCTCTCTGGCTCAGTAGGGCTAGCTACTAAGCTGAAATTGGTTCGAGGTTACCCTTCTCGATCTCCTCCTCAGCCTAGGAAATTGTAAGGGATAACAGGATCTCCCCGATATGAAGTCCCAACTATACCTCACACTGTTTGGAGTAGGAGTCCCAACAGTGGGTGATAATGTTATTCCTTGATTGCGAGAACATGGAGATTGAAGTACGATAACTTTGGGTGAGAGAAAATATGTGACCCTGTGGAAATTCAAGTGTGATGCATGAAGGTTCCAACACATGAAGGGAAAAGGAAGTGTGTCCCTTGGAAGCTTATAATAGTATGCAACTTGAAAGGAACACATGAACATAATGACATCACAAGATAAGATGCAGAATAGTCGACAAGTTAAAGTGATGAATTAATACAACAACACACATTAAAAAATATTCATACAAATGCAAATGAAATAGCCCATAAGAATAAGCATAAGTTAAATAACACACATTGCAAATACAACAAGAATAGTCGTACTATATTCAAAACATATGCATGAAATCATGTTGGCTCTGAGTTTTATTGTAAGTGAAAGTTCCATTCATACGTACACCATTGACGGACCACTAGCCCCAATAGTGGAACATTAAATTCAAGAAAACATGCTCCACCAAAGAAGTATACTTGCTCTATGCTATATAGAATCCAAGGCTCTTCAAAATACTCCCAAGCTCCTTCTAAACCTAAACCTAGCCGAAATTTTGGCTCCCACAAGCCCGTTGCATGAGTTATGAGGTTATATTTATAACAAGAGGGAGTGAATCTTCAACTCCCCTTTATGACCTTTGGACTACCCTCATGACTCTTCAACTTCCTTATAGAATGACTCATTACATTACATCATGACTCTTCATATTGCAATATTGACACTTGGAATTTCACTTAAAGCATAATTACAAATAATATTATAATTTACACTTGTAACCATATAAGTCAAAATAAGATAGAGACAACTTGATATCCTAACAAGAAAAAACAATATAATTCTTGAGTTTGGGGAAACTCTAGCTCAAAAACTTCCAATTGATTCTCCTCGGCCGCATATTGGTGCCAAGCTCGGTATTGTGTGATGAAATCCCTAAACCGTGTGATGGTGTCTGGCTGGAAGTGGACTCTAGCCTCCATAGCATCTGGGTACAATGAATTGGAGCTAGTTTTAACATCCCTCTCCAACAAGAGCAACATTTTTCTAATTTGGACTCGACCACCAATGTAATTCTGCATGTTCTAACTTCTCATCTCCAAATCCTGCTTGGTGGAAATCTGTCTCATCTGCTCCAATTACTCTCAATCTCCTACTTGACCCAGTGTCTATGTTTAGCTTCGATGAACGAGCCAACTAATGGGATCTTGTGTGTTTTCACCATGAAACAAAAATTGTTGTATAACTGTACATATGAGGCTTGAATACTTCCAATGAACAAGGCGAGCTGCTTGTTGTCTTGAATCAATTTTCGAACTATTACTTTCTCTAGCTCTACTTGTGGCTTCAATTTCTTTGGAAATTTAAGTGGTGCCCCTTTGTATCTTATTTCCCTTTCTTGTAGGGTGACAATGGTAGCTTGTACATGTAGGTTTTAACCTCGTACATAAATTACTTGCATACAAATTCTAAAGCACAAAAAATAAACAATGCGAGAGCATAACACATAAAACACATATACACAGAGATTTTCCCCTGGATCCCAAAACCAGGACTACTAGATTGATTTTTCATTATGTTCCTTTCAATGTTATAATACATATTTATACATGCCGAAGCAACCAATACCATGGAACAAAAACCATCGCATCCAAAACCATGGACCGAAAACCATCGCGTCCAAAACACATGTGCGAAAATCATGCACAAAACCATAGGTGGGTCTGCCCAACCTAACATAGGTTCCAAAACGAAAATTTTTCGGGGTGCTGCCCCGAACCCATAGAGTGGGGTTATCTACACCCCTCAAACCCCCTATGACCCCCCCGCTACACAATCAGTGCAACGAAGGGGGGGCTCCGCCCCCACTCTAACCCCCCGGTTAACTACTTGGGCTAGTCGTGGAAAGAATATAACACAACCCAGCATTCTCCCACTTGTTGTTTTCTTTCCACAGGGGGCCATAAGAGAGCTTAGTCATTTATCCAGCCCTGCAATGCCCATTATTTCTCTACACCAAGAGAACTGGTTAGAGCTCACAGATTTTGTCAATGCATTTGCAGTATTCTTCAAAGTGTCCACCTTTACCAACAACATCTTTTTGTCTTCTATCATATCCCTCACAAAGTGATACTGAACATTAATGTGCTTTGTCTTTGAATGATATGCAGGGTTCTTTTCTAAGAAAATTGAACTTTGGCTATCACAGCCTATCCTTATATCTCCTTGTACTAACCCCATACTTGAACACAATCTCTGCAACCAAACTACTTCCTTGCTTGCATGAGTGGCTGCCATGTATTCTACCTCTGTAGTTGATAGTGCCACTACAGATTGTTTCTTACTCATCCAAATGACTACACCTCCAAATAGGTTAAACACATACCCACTTGTAGATCTTCTCTGATCCAGATCTCCAGCCCAGTCTGCATCAACAAAGCCACAAATATCAAACACTCTGTCCAATCCTGGTCTTCCTTGATAGCACAAACCATAATCACTAGTGCCACGCAAATACTTGAAAACCCGCTTCACTGCTATCCAATGCTCCTTTCCTGGTTTTGACATAAACCTGCTCAATACTCCCACTTCATGTGCTATGTCTGGTCTAATATAGACCATTGCATACATCAGGCTACCAACTTCACTTGCATATGGAACATAGGACATGTCCTCTTCCTCTTCTTGTGTCTTGGGACACTGTTAAACATATAACTTTACACCTACAGGAATAGGAACCTTCACCGGTTTACTATCCTTCATATTAAATCTCTGCAATATTGACTTGACATACTTCCTCTGGTTTAACCAGAGTTTCCTCTTTGCCTGATCTCTTTTAATTTCCATGCCCAAAATATAGTTTGCAGCACCAATATCTTTCATGTCGAATTTGGAGGACAATTGGGTCTTCAAATGCTGGATAATTTCTTTGTCATTTCCAACTAGCAACATATCATCCACATACAAGACCAAATAAATAACATGGTCACCAATTAATTTAAAATACACACATTGATCTTCTTTGCTTCTAGTGAAGCAAAGTCCCCATATAAATGTATCAAATTTTTGATACCACATCCTTGGTAACTGTTTTAACCCATATAGAGACTTCTTTAACTTGCATACCAGTTCTTTCTTACCCTTCACCGCAAAGCCTTCAGGTTGCTTCATGAGGATTTCCTCTTCCAGATCCCTGTGAAGAAACGTTGTCTTCACATCCATCTGTTCTACCTCAAAATCAAAAGCAGCAACAACAGATAAAAGTAATCTAATAGAAGTTACCTTGGCAACAGGAGAAAAAATATCACCAAAATCAATTCCTGACACCTAGGAATAACCTTTTGCTACCAACCGAGCTTTGTATTTCTCCATCTTTCCTTCTGCATTTTTCTTCTTCTTGAACATCCATTTGCTGCCAATGGGTTTCCTTCCAGCCGAAAACTCCACCAGATCCCAAGCCTCATTTTTGTGCAAAGATGCCATTTCATCAACCAAGGCCTCTTTCTAGAGTTTTCCATCCTCTGAATCTATTGTTTCCTTTACAGTTCTGGGATCATCATTAGTAATAGATAAAGAAAAATTTGAATAGAAAGTAGATGGACTATACCTTTCTGGCTGCCTTCTTTCTCAAATTGATCTTCTCACACCCAGAGTTTGTGGCTCTTCATCTTCTGATTCCTCCTCTGCTGTAGAGTTTGATTCTTCCTCCTTTAGCTCAAACTCTATCTTCTCAGGTTCCTTTGTTTGGGCTTCAAGTTTAATAATGTCTTTCACCTCTCTGAACACCACATCTTGGTTGTACACAACCTTCCTTGTTACGGGGCTGCAAAGATTATAACCCTTTAACATCCTTATACCCAATAAAGATGCACTTTTTAGATTTACTGTCCAACTTGGTTTGTTTCTCCTTTGGAACATGTACATATGCATCATATCCAAATACCCTCAGATGTGAAAGAGAGGGTTTCTTACCAGTCCATACCTCTTGTGGAGTTTTATCCTCCAACGCTGATGAAGGTGATCTGTTGACCAGGTAACATGCTGTCTCCACCACCTCTGCCAAGAATTCCTTTCCTAACCCAGCACCACTGAGCATGCTTCTTGCCCTTTCCATCAATGTCTTGTTCATTCTTTCTAAAAATCCACTTTTTTGAGGTGTATATGGAGTAATCTTCTACCGTGCTATACCACAGTTCTTATAGAATTCTTCAAATTCCTTACTGCAAAACTCTCCACCATTATCTATCCTCAGCACCTTTATCTTCTTCTTTGTCTAGTTTTCCACTAGATCCTTGAATTTTTTAAACCTGTCAAAGACTTCAAATTTCTTCTTAAGGAAATATATCCATGTATTCCTTGAGAAGTCATCTATAAATGATACATAGTACACAGACTTACCCAGTGATGGAACCTTCACAGGTCCAAACACATCACTATGCACAAGCTCTAATATATGTTTCGCCATCTTACCACCAGAGGGAAAACTCACCCGATTTTGCTTCCCATATACATAATTTTCACAGAAATCAAAATCCAGAGAGTTATTACTCATACCTTCTACCATACCTTTACCATGAAGTATTTGAAGGCCCTCCTCTCCAATATGTCCAAGCCTGTGATGCCACAACATGGTCTTCTCTTTAGAGACCACTAGATTTTCTGCTTCACTTTCAGGAACCACAGAACTGTTGCACCCATCAACAACCGTGCTACCTTGCAGCTTGTATAGAGTTCCAATCCGAACTCCCCGCATCGATACCAGTGCTCCCCAAACCATCTTGCATGTATCCTTCTTGAACACTGTTTTTACACCTGCATCATCCAACTTACTTACAAAAATTAGATTTATGACCAATGCAGGAATATGCAGAACACTCGGAAGTGTTCTAACCCTTCCACCTTGCAACTTCAACTTTACTTTTCCATGAACAATGATTCTAGCCTTCCTATCATCCCCTAAGAAGACATAACCACCATTGTATTTCTCATACTCATACAACCACTCTCTATAGGGAGTGAAGTGAAAGGATGCACCTGAGTCAATCAACCATGCCTTATGATCTACTTGTGTACTTGAAGAAGCCAAGTACACATCCCCACCTTCATCTGAGGTGGTTTTCACCTCTGCAAAAGGAGCATCATTAGATCCCTTTCCTTTATCAAGAGCTTTAGATTTACAGTCCCTTTTGTAGTGCCCTTCCTTTCCACATTTCCAGCACACCACCTTTATAGGTTTTCCTGGAGATTTAGATCTCCCACTCGATGAATTATTTTTGTTTCTGTTCTGGGACTGTCCTCGTACAGACAAGGCATCACCATTCTGGCTTTCCATATTTTTTTGTCTCATCTCCTCCGTCAGCAAGGATGAGACTATTTCATCAAACTGCAAGGCAGTTGCATTGCTACCTATTGCAATAACCAGACTATCCCATGAATCTGGTAGAGAACACAACAAACTAATGCACTTATCTTCATCTAAAATTTTAATATCAACAGATGCTAACTAACTTACCACAATATTAAATGCGTTCAGATGCTCTGTCACTGAGTCTCCATCTTTCATCCTTAGGTTATACAACTTTTTTCGCAGGAACAGTTTATTCACCAGAGACTTAGATTGGTACAAAGTCCCTAACTTGTCCCATAAAGCCTTCGCCGTAGCTTCCCCTTATACATTCAACAATACTAAATCTGAGACACACAATCATATTGTGGTCTTTGCCTTCCGATCCAACTTCTCCCATTATTCATCAGACACTCCCATTGGTTTAGTACCCGGATCTACCATGATCCACTGATCTTTATCCACCAAAAGATTCTCCATCTTGAGTTTCCACAACTCAAAACTCTGACCATTAAATTTCTCGATCTCTATCTTTCCACTGCTCACCATCTTCTTTCACCACTAGAATCGATCTCACAGACCTCCCACTTAACAGGGTCTACCATAGGCCCGAGCGAAACCCCTCAACAGCAAAGGCGTCCCCTTGAAGCAAAAACAACTCTGATACCAAATGTAGGTTTTAACCCCATATAGAATTACCTGCATATGAATTCTAAAACATAGAAAATAAACAATGCGAGAGCATAACACATAAACACATATACACAGAGATTTTCCCTTGGATCCCAGAACCGGGACTACCAGATTGATTTTTAATTATGTTCCTTTCAATGATATAATACATATTTATACATGCCAAAGCATCCAATACCATGGACCGAAAACCATCGCGTCCAAAAACATGTGAAAAAATCATGCACAAAACCATAGGTGGGTCTGCCCAACCTAACATAGGTTCCGAAACAAAAATTTTCTAGGGCGTTGCCCCGGACCCCATAGAGTGGAGTTACCTGCACCCCTCAACCCCATGTGAGCCCCCCGCTACACAATCAACATAATGAAGGGGGGGCTCTGCCCCCACTCTAACCCCTCGGTTAATTACGTGGGCTAGTCATGGAAAGAATATAACACAACCCAACAGTACATTCCTTTTGACAAAATATCTTCTCTGTTGTTGCAAACCATGCAAGTGAATGACTTTCTTATATATGGTTATGAGCTACTCATATATGTCTCACATGGTCTCTCCAAGTGTCAATACTTCACCAAGTATTTCAGCTCTCATTTCCTCCAAGTAGACCTATGCAAAAACTATGTTTGCGCTATTTCACAGAGTTGTTCTATCTCTTGTCGGGCAACCTATAAGTTCTATGCCAAATGCTTATTATTGGCCATCAAATACTGAGTGTTTGATCTTGTTGCACCTACAAAGGCCAAGTTGGCATTGATGATGATATTTGGATTCTTACTTGTGTTTGCCATTATCACCCTCTCTCTACTGAATGCAGGTGATGCATGATCATCCAGAAAATGATTTCTCCATGCTTGTACAATTCTCTTATGGAATTCATCATAAGACAGATTGTGCAAGTCCATTAATAGATCATCATTAAGAGGAGAAACATCCCCTTCTTCGCATGAAGCTAACTGTATCGCTGGAGTTGATGGAGACTGAACAATTTCCCATGGTGCACTTAGCATTAGGTCAGCATCCTCATTTTGCGGCTCTAGTTCCAACTCCATATCTTAAAATTCAATCAATCCTTTAATCTGTTGAGAAAGCTCTCGATCCTGCATCTATTCACCCTCCTTCTCTACTACTGGTTGATTCTATTCTTGCTCTTCAACCTATATTGGTGTTGTTTCTTCTGCTATGGCACCTTTCCTTTCTTCTTCTTCCTGCTTCTACTTCTCTTCTAGTTCTTTCCTCCTCAGCTCTTGTTCTTCCTTTAGTTTTTGTTCTTCTTTCTTCAGTCTTAGTTTTGTTTCCTGCAAGCTCAGTTTTTCTCTCTTCCTCTGCTCTGCTCTCTATATCCTCTGCTTCCTCTTCACCTTTGCTGTTAAAGTTTCTTTCATAAGGATTGGATCCACTTTCATCTTGCAACTTTGTTACCCCCCTGGACTATCAAAAACCTTTCTCTTTCCCTTATTCTGCATGGAATTTCTTCTTTCTACTAGTGTTGCTTCCAGAGTTTTCCTCTAGATCTTCCTCAAGGATCTTTGCTAAAAGAGCTTCATTAAGTTGTTTCCATGTTAGCATTGATTCATTTTCTATAAATAGTTGAGTGTCTTCATATAATGGAAAGTCTACTAGTGTTTGCTCAACTTCCTCCCTAGTACTTCTTTTAGTGGTCTCTTTTGAAGCAGATCCCTTTGGTGCCATGGTAACAATGACTATTAGAGAGAAGTTCTTTATAAGTGTGGTACTTGTGGGACAAAAAAGAAACTCATGGAAAGAAAACATTAGCTTCAACAGATCTACCTTCAAAACATGATTAAGCAACAAATCAGGGAACTAGAGAGAAGGATTACATAATTTTTATCAACAAGGGAGACTAGATGACTATGGTAACTGTGCACTACCCAGTCCTAGTAGTCAGGGATGAAGCTTGAGGCTTTCCCAACCTGGGAAAAGACTAGGAGATACTGTGCATTGCACAGTCTCAGTGGCAAAGGTGATAGGATGACTCTTGGAACTGCATAATGTGCATTTGGAGTGAGCCTGTACTGCATACTACATAGTTCCAGATGCCAAGCTTATGGCTTGAGCCTTAGGATTGCATAGTGCCTAGCTGGGCAAGGTAAGATCTACACAAAGCAAGTGTAGGTCTACCTGGTGGAGGTGTGAAAAATGAGCAGAAGTGAGTGATGATGTGATGTTGAGTGCAAAACTCACTAAGTATGAGCAAATCAATGTAGATCAAGTGTAAAAACTAATTGAATGGAAGGAAAGTCAAGTATGTGAGGAGAGTCAATGTAACAGTGACCATCAGTGCAAAAATAAGAAAATCGATGCGACACTTGTGAAATGAAAACAAAAACTTAGAACAAAACTTCTACAAGTTAAAATAAGTTGAAACATCAGCAACCATGAAGAGAAATAAGTAAAAAAACACTCACACAAGTGAAACGATAAAATGCGATAGAGATAGTGGCAAAAGATGACAAAAGTGAAACTCGCTCGGAAAAGCGATGACAACCACGCTGAAAGTTCCTTTATCTCCTCAGGAATTCTATATCTCTAAGATTGTATGTGAAAATTAGGCCTAGAGGTGTCGATTAAATATATTTGAGAAAATGAAGGCTTATGACATGCATGCCTAAAATCAAAGAAAGGAAACACTTGGTGGAAACTTCTAAAAATAACAATGTGCCACCTTTAGGAAACTAATAATGGATCCTTATTTCCTAGGGATGTTTCTTTCCTTTTAGCTTTCTTTCTTTTCCAGTGAAACTTGACATGCACGTTGCTAGGAAATATTTCTTAATTGTGGGGAACGAGGCAACTTTCTGGCTCAATGCACTACGCAGTTTCTGAGCTAAGCGAGGGTTTGCATAGTTTCTGGGCTCAGTGCTCAGTTGCCTTCCATGACTGCATATTTTCTAAGCTCAAGGATGACTTCCAGTCACAACTACACAATTACCATCATCAAGGCCGCTTGCCCTCAAGGATTGCGCAGTTTCTAGAGGCAAGCCCAAAACTACTATGAAACCAAGTCGAGAGATCAACTTGTGAGTTTGAAAGATTAACTAGGCGTGAAAACAATCAAGCACAATAACAAATGAAAAAGACAAGTCTTCATCAAAGCATGAATACCTAGATCAATGCAAGATGAGCTCACGTGGATAGGAAGGAAGGCTCAAAATTCAAAGCATAGGCAAACTTTTGGAGGGTGGTTGTAGCCGCTACAACACCACCATTACAGCATGAACATGAAGAAGAAACAAAAGCATTTAAAGTTTTCAGAAGCAAGTACTTATTGATAAATAACTTTGTTACATCATATGATTCATTAACTCTATGTCTTTGAATGATTTCATCCTTATTTTTATTAAAAAGGGAGATAATAGAGTGGTTCAATTCTCTATCCAATAGAGGTATTAATTTTAAATGTTTCTCTCATGAGATGTAGAAACAAGACAAATGACCTATAAATATATTCATTAACATTCACCCACTTATTAAATAGAAAAAAATAAATCCCTAGTATGGTTTTGGGCTTTCACTACAACAAAAAAGGTCGTTGGTGAGGGTCATGCCTATGCTAGACCTTTAAGGTTCATCACCAATGTTGCATATGGAAAGGGTCCTTTAAAAAGCATTGTTATAAGTTCATATAGTGACGGTCCTTTAAGTTTTTTCACCAAAGCCATTTTCAATGACACTTTTGGTGAGGGTTATTAAAGGCCCATCACTAATTCTCTCTTTGGTGACACTTATAGTGATGATCTTTTATTGGAACTCACCAATGCTCTTTTTGGTTAATTTTAGTGATGGTAAAAAAATGTTCATCATCATTGATCATTTCAATGAGTTTTTGATGATGATATGTGACTATTCCTATATATTTTCTTCAAAATATAATGATTTGAGACCAATTTTATGGAGTCTTTTTCATTATCTATCCAAGGCCATACTGGTTAGAGTAAATCAATTTGTTAGGAAGTAATTAGTGTGTATCAATTTCCTCAAGTAATGAGAACATAGTTTTCCTATGAGTCAACACATGATTAATCTCTATTAGGTTTACTATCTAGAAAATTTGCTTTAGATGAAGTTCCACTAGTGTATGTAGGAACCATATTATTTAATACATAATCAAGATTGGTCAATTCTGATAATGAGAGAGACATAGCACTGATCCTCAATACTGTTGACACACCTTGACATGCTTTGGTACACACTAACATTCCTTGGCACCTCACATGCCTTGGAACATATTTGTACATAGAACATCTTGCCATGAGTAGGATGCCCAAGAACATGTTGGCATGCCTTAACACAACATAACACTCCCCTATCATGCTTTGGAACCCCTTGGAATGCATTGACATACATTAGTAGTTGGCATGCATTAGCACTTGGCATGTATTGGAACCTATTGTTAGTGTGTTGTTGTCGCTGCTACAAAACCCTCCAAAAATTTCACTACATTCAAATTTTGGAGCCTACTTCATTGTTATATCATGTGTCATCTCAGTCGTCAAGTGTAGTCTCATGTTTATCTATGTGTTATAAGTGTTCTTGAATTTTCTCAAATGTCATCGCATCGATTAGAACATATTTAGGTGCATTTCATGGTCGCAACATCTTTGTGTTGTTAAACGACACTTTTGGGTTGCAGTTGCACACACTTCACTAGTAATACTTGGGGAACTGGAAAAATTGGAATTTTGATGTATATTCATTATTGATTAAGTTTGTCTAAGTTTTCTTTATGATTTAATGTGCGTTGCACTTGGTTTTATGTCTAAACTCATCTTGTTCACCACTTGCCCCATATCTCCGATTTAGACAAATTTTAGGTTCAAAGCGATCCCATTAAGGCCAAGAGCACATGATCACACTTTAAAGCCTTTATTAGAGACCCTTCATTGTTCAGAAGTGCATGCTGGGAACTCCTTCAAAGCTGGGCACACTCTCAAAGCACGAATCCCCTTTCCTTGTTCCAAATTACACCCTCCAAAATGACTAACTCTTCCTTGAGCGCACTCCTTCGACTTAAAGAAGTGCTCCCTCCTTGAGCGCACTGGTGCACTCTAAAAACCAAAAGCTAAATCCTTCAACCTTTCGTAATGCACCATGTTCCCTCCTTAATTGAGCGCATGAGCACACTCTGAAGGCATGAAGCCTCAGCCTTCAACCTTCAAGAGTGTGTCCTACACCCTTCCTGAGGCCTCTTGAGCACATGAGTGCACCATGAAGGAATGAAGCCCCAACATTCAAACTTCAAGAATTCACCCTACACCCTTCTTGATTCCTCTTGAGTGCATGAACACACCCTGAAGGCACGAAGCCTTAGCTTTCAGCCTTCGTGAGTGCCCCATGCACCCTTCCTCTCTCCCTTGAGCACACAACGCATGTGAGAAGCGTGAAGTTTTTTTCTTCATCCTTTAGACTTACACCATATGCCCTACCTTTATTTTCTTGTTCCATTGAGAGAATGAGAACATGTCGAAGCCCCAAATATTCTCCTCTCCAACCCTTCAGCCTTTCAGAGTGCGCCCAGAAGCACCTTTGACCCCTTTGAGTGCACTGAAAAGGCATAAACAAGAAAATCTGCATAAAATATGGTATATTAGGATATTTTCAGGCTGATAGTTTCTCATCATTAGTGATTGCAGAAACAAGTATTCTAGGAACCTCATGGAGAGCACACACAAGGAAGATCACACAAAGAGGATAAAAAAAGGAAGCATGAAAAGAACCAAGAACACACCTAAACATTGATGATCAAAGCACCCCAAAGACGTCCATATTGAAGACCCTTTTGAGGGTGAAAGTGTCATGATCAAAAGATGGAAAAAGAGTGAATATAGTTGGAAACCATCTCACCAATGAAGAAATTACATGTCATTAGTCACTACCAGTCCCAGTCATCCAAGATAGTGACATGTCAAGTCTCATCATATGATGATGTGGAAGTCATGATGTACTAGTATAATAATTATAAAAGGAAAATAAGTGGAAGACTAAGAGTCATGTATGAGGAAAAGAATCATGGAACTCCAAAAGACATGTAATACCAAGAGTCATGTGTAATTCCAAAAGTCATTTGGAATTGCAAAGGTTGTATAAGTCTAAAAGTCAGTAGAAGTTATAAAGTCAAGAGTCATGAGGATGTGAAAGGTCATTCCTCAAGTTATAAGTAGATTCTAATTTCTCATGTAAAGGAATTTTAACCTTGGCTTCTACCACAAGGCATTAGAGAGATAAGGTTAGTACATTTGGGGAGCAAGTAGTGGCTCTAACACTCCATTACTGGAGCTAGTGGTGTTCATTGCATTTATGTATCTTAGGAATTTTGCTTAATATTGAAGCCTCTTAAGGCCAACACATTTTCAGACATGGGTTGTAAATATTTCTAAGACTATTCTTTGAATGTTTATCGTTCAATGTTTTCTTTCATTAGTACCAAATTAATTGAATTATTTCGGTTACTTCGGTGCTCCTTGTTGGAAATGTGTTTTTATGCTTATAATGATCATCACATCCTTGTGAACTATTTTTCTTGATGTTAGATGAACCTTTCTTTCTCACATGTTCATCCATTATGGTAGTACTATTACTTCTCTCTTGATATTCTCACTTTATTTTCCTCCCATAGTGGAAGAACCTTTATACATCGAAAATCGAACATACACAAGGCATACTAGCTTTCTCACTCGAAAGCACAATTGCACTTCTATCTCATGCTGACAGCTAAAGACAAGGAATATCTTTAAGTAAATGACATTTGGGCTATATTTTGGATGGGACTCCTACACCAAATAATGTGAGGTTTAGTTGGGATTTTATATCGGGGAGATCCCATGTATGTTGGTGGTATCCAATGCCATCAACATGTGCCTAACATGCCCCTTTTGAAAAAGATAAAATCCTGACTTATTAACCCCCTTAGGTGTTCATTTCCTTGCATTTTAGCTTGGTTATCCCTTTCATTTCCTTGACCTTCCTTAACATATGTTGGCACATGCTCGCACCCTACACATCCTGACATGCCTTAGCACCTAGTATGTCTTGGCATGCCTTGGAACTATTAGGCACATGTTTGCACACCGTGGAACTCCATAGCACACTTTAAAACTTCTTGACATGCCCTAGTATTCCTTAGTATTCCTTACAACTACCTATCATACCTTGTCACTCCATCCTTGGCACGCCTAACACTCATTGAAACTCACTGCCACACCCTTATTTTCATTCATTTCCTTGCAATTTGACATAGTGCTCCCTTGCGTTTCACTGTTAATCCATAAGACTCCTTGATATTCATTGGCACTCTTTGGCACACCTTAGCACTCTTCGACATGCCCTGCCACTTGATAGCATGCGTAACATTCCTTGAATCACATTGGCACTTGGTAAGTCTTAGCATGCCTAACATTGATTGATATGCCTTGGTATGATTTGACATGTGTTGGCATGGTTTAAGATTAAAGTTATTTGAGATCAATTTTTGGAAAGTAGGAGAGAAGTAACAAAGGAATATTTGGCAATTAGAATGCACTAACACTTGACTCTTATCATGTACTAACAACTACACTACTACAAAATAGACCTTTAGGGGCATTGCATGGTGTGTTTGGTTGCATATGTCCCAAAACACCTTCTTTGTAGCTGGTTTCTTCCTACAAATAGTACAAAATAATATGAGATGAGTTAGTGGATGAAAATAGATCAAAAAAGCATTGAAAGTAATGGAGACAATGCATGAACAAAATTAAACTAAAACTAAACTAAATAACACAAAACAAGTTTGTGAAGCAAAACAAATCAACAAAGGTATAGGAAAAGGATCCTATTTATTTATTACTGGCGGTGAAAGACTTACAATAAAAGTATCAAAGACACTTGAAGAGAGTTGTTTGAGAAATGGTGCTCAAAATATCTCAATAAGGATTTCCCATTTTCAATCTCTTTTGCAAGCTCTTTCTCTCTCAAAGAAGCATATAAAACTCTCTACAATGGTGGAATTCTCCTCACAATGGTATGCTAGATTGCTTGGGAGCAATTTTGGCAACATAACAATGCACAACTTCTTCTTGTTTTTGGCTCTCCATGAACTTGTATTTATAGAAACTTTGAACACTCCTTCCCTCCTTTGGCTCATCAATGTGGTTGTTTGCCTCATAAATGAGATGAGAGCTACCATATACTTTCCATTAAGGCTTCTTGGGGCTCAAATCTTGAATGGTCAGCCCATCATGTCAATAGGTGAATTGTTCTTCAAGAAAGTTTGCATCCCGAGGTGCTGACTAGGATTTTCATGACCCTCACAGATATTGAAGAAAAAACCGCAAGGTAGTTAATTTACAGCTATCGTGCACTTGTGAGGGTTGATTTTTTAAGGCAACTTTAGGATATATTTTGATTTTTGGTTTTTCATAATGTTCCAATTGAAAATGTGAGCTCTGTATGTGTTTATCACTAAATTTGAGTGTCTTCTGCTACATACAAATGTATGTACGATTTTCTCATGATCACAATTTCCCCCTGATGTGTGAGGTTAAGAGAAAGCATATAGAAAAAATACATCATGTTTTGCTGATATGGTTGAGAGTCTTGCTAACTTCTTGAGAGATATAGAAACTTACTATGGAGATGATTAGGGAAATACCCTTGACTAAGGACTAAAAGAAACTATTATTTGAAGAAATATGGATATAAAAGTGTATGTACAAGGTCGGCATATCCCATGTTCATTATGATGACTATGACTGGGCATTACAATTATACAAGAAAGGTCCTGTCAAGTCAGTGTTGATTTGGCTAACATGCTGATGGCTAGAAAAGATAACTGATTTCACCCTCAAAGGAATATTTGACAAATAGGATGAACTGGGTGCCCCCATGCATTGAATTTGAAGCACTGTTGAATGAGGTGTTATGAGATACATGGGTCATCGACTAAATGAGAGAACTACAACATTCATAAAGTATGATACTACTCTGACATGAAAACTTATGCTGGTGTCGAATGTTAGGGAGATTTATGACATCAATAGGAAATAATAATTCCTATTGGGCCACCTGAGATTGTCCCAAAAGGGGGTAGAAACCAAGTTACTGCTTTGATCCTAGAAGATTAGTGTTGATGTCGAAAGAAAAGGAGTGCCATCTGCATGAAAACTGATCTAGGAAATATATGTGAAACTGAGGCAGACGATGGTAATATGATGGGTAAAAAGGCATGATAGAAAGATATGATAGTATGGGGGGATAGGAAAATTGCCCAAGGTTGGAGCTGTATGTTTGTCAATTGACATTGTCAGAATATGGAATTTGGTATGTTGGCATTGATGTCAATCAGACTAGCATTGAGGAAAAGATATTTTCAGCCATTTCTGAGGTAGTAGATGGGATCAAAGCCTATGTTGGACATGCTCCACTAAAAATTGCTCTGAAATAGATTTCCAACAGTATGTGGAAGTCCGAAAACAGCCATCAGGATCAAAAGTTATTGAATGTCGAAGTTAGGGTCTTAAAGTCCAAGCTAGGCAGAATTTCAGACCCTACATATTTCGAAACGTGAAATATCAGAGTAGGTTGGTAGTTTAGAGATTGACATATCGGAATTTCATAACTCCTTTATAATTCCTTTTGAGAAAATATATGTTTTGATACCTGAGCATGAGAACATCGGGACCCAATATCAGAAGGATGGAGCATGCAAAATATCATAGGTTGGGCATATCAGAACCTCCAAAGGCAGAATAATTGGGAGCAAGCAGAACCTTAGAGGTTCTAAACTTTGATTTTTTAGAACCTTAGAAGTTCTTATGTATGTAATTCTTTGAAAGTGCTTAGGGATGCAGAAAAGAGGAAATACAAAGGGATTTGTTGAAAAACAAAAGGACCGAGTGACCCATTTCTCTCTCCTCAAATTGGACACAAGGAAACAACTGATTGTCCCCTCAGGATCTGATGAGGGAGATGAAGTCAGCATGACATGGTAGTTTGTGGGACATGTGGTAGCTAGATTCGGCAATATTGGGTGGTATAATGGGGAAAATATTGGTGACAAGTGTCACCACTAAGGAGAGGCCATGTGGCAAAGACAATGACAACATGACATCATTTCAGAGGTCAGCATATCGGAGTTGGATTTTTCGTAACTCCTGTCTAATTGTTTTAAAGAAATGTCCAGATCTAATGAAACGGGATATGATGTAGATTGGCGCTTAGTCATGAATTTTTAGAGAAGTGAGGGTGCAGAATGCGGATAACACCAAAGGGATATAAAGTATTTCAGAGGTCAAAATTTTGGAACTCTGTTCTAACTCAAATTTTGGAGAGAGTCCCAATATGTGGTGCTTTGATATAGTGTTGGCGTATAGTCATATAACCCAAATATCCAAGAGTGTAAGAGAAAATACAAAGGGATATTGGCCCCCAAAAGGAACTGAAGGTCTTAGCACCCACAAGGCTAAGCCACTAGTCACAGTGCATAGTCCCATGGAGGAAAAAAAGGAAAGAGCCAAGTGAAAGGAGCTCAAAACCTCACAACCTCGTAATGTCATTTGAATAAAAGTTATGAGATATGATGGATCCGATATTGCATCACCCAAGGGATATACTTGTGATCACAAGAAATGTTCATATGAAATAAAAATAGAAGGAGGCTAAGCACTACAGGGCTAAGGCATCGGAATTGTGAGATATTGTAACTTTATTTTAATAAAAGTTATGATGAGTGGAGCTCTGATACAGTAGTACAAAGAGTAAAGGATGAATGAATTAGTAGCTAGAGATTAAATCCAAGTCAGAGGAGTTGTTTAATGGAGTTAATGGCATATGAAAAGATCATTGTGTTAAGGAAACAAGGAAAATGATTCACAGATAAGAATTGTTGGGCTTGTCCCGATGTTGAAAGAAAGCCATCTCTGGTTTCTCGTGCATGAATTATAGACTTAAATGAGAAACATAAAATCCATGCTGAAGTACGTATAAAGCTCTGTGTGTACTATGAATCAGATATGAAAAGACTTGTTTGAGTGTGCAGGTGGACAAAGATTGAATTCTCATAATTTAGAATCATATAGAGAGTTTGTAAAGCACTCAGGAACCCATCGTTTTGTTTAAATGCAATAGAATAATTACATCATTAGACGCAACAATAGCATGGAGGAGCCATACAAAGGTACACTTGAGAAGTGTGGAAATAGGTAGTAAAGGAAGCATTGACAAGTGTGCAATAGATGAAAAAAACTAGTGATTTCCATTAAGAAAAGGGGGGAAGAGAGCATTGATGTGTATGTGTTGAGCTATGTAGAGTTGAGAGAGTGCAGTGTAATGGGGCCAAGTGTTGAACTGAAGCAAAGTGCTACAGAGAGCCTGTGTGAGAGAAGGTTGAGAGAAGAGTATATGCGGTGGTGAGAAGATGATAGTGTGCTATTGTGTGATGCCGAGAGAGCCTGTGGATCATTAGAGAACTAAGAGTAGAAGTTTATGCAGTGAACCAAATTGGTATTTCTCTGTATATGTATTTTCCTCTATTTTCAGTTTGAAAATTGTATGAAAAGTATAACAGTGGCAAGAGCAGGTGGTGGCCTAAATTCATAAGAGGTTGGTGCCTCTTGGCAAGTAGGTTCTTACTATCCTAAGGGGGTTGGTTCCTCTTGTGAGTGGGTGCTCACAAACAAATTGATGTAATTAAGTAGGTGTTTAATTTACATCATAACAACAAACAAATTGGTGGTTTTTTCCCTTTGGGTTTCCACGTGAAAATACCGATGTCAATATGTGTATGTTTCTCATGTGATGGATTGTGTGTACATATGAATGTCTCATCTTACTTCTCATTTGAATTATGTATGAATTCTCTCATAAGTAACAAAAAATAGAGGAAAGAACTAAAGACAGATTCATAAAATTTTGAAGAACCTAACTATTATTAATTCACCCCTCCCCCAAATTCCTTATTCCAACAATTCGTATTAGAGATAAGTGCCTTTAGGAACAATCTAACCACTAGAAGGTAAATCCATAAGGAATTATGTCTAGGCAAGAAGGTGATACCTAGCTCAAGGTATCACCTTGAGCTAGGTATCAAATTCATGAAGCCATGGAACCCATCATTCGATCCGTCAACAGCAGTGATAACCTCAGCACCAGTTTGGGTGAGATTGCCAAGTCTATCCTTGCATCTCTGGAATCTCTCCTCACTAAAAGCCATTGGAAATGCAATTGGGAAATTTTACTGCAGGAGCCCAGAAACAGAGGAATATGCCAGAACCACCTATGCACGCATTTGTGTGGAAATGGACTTCAGCGCTGGATTCCCAGCTGAAATAAACCTAACAAGCAAAGAATATGTGTGGAACCAGAAACTTGATTATGAAAGTGTCCTCTTCAGATGTCGATCCTGCTTTGAGACAGGCCATCTAGCGAAAAATTTCCCAAAAGCATCTGAGAAAAAATTTGCTAGAAAAAACTACCACAGATCTACATGGTGGGAAGGAGCACAAAAACAACACTACACTGTCATCAAAGAAGAATACTCTAGAGAAAACTCTGAATCACAAGAAATCGAGCAAAAAAGAAACAACTCTCAAGACAAGCAGGGAGAAAGCCCCACCCAACAACAAAAAAGTGAATCTGACAACCCCTCAAGCATCAACAGTGATGAAGATTCGAATACCGCACAAATTAAATCTTCACTTAACAGCAAAGCAGATCTCGTAGACCAAACTTGTTCTCTGACTAACTTCAAAAGGATGAACACAATAGATCGCGAAGCTAAAACACCAATGTACCAAGAACCAGAAGAGATGAAGGAGATGCAAGATAAAGGAAGTTGGAAGACCGTAGAGAAAAAAAAGAAAGCTACAGCACTAATCTCGCCAAGAAAGACAAGGATCCAGATAATTAAAAACTAAGAAAATTGTAGGTCCAATAGACCAATTTGGTCTTAGTGGACGTTAACCATCATCATCATCATCATCATATATATCCAATTCAATAACCTAACTGGAAAGACTTTAAAATGAATAAATATTTATTTATAACACCTGGTGAAGGAGATCTACAAAAAGGGTCTGCAAATCCCCCTCCGTGGGATGGGTCCTTTGATGTCCTTGATGCTTCAGTAATCGATTCTCTCTCTCAATGTGTAAAAAACCCAAAACAATGTGGAGAACTCAAATGGGAGCTCAAGTGAAAAGATACGATAATTGTGACAATAATAATGATCATCATGAAGAATGATAATCTAAAAAATGGAGAAAAATAAAATAATATTGATCAAATCAAGATCTAACCATTAGGAATACTTTATTATATTTTTTGGAGAGGGAAAAGATATTCAAAATGGTCAAATATCTTTATTTAGAAATAATTAACAAGTAAAATGATTTATTAATTATTTCACGAGGATTAAGAATGGTGTGAAATTGAAATAAGTATTAAATAGTTATTTAAAAATTATTAGAATAATGGAAATAAGGAATAATAAATAAATAATGATTTATTTAATTATTCCTAGGAGATTTAGTCAAATGTGACAAGGAATAATTATCAAACTATGATTTAATAATTATTCCTCGAGAAAATTAAATAAATAATGATTTTTTCAATTATTCTCAAGGTTTTTTTTTTAATAAAAAATAATTTAATAATAATGGTTTACTAAATTATTTCCTATAGTGAAAGTGATTTTACTATGGTAAAATTAATCCTACATGGTGTATTTTGATCCACCTAGTTAGAAATGGCTAGGTGATCATTTTTTGGTGATAACAATGAAGGCTACATAAATATAAAATCTCTTAGGTTTCTTCACTTCTTTGGACATGCCTTCAGGAGTTGCATACACTTCTGCCTCTTACAATGAGTTTCTAAGCCATGATGGTCTCTTTCTAATCTATGTGACTATGAATAGTTCCACTAGATCTTGAGGCCCTTCTAGCCTTCTAGTTGTAAACTACCGCTCCCACATTTATCCACTTTTACAATCTCTCTAGGGTAAACATGAGCTGAGTGTCAGTATTATATGACTCAACCTCCACGTTATAGTTATGGAAGTGGGCCCCACAAACCAGAAGTAAAATGACATCCTTTGGAGACTATAGATCACTTAGGAGCCTAACAACCACCCCAAGTGATTAATCTCTGAGCTAGAACTCCTTTTCACTAGGTTTACTCCCCAATTGTACCCACAAACCTATCTTCATGTGATTATGACCCAAAATCCCCTATTCAGTGCATGCAGTCACGAGATCTATGCCACTTTTTTAGGCTAGCCTCCAGAACACTACCCAAAGCTACTTGTAACTTTTCAGCATCATATCAATGATGATAATAATTCTAAACAATCAAAACTTGAGCAAGATATTGACCTAGACATGCCTAATGCAAGATATACATTTTGTCAAACAGATAGTAAACATATAAGCTACAAGTCATGAATGCAAATTTCATCATAAACTTCTGAACTTAATCTAAAAATCAACAAGAAGGCTATATGACCTCTTAATCTAGCTATAATAATAGTTGTTAGCCCATGCATTAATTACCATCATGTAACTTATCAAATAATGAAAAAGAACCATAGCTAGAGCACATCATAAAACCCTGCATATAACAAACAAATAACTAGAATATAAACTATGATGAATCAACCATAAGATCACCATAATAACCAATACAAGTTGTTGTGGAGGTAAATCCTCTCTGCGGACAGAGACGATCCCTACTAGCCCAGACCGGGCCTAGCAACAATCACACAATTCTATCACGCAAGTTCCTAATTGCAAATAAAAAGTAGATGGTGAGAACCTACTTGGATTCCAACGCTAGTGTTCGTCGAAGAGATATCGCCCTCGTTCCTTTGCCTTGGCCGGTCACGATCCCCACGATCTCCGTGATTGGACACCTGCACATGCAAAGAACAACACGAAAACAAGCATAAAATCTAGTAGATGCAATTATATATCAGTCAGAAAAGATATAACTCAACATCAAACATAAGACAATGAGAGTGCAACCATAATGATAGTCATCTATTATTAATAAATAACAAAGAAGAATACAACCATTGTTCTGACGTCAAATCCTCCTTTGGTTGGGTAGTCAACTACACAAGTCTTGCAAAGCTTGTTGGGATGAGGAACAAGCCTCTCTCTCTTTGGGTGACAAGAATCTCCTTACTTAGATTTTGCCTTATGGGTGCAAAGAAGGCTCTTGCAGCTTCAAACTCTCTATCACTATGCTAGAACTGGAACTATTGTAACTATGAATAGCTTGCTCAAGGCATAGAGGCAAGCTTTTATAGATAGAGAAGAAAGAGATAGGATCAACCACATTATTCATGGGATTGGCTTTATCACTTGGAAACTTCCATGAAAGGTGGCAAACCACTTTCCCTTCTATGGAGATTCGAAGCCAAACCATTCTAGCTCAACATAGATTCAGTTGGTGAATGGGTTGAAGAGAACCTTCGGGAGCTTGTTGGTTGAAAAATTTACTCAATTCGGTTGGCGCGAGTGCGACTCTGAGACAGAGCGCCAATGGCGCGCCCTTTTTAGAGGATTTCCCTCATTGGCGCGGGCAGTGAACTGTGAACCCGCGCTAATGCAAAAAGAGCTGTTTTCATGGGTATTTTGCAGGAGATGTCTTCAGGGAATATGCAGCTCATACTTAGAGGAATATAATGCAAGTGGTTTCAGGTCATGTCACTTCTCACAGGTCCCGGAATGAGTCCTCCAGTGTGCGGGGTGAGGGGTAACAGGGACGGTGACAAACAGTGACAAATTGTTGTGTAACAGATGCCCCCTAAAGCATGAGGCCCGAGAGAGAGAGGGGTGAAATGCTTTACAAGAACATTTGTGACTGAAAACACGGCCGTCAGAGAACCTGTGTAAAGGAGTACAACTGATATCTCAAGTACATGATGTATGTGGTATGGGCGCAGCCATCCATAAGAGAGTACATAATAATCTAGATCCAGGGCATGGACGCAGCCATCCAGAGAGGATCGAAAAGTAGACTTAGGCATGGTCGCAACCATCCAGTGAATGAGTCATGTAATAATCATAACAAGCCACAAATCGCAGCCTGGATTCTAATAGACAAAATCCAGGGTCTTGCGCTCCATCTCGACCCGAACAGAGTACAAGTTCAAGCATGCGAATACATGAGTTGAAGTCGAACATGCATGAACATCACCTGATTACCAGTCAATGATGAAAACTGTTAACAGACGTGAGAGGTACCACCAATAATAACAATGGTCCTCAAGGTAATATAGGTACAATCTACGTCGTGTGAATCAATGAGTTGGCGTCGAACACCCATAGAATCATTTGATTGGAGGCCAAGGATGAAAACCTCTTGTCGAACATGAAGAACCTGCCATTGAGGCATGCAGGCTCCAAGGCACCGAAGGGAGTCTCTAGATCAGCTTCCTGGATAATGAGCTGAAGTCGACAGGAAGTGACCTTGATCAAAGGTGGGCCATAGTGTTTCCCACATCATTGACACAAGACAGAGGAAAGATGGTGTGGTGATTCAGAATTATGTGAGGTATCAGATGGAGGTTGTAATTCTGCAGAGGTCAACTTCTCTTGGACATATCGGTGGTACGATAGTGGACTTGGCAGTATTTGACATTAAATGAGCAGAGGTCATGGTGACAAGGCAATGAGTAGATGAGAGGTCAAATAGGATAACCCAAACCCACGGAGGCTAATGTGAAACAAGATGAGATGTTCCCACCCAGACACGAATGCAGACTAGTGCCATGTTCAAGAGCGACATACTGCCGACACGACAATGATTATGGGTCCATTTTCCCCACCATTTCTGGCGAGTACCCCAGTTATTTTTAACAAGCTTGATGGGGATAGCATATGCTTGTGAGCGTCATTACGACGGAATCCGATGTCATTAAGTTTTAACGAGTCTGACAAAGGAAGAACTCGGCGTCTTTTCCTATTTAGAGAGTCTGAAAAGACAGCAAAAAAGAAAACTCCAGGGGGGTCCTTTTTCGTAAAGTTGTGTCTCCTGAGCCCGAAAAAGTATAAAACAATGCTCAAAAGAACCGCCCGACCATTACAATCGAGGAGTACTTTTCATGAGTAGTGATATCGATCTGAAAAAGTAAAAAAGCGATCAACATCACGTCATTTCGTAACCATTAATGAACCTGAAACGACAAGGGTCCGACGATCTTTTTGTTTTTACACGGTCGGAAAAGGGTTTAAAGATGACCGCCTCTTATTTATGTTTAACGAGTCAAGAGGGGAAACCCGGCAATCTTTTCATTTTTAGCGAGTCAGAAAAGAGCTGAAAGATGACTCCATAGTGACTTTTTCGTGTATTTACCGAGTTTGAGAAAGTATAAAATACAACTCGTTTCACCATCGAAGTTGCGAAAAGGACCTGTCATAGCACCAAAAACAAGCGTAAAATCCATTTTCGACCAAAAATATATTAAAATATTCAAAAAATAACTTTTTAACCCTAATTACAAGTCAAAAAGTCTATAAATATGGTGAAAATGTAAAAAATAGAATTACTTTTACTTTTTACCTCTTGCATAGTAGTGGTGGTCCATTTCGAGAGCATACTTCGAGTAGTGATTACCGCCAATCCGTGCAACCATTTGAGATTCCGCTAGTTCCAGGTAAGAGGCGCTTCCCTTAGCTCCATTTTCATACTCTTTTTATGCATTTTGTTCCCTGATTGAGCCTCCGCAAGGGGGATTTCAAAATTTAGGGTTGCGCCCCATTGGCGTGGGTATCTGGCACGGGTCCGCGCCAATGGGGTGATTTGCCCAAAGGTGCCGCGCTATTGGCACGACTGTTTTAGAAACAGTCGCGCCAACTGCACGACCTAAATTTTTACTTGAATTTGCCCATCATTTTTGAAATTTTTCCGATTTGTAAGCCTACCAGGGTTTCATTAATGATTTATTCATCCTTGTGGGTGCAGGAAACAAGCAAAAATGGTGGTGGAATGGAAAGAACGGGAGCATGATGCCATAGATGCCTTGGCCATAGTGGATGAGGGATGTATGAATGCTTTGAGAGACTGTGGTCTTAAGAAGTTCTTCCTCACCTCTTATCTGCGAGCTCAACCGGAGCTATTACAGTTCATAGTGGATGCTTGGGATGTCGATGACCAAGTATTCCGCTTACGGGATCAGACCTTAGAGCTGGATGTATCTGATGTATACTTTATTACTGGGTTGTCACGGAGAGGGGCGAGCCCCATTTTGACCAAAAGCAGGCCTTCCGGGGAGAGGATAGGTGAAGTGAAGGCTCGTGTGTGCCCAGAGGCACAATTTGGGAAAAACAGTGCTAAGGTGGATATCACCACCATCCATGACTTGGCTCTTAGGGTGATACTGTTCACTATCACGCGTGCAGCTGGGGTACAGGCACCCCATGAGGCAAGCAAGAATCATCTGTTACTAGCAACAGAATGCCTTAGCCCCACCATTTTTGACTGGGCTACAACGGTGACTACAAATATCAAAAGGTAGCTTACAAAGTGTAAGCGCGGGGGAGTGAAACAGTTCGGGTATGGCTCGATTGTGGTGTCATTCTTCTTGGAACGATTACCCCTCTTCCAGTACCAGGGAGCTGTAGTGGCGGACCCATTTCCACGAGAGCCTAGGATGGCTCGCTGGGCAGCATTGATGCCCAGAGGAGGAGGGGGCCAGCAGATGTCTTGGCGGCCCGAGTTCTTCATATGGCTTCGTCGTCAGCTAATCATGGTAGAGGATTGGCTATACGTGGGAACCAACTTCATCGGGGACCCAGACCTCCCACTGCCAGAGGGAGAGGAGTGAGAAGAGGAGTTAGGTATGATCTTCTCTTTTTGGTGTTTTATGTATCTTCATTTTTTGTCAATACATGCATGTTCTGATGACAGTTGTATGTATATGCAGATGTGGGCCCAGAGCGACCAGCCGGCTTGTCTCCTATAGCGCGGAGGGACCAACCTGCAGCTGACCCTCAGGCAAGGGGTGCCGTGGGGGAAGAGCTGGTGCAGAATCTCGAGGGACTTACCCAAGGGATTCCAGGCTACGCTAGATTGGCGAACATGCCATTTGCATACCAGAGGCACACAGTGGGGGTGCCGACCCGCATCCATTATCTGTTGAGACGCTTGGTGCGCGCGGTGGCATGCTATCATGAGCACCACCACGAATAGACTCCTAGGTTTCTTTCATGCATATTTTTTGAGGGACATGTTGTCCGAGGATGTATCAGGATGAACATGTATTATTTTTTGGGTTTTGTAACGCACGCGGTGCAAACATTATGACACACATATATATATATATACATATGCCTATGGTTTATTATTGTGCTTTTATGTGCTTGCTTGTATGATGTTTTGATTATAAATTACGAAAATGTCTATCTAATACATGATTGGCCAATGCATCAGATAATGTGTTTAATCGTCGTGGAATATGCTAATATGTGATAAAGTCAAAATTCCTTTCTAACAATTTAACACGTAAGTACAACCTTAAAATGTGACGGTCTCTGATGGAATATCGCCCATTGAGTTGATGAATGACAAGTTGAGAGTCTAGGTTAACAAGCAATGTACGAATATCGAGATTAACTGCCTCGACTAATAATTCAATAACAACGCTATATTCAGCAACATTGTTTGTAGTACAGCCTAAACAGACACCTTGAAGATCTATCAACTCATTGTGAGGATCGTAGATCACCCACGCCGCAGAGGACAAATTACGAGTGCTGCGGCAGGCACCATCAGCGAAACCAATGTAACGTGCACCCGACATCTGCACAAGAAGCAAAAAGACACAATAAGGGGCAATCACGCTTTCACACCAAACCGAAAACATGAAAACTCACACACACACATACGCATGTACAAATCGAAGCGCATGAATTATGCTCGAGAATAAAGGAACGGGCATGCCCCCCATCATGGTGTCTCAATTCGAGGTACATGCCCCCCAAGCTTCAGTCCATTGAAAATGGAGTGAAGGTTGACATTACTGTTAGTGTGCTCGAACGGCATCATATCGCCCCAGAATTCTATCTGATGAGCGGGAGGAAGGACCCACGGATCAGAACGCATGGAAATCATGTTCATAGGGGCGAGATTCGGAGGTGGAAGGGGAAAGACACCCATTAGGGCGGGATCCTTAAAGAGTCCGGCTCCCACACTCTCAAATGATTTGGAGGTATGCTCCACGAACAACACATTGCCTTCGAAAGAAGAGGCAAAGAAGGAGAGCTGGTCCACCGTGACAATCTTCCCTTGATGAGGGAAACGAATGACACGGAAAAGGGAGGAAGCCACGGCTTGCATGGCATATGTCCAGCTACGTCCGAGGAGGAGGTTGTAGGTAAGATTAGCGTCAACAACTTCTACCTCCACTTCTACCGTCTTCCCTTCCAAGGAGATGGGCAAGCGTTGGAGGATACCGTAAGGGCGGGACTCTCTTCCATCAAAGGCTTCTAACGTCGTAGGAGACTGGCTCAATGTTGGAGAACCAATAGCTTTCCAGCAAGCCACAGACATGATGCAAGTTGAGGCACCTTCATCAATGACTGTACGATGAATCGTTTTACCGTTGATGATGACCTGTATAAGGAAAGTGATTTGGTGAGGCAGTCTCGGCGTATAGCCCTCGAGATCAAAAGAAATCAGATCCGAGTCAGCCGGGTCTATGCCACCGATGGCCGATAGCAAGGACTTCCTCTGGGAGTGGCAGCTCTGGAGGACTTCTAGAGCGGACATAGCAGACGGAGCCTGAGCTAAGTCCTCAACAATGCTGTAGTGCTGAGCAGCATGAGCATTCGGGTTGTAAGAAGACTTCCGGAGTACACCTTTTGGAGGGGGTCGGATCGTCGTCTCAGTGCTAGGTCTTTCGATGTGGAGAGGACCAGAACTGGACGAAGGAGCGCTGGAGGGGACCTCCGGCTCTTTCCCGGCATGCGATGGATATTCTTTCGCTCGAGTAGTGACATGGATGGGAATCGTCCCAGCCATGAAGACTTGAGAGTCGAATGAAGAAGAGGATTACGATGGATTTGCCGCCATTTGAGTTTGCTGTGAAGGGAAAGGTTCTTTAAGCACATCAGGAGTCCCAGGAGCACCTTTCAATAATTGACTAACTTCGGACCGCCTAGGGTAGTCTTTAGTGTAGTGATCCTCATCACAGATAAGACAAGGATACTTAGGTTTACGTTTGGCTCCTTCCTCGGGTGGAGGTTTAGGGGAGTCCTGTTTGGGCTGTTCAGATTTATTCTTGGCTTTCCCTTTCTTTTTCCCTTTCGAGGATTTATCCGCTGTGGTGGACTGAACGGTGTTTACCTCGAAGGTACTTCCAGAATTAGATTGACCCTGAGAAGTGTTTCCATTAGAAGCATTCTGTTTTTGCTTCCCAGGGTTCGCGGATGATTTCTTTGAAGACGCGTTTACAGAGCCAATAACACCATCAACAGATGGTTTTGGCGGAGCTTTGGATGTTCCGGGTCTCGGGGCGTCTGGCAAATAATCATATAAAGTACCTGACTGAGAATATACCAAGTCAAGGTACTGAGCACGCGCGATAGCTTTCTCTTCAGTTACACAAGCTCCCATAGCAATGTCTCGCGCGATTGCAGGGACAAAGGAAGTCGTAAACCAATCGGTTAGGAGCTGATCAGGAATCCAAAATTTGATCAAGCGACGACGCCGTATCCATTCATGTATATGATCGGATATATGCGTGGCCGTGTCCTGTTTGAGAGACGTAAGGAGATGTGTCCCTGTCTCATACCGAATGGGTAACTGAAAATGAGTTAGGAATGCCATAGCCAGCGAGTTGAAATCTTGAAATGTTCCGCGATTCAACTCAATATACCACTTAGCGGCCGAGCCGGTGAGAGTCCTTTGGAAGAGGCGGAGCCAGATGGAATCATCAAGCCATGAGTTGGATGAGCACCAAAGGTGATAGGTCATGACATGGGCTTGAGGGTCCTCACCAGCTTTGCCATCGAATTTCGGGCAATCACCGGGTATCTTAGTTGGAACTGGTGGCCAATATGGATTATGAAGAATGGGATCATTTGTCAACTTGGACACATATGGAAGTTCCAACGTCGCTAAGAAAGGAAACTGAGGATTAAAGGACATTTGTGGCTGTGGAAGGGAGGTAGTACCAGGGTTCCAACCAGGTGGTGGTTGCCCCCATGGACTTTGTCCGGATGGGTTTGGCCCATAAGGGTTCTGCCCATAGAGATTTTGCCCATAGGGGTTCTGTCCATAAGGATTTTGTCCATAAGCAGACAGTTGACCATGGGTCTGCCCCCCAGCACCCCATGGATTAGCAACTTGACCTGCAGGTGCAACGTACTATTGCTGATAATTCTGGTAAGGAGTGACCTGCATTTGTTGATAATTTTTATAAGGGGTAAATTGAGTTTGCCCTTAGGGTTGCTGGTAGCCATACGTTTGCTGAGCTCCATACTGAGCCTAATAAGAAGGTTGCGCTTGGTAAGAAGGTTGGGGTCGTGGCCCACCTTGCATTTGATAACCAATTTGAGTCTGGGGCCTAGAAGGATGTCCTTGAACAGGTTGAGCTTGGACCATCTGGCCGGAAGGTTGGCCTGGTTGGGTTTGGGACGGACCTGTTTGCCCAGAAGGATATGCTTGCTGGGTACCAGGTTGTCCTTGAGCAACCGAGGGTTGTCCTTGCAGAACAGATGGTTGAGCGGGCTGAACGGCCGGTTGACCTTGAGGTTGGCCAGCCTGTCCAGAAGGATGACTAGGCTGGGCAGTGGGTTGGCCTTGCTGTGCAGGGAGCTGACCCGCTTGCCCAGAAGGATGACTAGGCTGAGCAGTGGGTTGGCCCTGCTGTATGTAATGGTGGCCCCCTTGCACAGAAGGATACCCCTGTTGGACTACCGGTTGACCTTGTGGAATATAGGTTTGTCCAGTTTGTCCGGAGGGATAACCCTGCTGGATACCAGGTTGGCCTTGTTGGATGTAAGGTTGTCCTGGTTGTCTAGACGGGTAACCTTGCTGGGTACCAGGTTGCCCTGGATAACCAGAAGGTTGATTCAGATAAGTAAAAGATGGACCACCAGCGGCCGAAGGTTGTCCCTGATAGGGTTGTCCTTGTGGGCCCCCAGATTGTCCTGGGTAAGACTGGCCATAATATTGCTGCCCTTGGGGGGTTTGCACATAAGATGGCTGGCCTTGGTTAGGTGGTCCTTGAAGCTATGCAGGCATTTCTTGGCCCCCATGTAAAGTGGTGGCATTCCAAGCAACAGATAATGGTACCGAAACCTCAACAATACGTTGAGTAGGCAAGGGTCGAGAAAGCTGAAGGTATTGACCAGTAGAATCGTAATAAAACAATGGACCCTGCGCATTCGGATCCTGAATAGCTTGTCCATAGGCATCATATGGCCCCCCTCCTAGGACGGGACCAGAAGAGGGTGGAGCGCTTTGTGCAGGGTGAACAACTTTGGGTGAGTGTGCCGGCTGGCCACTACTCACTTGACCGTGAGGGGGACCAGCACCAGTATCCAGAGCTGAAGATGCTGTAACGGCACTAACAACTGGAGTTGAATGTGCTACACAAACAATTGGATTTGTCGGAACTGAAGTGACAGGTGTAGTGTGGACATGTGAAACAAAAGATCCCGTGGTGGGAGTGATATGGGGATCCCACATAGTCGAAGCAGGGATCCTGGCACTTACTCTATCCCTCAACGACTGGTAGCGTGGGGGGAGCGGAGAAGTAGCTGGGATGGGAGTGTCGATATTCGACAAAACAGGTGTCTCACTCACTCTAGGAGATGTCTCATCCATGTGAGAGGTAGACATTGGAGATGAAACACCAAGGGGGGTAAAAGGAATATCGTCCTATTCAGGCTCCCAGATGGGGTTCCAATGAATTTCGTAACCTTCGTCGTCCAGAGCACGATAGTTTATTGGTTGGATACTCGGGATAACAGGAAGAGTATCACTTACAACCGGTACCTCAGGAGCAATGGAGGACGGAGACCCTTGATCACTTGGAACGGGAGTCGACGGTTCAGCCAGGATGACAAACTTCAAACAAAACCTAAGGGAATCTAACGATAAAGGACCCTACTCAAACTAACGCACACAAGATCTAACCAGGTAATGTTTATTGTGACCAAATTAATTTTAAGACACAAGGACACAACTTGACCTTTTCATGTTTTAAGAGTCGAGAAAAGGACAAAAAGGTGACTCTAGTCGCCTTCGAATGTTTTGTGAGCCCGAAGTGACAAACTGCTCAAGTGAACCTTTTCTTTTAAGGAGTCTGAAAAGGATCAAAAGTGACAACTCTGGAGAGACTAGGCAAAGGGTTTACCAAACAAATTCGTAAAATTGCATATACACCTTGGCAGTCATATGAAAACCAAGGACTTCCCGTACGGCAGTCAATCTTCTCGAATGCTGTGTTCGGTGCGTTACGGCTTGTAAGGCGGCAGACACGGCTTCTTGTGGATAAAGGGTGATAACCTAGTGGGGTCTCCCCTATATATGCGACGGTACGTGGGAGCTCAAGTCCGTGCTAGACCACTATCGAGTCACAAAAGGAGGAATCACCCAACCGTAGTGTGAAACAACAGTGACTAGGTTTAACGACGTCGGAGCAAGGATAATTTTAGGGGCGAATGTTCGCCCTTTAGCGAAATTAAGGGGTTTTAAATTTTTAGTGGGCGAATATTTTGTATCATATTACATTTTTACAAATCACCTCAAATAGCCCACCTTATTTTAAGGAAGAGGGTAAAAAAGGTATATTTAGCCCTTGAAATTAGGAGTTACAACCTTCTATTCGCCCATTTTCAAGAATAGGTTTTATTTAAGTGAATCCATTCGCCCATTTTCAAGAATAGGTTTTATTTAAGTGAATCCTATGGGCCAAATACCATATTTATAAAAGAGGTATGGTAAATTAATAAAAATATAAATAAATGAGAGGTATGGTAAATAAATAAAACATTTTTTATATTTACTCCATAAGTCACTTGGTGTAAACAAATAAAAATATAAGTAAAGTGGAGGTATGGTAAATAAATAAAACGTCTTTTTATACTTACTCAAAAGGTATGGTAAATAAATAAAAATATAAATAAACTAGACGTATGGTAAATAAATAAAACCTCTTTTTATATTTAGTCCATAACCCTCGTTCTATTTATGAAGGCTCAAGAAAGAGGTTTTATTTAAGTGAATCCTATGGGCCAAATACCATATTTGTAACAGAGGTATGGTAAATTAATAAAAATATAAATAAACAAGAGGTATGGTAAACAAATAAAACATTTTTTTATATTTACTCCATAAGTCACCTTATATTTACGAACACTCAAAAAATGGGTTATATTTAGGTGAAACCTATGGGCAAAATACTATGGGACAAATACCATGGACTAGATTGTTTTTAATACCATGCAAAAAACCATTATTAACCCTAATATTAGAATTAATAAAAATAAAAATGGCACATGGTATTGACCCATGGTATTCACCAAAATGGCACATGGTATTGACCCATGGTATTCACATGGAATGTAGCCTATTTAAATGGGGCAATTAATTAAAAGCATAGATCCATCTCTGGATCTACTAACCCCCGAGAGGTATCAAATATTGTGATATGAAAACTAGCATAGAGTGAAAAAGTATTTGATCCTCTTGGGGCTTGGTCAAGACTAAAAATGGATGTTGTAATTTAATGTAGGCTAAAAATTTTAGCTTGGTTAAAAAATAAAATAAAAATCAACTATTAATTTTGTTAATTTTTATAAATTACTAATAGTAATTTTTAAGCTCCAGGTTTATGATAACCCATGGTATTGACCCATGGTAATACCATGGTATTCATTTGAGCATAGACTATTTAAAGGGGAAACTCTATCGTCTTAGATCCATACAAAGTTTTATTATTTAGTGAAAGACTTGCCAAGATCTTACAAGGTTTTATAATTGAGTAAAATATTCGCCATGCCTGGTGAGAGATTCGCCAAAAAATTATATATACATATTATATTATTGATAAAATCGCCTTCCATTTTTCCTATATACCATGGAGATTCACCCATTTATTATATTTATAAATTTAGGGGGGGGGTTCTTAAAATTTTCCCTGCGCCGGAGCACGTCTCTAGCCTAGACCTCTAATTAGTGAGCGTTATGTTCCAATGCGTTTTTAAGTTCATTCAGTTCATTTTATGGTTGATCTTTAGTTAAGTTTCAATTTCCAGGTCCTACCGTATGTAATCTCTCACAATTCCCTAAATGCAAACTATATGCCAAAGAATATCATTTCGTTCGATGAATACTAACTACGAGAGAGTTGAGAATTTTTCAAACAAAATGACCACAAACAATCAAGAAGCACTCTAATGCAGCTAATGACAAATAAACAAAACTTTTCTTTGTTTTAAATCACTTAATCAATGAAAAGCTTCTAATTTCAATTAACTAATGCAACGCAAAAGAGATTATTCGTTTTTCTTTTCAATGGCAAAGTGCACTAAACAAATTTTGAGAGATAGTAACACCGAGCAAAAGATCAATTTCACTCAATGAGAACACAATCGAATCCCCAAAACACCAAAACAGTCCTTCAAACCAAGAAGAAAGCACAAAGACCTCTATGAGCTATGTGATCTAAGCCCAAACGAAGCCAAGCGAAACCCAAGCGAAAAAGAAACAAATCACTTGAATAACAAGAAAAAGCTTTGACAACTACTGAGCAAATGCAAAAAGTAATCACAAAGTCGACTGGACGATCAAAGAACCCAAGACTCCTACGGAAGGCTTGACGCACAAAGCCACTAGATACCTTAGGGCTAAAAAGTGAAATCGATAGAAAGAGGCAAACACCCGAAGGATGAAGGTCTAAAACCAGTCAAACAAGGATAAAAAACACTCCAGTAATTGAAAAAGACACGGCAACATACAAATCCAAGCTCAGAGGGCTTGAAGACAAGCGAACTGGAAAAGTTGATAGGCCTGGCACGACTGTCAGGCTGCAACTCGCGCTTTTATGGGATTGGCGTGGGTTGTTTTTGAGAAACTTGCACCAATTGGCGCGACTGTAAGGCTAAAAAGCGCGCTAATCAAGTTTGCTAAGTCAAAAACAAAAGCAAGCAACTCAGGGTTTGAAGACAGTATCTAGGCAAACCAGGAAGTAAGAAGCAGCAAGAAATCCAACCCAGAAAGCTATCTAAGCAACCAAACGAGAAACCAAAGAGACAAGACTCCCCAGCAGAGTTGCCAAATTGTTGTGGAGGTAAATCCTCTCTGCGGATAGAGACGATCCCTACTAGCCCAGACCGGGTCTAGCAACAATCACACAATGCTATCACGCAAGTTCCTAATTGCAAATAAAAAGTAGATGGTGAGAACCTACTTGGATTCCAATGCTAGTGTTCGTCGAAGAGATATCGCCCTCGTTCCTTTGCCTTGGCCGGTCACGATCCCCATGATCTCCGTGATTGGACACCTGCACATGCAAAGAACAACACGAAAACAAGCATAAAATCTAGTAGATGCAATTATATATCAGTCAGAAAAGATATAACTCAACATCAAACATAAGACAATGAGAGTGGAACCATAATGATAGTCATCTATTATTAATAAATAACAAAGAAGAATACAACCATTGTTTTGATGTCAAATCCTCCTTTGGTTGGGTAGTCAGCTACACAAGTCTTGCAAAGCTTGTTGGGATGAGGAACAAGCCTCTCTCTCTTTGGGTGACAAGAATCTCCTTACTTAGATTTGGCCTTATGGGTGCAAAGAAGGCTCTTGCAGCTTCAAACTCTCTATCACTATGCTAGAACTGGAACTATTGTAACTATGACTAGCTTGCTCAAGGCATAGAGGCAAGCTTTTATAGATAGAGAAGAAAGAGATAGGATCAACCACATTATTCATGGGATTGGCTTTATCACTTGGAAACTTCCATGAAAGGTGGCAAACCACTTTCCCTTCTATGGAGATTCGAAGCCAAACCATCCTAGCTCAACATAGATTCAGTTGGTGAATGGGTTGAAGAGAACCTTCGGGAGCTTGTTGGTTGAAAACTTTACTCAATTCGGTTGGCGTGAGTGCGACTCTGAGACAGAGCGCCAATGGCGCACCCTTTTTAGAGGATTTCCCTCATTGGCGTGGGCAGTGAACTGTGAACCCGTGCTAATGCAAAAAGAGCTGTTTTCATGGGTATTTTGCAGGAGATGCCTTCAGGGCATATGCAGCTCATACTTAGAGGAATATAATGCAAGTGGTTTCAGGTCATGTCACTTCTCACAGGTCGCGTAATGAGTCCTCCAGTGTGCGGGGTGAGGGGTAACAGGGACGGTGACAAACGGTGACAAATTGCTATGTAACACAAGTGTCATAAATCACAACAGGAAAATAACTCATATTAGAATATAAAAACTCCAACCAAGTCAGGGACTTCTATATACCACCCAACCATAGATTGTGTTGAACCAAATATCTCTTTCATCCAATCACCCCCGCACTATATTCCAAGCATGAATGTTGGATATTAAGGGTTAAACAAAAATAAAACCAACTAGAGATTCTAGAAACCAAACCATCTTAAGCCTCAAGCATAGTGATCTCACCTATATAGTCCATAAATCAATAACATCAATTAGATTTGTCTCTACCAAAGCTTTCCAGGGCTTCAGGGACTAGTAACTCAATCCACATCCTTCAAGGAACCTAAGTTGTTACAGGGCTCCAGAGATCTCCCACCTCAACCCATAGCCTCCAAGGAACCCAAGCTGTTTCAGGGATCTAGATAATTTTTCCCAACCCACAGCCATAGGAAACCTGATAACTAATTAGGAAACCAAATGGGGAACCCACTACATCATGGCTATCTAGGAAATGACAAGGAAATGTTGAAACCACTATCAATCTAGCAAATCTCCATGTCAATGAAAACACATAACCACATGTACATACCATGCATCCAAAAACCAACAAGGAAATCACACATGCAACATGTTACCTGCAAAGTAATATTGTTTTAGTTGTTGATCAAATTTTCTCCTTGCGTTCCCTCACTTTCCTTTGCTTTCTTTCTCCAATCCAAGTGATGGATAGAATGCTCCAAGGATACTCTAAGTGTGAAAGGGTGTAAGAGAGCCAAATTCTAAACTAACTAAAAGTTGTGATGACCAAAAGTTGTGAACTGATTCTATGATGCATTTTATTATTAATGTCTCAATTTGCTTTCATTTTCCTTCATTTTCCCTCTAATTTCCCTAGCATGCAAATTTATGTCTCTTCACCTTCCTTTTCTCCTATTTTCATTTATTTTCTTAATTAAATTCCATTTATTACCTCTTTGCCTTTGCCAATTCCTTTGTTAATTTCCATAGCCATAAATAAAATGCAAGTGATTCCCACTCTAATGTTTTCCCACCATTCAATTTGTAATACGTGTCCCATGAACTTGGTTTTATTTTATTTACATGGAAAAACAATTAGGTGATGTTACACTGGTACATTTTGTATAGCTCAAATTCTCCTCCCTTGAGGCCTCCTGCTTCACTTCATCCCAGGAATCCATGGAGACTTCATTAAAATTACAATATGCCACTTTCTCATTGAAGGTAACATCTCTATTGACTTGTTGTGGCGGCTACAACCACACTCCAAAATTTTGCCTTCACTTTGTTTTGGAGTCTCCCTCCTCAAAATATTAGCAGCATGTCTTGCATTGCTCAGGTACTTGTGTTTTATTTGAAGTTATCTTTCACTTTGTAGCTTGTGTTCACTAACTTGTTTTTTCCAACCACCCACAAGATCACCCTGTGACTTGGTTCACATCTAGTTCTGGAACTATCTTGGCAAATTGCGCAATCCTAGAGGGAAACCAACCTTACTCTCAAGATTTGTGCAAAGCAGCCTAGCAATTAGGACTTCTCTCAAGAAATGCGCACAACATTCTGGCAGATTGCCTTGCTCAGGACAATTGCACAGAACATCCTAACACTAGGATTCAGCTAAGGAAATATGCTAAATAGCTAACAACTTGTCTTCAAATGGGAAATTGCGCAGAGAATGAGAGGTAGTTAGAGCCACTCAGCACAACAATTGTGCAGAAGCATTCCTCAGTTTGTTGTCTGACGCATGTGCTAGCAAGTTGCTCGGTTCCCTCCAGAACTGTGAAATCTTCCCATGCATGCATGGCAACCCTTTCCCAGAAAAGAAAAAAAGAAAAAAGAAAAAGCATCCCTAAAAAATAGCGATCTATTTTTAGCACTGGGAGTTACATGCAAAGTCGATTTTAGAAACTTCCTGTTCCTAGATTTGTGGCATGCACGTCATAAACCCTAAATATTTTAAATCTATTGAAATGATGCCCCACAACTCATTCTACACATTTGATCTTTGAGCTCTGGCATTCCTGAGGCATCTAGGAATAATCAACGCAGTTGACGCAACTTTTCCAGGTGAGTTTTAAAGTCTTTTGCTGCTTTTCTGTCGCTTTCATTTCCTTATCTTATGTGAGTGCTATTTTGCATGTTTTATTGAATGACCACTGGCATTTTGTTTTTTTTGTTTTTTTTTATTTGTAGAACTGTTGTTTCAAGATTTGCATTGTCTTTCCAAAGTGTCGCATGCATAACAATATTTTTTCACAAACAGTTGTTGTTGCGGTGACCCTCTCCACCAGCTTCATTGTTCGTCTGTTTCACTGATTCCTACATTGGTTTTGATTTCCTGCATGATCATTCACTCCTGTCTGCGCCATCCTTTGCTTTCTCTTTCGAATCTACTCATTTTCAAGTCACCCTTCGATAGATCTAGGTTGCCTTGGATTAGCTCTTGCTTTCATTGGAATGCTTTGCGCATTCCCAAACTCGAGGCTCTACTTTGGCCCAAGGAATTGCATAGAAACTACCTATCACTAACCTCCAACGGTACTCTATGTTGTTCTAGGAGTCAGTTTCCAGTCTTTCCCACTGGGATTGCACAGTGCCATTCTAGCCAGTAGTCAATCTAGACTGAATTGCACATTGTGTAATTCTAGTCCACAGTCAACCTAGCTAGACTGCGCTCTACGTAGTTCCAGTCAGCAGCAAGCTCACTGATAGCTGAGATTGTGCAATGCACAGTTCCAGCTGACAGTCCCCGGCGTCCCGAAGTCATGATTGCACAATCTTTCCCAGCAGTCACCCAGTTTGCTACATGATTGATATGCGAAGTGCATTATGTTTTTAAACTGAATTTTCTTGCTGTGAGTGTCCACTTTGTTTCCAGGTACATCAATTGTTGAGCAGTCTCTCAACAATACATGCATCATGGTTTCCAAGAGATATGTACCAAAGGAAACTGTAGAGAGAAGCACTCGAGATGTGGTTGAACAGGTGTCAATAAAATTGCGTATCTATGTAGACAAATAGTTTTTCATAGATAAGGACATGAAGATCACATGGCAATAGATAAAAGACATATTTACAGACACTTTCAAGGAATATTTGGAATACCGTCAAGTCTCTGTTAACATTCATAAGTTAGGCTTGTACAAGGTTAGATGCAGGTACTCCAACTTCCCATGTGGATATGTCATTCACTGGGTTGTCTCACATACTGATCCTGAGACGATGACACTGAGCAGCTCCAGTGGAGCACAACTTTCCACCTTCAGGAAGGAAAACTACCATTAGATGTATCACTTGTTGCAGCTGGTGAACTACATGGATGCACTGTTATTCACTCCCAAAAACAATGTGAAGTCAAGAGATATATTGAACTGTTGGGTAAAAGAGCCATTGAAGTTTACAACAACACCCAACTAGGTCTACAAGACGAAGTCACTCAGGAAGGTTTACCAACTCTTGTTTGTCTTTTCATGTCACTTGTATGACCAAGAGAGCACGAAGACCTTCCTGCAAAGTTGGGTTGTTAGGTTGGATCAGTTGGAAATGGAGGAAGGCCTTTCAACTGGTTGAACATGTTGGCTATACAGCTAAAAGTGCATCTGTCAAATGCTAGGAATCGACTAAGGATGGAAAAGAAGGATTCTATATTTTCGCATACCTATTTGATGCAATCTATTCCCAAGAATATTTCCCATGCATAGGTTGGACATGGACACCATCAGAGGAAGCTCTGAATGTTTATTGCAAGTTTCTATGTGAGTGAAACTACTGAGGAGTCATGACGAGGTTGTCAGACCACTTCATCACCCCACTATACAGGATGATATTTGAGCAAGACCGACCTTGCATGTCCCAGGAAGTGATGTAGGCATTTCTCAAAATTGCAGATTGGTTTGCCTCACTTGGTGGCACCTTCATCATGTTGGGTTGTGTTATATTAGGTGGACGGACGTACCTATGGTTTTGTGCATGGATTTCGAACATGGTTTTGGGTGCGATGGTTTTCGGTCCATGGTATTTTGTAGATCCGGTCAAGGGAAGTATGGTTATGTTCTAATTCAGTGTTAATGGATTGGGGTTTATGGATGCTTCAACATGTATATATATGTATTGTAACATTGAAAGGAACATAATGAAAAATCAATCTAGTAGTCTCGGTTTTGGGATCCAGGGGGAAATCTATATGTATATTTATTTTGTGTTATGCTCTCGCCATTGTTTATTTTCTATTTTTGGAATTTGTATGCAGGTAATTTCTGTACGAGGTTGAAACCTACATTTGGTATTAGAGTTTTTTAGGCTTCAATGGGATGCCTTTGTTGCTAAGGGGTTTTTCTCAGGCCTGTGGTAGACCCTGTTTAGTGGGAGATCCATAGAATTTATTCTTATGGTGAAAGAAGATGGCGGGTAGTGGAAAGATAGAGATCGAGAAATTTAATGGTCAGAGTTTTGAGTTATGGAAACTCAATATGGATGATCTACTAGTGGATAAAGATCAGTGGATCACGGTAGATCTAGGTACTAAACCAATGGGAGTGTCTGATGAAGAATGGAAGAGGTTGGATCAGAAGGAAAAAATCACAATACGATTGTGTGTCTCATATCCAGTATTGCTGAATGTATCAGGGGAAGCTACGACGAAGGTTTTGTGGGACAAGTTAGGAACTTTGTACCAATCTAAGTCTCTAGTGAATAAACTGTTCCTACGTAAAAGATTTTATAACCTTAGGATGAAAGATGGAGACTCAGTGACAGAGCATCTGAATGCATTTAATACTGTGGTAAGCCAATTATTATCTACTGATGTTAAAATTCTGGATGAAGATAAGTGCATCAATTTGTTGTGTTCTTTACCAAATTCATGGGATAGTCTGGTTGTTGCAATAGGTAGGAATGCAACTTCCTTGCAGTTTGATGAGATAGTATCATCCTTTCTGATGGAGGAGATGAGACGGAAAAATATGGAGAGCCAAAATGGTGATGCCTTGTTTGTACGAGGACAATCCCAGAACATAAACAAAAATAAGTCCTCGACTGGGAGATCTAAATCTAGAGGGAGATCTAAATCTCCAGGAAAACCTGTAAAGGTGTGCTGGAAATGTGGAAAGGAAGGCCACTACAAAAGGGACTGTAGGTCTAAAGCCCCTAAGAAAGGAAAGGGATTTGATGATTCTCCCTCTGCAGAGATGAAAACCAACTCAGATGAAGGTGGGGATGTGTACTTGGCTTCTTCTTCAAGTATACATGTAGATCATGAGGCATGGTTGATTAACTTAGGCGCATCCTTTCACTTCACTGCCCATAGAGAGTGGTTTTGCAAGTATGATAAATATTATGGTGGTGATGTCTTCTTAGGGGATCACAGGAAGTATAGAATTGTTGGTTCTAGAAAATTCAGGTTGAAGTTGCAAGGTGCAAGGATTAGAACACTATTGGGTGTTCTGCATATTTCTGCATTAGCCAGAAAATTGATTTTTGTAAGCAAGCCAGATGATGTAGGTGTAAAAACAATGTTTGAGAAATATACCTGCAATATGGTTCAGGGAGCATTGGTATTGATGTGGGGAGTTCGGATTAGAACTCTGTACAAGCTGCAAGGTAGCAATGTTATTGATGGGTGCAATAGTTCTGTGGTACCTGAAAGTGGAGCAGAGAAGCTAGTGGTCTTTGGAGAAAAGACCATGCTATGGCATCAAAGGCTTGGACATATTGGAGAGAAGGGCATTCGAATAATTCATGGTAAAGGTATTGTAGAAGGTATGTCTAATAGCTCTCTGGATTTTGATTTCTGTGAAAATTTGTGTATATGGGAAGAAAAATCGGGTGAGTTTCCCCTCTGGTGGTAAGAGGGCGAAAAATATATTAGAGCTTGTGCATAATGATGTGTTTGGACCTATGTGGGTTCCATCACTGGGTAAGTCTATGTACTATGTGTCATTTATAGATGAATTTTCAAGGAATACATGGATATATTTCCTAAATACAAAATCTGAAGTATTTGATAGGTTTAAAGAATTTAAGGCTCTAGTGGAAAACCAGACAAAGAAGAAGATAAAGGTACTGAGGATAGATAACGGTGGAGAGCTTTGCAAGAAGGAATTTGAATAATTCTGTAAGAAGTGTGGTATAGCATGGTAGAATACTACTCCATACACACCTGAGCAAAATGGAGTTGCAGAAAGAATGAACAAGACGTTGATGGAAAGGGCAAGAAGCATGCTTAGTGGTGCTGGGTTAGGACATGAATTCTGGGTAGAGGTGGTGCAAAATGCATGTTACCTAGTCAACATATCACCTTCATAAGCGTTGGAGGATAAGACTCCACAAGAGGTATGGACTGGTAAGAAACCCTCTCTTTCACATCTCAGGGTATTTGGATGTGATGCATCTGTACATGCTTCAAAGGAGAAAATAAAAAATTTAGATAGTAAATTTGAAAAGTGCATCTTTATTGGGTATAAGGATGGTTTAAAAGGTTATAATATTTGGAACCCAGTAACAAGGAAGGTTGTGTATAGTCGAGATGTGGTGCTTAGAGAGGTGAAAGATGTTATTAAACATGAAGTCCTACCAAAGGAACTTGAGAAGATATAGTTTGAGCTAAAGGAGGAAGAATCAGAATCTATAGCAGAAGAGGAATTAGAAGATGAAGAGCCACAAACTCTAGTTGTGAGAAGATCAGTTAAAGAAAGAAGGAAACCAAAAAGGTATAGTCCATCTGCTTTCTGTTCAATTTTTCTTTATCTATTACTGATGATGATCCCAAAACTGTGAAGGAAGCAGTAGATTCAAAGGATGGCAAAATCTGGAAAGAGTTCATGGTTGATGAAATGACATCTTTGCAAAAAAATGAGGCTTGGGATCTGGTGGAGTTGCTGGCTGGAAGGAAACCCATTGGCAACAAATGGGTGTTCAAGAAGAAGATGAATGCAACAGGAAAGGTGGAGAAATACAAAGCTTGGTTGGTAGCAAAAGGTTATTCCCAGGTGTTGGGAATTGATTTTGGTGATATTTTTTCTCTTGTTGTCAAGGTAGCTTCTATTATATTACTTTTATTTGTTGCTGCTGCTTTCGATTTTTGAGGTAGAATAGATGGATGTGAAGACAACATTGCTTCACGGGGATCTGAAAGAAGAGATCTACATGAAGCAACCTGAAGGCTTTGTGTTGAAGGGTAAGAAATAACTGGTATGTAAGTTAAAAAAGTCTCTGTATGGGCTAAAACAGTCACCAAGGGCGTGGTATTAGAAATTTGATACATTTAAATGGGAACTTGGCTTCACCAGAAGCAAAGAAGATCACTGTGTATATTTTAAATTAATTGGTGACCATGTTATTTATCCGGCCTTGTATGTGGATGATATGTTGCTGGTTGGAAATGACAAAAGATTATCCAGGATTTGAAGACCCAATTGTCCTCCCAATTCAACATGAAAGATCTTGGTGTTGCAAACTATATTTTGGGCATGGAAATTAAACGAGATCGGGCAAAGAGGAAGCTCTGGTTAAACCAGAGGAAGTATGTTGAGACAATACTACAAAGGTTTAATATGCAGGATAGTAAATAGGTGAAGGTTCCTATTCTGTAGGTGTAAATTTATCTACTGAACAATGTCCCAAGACACAAGAAGAGGAAGAAGACATGTCCCGTGTTCCATATGAAAGTGTAGTCGATACCCTAATGTATGCAATGGTTTGTACTAGACTAGACATTGCACATGCAGTGGGAGTATTGAGCAAGTTTATGTTAAAACTAGGGAAGGAGAATTGGATAATAGTGAAGCGGGTTTTCAGGTATTTACGTGGCACTAGTGATTATGGTTTGTGCTACTAAGGAAGACGAGGATTGGATAGAGTTTTGGACATCCGTGGATTTGTTGATGTAGACTGGGCTAGAGATCTGGATCAGAGAACATCTACAAGTCAGTTGGATGAGTAAGATACAATCTGTAGTGGCACTATCAATTAGAGAGGAAGAATACATGGCAGCCACTCATGCAAGCAAGGAAGTAGTTTGGTTGCAGAGATTGTGTTCAAGTATGGGGTTAGTACATCAAGCTATAAGGATAGACTGTGACAACCAAAGTGAATTTTTCTTGGCAAAGAACCCTTCATATCATTCAAAGACAAAACACATTGATGTTTAGTATCACTTTGTGAAGGATATGGTAGAAGACAAAAAGGTGTTGCTGGTAAAGATGGATACTTTGAAGAATAATGCAGATGCATTGAAAAAAATTGTGAGCAGTGAGAAGTTCTCTTGGTGTAGAGAAACAATGGGAGTTGCAAGGCTGGATAAGTGACTAAGCTCTCCTGTGGCCCCTTGTGGAAAGAAAAAAACAAGTGGGAGAATGTTGGGTTGTGTTATATTCTTTCCATGACTAGCACCAGTAGTTACCGCCCCCCTCTATGGGGTATGGGTTAGCACCCCAAATTTTTTTTTTTGGACCCTATATTGGGTGGGTGGACCTACCTATGGTTTTGTGCATGGATTTCACACATGGTTTTGGGCATGATGGTTTTTTTTCCATGGTATTTTTTAGATCCGGTTAAGGGAACTACAGTTATGTTCTAATCTAGGGTTAATGGATTAGGGTTTATGGATGATTTAACATGTGTATATATGTAATGTAACATTGAAAGGAACATAATGAAAAATCAATCTGGTAGTCCTAGTTTTGGGATCCAGGGGAGAATCTCTGTGTATATTTGTTTTATGTGTTATGCTCTCGCCATTGTTTATTTTCTATTTTTAGAATTCGTATGCAGGTAATTTATGTACGAGGTTAAAACCTACACATCATGATGTTTTGTGTGGAGAAGCCTCTGCATGACCTACTGAGGTTTTCCAAGGACAAGCTGGTCATGCAAAAGGTTGCATACCACATCTCCACAGGGTTGTCAGCAACACTTCATAGGAGGAAGAAGTAACCATGGCCTACTCTTCCTTTGCAGATGTGGTTTTAGGAGATACGTACCTTAAAATATGTAGATGTCGAGACTGAGGACTTGAATAAGTTTGGGTTCATCACCAAGAGTTTTAATATATATGATATGCACTACATATGCAAGAACCACTGTGTGAAGGTGTATTTCCCATGGGTCCATGGGGCATGTCATTGGCTAGAGGAATATCCTTAGAGGTATTTCTATAACTCCTCTAGGCTTAATGAACTGATCAGCATGGCTATAGAATGGAAAGCAGGACTACAGGTAGCAACACCAATGGAAGCAACAACAATAACAGTAGTGAGCAGCAAACCAACGCAAGAAAAAGGCAAGAGGAAGATTGTCGAGAATGCAAAGGATGAGCAAAGATACAAGTTCAAAGAAGATCCACTTGTTGAAAGAGTAGATTTGGAGATAGAAGCAAAGAAGAAATAACGTGATAGGAGAGTAGCATAAAGAAATAGGGAGAAGCAAAGATTGGAAGAGACGGAAAGGAGATTGTAGGAGAGGGAGAAGAAGTTGAAAGCAGACCAAGAACTCCGGAGGAGAGAAAATGAAGAAATGAAGAAATAGGATCAGGAAGAAGGACAAGGTGCATTGACAGAGGAATCTGCATAGATACAGGTTGAAGTAGCAGAGCACCCAACAGATGATGAACAAGGTGAGCAGGTGTAAGTTTGGGAACTTGCTCAGTAGGTTGAGTAGTTGGTTGAGGTAACAAACATGGAGATGGAACATGAGCTATAGGACCAAGAAATTGATATCATTCCAAGGTAATATGAGGTCGAACCATAGTCTCCGCCACCTCTAGAACCACAACTAGTCCCAAGTGAGCAAGGAGAAATTTTTCTCCTTGAAGATGATCCAGAGTTAGATGTGTAAAATATGGCATTTGACGAGACAAAACAGAGGATTGTACAAGTACAAAGAAAGTGGCTCCCATATGATCATACCTCACGTGCGCACACAGAGGAAAGGGTGATTATACCATATATTAGAAGACATTTAGTTTCCATGGCTGAGGCTTCTAAGGCTTATGCAGAAGCCACAAGTTCAATAGTCAAGTTCTTGGTACCAGAGAATGATCGAATGCTGAAGGACTTGCAATAGGGTAGGCAAAGAGTAGAACAGTCCGCGGGATCTGCCATGACAGAGCTGAAGAAAGAAATAATGGCGGAGATATCAACTTTGGAAGCCATCATGTAGATAGTGTATAGAATATTTTTCACCGCACACAAATTGGTTATCCATTTATATGGCTTTCAGTAGCAGTGCATGCAAATAGTCATAACTCTCAAATACATTCACATCGCTATTGCACACATGCAAGAATGGACAATGAGGTACAAGGGAGCCCCACTTTACCTGCATAAGAAGATGAAGCCACGGGATGAGTTAGACAAAGCATGGATTTGGATGCAGATCCAGAATTATGAGCATCTCCCTCTGCTCATCATTAGCATTGAGGCTTCCTATGCACGGTTGTTTAGAAGTTTGGATGTCATAGTGTGAACACACAAGATCCCTTCCATCGTAACCCTCACATAGGCCATGAGGAAGAACCAATTCATGATGGATGTCAACAAGTACATAAAGTAGTTGATGTGCATAACCACCAGCGATCACTTGCAGCTCAGTGAAGAGAATATGAAAAGGTACATCAGTGGTCAAACCACACCCAGGATAGTGTTGCACATGTTTCAGGATGAGTTGGACAAAGGTTTCAAAACCATATATGTAGAAGCCATGGAGGCAAGGGTCTGATTCGAAAAATATGCCATCAAACAATATAGGGACACAATAGAGCAGTACCAAACTTGGTATCAATTCGTCAGCAAAGGTCACCATGAGGAGGTTACCGAGTTGGTCTTTCCTCAAGACCCCGAGTGATATTGTTTTTCTTTTCAGGGTGAATCAAGCCTATTTTGTCCCATAGGGGTATATGTGGAAATTGTATTATTGTAAATATGTTGTAAGTGAAATTCCAAGTGTCATTAGTGGAATGTGAACAATCATTGTTGTAATGTGAAGGGTCATGAGGGTAGTCCAAGAGTCAAAGAGGAATGTTAAGGGTCATCCCACCCTTTTCTATATATAGAACCTCATAACTCATAGTACAGGCTTTTAGGAGCCAAGCTTTTGGCTAGGGATTTCTTAGATAAGGCTTAGAAAGTATTGTGACAAGCTTTGGCTTCTCCACAGTGCAGAGCGAGTAAATCTCTTTGGAGGACCAGGCGGTGTTGACTGTAATGTTCCACTATTGGGACTAGTGGCTGTTAATGGTGTATGTATGGATGGAACTTTCACTATATATATATATATATATATATATATAGATAACAGAGCCAACACGTCTTCATGCATATGTTGTTATTGTAGTTCGACTATTCTAGTTACTCTAGCAATGCATGTTGTCTAACTTACGCATTTGTGTATGAACTATTTTGTATATGATTGTGTGCATCTTTTTGAAGTCGTGTTGTTGGTTTAACCTGTCACTTTGGATTGTGGACTATTCTTCTTTCTAGCTTGTGATGTCATTCAGATCGTGTGTTCCTTTCAGGCTATGTATTATTATAGGCTTCTAGGGGACACACTTCCTTTCCCCTCTCTGTGTGTTACAACCTCCCATGCATCTCACTTGACTCACTGCAAGGTCACACTCTTACTTCTCACAAAGATATCACACTTACCTCTGCACACTATCACAGTCAAGGCATAGATTTACTATTCACTGCGGGGACTTGTACTCCAAATGGTGTGAGGTCTAGTTGGAACTTCTTACGAGGGAGATCTCCTAACAAGTTTGGGGGTCCAGCACCGTCAACATTTCTAGTGCTAGAAGGAGGGCCAGATGACAAGATAAGTCCTCACAGTCTGTTTTTAATCTCTGCACATCTTTCATGACTAACATTACAATTCAACCTCTAACATGTCTGTCTCATGGATGTGATTTTGAAGTGTCAAAGGATGTCTCCAATGAATTGTCATGTAACTTGTATGATGGTGAATATGGAGGAGATTTTCTTAGTGACGGTGTTTCCTTCATGGGTTTTTGCGAAATAAATGAAATCCATGAGGATCACATTGCATGTTCTCTATTCACATTCACGTTTCGAGGGCATGCACTACAATGGTTTGTCACATTTCCCACAAAATATATTCACTCTTTTGATCAATTGATCAAATAGTTGGCATGTTATTTCTATTGATACAATCATAGAGAAATCAATAAAAAAATCTGAAATTACAGAAAGCACTTGATCAATGCATTGAGAAATTTCACAAATGCTTTCGTAATCTTCCGTTTCAAATTCCTAATGATGAAATTGATTTGAAATTTCTCAATGAAATATTTCATTATCTTCTTCACATATACGAAAATCCACATATCTTGGAATCATTTGAACCCCTCCCAGCATACCTTGGTGTTAGAGATGCTAAATCTAAGATGGAAAAGGTTGCTATCACCAATGACCTTCCATCTACTTCTCGTCAAACAACTCTATCTCCGTAGTGTGAGGTGGGAGAAGGTACACACGCATCTATTAAACTGTCACATCATTCCACCCCACCTACTTGGATATCTATACAGATTTGTCTTGTAAGCCTATTGGTTTTCACGTGAACTTGTTCTCTCAACCTCCATCCTCTCATTCTATTGATCCTCCAGATTGCACTGTGTTGTGTTGTCCCTTTCTAGACTCCACACTTGTTATGTTAGAAAATTATATATTACGGAGCAATGGAACACATAAAATATTGCATAAATATAAACACAGAAAACGCACAAAACAAGAGAGACACAAATATATGTGGTTCACCCAGTTTGGGTTATGTCGACCCCGAACAGCCAGTCCTTCCTTTCTATTATCCAGCAAAATGAAGAGACACAACCTACAGCAAATCCGCTGTAATATCCTCTGTTTTCTCTCACAGTCTCACCTCTCTGTTTCTCGCTCACAGAATACACATCTATATCTCAGCCTCCAAATACAATGCCCTCATACAAAGAGAGGGGTTTCATTCTAGGGCAAAAAACCCTAAACTAAACATAAGTTCTACCGTCAGATCATCTGCCTAATGAACGGCCCAGATTGACTAGAAATTACTATACTTTTACAAGGAAATTTTTCATTTGTTTTTAGCTTCGGGGGCGCTGCCCCCTAGCCCCCGCCGGGGGACCGCTAGCCCTCGGACCCCCCAGCTGGGGGGGATGGGCCCCCTCGGACCCCCGCGGGGGGGACAAGTCCCCCCCGCGTGGAGGGGTGTACAAACTCCCTGGGGTATACATGCGGCTGAAGCAAAGACCTCTGAACAATCATGCTCCACATACAACATGTTATTCATGAGGAACAAGTTGTCGACGGAGTTGGTGTTGAGCAACCAATTTGCACTATCATTTATGATGAATATGTGTGGGAATCTGAAGAAGAACCTGTGGCGAAGGATGACCTCCTTTTGTCTGCACCTCATTCACTTTTTCCTGACATCTTTTGTGATTCTGCAATTTCTGATTTCTCTTGTGAAAATTCATACCCGATGTTTCTACTTCTGATCATTCACAGAACACATCAGATGTCAGTCTGTCATGTCATTACAAAGAGGACACATCTTTATTTGTAAATCCTCCCAATCTTTTCTTTATAGAAACTTAGAGGGTGAACATTCTTGTTTCTCATCAAACCCTCTATATGATTTGTTATATCATGAGAATGTCAATGAACATATTGAATTTCCTGATCGTGGTTGTCATGATCTCTTTACTCCTTCATCTGATCTGGTTACAACTTTTGTTAGCATATCTGCAGGATTCTGGCTAGTGTGTATCTTTTCCAGCTTCAACTCTCCATCTTCCAACACTGATCGTATGAAATGGTACTTGAGCTGTATGTGTTTAGTCCTGGAATGAAATGCTGAGTTCTTTGCAAGATGAATGGCACTTTGGCTATCACTGTATAATGTGCCCTTATCATGCTCCTTACCCAATTCACCCATAAACCTTTGTAACCAAATCATTTCTTTACTAGCCTCTGTAGCAGCAACATACTCTGCTTCTGTTGTTGAAAGTGCAACAACACTTTGGATTTTTGAAACCCAACTGACAGCTGTTCCTCCAACAGTAAATACATATCCTGTAGTGTTCCTCATGTTATCTCTGTCACCTGCCATATCTGCATCAACGTATCCCTGTAGAGAAATGTTTGCACCACCAAAGCATAATGCTTGATTTGTGGTACCTTTCAAATATCTGAGAATCCATTTCACTGCCATCCAATGTTCCTTTCCTGGATTGTTCATGTACCTGCTTACAACTCCCACTGCATGTGCAATATCAGGCCTTGTGCAGACCATTGCATACATTAAGCTTCCAACTGCTGATGCATATGGAACTTTAGACATATAATCCATGTCTTCTTGGGTCTTTGGGCACATTTCCTTGCTAAGTTTGAAATGGCTAGCAAAAGGTGTACTAACTGGTTTTGCATTGTGCATGTTAAATCTTTTCAACACCTTTCGTATGTACTCATTCTGAGACAATGTTAATTTACGATTTTTCCTGTCTCTAGTTATTCTCATACCAAGGATTTGTTTTGCAGCTCCCAAATCCTTAATTGCAAATGAATTTGCCAATTTTCTTTTGAGCACATTTATTTCCTGCATGTTAGATCCTGCAACAAGCATGTCATCTACATACAATAACAATATAATATAGCTGCCATCATTTTGCTTTTTCAAATAAACACAATGATCAGAGTGACATCTAGTATAACCTTGTTCAGACATAAACTTGTCAAATTTTAGATACCACTACCTTGGAGCCTGTTTTAAGCCATACAAGCTCTTCTTCAACCTGCACACTAGTTTCTCCTTCCCTTTCACCTCATATCCTTGTGGCTGCTGCATATATATCTCTTCCTCCAAATCCCCATGGAGAAAGGCTATCTTTACATCTAACTGCTCAAGATGTAAATCTTCAGCTGCTACAAGACTTAAAATAGTTCTGATTGAAGTCATTTTAACAACAGGAGAAAATATTTCATCAAAATCAATACCTTTCTTCTGTGCAAACCCCTTCACCACAAGTCTAGCTTTGTACCTTTGTTTTCCTCCATCTTCTTCCTTCAGCCTGTAAACCCATTTATTCTTCAATGTAGTTTTTCCTGCAGGCAACCTGACTAAATCCCAAGTCTGGTTATGCATTAAGGAGTCCATCTCTTCTTCCATGGCTACCTCCCACTTCTTCCTGCTTTCAACCTGCATTGCTTCTTCATAACATTCGGGTTCACCGGAATCAGTCAACAATAAATAATATAATGAAGGAGAGTATTGTTCAGGGGGTCTAATTATCCTGGTAGATCTTCTAACACCACTTTCAGGTGTTTGGGGTGCCTGTTTTTGTTGTGGTGGTTGCTGTTGTTGTGGTTGTTGATTATTATTATTTTCATGCACCTTTCCTTTTTCAGTGATTTCATCAAGAACTGCGTATTCCTTGTTTTCCTTTTCCTGTTTCTTTTCATGCAACTGATTCTTATATAAGACCTTTTCATTGAATATTACATCTCTGCTCCTAATGATTTTGTGATTTTCGTAATCATATAAGCGATAACCAAAATCATTAACACCATATCCAATAAAGGTACATTTCTTTGACTTTGCCTCAAGCTTTGTTCTATTTTCTTTATCAATATGGACAAAGGACTCACAACCAAAAGGCTTTAAAATAGAGTAGTTTACCTTTTTACCTGTCCATGCTTCCTCTGGAACACCACCATCCAAGGAACTTGAAGGCCCTCTGTTTATTAGATAAACAACAGTATCTACAGCATCTGCCCAAAACTGTAAAGGCAATCCTGCATGCAATCTCATGCACCGTGCACGCTCCATGATTGTTCTGTTCATCCTTTCTGACACACCATTTTGTTGTGGTGTTCTTGGAACTGTCTTCTCTCTGCGAATTCCATGCTCTGAACAGTACCTATCAAACTCTTTGCTGCAATATTCACCTCCATTGTCTGATCTAAGACACTTCAATTTATTTTCTGTCTCAATCTCAACCAAAGCTTTCCATTTCTTGAAAGTATCAAATACATGAGATTTATTCTTAATACAATAAATCCAATTTTTTCTAGTTGCATCATCAATAAAAGAAACATGATAATGAGAGCCACCGAGAGATGATACCTGAGAAGGTCCCCCTACATCTGTATGCACAAGCTCTAATTTTTCATTCTTCTTTTCTTTCCCAACTCTGAGAAATCTGACTCTCTTCTGTTTTCCGTAAATGCAATTCTCACAGAAGTCCAAATCAACATTCTTCAAAGCCGACAACAAATTCCTTGAGTGAAGAATCTTCATCCCCTTTTCACTCATGTGTCCGAGCCTATGATGCCATAATACTGCATCTGCTCCTTTGGAAGTTAAAGCATTAACATAGTTAGAAATACCATTGCATAAATACAATGTACCAACCTTTTCGCCTTTTTCTATTACCAGGGCTCCTTTGGTGTACCTTCCAAGCTTTATCTGTGAAAGTTGTCACACAACCTTCACCGCCTAACTGACCTATTGAAATCAGATTTTTCTTTAGATCTGGAACATTCCTTACCTCCTTTAATAGCCATTGGTTTCCATTCTGCTGTTTTACAAGAACCTTACCCATTCCAACGATTTTACAGGGTTTATCATCACCCAGACGAACTTGTCCAAAATCTCCTTGAACATAGTCATGAAAGTATTTCTTATCAGGTGTGGCATGGAATGAAGCCCCTGAATCTACCACCCAGGAATCAGTAATACTTTCGAAAGAAAGAATCAAAGCATCTTGTAACACCTCACCTGTCACATTTGCTTCATGATTGTTTTCTTGCTATGCATCTCCTTCTTTTCCCTTCCAAGATCTACAGTCTTTCTTTAGGTGTCCTTTCTTTCCACATTTCCAGCACACTATCCCCGATCTGAACTTGGATCTACCTTTCCTTGATTTACTGCGATATCCTGAGCTCTTTCCTCTTTCCATTTTTCTTCCTCTAGACTCTGCACTCAAAGCATTTCCCGATGTCTCACCGGAGCTTTTCCATCACATTTCCTCACTAAGGATAGCACCGAAAACATCATCAAACTTTAAAGTACTAGATCCAATAATGGAGTTACTAATGGCCATTACCAAACCATTCCAACTTTCTGGTAATGAGCACAAGAATAACAGAGCTCTAACTTCATCATCAAAGTTTACCCCTACAGAACTTAACTGACTTGTAACTGTATTAAAATCATTTAAATGGTTTGCAATAGATCTACCTTCCGACATATTCATATTAAATAACCGTTTCATAAGAAATACCTTGTTTGAGGCCGAGTGTTTTTCATATAGTTTCGACAACGTCTGCATCAAACCCTCTGTCGTGGTTTCCTTCGAAATGTTGAAGGTGACTGACGCTGCAAGGCACAACCGTATTGTTCCGAGTGCCTTTCTATCGAGAAGGTTCCATTCTTCGTCTTTCATACCCGTTGGCATCTTTGTTTTTCCGCCCAATGCTAGGTATAGATCTTTCTGATACAGATAATCTTCCATCTGCATCTTCCACAGCGAGAAGTTTTGGCCGTTAAATTTCTCGACCCTAAACTTACCATCTTCTGCCATTTCTCCCACTCGAACCAGGAACCCTTCTTTCCTGCGAGTTTATCAGCCAAATAGACCTTCGGCTCTGATACCAGTTGTTAGAAAATTATACATTACGGAGCAATGGAACACATAAAATATTGCAGAAATATAAACACAGAAAACGCACAAAACAAGAGAGACACAGATATACGTGGTTCACCCAGTTTGGGCTACGTCCACCCCGAACAGCCAGTCCTTCCTTTCTATTATCCAGCAAAATCAAGAGACACAACCTACAGCAAATCCGCTGTAATATCCTCTATTTTCTCTCACAGTCTCACCTCTCTGTTTCTCGCTAACAGAATACACATCTATATCTCAACCTCCAAATACAATGCCCTCATACAAAGAGAGGGGTTGCCTTCTAGGGAAAAAAACCATAAACTAAACATAAGTTCTACCGTCAGATCATCCACCTAATGAACGACCCGGATTGACTAGAAATTACTATACTTTTACAAGGCAATTTTTCATTTGTTTTTAGCTTCGGGGGCGCTGCCCCCTAGCCCCCGCCGAGGGACTGCCGGCCCCCGGACCCCCCAGCCGGGGGGGATGGGCCCCCCCGGACCCACGCGGGGGGGACAAGTCCCCCCGCATGGAGGGGTGTAAAACTCCCTGGGGTATACATCCGGCTGAAACAAAGACCTCTGAACAATCATGCTCCACATACAACATGTTATTCATGAGGAACAAGTTGTCGACGGAGTTGGTGTTGAGTAGCCAATTTGCACTATCATTTATGATGAATATGTGTGGGAATCTGAAGAAGAACCTATGGTGAAGGATGACCTCCTTTTGTCTGCACCTCATTCACTTTTTCCTGACATCTTTTGTGATTCTGCAATTTCTGATTTCTCTTGTGAAAATTCATCCCCGGATGTTTCTACTTCTGATCATTCACAGAACACATCAGATGTCAGTCTGTCATGTCATTGCGGAGAGGACACATCTTTATTTGTAAATCCTCCCAATCTTTTCTTTCTAGAAACTTAGAGGGTGAACATTCTTGTTTCTCATCAAACCCTCTATATGATTTGTTATATCATGAGAATGTCAATGAACATATTGAATTTCCTAATCGTGGTTGTCGTGATCTCTTTACTCCTTCATCTGATCATGATGTCAATTTATTCGTTTCTGATCTTTCTAAGCCATCCGTATTTGATGATCGACCTGATGATGAAGTTGAAACCCCTCAAGTTGTCAAGGCACTTCAGCCCGAGTTGATGGTTATGTCAGGTCCTCAAGAGGTCAATTCCGCTTTTGATCAGAAATCTACTGAAACACCATAGGCTCTTCATCACTCTCCTGTTTGCATTCAATATCAATCTCATACACAGATTTCACATCCTCCACAATCATATGATCCCATCGCTCATGCATTGGAGGAATCATACACAAAGAGAACTCTTGCTTAGCATAAGTTTTCTTCCTTTTTCATGTATGCTCATTTGTCACGGTCAAAAGAGTCTACATGCTCGTTGTCTATGCATAGTGTGTCCAACACCAGGGTATGTCCACAGAATGTTTGTCTTGCAATTTTACTGTTTTATTTTATGTGGATGCTTTTAATCTTTGAGTGTGTTGGTCTTTGCTATCTTATATTTATTGTGTGCTAGTTTACTTGAATATCTTTCTGGTTAACTATGCCTTCACCAACATGGGTCAACCAATGCACTGGTGGCTGCATTGGAAATATTACTTTATGTGAGTAGGCCCATGCACTGATTAATGTAGGAGTAGGAGTAATATTTTATTCTTGTTTTCTTTTCTTTCATGTTTCTCTTTGCTTTCATGTTTATGCTTTCATTTACTTATGTTCTTTGCTTATTTGTTTTGTTTGCTTGTTATGCACCTATAGGTTTAGGTTCGCATGAAATTGTGTTTTGATATTGAGATAGGCGAGGTGAAGTACAAGAGGACTTGTATAGCTATCAAAAATGGGTTATCTATGGTCCTCTCTGTTTATGAAGAGCTTGTTGTCTTCAGTTGATCATACCCTGATGAAAACACAATGTTTTCACTTCAACTAGTACTGCCTACTCTAATTGGTTTTTCTATATTTGGTTAACCCTTGTCAGCTCAGTCAAGTAGAGTAAGGTGAAGGGGAAAACCTTAAAAAGTATGTCAGAGGTATATATAACATACTTCTCTGAAGGAACAACCTCTTTTGCTCTCAATAAGTCTGGATCCCTCTACCACCTCATGAAAAATAGATAAGTTCCTATGCACAATTCTCTGAAAATGAAAAACAGAAAAACGAAAATAAAATAAAGCTGAAAGAAGAGAAAGGCTTCTGGTGTGGAGAGGTGATGCAAGTAACTCCACCGGGGTACTGACCAGGCTCTCTGGCAATAGAGCGATGCTTGTGTTCCCATGTGACTCTGCTAGGGTACTATCCAAGCATGCTGGAAGGGGAGAAACACCAGAGAAGAAACTAAAACTCTGATAATTATATTACTTGTGCATCAATATACCCCTCTTACCCAATCTAAACAACTCAGTTGACTTGTTTTGTATGTGTGTTGAACGATCAAGAGAATGGCAAGGACTATATCTTTAACACAAGCTAGTGTAGAAGCCATGACAATCAAAGAATGGAACAATACTTATGGAGGAGTTAGACTCGCTTTACATGAAACAAGGTCTATACAGAGAGATGGAGTTCTACTAGCGTGTTTCCAATGTTGTAGAGGCTACAAAAACCCTCGAAAATTTTTCCTTCGCTTTGTTTTCGAGCCTCCCTCCTCAAAATATTAGCGACATCTCTTACACTGCTCAGGTACTTGTGTTTATTTGAAGTTATCTTTCACTTTGCAGCTTGTGTTCACTAACTTGTTTTTGCTAACCACCCATAAGATGACCCCATGACTTGGTTCACATATGGTTCTGGCACTATCTTGTTAAACTACGCAATCCTAGAGGGCAACTAGCCTTGCTCCCAGGAATTGTACAGAGCAACATGGCAGTCAGCACTAGTATCCAGAAATGCACAGAGCAGTCTGGTAGAATTCCTTGCTTAGGAAAATTGTGGAGAACATCGTCACACTAAGCTTCGGCTCAGGAAATGTGCTAACCTAGATGATGATTTGTCTTCAGTTGGGAAATTGCATAGAGCATGAGAGGCAGCCAGAGCCAATCAAGCCAGGAATTACACATAAGCATTTCTCAGTTTGGTGTCCGATGTGTTATAGACATTTTTTTGCCTTACAGCTATAAGCATGAAATGTCCATAATCTAAGGGATCCAAAGTCCCTAAACATGTTGTTCCTACCCCTAGAAGAACAAGGCTAACAAACCACAGCGATTCACAGAAGTTCTCCACCAGAAACTGCTCAAAAACAAGTCAATTCAGGATCAATTCAGAGGCTCCACTAGCTGTCTGCGCTAAAATGAAAAGTCTGCACTGGCTACCTGCACTGCAACGCAGGTCGAAGCACTACCAGGGTGCGCTGAGCGGGAATTGACAAATGGCAAGTTCATTCAACAAGGTGTCAAGACCCTGGAAGCTTCCAGAATCTTCCTCAATGACACTTGCCTCAGTGAATTCGACTAGTGATGAGTAAGAGGTTCTCAATCTCCAAGTGGAAGCAAGAAACTCCAAGTGGAAGCAGGAACTGACAGAGGGAGAGGACACTAGTCAGATCTCAAGCTGACTCATCCTCTCTCCAAACATCTATATATGGATCTCTCCTCCATGAGATCTAGGGGCTGGAAATTTTGTTATTGCAAAGAATTGTTGTTGGTTTGAGGTTGGAATCATTGGGTGCTTAATGCTTTGAAGGAAGGTGAAGATAGGAATTTCATTTGCTGGGAAGGAGATGCTGGATTGGAGCCCTCTGGGTTGTATCTCTTCTTGAACCTTGTTATTCATCAATAAAGCTATCTTGGTTTCTCCTATATACTGATGTATCTTTGATGTATGATTGCATTAGTATGTTTAGTTTATTTCTAATCCTGAACTAGTTATGAATATGAATCTATGTCTTGCGTAGTGTTCTCTTCTTGTGATCTTGCAGAAACCTGTTGAAGCTGGGCGAGCGAGAAGGCAAGCAGCTGGGAACTCTCAAAGAGAAGAGAAACCGGATCGAGGGACAAACGGAAGACACCGGTTAGTCCATCCATCTCTCTTAATTCTTAATTCATAAAGGAAGAATACTAGAATAGCTGTCTCTGTTTGTTGCTAAGGCACTGTCACACCTTAGGTGGATAGGATCGTCCTGCATAGGCATTTTTCCCCACAACAAATTGGCAAATCCGCTGGGGAAATCTGTTTAGTCATTTTATTTGTGTCTCTATCATTGATTGTTTCATAGACTCAACAGCAAAAATCGAACTGCATCTGCTATTCTCAGATGCAAAGTAGACAGCTGCTGCTTTGATCCAATCACTGGGTTTGTCTATGATCTGAACAATGGACTCACAAATGATTTGATGATCCTTTGTGATAGATCTTAGCCCTTCCTCAAAGCATCCCTTTGATTGTACCTTGCTTGTTGCTTTTATTTGGCCTGAAACCGTAGATTAATCAGCAAACTGTGACCCAGAACCCAGTGAGAAACTCTCGTTTCTCCTTCAGCGCAGACCCTGTGAAGAGGTTCTGCATTTCAACGCAGGTCCCGTGAAGGCTACCTGCGCTGAATGTCAAAACCCCTGTGTTGAGGGTGCGTTGATCCAGTTAGGCCTTGTGCAGCTGGGGTTCTCTGCTCTGTTTTGCCTTGTTTTGATCTCTGATTTTTGCAGCCTGTAACCAGCATAGGTACCTGTCTGATAACTCCTTTTCTCTGCTTAAATTCCGCCTCCTTTTGTACAAAAAGACTGTGAGTGTTTTTATGTGTTTGTGGCGTCATTTACAGTTTTCCTTTGCAAGAGTGAAATAGTCATCCTGTAGCCCTTGATTCAGATCTGTTGATTGTGATCTTAGGAGAGAGTTCATTGGATGTTTGCAGTTGGTTATACATTCATTTTTGCTTTTTGTTTGAGTTTGTCTCTTTTAAGTGTCGAAACAAGTATTCATTTCGAAAATCGTTAAGTGTTGTAATCTCTTCTACCCTTTCTGATTTCAAAAAAGTAAACTTGTTTGTATTTGTCATTTAAAAGCAAATTCAAAGTTGTGCAAAAAGCTTTCTTTTTAGGCATCAATATTAAGAAAGCGGAAAAGAAACACCTGCATTGTGCATTTGCATCTTGATAGTTTGCATGCTTGATTTAGGAAAAGTGCATTAGAGTGTGCTGATTGCTCTTTGAGAAAAGATGGTGTCTTTCTTTTCCCTTTGTAGCTAGGATTTTCATTGTTGAAAAGATAGAAAAGCTTGCTTATCATCTTTAGACTGCATTTAGGAATTGTATCATACATCTTGTGGTGAACCTCAAAAGGCAAACTTCTAAAAAGATCAACCTAAAATAAATTGAATGAACTTAACAACGCTTTGTAACTTAACGCACAACATAGAGGTCTAGGCTAGAGACGTGTTCCGGCATCGTAAAGCCTGGTGACTGACGATCTCGCTGATGGTGGGCGATTCCTCCTTAGGGACGATAGCGCCAGTACGGATTGTGCTCCCACGTACCGCCGAGTATATATTGGGAGACCCCTATAGGCATAAAACCTTTATCCTTAGGAAGCCGTGTCGGCCGCCCTACTGATCGCAATGCACTGAACACAGCATTCAGGAAGATCGACCGCCCGTACCTTAAAAAGTATTTTGCGGTTTTGCGAAAAGTTTGGCACACCCTCTACCTAGAACTCCAGAGCAGTTCCTTTTGGCCTTTTTCAGACTCTATAACGGAAAAAGTCCATCCGAGCATTTGTCACTTTGGGCTCGTTAAAACATCGAAGGAGACTAGAGTCATCTTTAGCTTTTTCTTGACTCTTTAAAATTGAAAAAGCAAGTTGTGTCTAAAGCGTCGTTAAAATTTATTTTAAACGGAACAATCACCCCTATTCCCGCGTTGATCTTTCAGTTGAGAAAATGGAGCCCTCCAACCAAGGAATTCCCCTTGGTGGAAGTCCTAGTCCCTTCTCCTCTTGGGGAGATGTTGGAGTGCCCCATATGGCCACATTGTCGCTTCCAGGACTGACAATTGGCTTGCCGGTCTGGCTCTTCTCAACCAATGTTGTTCAGAACACCACTATTCCTGAACAGTCGAATCAACAGTTAGACCAGACCAGAGTTACCCACCAGCCTTCTACTTCATCTAATTCTTCCTCTCCTCCTTCCTCTTCGATTGACGGAACTGGTAAAGCAAAAAACCAAGTTCCTAAGGAGAAGAAGGAAAAGAAGAAGAAAGAGAAGAAGAAGAAGGAGCCAAAAGCGACTGGGGGAAAACAAGTGTCGTCTGACAAAAATCCACACACAGCACTGACCAGGCCTAAATCGCCATGTGTCATATGCAAGGGAGACCACTTCCACAGAGATTGTCCCTGCATCCCTCGGATACTAAGGGACTGGTCTCCCCGTTTGCACAATTCGGTGGCGTCAACCTCTGATAGCCATGTTGACAGCTCACCGTCAACTAGTGAAAGTGAAGTCACAGGACAGAGAGGGAAAGCTAGATTTCCCTGCAAACTGTGTGAAGGCGACCATGCCATCCACCGTTGTCCCTTCTTAGATGAGGCTAAAAGAGTTTTGGAAGATCGCCCGGTTTTACCAGTGCAACTTCCTCCTGGATATCAAAAACTCCTGCCAAGTCCTTCACCAGTTGAGAACCCGGCTGGCCCGCTCAGGTGGTCAGCCGAAGCACCTATCATTGAAGATGAACCGTCTGATTCCATACCTGACAAAAGTCAAAAGGTTGAAGCGGCAGTTGACCCGGTTTTGCCTTCAGAGGCTCTATCTTCGAATGATACCATCACAGAGGAGAATAAAGACGACACCGTCCAAATTCTCTTCATCAACACAGACTCCGACGAACAAGGGGGAAATTTGCCCATTCCTTTATCGCAGGAAGGAACTTCGTCAGAGTCATACCCGGCCGTCTATTCGGTCCCACCACCAAGCAACCTAGTTGTCTCGTTCGACTGGAACCAACTAGGCAGACCCCATTTGCCAGCAAGCATACCATTCAGAATTATCGTTCAAATATACAAAATGGTAATGACTGGCACCATCATTGATGAGGGGGCATCTGTGAGTATCCTTTCCTCTATTGCTTGGAAAGTGCTTGGTTCGCCAGCGCTTTTGCCTGAAATGAGAAATCTGATAGGCTTTGATAAAGGAACCAGTCGACCTTTAGGGATCCTCCCCAGTGTGCCCATAACATTGAAAGAGAAGACCATTCAAATGAACGTGATGGTCGTTCAAGGACCCTGGATTATAACCTACTCCTTGGACGAGACTATATATATTGCATGGGAGCCATCGTCTCCTCACTCTTTAGAGTAATGTGTTTTCCGCACGAAGGAAGAGTGGTCAAGCTCGTGGACCAAATTTCATTTCCCGGATCGCGCATCGCAAATATTCATATACCATCCCTAAATGGTCTCTTCACGTAAGAAATGTCTCAACCCACGGTTCGTCCTCCTGATGAGCGCGAGTAATCCGGGAGGATATGACTGGAACCCAGGGGGCATGCGTCCTGGTCTGCTTCGGCAGGAAAACTTTGGGTATAGGGTAGGTTTCCGCAGGAGAATATGACTAGTCTGTACCCCGCCCATGCTGGAAGAGGGTTATTCTAGAATAAGATTCTCTTGTCAAAGCTACGTGTTTGGCACTAAGGTCATTCACCTTTGTCTATCTCGGTAGACACCGCCGAAGAAGTGTTTTGTTTGAAAGATTAATGAAACAATCTTTGGGTAGCCTGAAAGAGGTAGGCCTTTCCTGCTTAAACAAATGTTTTGGCGGACAAAGTAAGGGTAACCTTGAAATCATATTTTATACCTGGGGGCATGCAAACCTTTTGGAGTGCAAGCAAGGGGCGGCTATTTATTTTTTAAATTTTTAGGTCCTCCCTTTAAACCTGTAGGTCTAACCCTTTAAACTCGTAGGATTAGTCGTTTCCAAACTTGCATAACGAAAGGATCCGGAGCAAAGCTTTGTAAGATGAAGCTCCATAAAAAATAGCATCTTCAATGAGACATTCTTATCATATGACTGGGTAATCGAGCAGTTTTAGCACATAGTTCATGCTCGTTAAAAAATAAACGCAAGATCCGAGCAGTTTTAGCACATAGTTCATGCTCGTTAAAAAATAAACATAAGATCGAGCAAATGTTTCCACTCACGTTTAAGCTCGTTAAAAAATGAACTATCCCGGTAAATAACCACAGTGAATGTAATATCATCAGCCATTAAAGCCTTGGTCGTGTTTACACCATCACCTCCACTTTTCCATTGGCTGATCGTTCACCTCCATATGATTGTTTACCCATTTTGAGGAACAGCTGCGAAAAGTGATTTCACTAGCCATCCTTGTGACACTGCCGTGATTGGAAAATTCCAACCTGTACCTGGAATCAGCTGCTAACCCGTTTTATCACTCGTTCCTCAAAAGACGAGTCTTCTTTAAGCTCTTTTCATCTGACTCATAAAATGTGAAAAGATTGCCGAGTTTTGGCCTTCCAGCTCGTTAAAGCGACCGGAAGTGCTATCCCTCCTCTAGATTTTAATCTTTTTGGACCTGAGGGATTATTGCACAAAAAGATCGAGCGCTTGTTTTGTTCGGCTCGTTAAAACTATCGAAAACTCATCCCTTCTATATTGTTTTATACTTTTTCGGACTTAAGGGATTAGATGACGAAAAAGGACTTTCGGAGTTGACTTTACGTACCTTTTCAGACTCTCTAAAAATGAAAAGGACCGAGTTATCTTTGTCGTTAGACTCGTTAAAATCATTAAATAGCGACAAACTTGTCTTTAGACGAGAATGAGTTTCACTATCGCTAGGCTCGTTAAAACATAGCGATGGGCTTACCCGAAGGGAAAGTTATAGAACAAGCATATGTTATCCTCCCCAAGCTTGACAAAAATAAAGAGGTACTGGTCAGCAATGAGTGGGGAAAATTGGGAGAAACTCAAGAAAACTTTGATGGTAGCAAGTCGCTCTTGAACATGAAACTTTTCCTCTGTACCACAATCGGGTTGGGTTGTTTCATTCACCGGTCACATCACCATGGTCTCGCCATACCATCCATATTTGGGGTAATGCTACTGATCCATTGCATAAGTGTCGCCATATGTTCAAGAGAATTCGTTCAGAGAAGTCAACCGTGTCCCATCCACTGCCGTACATTATCCTTCACCCTTTCATGACCGCCACCCTGAATCATATGTCATCAGATCGTTTTCACCTCCATCAAAATCATTAGCTCCGTTCCGTGTCATTGATGTGGGATTCATTAAGGCCCTCCTTTGACGGATCACGTCTTGTCGACATCAACTCATTATCCAAGAAGTGGATCTAGGAACAACCCCTTCAGTACTTTGAAGCTTGCATGCCTCAATGGCAAGTTTCTCACTTCCGGCGACAGGTATACATCAATGACCTTCGACTGAAAGATTTTGCATGGTGTTCGACGCCAAGTCCTTTATTCACACCACGTGAATTGTACTGCAGTACCTTGAGGGTCATTATCATTATCGGTGACTCCTCTCGCACTTGTTAACGGTTTACCTTATTGACCGGTAATCAAGCGATGTCTTTCCATGTTCGACTTCAGGACATTTCTCACATGGATCGACTTGTACTTAGAGTGAAGATCGAACGAGTTTGAAGACCCCGGATCTAGTTTCATCCATCTGGGCTGCGATATATATTCAGGAAAGATAAAGACATTGACATGTACATCATTGCAGCAGATAATCATCCTACCCAAAGGATGATAATTTCATCAAAATTATCAGTCTACCATCAGACGATTGTCTGTTCTATGTATAGAAAAATGAATTTATAAAGCTGAGCATGGGAATGCCCGCCTCAGCTAGATCATGAAAGCAGTATGAAAAATAATGTATTGTATTGTATCTTATTACAGGTCTCCTCCCAGCATTGGATGAACTTCGGATCCTCCTGATAAAGCATTTCACCCGATAAACGGCCTCATACTTTAGGGGGCAACTGTTATAGACATTTTTGTGCCTTACAGCTATAAGCATGAAATGTCCATAATCTAAGGGATCCAAAGTCCCTAAACATGTTGTTCCTATCCCTAGAAGAACAAGGCTAACAAACCACAGCGATTCACAGAAGTTCTCAACCAGAAACTGCTCAAAAACAAGTCAATTCAGGATCAATTCAGAGGCTCCACTAGCTGTCTGCGCTGAAATGCAAAGTCTGCACTGGCTACCTACACTGCAACGCAGGTAGAAGCACCACCAGGGTGCGCTGAGCGGGAATTGACAAATGGCAAGTTCATTCAACAAGGTGTCAAGACCCTGGAAGCTTCCAGAATCTTCCTCAATGACACTTGCCTCAGTGAATTCGACTAGTGATGAGTAAGAGGTTCTCAATCTCCAAGTGGAAGCAAGAACCTCCAAGTGGAAGCAGGAACTGACAGAGGGAGAGGACACTAGTCAGATCTCAAGCTGACTCATCCTCTCTCCAAACATCTATATATGGATCTCTCCTCCATGAGATCTAGGGGCTGGAAATTTTGTTATTGCAAAGAATTGCTGTTGGTTTGAGGTTGGAATCATTGGGTGCTTAATGCTTTGAAGGAAGGTGAAGATAGGAATTTCATTTGCTGGGAAGGAGATGCTGGATTGGAGCCCTCTGGGTTGTATCTCTTCCTAAACCTTGTTATTCATCAATAAAGCTTTCTTGGTTTCTCCTATATACTGATGTATCATTGATGTATGATTGCATTAGTATGTTTAGTTTATTTCTAATCCTGAACTAGTTATGAATATGAATCTATGTCTTGCGTAGTGTTCTCTTCTTGTGATCTTGCAGAAACCTGTTGAAGCTAGGCGAGCGAGAAGGCAAGCAGCTGGGAACTCTCAAAGAGAAGAGAAACCGGATCGAGGGACAAACGGAAGACACCGGTTAGTCCATCCATCTCTCTTCATTCTTAATTCATAAAGGAAGAATACTAGAATAGCTGTCTCTGTTTGTTGCTAAGGCACTATCACACCTTAGGTGGATAGGATCGTCCTGCATAGGCATTTTTCCCCACAACACGATGCATGTGTTAGCAAGTTGCACGGTTCCCTCTAGAATTGTGTAATCTTCCCATGCATGCATGGTAGCCCTTTCCCAAAAAAGAAAAAAAGAAAAAAGTAAAAGCATCCCTAAAAAATAGGGATCTATTTTTAGCAATGGGAGTTACATGCAAAGTCAATTTTAGAAACTTCCCACCAACTATCGCTTTTTCCTAGATTTGTGGCATGCACGTCATAAACCCTAGATATTATAAATCTATTTAAATGATGCCCCAGAGATCATTCTACAAATTTTATGTTGGAGCTCTGGCATTCTCGAGGCATCTAGGAACCTTCGGCACAGTCAGCGCAACTTTTCTGGGTAAGTTTTTCTTTTCAAGTCTTTTGTTGTTTTTTTTGTCTCTTTCATTTCCTTGGATTGTTTGAGTGTTTTTTTTCATTTTTTATTGAATGAATGCTGGAATTTTAGATTGTTTTAACTTGTAGAAGTGTTGTTTCAAGTTTTTCATTGTCTTTCCTAAGTGTTGTATGCAAAACACTATTTTTCACTAATGGTTGCCATTGTGGTGACCCTCTCCACCAGCTTCATTTTTCATCTATTTCACTGATTCCTGCATTAGTTTTGACTACATTCATGATCATTCACTCCTATCTTCATCATCCTTCACTTTCACTTTTGAATATACTCATTTTCAAGTCGCCCTTGGGCAGATCTAGGCTGCCTTGGCTCAGATCTTGCATTCACCAGCATGCTCTGTGCATTCCTGAACTCGAGGCTCTTCCTTGGCCCCAAGAATTGTGTAGATACTGCCTATCACTGGCCTCCAGTAGTACTCTGTGTCGTTCTGGGATTTAGTACCCATTCTTGCTCACTGGGATTGTGCAATGAGTAGTCCCAGCCACCAGTCAAGTCGAATTGAACAGTGCATTGTGAAATTCTAGTCCACAATCAGCCCAATTGGACTTTGCTCTGTGCAGTTCCAGTCAGCAGTAAGATCACTGGCAACTGGGACTACACAATGCGCAGTTCCAGCTGATTGTCCCCAACCTTTCGAAGTCACCACTGTGCAATATTTTCCAGTTGTCACCCGGTTAACTACATGGCCGATCTGTGAAGTGCATTATGTTTCTAAAATGACATTTTCTTTTTGTGAGTTTCCACTCTGTCTCCAGGTACATTAGTTGTTGAGAAGTCTCTCAGCAGTATAGGCATCATGGTTCACAAGAGAGCTAGATCAAAGGACACTATAGAGAGCAGCACTGGAGCTATGGTTGAACATGTGCCAATAAACTTGCGTGTCTATGAATACACATAACTTTTCATAGAGAAGGACATGAAGATCACATGTGTTATAGACATATTTGGGCACTGCAACCCCAATCTTATATGTCGATAAACCAAGGGCTCTTTAACCCCTAAAAGTGTTGTTTCATACCCTAAAGGATCATAGTCAACTGATTACATCATTCCCCAGAAGTTCCACCTAAAAAACCACTCAGAACTGGCCAAAACTGGACCATACTGACTGCTCCACTATCAAGGTGCGATGCATACTGACTGTTACACTAGCCAAGTGCAATGCATACTGAAGAGGCCTTCTGTAGGGTGCGATGAGAGAGGATGGACAAATGTCCAAGACAGTTTGCTAAGTGGATGCTCATGGAATCTTCTAGAAACTTCTCCTATGACACTTGCCTCTCTAAATTTGCCCAGGGATGAGTAAGAGATCCAAGAAATCTCCAAGTGGAACCAAGAACTACAAGTGGAATGACACTAATCAAAAACCCAGAGATGACTCACACCCTTGTAGACATCTATAAATGGATCCCTCATCTGAGAGATCTAGAGGCTGGAATTTTGTAATTTGTAAGGAAGTGCTGATAGTTTGTCTTTGAGAAGGAGCATTGTATTGTTGGTCAATCTTGGTTTTCATGAGGTGAAGAGGGCTTTGATGTTGGGAGGATGATGTTGGATCAGACAGCTGGGTTGTAATTCTCCCTTCTATTTTAATAAATTTCTTTGAGTTTTCCTTCATACAATCGTGTATTTGTGAATCTTGTTATTTATGAATGCAATTGTATGTTCAATGTATTTCTGATTCTACATTGTTTATGATATAGTAGATCGAGATGCTTTGATGGTGTTTTGTTACTTTGTTTCCACAGGTATTCTCTAAGTGGGACAAGTAGGAGAGGAGTTGCAAGCTCTATCAAAGGGGAGAGAAATCAAGCAAGGAATCAAGCGAAATATGCAGGTTGGTCCCTTTGCTTCTCTCTTATCTATCATACATAGAGGAAATCACAAATTGCTTTAATTGTTTGTTTCTAAGATAGATGCCAATCTTACTGGGACTAGCAGATCGAAAAGACACTAGTTTTCCCAGAAAAAAAATGGTGACCACACCGGGGATCAAATAGTTTGTTTGTTTGTTGTTGATTGTTTGTTTTATAAACTATAGATGGAGCCTGAAGTCAGCCAGATAACCTTCGAACTGCTCTTGCTCTGCAATTGCAAAGTATATGAATGTTGCTTTAGTCAATCTCTAGTTTAGTTTATGAACTGAAAATATGACTTACAAGCACTCTAGATGCCCTGTTGGTAGCTCAATAGCCTCCTAAGATCATACCCTTGTACTTTTTTCTTTACTGCCCATAATAGCTTAGCTTAACTCACTGAAATTAGCTGCAAATTTGAGCCAAAACCTACCTCAGTTGCGCTCCCTGGCCCATCGCACTGTCTGTAACTAGAAGCCAGTATGCATCGCACCTCCTGAGTGTAGCAGATGAGATGCACCCATGTTTCTACGAAGCACAGGTGCGATGACTGAGTAATCCTATTTCTCTCTTTGAAATTTGGGTTTTTTGTTCTTGTTTTCAGCTCTATTCAGTTGTTTTGCTCCTTATGATTAGTATCTCATTGCTGAAGCCTCCTTGATTTATATAGTTCAGCCTCCATTGATTAGGATTAGTGAATGTTTTTGTGTATTTTTCCATCATTTTCAATCCTTTGTCAAAAATTAGCTTAAATCGAACTGTCGTTTTAATGCAAAAAGTGTCGACACTGTCGTTTTGTGTAAAAAAGGAGGAGTGTCGTAAAGTCTTCCTTCTCTAGATAGTCGATTAAAATTTTTGTCATGTATTTGATTTGATTTGTTAGTATTTAAAGTGTCGAAAGCATCTTCTAGTTGAAATTAGAAAGTGTCATTTACGTTTTCCTTTCATTTTGAAAAAGAAATTGTCGAAATGTCGCTTTGAAGAAAATATTTCAAATCTATACTTAGTTTTCCTTTTTTTGCATTTTTCACATTAAGGGGAATGAAAAACAAATACATGAATTTGCATTTACATTTAGACTGTGTGCAAAAAATTATTTAGGAAAAGTGCACTTAGTGTGTGCTCTTTGATCTTTGTTTGAAAGAATTGTAATCTTCTTTCCTTAGTAGCAAGGATTTTCATTGCTAAAAATAAACAACGTTTGTTTATCATTTTAGATTGCATATTTAGGAATTTTACATATACATCATGCAGTGAACCATTGAAAGGAAAAATTCTAAACAAGATCAACTCTAAAATAAATTTCAATGAACTTAACAATGCTTTGAAACCTAACGCAACACATCTATAGGTCTAGGCTAGAGACGTGTTCCGGCGTCGTAAAATCTAGTAACCATCGTTTTCATCGAAGGTTGGGTGATTCCTCCTCTTTGATACGACAAGTGCTAGCACGGACTTGTGCTCCCTGTAATGTTGAGTATATATTGGGAGATCACAATAGGCTTATACCCTTTATCCATAGGAAGCTGTGTTTGCCACCCTATCGATCGCAATGCACTGAACACAACATTCGGGAAGATTGACTACCATACAGAAGTCCTTGGTAATTTCTCTTTAATTTACCACCAAGGTGTATATTGTAGTTTTGCGATTGATTTGGTAATCCCTCTGTTTAGATTTCTAGAGTAGTCACTTTTGTTCCTTTTCGACTCCTTAAAAGAAAAGGTCCATCTGAGCACTTGTCACCTCAGGCTCATTAAAAATCGAAAGTGTCTTAGTCATCTTTACCTTTTTCTCGACTCTTAAAAATTGAAAAAGCAAAGTTGTGTCAAAGCATCATTAAAATTTATAAATTCAGAATAACATCCCTGTTCCTTCATTGATCTTAGGTTGAGATAATGGAGTCCACCAATCAAGGAATCCCTATTGAGGGGAATCCTAGTCCATCTTCCTCTTGGGGAAATATTGGTGCTCCATATATGGCCATATTGTTCCTTCCAGAAATCAAAATTGGCCTGCTGGTATGGTTATTCTCAACCTCTGTCGTTCAAAATATTGTAATTCCTTAGCAATCAAATCAACAACCAGTTGATACCGAAAATGACCCTTCACCTTCTACTTCATTTGTTTCTCCCTCCCCTTCTTCCTCTTCGCTTGGTGAAAACAGTGATACTAGTAACCAAGTGGCTGAGAAGAAGAAAGGGAAGGAGAAGAAGAAGAAGAAGTTAGTTAAGCAAGGGGGAAGCCATGAATCATCTGGTGAAAATACACACATTAAGTCTCCTAAATATCCTTATCTAATTTGCAAAGGATACCATTTTCATCGAGATTGTCCTTGCATTCCATGGATCTTGAGAGAATGGTATCCTCGTTCGCACCATCTGGTGTCATCAACCTCTAGAGATCATGTCGATAGCACACCATCAACTAGTGAAAATGAAGTTCCTGGACAGAAAGGAAAGGTCAAAATTCCATGTCTATTATGTGAAGGGGACCATCACCTTCCCCGTTGTCCTTTCTTGGATGAGGCCAAAAGAGTCTTGCGTAACCATCCTACTTCACCGTAGCAACTTCCAATATGGATACAAGAAAATCACCTCAAGTCCTTTACTAGTTGAAAATCCGATTGACACAACTCAACAATCGGTCGAAACACCTATCGCTGAAGGCAAATCTTCTGAGTCCATACCAGACCAAAGTCAACAAGTCGAGATGGCAGTCGACCCAATTGTACCTTCAGAAGATCCACCTTCAGATGATACCATTCCCAAAGAGAGTGAGAACGCTACTGTTCAAATTCTTTTTGTCACTTTAGAGTCCGATGAACTTGGGGGCAATCCGCCCATTCCTTCACAACAGGAAGAGAATCACCCAGTTCCTGCTACTCAAGGGGTTAATTCAACCATTTATTTGGTACCCCCTCCAAGCAGTCTAGTCACTTCCTTTGATTGGAATCGACTAGAAAGATCCTGCATTCCGTCTAATGTACCATTCCGAATCATAGTACAAGTTTACAAAATGATCATGTCTGGTACTATCATAGATGAAGGGGCTTCAGTGAGTATCCTTTCCTCAACTGCTTGGAAAGCGCTTGGTTCGCCACCGCTTATGCCTATTATACAAAATTTGTTAGGCTTTAACAAAGGAACCAGTTGACTGTTAGGGATCCTTCCTAAGTTACCGATCACTTTAAGAAGGAAAACTGTGCACTTGAATGTGATGGTAGTCCAAGGACCTTTAGATTACAATCTACTCCTTGGACACAACTATGTTTACAATATGGAAGCTATTGTCTCAACACTCTTTCGAGTGATGTGTTTCCCACATGAAGGAAAGATTGCTACTGTTGACCAGCTTTCATTTCCCAGTTCAAGCACAAAGTCAAGAAAAACATCATCCCAAAATGGTCCTATTACATTAAGAGTGTCCCTTCAACCTTCATTCTGTCCACCTATTTACCCCAAGTAGTTTGGTGAATATAACGAAGCTTAGGGGGCATGCACCCTTGTCCATCTAGACAAACCCAGCTGAAAATATAAGTTTCCCTATAGGTTAAGTGATTGGTCTAACACACCATTCACCTTCGTTGGCAGCACGCAGACAAAGCCAAGGAAGTGCTCTTGTCCAACCACTGACAAAAACAATCCTGCTTAACCATAGTGATTCCCATATGGTTACTGGAAACTCTCCTTCTCGATACCTGGGGGCATGCAAACCTTTTTATGCAAGCGAAAAACGACCAATTTCATTTTTTAGCTTTTTAGTTTCAACTTCTTAGGTTAGGTGATTGGTCTGATCCACCATTCACCTTTGTTTGCAACGCGCGGACGAAGCAAAGGAAGTGTTTTGTCTAGACGGAAGACAAAACCATCCTACCTAACCTCACTAGTTCCTTAGCTTTTTAGTTTGGTCGTACCTAACTTACATTAAGAGGAATATGAGCAATGTTTCCGCAAGATTCAAGCTCGTTAAAAAATAAATCTGCCAATGAGCAATGTTTATGCAAGGTTCAAGCTCGTTAAAAAATAAACCTGCCAATGAGCAATGTTTCTGCAAGGTTCAGGCTCGTTAAAAAATAAACCCACCAATGAGCATATGTTCCCCCAGAGTTCAAGCTCGTTAAAAAATGAACCCACATTTGGTAAATAACCTTTTTGATTGCCATTATATTAGCCTTTTGAGGCTTGGTTGTGTTCTTTCCATCACCTCCATTCTTTTGGCCGATCATATGCTTCCACTTGATTGTTTACCTTTTTGAGGAACAACTGCGATGAGTGGTCCTGTTAGCCACCCTCTTCACACCACCATGTTTTGAGAAGTTCCAAGATTACTCAGAACCAGTCACTACCCTGAATGCCACTCGTTCCTCAAAAGATGAGTCTACTTTAAACTCTTTTCAGTCTCGCTAAATATGAAAAGATTGTCGAGCAATTAGCCTCTCCAGCTCGCTAAAGTGATTGGAAGTGCCATCCCTCCTGTATTTTAATCTTTTTGGACCTAAGGGATTATCCCACAAAAAATATCGAGCGCTTGTCTTTTTTGGCTCGCTAAAGTGATCGGAAAAGTCATTTCTTTTGCATTATTTTAATCTTTTTCAGAGTCAAGGGATTATGCTACGAAAAAGAACTACTGGATTTTCCTTTTTGTCCCTTTTCAAACTCTCTAAACATGAAAAAGGACCAAGTTGTCTTTGTCGTTAAACTCGTTAAAACAATAGCGACAAACTTGTCGATCCAGACAAGAACGGGTTTCACTCTTGCTAGGCTCGCTAAAACATAGCAACAGGTTTGCGCGAAGGGAAAATTATAAAACAAGCATATGTTATCCTCCTCAAGCTTGACAAAAATAAAGAGGTACTGGTCAGCAATGACTCGGGAAAAAGGGAAGAAAACTGGAAGAAATTTATTGGTAGCAGGTTGCTCTTGAACATGACACTTTCACTCCATCACCATGATTGAGTCGGGTTGGGTTATTTCGTTCACCGGTCATATCACCATTGGTCCTCCGTACCATCCATCTTTTGGGGTTAACGCTACCAGTCCATCTCAGTGTCGTCGATATGTTCAAGAGAAGTCATTCAAAGAATTCACCATCCAGCCAATGCCTCATCCACTGCAATACCTTCACTCTCCATTTTTCATGACCACCATTCCTGAACCTTGTATCATCAGATTGTTTTCACCTCCAGAAAATTACTTTCTTAGTTTCGTGTTGTAGATGTGGGATACATCAAGGACCTCCTACGACAGGTCACTTCTTGTCAACATCAGCTCATTATCCAAGAAGTTGACTTAGAAACAACCCTTTCAGTACTTTGAAGTTTGCATGCCTCAATGGCAAGTTTCTCACTTCCAGCAACAGGTTTACTTCAATGGCCTTCGACCGAAAGATTTTGCGTGGTGTTCAAAATCGGATCATATATTCACACCATGTGAATTGTACTGTAGCACCTTGAGGGTCATTATCATTATCGGTGATTCCTCTCGCATTTTTTAATAGCTTACGTTATTGGCTGGTAATCAGGTGATGTCTTTCCATGTTCGATTTCCGGACATCTTTTCACATGGATCGACTTGTACATCGGGCGAATATTGAACGAGTTTTAAGGCCCTTGGATCTAGTTTCATCCATCCGGGATGCAATATATTTAGGAATATAAAGACATCAAATGTACACAGAAGCTGCCAAAATGATCACCCAAGGTAAGGGATGATGACTCTACATATAAAGAATCACCAGTCTGCAACTGCAAACGATTATCTGTCCTATGTACATGAAAATGAATTTATAAAGCCGAGCATGGGAATTCCTGCCTCAGCTAGATCATGAAAATAATATGATGATGATGTATTGTATTGTATCTTATACATGTCACCTTCCAGTTCGAATACCTCGAATCCTCATGATAAAGCATTTCACTCGACATCAAAAGATTTACGACTTCATGCTTTAGGGGGCAACTGTTATAGACATATTTGGGCACTCCAACCCCAATCTTATATGTATATAAACCAAGGGCTCCTTAACCCCTAAAAGTGTTGTTTCATACCCTAAAGGATCATAGTCAACTTCATTCCCCAGAAGTTCCACTTGAAAAACCACTCAGAACTGGCCAAAACTAGACCATACTGACTGCTCCATTGTCAAGGTGTGATGCATACTAACTGTTACACTAGCCAGGTGCGATGCATACTGAAGAGGCCTTCTGTAGGGTGCGATGAGCAAGGATGGACAAATTTCCTAGACAGTTTGCTAAGTGGATGCTCATGGAATCTTCTAGAAACTTCTCCTATGACACTTGCCTCTCTGAATTCGCCCAGGGATGAGTAAGAGATCCAAGAAATATCCAAGTGGAACTAAGAACTACAAGTGGAATGACACTAATCAAAAACCAAGAGATGAATCACAGCCTTGCAGACATCTATAAATGGATCCCTCATCTGAGAGATCTAGAGGCTGGAATTTTGTAATTTATAAGGAAGTGTTGATAGTTTGTCTTTGAGAAGGACCATTATATTGTTGGGTGATCTTGGTTTTCATGAGGTGAAGAGGGCTTTGATGCTGGGAGGATGATGCTAGATCAAACAGTTGGGTTGTAATTCTCCCTTCTATTTTAATAAAGTTCTTTGATTTTTCCTTCATACAATCATGTATTTGTGAATATTGTTATTTGCGAATGCAATTGTATGTTCAATGTATTTCTGATTCTACATTGCTTATGATGTAATAGATCAAGATGATTTGATGGTGCTTTGTTACTTTGTTTCCACAAGTATTCTCTAAGCGGGACAAGTAGGAGAGGAGTTGCAAGCTCTATCAAAGGGGAGAGAAATCAAGCAAGGAATCAAGTGGAAGATCCAGGTTGGTCCCTTTGCTTCTCTCTTATCTATCATACATAGAGGAAATTGCAAATTGCTTTGATTGTTTGTTTCTAAGGTAGCTGTCAATCTTAGTGGGACTAGCAGATCGAAAAGACACTAGTTTTCCTAAAAGCAACATTGCAAGAGATAAAGGACATATTTATAGGAACTTTTAGGGAAGCTGTGGAAGATCATCAATTCTTTGTCAACATTCATAAGTCAGGCTTGTACAAGCTTGCATGTAGGTACCCTACCTTCCTATGTGCAGATGCCATTCACTGGGTTATCTCACATACTAATCTCGAGATGATGACACTAAATAGCGCTAGTGGAACACAACTTTCCACCTTTAGGAAGGAAAACTACCATCATATGTATCAATTTCCACAACCAGCGAACTACACAGATGAATTATTCTTCACTTCCAACAACAATGTGAACTCAAGAGGTATCTTCAAGCATTGGATAAAAGAGCCATCGAAGTTTAGGACAAAACCCAACCAGGTCTACAAGATGAAGTCACTCAGGAAGGCTTACCAACTCCTGGTCATATTTGGATGTTGTTGTATGCACAAGAAAGCATGGAGACCTTCTTGCAGAGTTGGGTTGTTAGGTTGGATCAGTTCAAAAATGAAGGAAGGCCTTTCAACTGGTCATAGATGTTGGCTCTCCAGCTAAAAGGGCATGTGTCAAATGCTGAGAATCCACCTAAGGATCGACAAGCAAGATTCTATATGTCTGCATACTTGCTTGATGCAATTTGTGCCCAAAAACAGTTCCCTGTCATGGGTTGGACATGGACACCATCAGAGGAAGCTGTGAATGTTTATTGCAAGTTGCTCTTTGAGTGTAGCTACCGAGGAGTCATGACGAGGTTGTCTGACCACTTCATCACCCCACTGTATAGGATGATATTTGAACATGACCCACCTTTCATATCCTAGGAAGCGATGCATGCATTTCTCAACATTGGAGATTGGTATGCCTCACTCGGTGGCACCATCATCAGGATGTTTGGTGCGAAGAAGCCTCCACATGAGCTATCAAGGTTTTCCATAGACAAGTTGGTCATGCAAGAGGTTGCATACCACATCTCCACAAGGTTTCTAAGAATGGCACTGGAGGAAAAAGGCACCACGACCTACTCTTCTTTTGCAGATTGGGTTGTAAGAGATCTGTACCTTGAAAGATGCAGATGTCGAGACTGAGGACTTGAAGAAGTTCGAGTTTGGCACCAAGAGTTTTAATCTGTATGATCTGCACTGCATATGTAAGAACCACTGTGTGAAGGTGTACTTCCCATGGGTCCACGGGGCATGTCATTGGCCAGAGGAAGATCCTTGGAGCTATTTATATAACTCCTCTAGGCTCAATGAACCAGTCAACATGGTTGTAGAATGGAAAGCAGCGCTGCAAGCAGTAGCATGATAGAAGTAACAACAACAACAACAATGAGAAGCAAACTAGCACAAGACAAAGGCAAGAGGAAGGTTTTCAAGAGCACAAAGGTTGAGCAAAGCTTCAAGTTCAAAGAAGATCCACTTGTTGAAAGAGTAGCTTTTGAGATAAAATCAAAGAGGCGACAACGTGACAGGAGAGTAGCACAAAGAAAGAGGGAGAATCAAAGATTGGAAGAGATGAAAAGGAGATTGCGTGTGACAGAGAAGAAGCTGAAAGCTGAGAACAAGAAATCAGGAGGAGAGAATGTGAAGAAAGGCAGAAGCAGGATTAGGAAGAAGGACAAGGTGGATTGATAGGGAAAAATGTGTTGATATAGATTGAAGCAGCAGAGTAGCCAACAAATGATGAACAGGGTGAGAAAGTGCATGTTTGGGAACTTTCTCAATAGGTTGAGCAGTTGGTTGAGGTAACAGACATGGATATGGAACAAGAGCTAGAGGACCAAGACATCGATCTCATGCCAAGGGAATCCGAGCTCAAACCACAGTCTCCGCCACCTCCAGAACCACAACTAGTCCCGAGCAAGCAAGGAGAAGTTGTTCTCCTTGAAGATAATCCAGAGATAGATGTGTATAATTTGGCATTTGACGAGACACAACTAAGGATTGTATAGGCACAAATAAAGCAACTCTCGGATGATCATACATCACCTATGCACACAGAAGAAAGGGTGATTGTACCATATATTGGAAGACATCTAGCTTCCATGGCTGAGGCTCATAAGTATTATGTAGAAGCCACGAGCTCGACAGTCAAGTTATTGGTAGCAGAGAATGATCGAATGGAGAAGGAATTGCATGAGGTCAGGCTAAGAGCAGAGAAATCAATGGGATCTACCATGACAGATATGAATAAAGCAATAGTGGTGGAGATATCAACTTTGGAGGCCACCATGCGGACAATGTATAAAATATTTGTCACTGTGCACAAAGCGGTTGTCCATTTATATGGCTTTCAATAGCAGTGCATGCAAACAACCCAAACTCTCAAAGACATTATCACTACTATTGTGCACATGCAGGAATGGACAATGAGGTACAAGGGAGCTTCGTTTTACTTACTGTTGTACCTTAAGAAACAAAATTCCTAGCTATAGAGAAATTCTACTTAAGACATTAATAATTATTGTTTGTTGTATTCTCAAATGAAGGACCTAGAAAACTTGGTCTTTAACCCTTAATACACATGTGACCGGAAAATCTCAGAATGCCATTTGCTGCTACATATAAATGATGAATGAAGAAAGCTTTAAGGAGAAGTTTAAGATAATATGCTGCTTAACATAGAACCTACTATCCATCACTTAGAAGAATTATGAAAATGAGAACTGAATCATAGACAATATGTTGCTTGACACAGAAACTACTATTTGCGACCCTTAGAGAAGTTAAAGATAATATGTTGCCTTACACATAAACTATTATCTATAACTTAGAAAGGAAGATGGAAACTTCAAGTATAGGAGTGCTCTTTTAAGGGATTTTAACTTTATCTACATAAGCAAATAAAAACTTGCAGCTTCATTACTATACTTGAAAGAAGAAAACATAAGATGACACATGACAGAGAAGTTACAAAATTATACCCAAAAATTCATGGAAACTTCTGATTCTTTCATTAATCAACAACTATATCAGGAATATAGTGGCTTAGTCTCCAGGTTCTCCAAAATTCGAACCCATTTTCTGTAAATTTTCCTCTTTTTATACATTGTGAAACAATTGCTGATCTCTGAAATTGCCAAACTACTAAAACTGTTTCTCTAACTATCTGAATTTAAAAAGTATTATAGAATTTTACAAAGGGTAAAAGACACCTCAAAGAACATGAAATAATAGGAAAATAACTGAATTTAGAAGAGGACGATAATTGCTGGCTTGCTCTGTTAATTGGCTCTTAAGTTTCTTCTATAGATGCTTTAACAATGATTCATCTGTTTTAACCATAATAAACCGTTTTTAACTTTGACTTGATCATAAATCTGGGCTTACACATGTATCGGGTGCACTTTAATTGGCCAGAACATAAGGAAACCTGACTAATCCCCTTTTTTCGAATTCTTCTTTAACATTGATTTTCCCTTAACATAGTGAAATTAATGCAAATCTTTGGTTTACCGCGGAACTTAAAAAGAATTAAATCTGTTGCATAAACTCATTAGTTCTGCCTTTACACCGCTCCATTGACTTCTCATGCTTATCATAATTGGCACTTTTCATTGTTATATTGATATAAACCTTTACAATCCATGATAGGACGGACGTGCCGGAAGAATTAAACATAATACATATGTAACATCAGGTCCAGCCTATCGCATATCGCAATTGATGTTTTAAATCATTGTATTGACCCAATCCTTAAAAATCCGCGATATGATGGACGTGCCAGAGTTATAAAATATGGCATAAATAATATCGGGTTCGACCCATCACACATCGCAATCAGTGGAACCATATACATATATATAACTGCGGACCTGCTGGAAGTATTAAACATAATGCATATATTTTCAGGTCCGCCATCACAAATCACAATCGGCGGAACCCAACGTCCATAGCTCTATGGTGCATCGGACCTGCGAGGACTTTAAAATACAATATATATGTTTTGGATTTGCCTATTGCAAATTGCAATCATTGGAGCCAACACCCATTGCTCTACGGACCCGCCGGAAGTATAAAACACACTATATATATCTTTCGGGTCCGTCAAGGGTGACATTCATATAACTGCCACTGTGATTTGCAATTGTGATTTGATCGCATCACAACTATAGCACCGCTCTTTAACAATTCTTTTTATTTCGACATGCCACTATCGCATCTTCCTCTTGCCTTAGTTACTTTCAAGATATATTCAAGTGTTTCTTTCCCGGGACCGATTTTTATACTTGTTCCTTTACTGATTCCGCTATGGTGATTCACAATATGTATTACCACAAACAAAATACTTCCTTACTTTTAGACTTTGCGGGGGCGGTAAAGAATATAAAGGAGCTTCATTAAGGCTGAACCCCTGCAGTGATTTAAGACCATGCTTTGTGATAAAAGTGATAAATAAGCTTAAACACAATATAAGCTACAACATCTGGGTCCAACTGGGGATAGTTCTTCTACCACAGAAGCACTAAGAACCGTATATTAGTGCCTTATCCATCGGGCATGGAGTGATATATTGTTTCGCCAAGCTTAACTGTGTAAAAATTTATAAAATGAACCCACGCCAATATCTGCAGTGATAAGATGTTTGCGCTTTGATAAAATATTGAGAATCATAGATCAGTAGCCTTAGTTGGGCATGGATTCCAAAACTATGAAAACCCTGAAATTTGACAAACTGAAACTTGACATTCTTGAAGTTTGAAACCTCTGCAAATTGGTTTCCAACTAGGAAAGTCACCCTTATTCATCAACTAATGATTAAACTGAAGAACTGCAATTGGAAACCAAATGCTCAACACCTGAGCTTATTTATGTACAATTTCCTACATATGTACATGATTGATCTCCATCAAGTGAAGTCAATATTCCAATGGTACCAGATTAGCATTTGGGTGCTTAATCCATAACCATTCTACCAGTGAATCTTGAAAATGCAATTCATCCTAAACAAAAAGTAAATTATGCATAAAAGCAGATCACAACAAAAATTAGGAGTATATCCACAAAATGATATGTGTAGACTGCTAATAAATTCTTCCATGTAATCTGCCACAGGATCTTCAAAAGTATAATAAAAATATGTTCTTGATCAACTCCAAAAAAGAAATTCTCTATGTATGAAGGTTCTTGCTCGATTAAACCTTCTGTTGGGATAATATGTTCAACAGAACAATCAACAACATCTTTAAGAAAATGATCTATGTCACTTTCATGTCTCCACTTTTCATCTCTAAGCTTTGATTGAAAATAATTTGTAATTCTAACCTCAGGAAAAAGAAATTTTTTCACATTACTATACGACATATGATCAACTTCAAACAGATTGTTTACCTTTGATCCATGGGCATCCTTATGTTCTTCAATGCAATGATATACAATCTCTTTATCAGCTTTCTTTTCACATAAGATAGCCTCTTTTGCTATGATAGATGGCTCAATATATTGTTGTCCAACATATCCCACTTGCTAGTTTCTTCCTGTATGTTCAACACCCAACTGATGAACTTGAAGAGCTTCATCCTATTCCCCATTTAAACCATTTTCATTATAGATAGGAGGATCATCAAATTTAACAAAATAGGAAATTTGGGGATTTATTTGCAACTTAATTATTTCTTCCTCTTCTCGACTACTGAGCAAAAATTCTTGATGCATGTTTGAACTTTCCTCCATCTGAATACTCTCTTGATCTGCTTGGAACAGAGTCAACCAATTCTCTGCTTGGGATATTATTGGAGAGAAATTCTTTGTAAACCTCTCGACATCATTTTGATAAAATGATGCTCAATCTTCTTGGAACATAGTCAACCAATTCTCTGCTTGGGAGATTATTGAAGAGAAATGATTTATAAACTTCTCCACATCATTTTCAGAAAATGATAGTTCTTCGCTTTCAAAGACTTTCTCATAGCTAATCTAGATATAACTTCTCTGAATGCTTGATATATTATCAACAAGATCATTATTTTCCTCAACAGGATTATCTTGAGCTTTTAAAGTTTCTTTAAAATCATAATATTCACAACAACCTTCAAAAAGAAACTTCCGTGGATAATAAGTTCTACAATAAAAATTGAATACTGAATGGAAATATTTTAGAGATGAAATGCTTGAATGAGGCAGAGACCTGAACCAAACCCTAGGTTCTTGGTCTAAAGAAAACAAAAACAACTTCATCTTCACATCTTCATGAATGATGCCCTGCTGCTCCATGCATTCATGAAACTCTTGGAGATGTTGAGCTGGATCTTCATTTTCCATTCTATTGAATTTTGGAAGATAGTTATTCCATAGAGGCATATCATGAGGATGGCCGGTGATCCCAGTAAAATCAAATGGATCAAATTTATGGACTAAGAATGTAGGGAGAGCCATTAAAACACAAAAACAAAAACTTCAAAGTACAGTGGAGTTGCCAATCAATGTTGTAAGTGAAAATCACAGGTGTGAATGTACAACCAACTGTTGAAACTTGTCATTCTCAAGAATCCGCTTCAAACTTAATAAACCCAAGGAAAAGTGCTCTTATTCAATTGCTTTTATTCAAAACAACCAAACATTTCCTCCTCACTGAACAACCAGAGGAAAATATTGAAAACCCAAGGAAAAATGTTCTTGTCTTCTCTCCTCGGCAGCGACGCCAATTAATGTTGTACATTAAGAAACCAATTTCCTGGCTGTGGAGAAATTGTGCTTAAGACATTAATAATTATTGTTTGTTGTCACTTATTTGTCACTTTATTGTTTGTTGTATTCTCAAATGAAGGACCTGGAAAACTTGGTCTTTAACCCTTAATACATATGTGATTGGAAAATCTCAAAATTCCATTTGTTGCTAGATATAAATGATGAATGAAGAAAGCTTGAAGGAGAAGTTTAAGATATATGCTTCTTAACACAGAACCTACTATCCGTCACTTAGAAGAATTATGAAAATGATATCTGAATCATAGACAATATGCTTCTTGACACAGAAACTATTATCTGTGACCCTTGGAGAAGTTAAAGATAATATGCTTCCTTAGATAGAATCTATTATCTATAACTTAGAAAGGAAGATGAAAACGTCAAGTATAGAATTGCTCTTTTAAGGGATTTTAACTTTATCTACATAAGAAAATAAAAACCTGCAGCTTCATTACTATACTTGAAAGAAGAAAACATAAGATGACACATGAAAGAGAAGTTACAAAATTATACCCAACAATTCATGGAAACTTCTGATTCTTTCATTAATCAATAGCTATATCAGGAATACAGTGGCTTAGTCTCCAGGTTCTCCAAAATTCAAACCCATTTTCTGTAAATTTTCCTCTTTTTAGTACATTGTGAAATTGTTTCTAATCTCTAAAACTGCCAAACTACTAAAATTGTTTCTCTAACTATTTGAATTTAAAAACTATTACAGAATTTTACAGAGGGTAAAAGACACCTCAAAGAACATGAAATAATAGGAAAATAACTGAATTTAGAAGAGGACGATAACTGCTGGCTTGCTCTATTAATCGACTCTTAAGTTTCTTCTGTAGATTCTTTAACAATGATTGATCTGTTTTAACCATAATAAACAATGTTTAACTTTGACTTGATCATAAATTTAGGCTTATGCATGTATCAGACGCGCTTTAATTGGCCAGAACATAAGAAAACTCGACTAATCCCTTTTTTTCAAATTCTTCTTTAACATTGATTTTCCCTTAACACAGCGAAATTAATGCAAATATTTGGTTTACCGTGGAACTTAAAAATAATTAAATTTGTTGCATAAAATCTTCAGTTCCACCTTTACACTACTCTATCGACTTCCCATGCTTATTGTAATTGGAACTTTTCATTGTTATATCGATATAAACCTTTACAATCCAAGATAGGATGGACGCACCAGAAGAATTAAACATAATACATATGTAACATTGGGTCTGGCTGATCGCACATCGCAATCAGTGTTTTAAATCGTTGTATTGACCCAATCCTTAACAAACCGCGATATGACGGATGCACCAGAGTTATAAAATATGGCATAAATAATATCAGGTCCAGCCCATCGAACATCACAATCTATGGAACCATATACATATATATAATTTTGGACCCGCCGGAAGTATTAAACATAATGCATATATTTTCGGGTCCGCCATCACAAATTACAATCGGTAGAACCCAACGTCCATAGCTCTGTAGTGCAGTGGACCTGCTGGGACTTTAAAATACAATATATATGTTTTGGATCCGCCTATCGAAAATCGCAATCGGTAGAACCAACACCCATTGCTCTGCGGACCCACCAGAAGTATAAAACACACTATATATATCTTTCAGGTCCGGTCCGGGATGACATTCATATAAGTGCCACTATGATTTGCAATTGTGATTTGATTTCATTGCAACTACAGCACCACTCTTTAACAATTGTTTTTATTTCGATATGCCACTATTGCATCTCCCTCTTGCCTTAGTTATTTTCAAGATATATTCAAGTGTTTCTTTCCCAGGGCTGATTTTTTATACTTGTTCCTTTAGCGATTCCACTATGGTGATTCGCAATATGTATTACCACAAACAAAATACTTCCTTACTTTTAGACTTTGCGGGGGGTGGGGGGGGGGGGGGGTGGGGGGGTGGTAAAGAATATAAAGGAGCTTCATTAAGTCTGAACCCCTGCAGTGATTTTAGACCGTGCTTTGTGATAAAAGTGATAAATAAGCTTAAACACAATATAAGCTACAACACCTACACAAGAAGATGAAGCCATCGGCTGAGCTAGACAAAGCATGGATTCATATGCATATCCAGAATTATGAATAACTCCCTCCACTGATCACTAGCATTGAGGCTTCCTATGCATTCTTGTTCACAATTTTAGATGTCATAGTGCAAACACACAAGATCCCTTCCATCAGAACCCTCACATAGGCCATGAGGAAGAAACAAGTCATGCTGGATGTCAAAAAATACACAGAGAAGTTGATGGGCATAGCCACCAGTAATGACTTGCAACTCAACGTGGAGAATATGCAAAGGTACATCAATGGTCTAACCACACTCAGGACAGTGCTGCACATGCTTCATGATGAGTTGGATAGAGGTTTCAGAACCATATACCCGGAGGCCATGGAGGCAAGAGTCCACTTTGATAAATATTCCATGAAATAGTATGGGGACACAATAGAGCGATACCAAGCTTGGTATCATTTCTTCACCAAAGATCACCGCTAGGAGGTTATCGAGTTGGTATTTCCTCAAGACCCTGAGTGATATTGTTTGTCTTGGTAGGCTGACTTAAGCCTATTTTGTCCCACATGGGTATATGTGGAAATTGTATTATTGTAAATATGTTGTAAGTGAAATTCCAAGTGTCATTAGTGGAATGTGAACAATCATTGTTGTAATGTGAAGAGCTATGAGGGTATTCCAAGAGTCAAAGGGTAATGTCAAGGGTCACCCCACCCTCTGCTCTATATAGAACCTCATAACTCATAGTACAAGCTTTTTGGAGCAAATATTTTGGCTAGGAATTTCTTAGAGAAGGCTTAGAGAGTATTGTGATGAGTGTTGGCTTCTCCACAGTGCAGAGCAAGTACATCTCTTTGGAGGAGCAAGTGGTGTTAACTGTAATGTTCCACTATTGGGGCTAGTGGTTGTCAATGGTGTATGTATGGATGGAACTTTCACTTTATATATATATATATATATATATATATATATATATATATATATATATATATATATATATATATATATATATATATATATATATATATAACAGAGCCAACACATCTTCATGTATATGTTGTTATTGTAGTAAGACTATTTTGGTTACTTTAGCAACGTATGTTGTTTAACTTATTCAGTTGTCTATGAACTATTTTTCATGCAATTTTATGAATATTGTTGAAGTCGTGTTGTTGGTTTAACCCATCACTTTGGATTGTGGACTATTCTTCTTTCTAGCTTGTGATGCCATTCAACTCGTGTGTTCCTTTCAGGTTACGTACTATTATAGGCTTCTAAGAAACACACTTCATTTTCCCCCTACGTGTGTTAAAACCCCCCATGCATCTCACTTGACTTGCTCTAAGGTCACACACTTTCTTATGACAAAGATATCACACTTAACTCTACACATTGTCACATTCAATGCATAACATTACTACCCACTGCTGGGACTCCTACTCCAAATGGTCTGAGGTCTATTTGGGACTTCTTATTGGGGAGATCCTGTGACATGTTGGCCATCCAACACCATCAACATGACCTCAATCCTTCATTTTTATGGAACGTATATTATTTAGGTATTGGATGATTCATTGTAACCAACAAATATTCCTTTATTTCCTGAAGGCTCAAGATTTTTCCTCTTATGTCTAGGAACATGAACATATACATGACAACCAAAGATTCTCATATTTCCAACCTATAGATCCCTTTTAGAGAATGCTTCTTCAGGAGTCATACCTTCTAGAACTTTATGAGGAATTATGTTTTGAATGTACACAACTCTATGTGATGCCTCATCACATAAGAAACTTTATGATGAATTTTGTTCTGAATGTACACAACTATCTGTGATGCCTCACCCCATAAGAATAGTGGCAAGTCCAAATCATGTATCATGGCCTTGACAGAATATTTAATGGACCTATTCTTTCATTTTGCTACATCATTTTGTTGTGGATTATAGGGCACACGTAGCTCCCTCTTAATCCCAACTTTCTTGTAGAAGGAAACAAGCTCCTTTTAGGTGTACTCTCCTCCATTGTTAGATCTATTTTTTTTCCTATCAAGTTCTCCATTTCATACTTTAATTCTTGGAACTTATTGAATACTTCATCTTTAGTATTTAATAGATATATCCATGTCTTACAGGAGAAGTCATCAATAAATGTTACATAGTACAATGCACTATGAAGATATTTCACATGCATCAGATTATATACATCAAAATGAATTAAATCCAATGATTCCTTGGCTTAATTTTCATTGTTCGGGAATGGTTTCTTGATATTTTTTCGAATAGCACAACCTTTACATATGCCATCATTCTTTTCCTATAGTTCAGGAACCCCTAAGACTATTTGACTCATCTTAGGAAATGATATATAATGAAGGTGTCCATAAATTCTTTGCCATAGCTCACTTTTATTGATATCTTCATGTACTAGTGCTTTAGTTGGTTGAATCACAAGTCTATATAAGCTTCCATCATGAATCCCAATAACCTTATAATCAACTAAACTAGAGCCCTTGGACCAAACAAGTACTTTTCCATCCATAAAAGAAACTCTATCTCCTTTATATTCTAAACATGAAACAATAACAATATTATTTTTCAAACTTGGTACACAAAGAAAATTGTTGAGATGCACATTGTTACCAAATTCCAGCTCTATGGATGCCTTTCCAATTCCTTTTCCTACATAGCTATGATTGTCTCCAAGCTCAACTCTTTGGGAAAACCTCTTTCCTGTCATGCTTGAAATATTTTCATTCTCTCTAGTAATGTGTCTTGATACTCCACTATCTACCAACCACATATCATCATCTACAATAGAACTTGTTGGAGCAGAAAAGTATAAGACATCCTTTTCACCTTTGGGATTTTTTGGTTTCTCATCTTCTTCAATATTTGTTGCGGAGGCATCTTATTTCCCTTTTATTTTATTGTTGTTAAGATAATATCTCTTGAAATGTCCATATTATTTACAAACATAACATTGGATCTTTGATAGATCCTTCTTCTTTGAAGAAGATCCCTTTCCTGAATTTTTGTGATGAGGACCAGACTTTTTATTTCTATTGTTTTTTAAGAAATTTGCAAGGGAAAGAAATCATCTCAAGGTTCAAAGTGGTATCCAGGACAATATCCTTTTCTATGGTCACTGATAAAGGTTTGGCAAGATTCCTGGCACATCACTTTCTCCTCACCTTCATAATATTGCAGTTGACTTGATCAAAATTCAGTCTAGTCAAATCCTAGGCTTCCTCCTCTTCTTCATATATAATGCCCAACTACTTGAGCAGGAGATGTATGTTGGTAAGTGGGGTGGATGGAGGGACGTCCAATAGAGGGATATCAACCACCATCTTAGAACCTTGCTGTTGTTTTTGGAGATCGAGCTCAAATTTCTTACTAGTCTCTTCTTGTTGTTTCTTCCTGTCCTCTTCTTTCTCCCTCCTTTTATCTACTTTAGATTTTCTTTTATGTTCTTCTTCAACCCTTTTCTTCTCTTTTTCCTCTTCCTCCAATTTTATTTTGAGTTCTTCTTCTTCTTCCTTCTTCCTTTTCTCTAGCTCTTCCTTTTCTCGACTCTTCTTGGCTTCTTATTCTTCCTTATTTTCCTTTTGCTTTGCCTCCTATTTTTTTCTTTATTCTTCTTCCTTCTTTAATTGTTCTTCCTCCTCCTTCTTCCTCTTCTTGTCCTCGTCATACTGTTGTTGCTGGGTATCCTTGGGATGTTGTGACTGTTTTAGCTCCTCTTCCCTTTTCCTCCTGTTGCATTTATTTATTCCATAGTTTCTTAATTCTAATCTCTCTCTTTCTTGTCTGATGGGCCTTCTTTTTCATTGATCTTATGCCTCTTCTGCTTGCCTCTACACTAGTACAAAATGACTAATTAGTTACTAAAAAAACAACTAAAATTTGCATATAAACTACCATTTTTCAGTCGGTGACCAATAGTATCTAATTTACAGTATCTTATAATGCGACCAACTTTTAGCTTAGTCATTAATTGATTTCCTCGATTTTACCATCTAGTGGTATATTTAGTTATAAATTTGGTCATTAATTTTTCATTGGTTTAGTCATTAATTGTTACAATTAATGACCAAATATATAACAAAATATATTATTATATGAATCCTTGAGAAAACCAATTAATGACCAAAGAAATATGACCAAAATGTTGGTCGTGTTATAAGACACTGTAAATTAGCTACTAATAGTCATATATATGCAAATTTAAGTCATCATTAGAAACCAATTAATGACCAAATAAATATGACTAAATTTTAGTTGTGTTATAAAATACTGAAAATTAGCTACTAATAGTTGTATATATGCAAAATTTAGTCACCATTCTAATAAAAAAATTATCATTTGCAGCAGTTATTTATGTTTTTTTGGTATTTTCATATTCATTTATAAACGGCTGATTTAGTAGTTTCTATTCATTTAATTTAATTTAATTCATAATCATTATAAACGACTAATTTAGTCATATATTCAGTTTATTCGTGTTCATCATTAGTTAATATAAACTACTAATTTAGTAGTTTTAGATTGATTTTGTGTGTTCATTATTAATCAACATAAATGAATTAGTATGATTTTGTGACTAAATTTAAAAAAAATGTCATGCAATATGCATGTTTATCTAATATGATAACGCAAAGTTACATATGCTAATTACAAGACTAAATATTATCAAGTGCAAATAAAGATAATTTCAACCATATAAATTTTATTATATAAAATATCAAGTATTACAACATGAGTTTCCAACTTAATATCGATTAGACTACAATTTACACATGAAATATTGTTTCATGATTTCAAAACATTATCATTGTGTTGCCAAATCTTTGCAAGTGAATTCACCAACTCTGAAGGCTTGACCATTAGTCTGTACGAGTGTGTCTTATGTAAGATATTGGCTCTAAGGGTATCACTATAAAGATTATCTTCTCTCTCTCATTTTGCATTTGTCGCTCTAGTGTTATTGTTCTCCTCTTTCGTCAATTGCTGCTTCTTACAATCAATATTGAGTTCCTCTCCTGAAAATGAAAGAATATACAATGTAAAGTATAAGACATGAAAGACGATGAACACTTGAATATAAAATAAAGTAGACTATAAAAGATTTAGATGACATATACCTCAACATTCGATGGTGGCCACTATGCAGCTAGATGACTTGTATAAACAAAGAAAATAAAACGTCACCATAGAAAATAACACCTTAGGAAATTAGTATTAAACCTTCAAAAAGACCTTAGGAACAATAATACCAACTAAGTTATATGTTAAAAATATCAGGCAATAGATAACTTGTGAAAACAAATGGAAAAAAAAAGATCAATGTAAAAAATATCTTTATTGCTTGTTATAAAAGAGTCATGTTTCGTAAATTTGGATATTCTTTTTCCCACAGTAAAAGTTCCTCACTATTATGACCTATGTTTTTAGGATCATGAGATTGTTCCAACATCATATTAGATTGTTGAATTGAGGCTTCTGTGATCCATAATATTAATACGAAGAGCTTCGGCGTAAATCACATAAAGAGAGACATTTGTCGACGCGTTTCGAACCAACCAGTGTGGTTCATCGTCAGGACAAGTTGAAGAAACAGATCCAGCTTAGCAAGTTAAATAGACAGGCTCTGCTTTGTCTATTTAACTTGCTAAGCTGGATCTGTTTCTTCAACTTGTCTTGACGATGAACCACACTGGTTGGTTCGAAACGCGTCGACAAATGTCTCTCTTTATGTGATTTACGCCGAAGCTCTTCATATTAATCATATTAGATTGTGGAGACAAATTGATTCAACTTTCCAAGTTGAGTACCTCACTTGATTGAATGAAGGTGCTAGCTATGAGTAGTGTCAAAGCCTTAGGGAAGCAGAACACTGAGGCCTAAGAAAATATATCATCACTTGTCCACTTAAAGAAAACATTACAGTCCCACAATGGCCCATGGGAGTACATTTCTTTGGATGGATATCACACTCTGAGAGATGATTGTCTAATACAATGAGAAGTGTACATATATTGTCACAATGCCCCTCACAGTTGACCCTATAGTTGTGTCCTATAATATTAATCATATCATACTATTTAATTATAAATTATGACTATCAGTTAATTATTAGTTTGAATAATTAGTCTAAAATTGTGTTTTAAGTATTTTTGTATACATGAAAATATTCGGAAAAAAAGGTACTTTTGTGACTAGTTAATTTCGAGTGAATCTAAATACACAATAAATTATGGTGCCTCAGTGTTTCTCTAGTGGTTATATGCTCATTATACTAATTTCTCCCATGTCTATTTATTTTGGTGAATTCCTCTTTGATGATTTCCAATGCCAATACAATGGACATTTATCCTCGATGTTTTCCTAGGCCAAAGGGAAGCTCCATAAGTAACAACCAAAAAGTATCCTCAAATATATTATTGGGGGCCAAAATGTAGTAATTATATGACAATCCAAGAAACATTGCACGTTAATCATCTTCCTTTTAATATCGATTAATAATTTATTTGCATGATCATGTAATACTAAAGTGTCAAGTAGGGAGATTTAAAGTTAGTCATCCATCAATATCACCTTTGAGAGTTCTTAGAAGTTAATACTTCCTATTACACACACAGTAGATCACCAACTTCAAGGATAGCAATATAAACACAACAAAAATGAAATTAAAAGAAATGCTAGGAAGTCAAATGCAATTAATCTTGAGTGAAGAAAATACCAAGCCCTTCGCATTAGCAAGGAATTCTTAGGCACTAAAACATAAAATGCTTTGCTTGCATCATTTTCACCTTTTATTTAATTTCTTTAATTGAGAACGTAACTTTCAAAAGAAAAAAATTCATTGAAAAAGGTCTCAAAATCCTAACAAATGCTCAAGTGATTGTCGTATCAATTGAAAAAAAAGGCAATCGTTCGATATTCTTTTAACTTACGGAATATATTGAGGAATATGAAGCTTTCTAATCCATTTCTCCTAATCAAATTGTAATCCATGGGTTCCAATCAAGTAATCAATTTCCCTCCAAGATAGTTAAGAGATCACTTTGGAGAAGGACTTCTAGAAGCATTGGGATAGTAGAAATGAAATTAACTAGGAGGAAAATGAAGCACTTTAGTGGGTGCTCCAAATTATTTGAACGCAACTGAAAATGATTTTATACTCCTCCACACATTTTAAAACAGAGACCATTCAGCTGCATCTCATTTATTTTCCACCTTTCTGTAATATGTAATTCTTTGAGCAAGAATAGAGCATTCATAAATATTGTCATGAAAGAGGACTCTTCATAATCTTAATGTGTTGGGCTCTAACAAATAAACAATTTCATGTAGTGAATAAATCTTACATGGTATATTTCAGTTATTAAAATGAAAACTTTATTCTTAATCTCATTACAACAAAAATAAATTCAACCCTAACTAGTTGGGATCTAACAAATCAATAATTTCATGTAGTAAAGTAAACTTACATGGTAGATCCCAATTATTTGCAATGAAAACTTTATTCTTGATCCAGGTGGATGTTGGTGGCCACCCACCTATCCCACTTGGACCCCCACAACTGTCTCTTTCAACTTTTTAGTTTCCTTAATTGTAGCACAGTTTACTATTTTTAGTAGTTTTTTTGGGTCCTAAACTTCTGGAGCCATTTTGAGGCCCTAAACGACGTTTTTTGGGAAATATGGGAGCAGCATGGGTCCATGGACTGATTTCTCTCTTCCCAAAGTTATAGTTCTCAAATAGATCTTTCTAACGAGCTATTGTATGCGTCAAGCGGAGATCGGGTGCCAAAGTTATGACCCCCGGGAAATTGATGTACCAATTTACCCAAATAGGGCCCACAATTTGGAGTTTCATCTTCTAGGGTTAGGTTTTGGGATGTTAAGGGTTTTCCATTGTTTCTCAACAATAAATAGGCCTTCAAGCCTCATTGTAACACAGTTCAGAGGCATGTAGCTGACACATCTCTTCTTAGAGATAAGCTACCATCGCCCTAGCTAGTTTATTTCCATTGTTTTTTGTAAGCATATTTCAGTATTTTACACCACTGAAATGAAGTATTATTTCCACTGCATCTCTGTGTTTATGGTTATCTCTATAATTTTTTGTGTTCCTATTTAAATCCAGATCAGTGGTATCAGAGTGGTTTTCTTTTTCTCTGTTTTTTATTTGCATGTCCCCAAGGAAGTTGGGATATAAGGAGTTAGGGCTTGAACTGGTCAAACCTTTGCAAGACCAGCCTCGCAAATCCCAACGACCTCCCATGGTGGATGAGAAGAAAGACAAGGGGGCAGGAGATCCTATCAAAATCTTGCTTGAAGAAGCCCCCGAGCGACAAAGGAACGCGATGATGGACAACTTTGCGTAGATCCTTCAATGGCTAGCCAGAGGCAATGCATTGGCTCCCAACAACTACTCTGGAAATGCCACACCATTTAAGGTACAAGTTAATTTTGAAATACCCATATTCGAGGGTTAGATTGACACAGATGCTGTAGATAAATGGTTAAATCTGCTAGAAGGGTATTTTTCTATTCATGATTTTTCCAGTCGGGAAAAGATTATTTTCGCTCTTCTCAAAGCAACCCCCCACGTCAAGGACTGGTGGGAAACCTACTGCGAGCAGAAGAATGAAAGTACGGGCTGACTATTTTCAGCCACACCCACTTGGGATTCCTTTTGGGATGCCGTTAAGGAGCAATATTACCTTGTCAAAAGCTACGAGGACAAATACATCAAATGGACCACACTGCGATAGGGAAGGGACCAAGATGTGCCAGAGTTCACAAACATTTTTCATACCCTTCGCACATAGTTGGGTATCAAGGACTCTGAGCTGCATTTGGTACTCAAGTACCGTGGTTGCCTACACAGGTACATCTAGGAAGAGATGGAGTTGCCGAACATCTCCTCGCTCAGCATGGCATACCGATACACTCTCAAAATCGAGCAGAAGTTTAAATAGAAGAAGCGAGACTTTGGATCTGTGAATTCAAAGACCAAAGGACAAAGTGAAGGTGGGGTGACCCAAGACAACTCATCGAAGCCGTAAGAAAAGAACAACACCACAAAGTTAAAGAAGGACACAGGAAAGTGGTGTGAGTTCCACAAGAGTCCCACTCATTACACAAGTGAGTGTCAGACCAAGCAGTCGTTGGTGGCTGAGTTGAAGGCTTCAGAATCAGATGCATGTTCCGACCCTGAGTCAGAACCTGATAAGGGGAATGGAAAAGGGAAGTAGATCATTTATGCGGAGCCCAGCATCACTGTTTCCACTGCCAAGATCTAGAAGAATGAGCTCGAAGATCCAGAGGAGGGGGAGCGTCTTTTCCACTCACATATGTGGATGAAGGGTTCACCGCTACAATTCATTGTCGACAGTGGCTGCCAAAAGAACCTCATTTCAACAGAGGTCATGAAGCGGTTGGGCCTATCAGCTATACCACACCTGCAACTGTACAGTATCAGGTGGCTTCACAAAGGACGAGATCTCCAAGTTCGCCGACAGTGCCGCCTTCCCTACAGCATCAAACCCTTCATAGATGAGGTATTGTGTGATGTTGCAACTCTGGATGTTTGTAATGTATTATTAGGCCAACCATACTTATGGAGGTGACATGTTGTGTATGAGTCAAGGCCTCGTGCTATTATTATTACTTTGGGTAATTCATTATACAGGATACCGGAGGTAGCCCCACCTACCACCACCTCTTTGACCTCTGCTAAGAAATGCAACTAGATCGTCTGGTTCACTCCCAAAGTAAGGGGAAGATCGTAGCCACATCCATGATCCCGGCGAAGGGTTCCTCCAAGCAGCAATAGCAAAGGGATACGGTCATGATGGAACACAGGAACAACTTCTCCTCACCCACAAGGGTACCACACAAGTTTTAGGTGGGAAACAAAGTCTGGTTGCATCTGCAGAAAGAACGCCTTACAAGAGCCCATCAAAAGCTTCGACCACTCCAACATGGTCCTTACACTGGTACTAAGGCTGCGGGGAATAATGCTTTGGAGCACAAAATTCCTCCATTCCTTTTCTTGCACCGAGTGTTCAATGTGGAACACCCTCTACCATGCTTCCCACCATTACTGGACACATCAGAGATTGCAAAATAGCTCACCAGGGACCAAGTTCAACAGATGGAGGAACTCAATGCAATGGGGACCATTACTTCCTAAGGGGGGAGGAATGATCCAAGTGGATGTTGGTGGCCACCCACCTATCCCTCTTGTACCCCCAGAACTGTCTCTTTCAACTTTTTAGTTTCGTTAATTGTAGCACAATTTACTATTTTTAGTAGCTTTTTCGGGTCCTAAACTTCCGGAGTCGTTTTGAGGCCCTAAACGACGTTTTTTGGGAAATTTAGGAGCAACATGGGTCCATGGACTGATGTTGCTCTTCCCAAAGTTATAGTTCTCGTATAGATATTTCTAATGAGCTATTGTACGCGTCAAGCAGAGATCGGGTGCCAAAGTTACGACCCCGGGAAATTGATGTACTAATTTACCCAAACGAGGCCCACAATTTGGCGTTTCATCTTCTAGGGTTAGGTTTTTGGATGTTAAGGGTTTTCCATTATTTCTCAACAATAAATAAGCCTTCAAGCCTCATTGTAACATAGTTCAGAGGCATGTAGCCGACACATCTATTCTCAGAGATAAGCTACCATCGCCCTAGCTAGTTTATTTCCATTACTGTTTGTAAGCATATTTCAGTGTTTTACATTAATGAAATGAATTATTATTTCCACTGCATCTCTGTGTTTATGGTTATCTCTGTAATTTTTTGTGTTCCTGTTTAAATCTAAATCAACTCTTGACCTTATTACAACATAGATAAATTCAAGAGTACATACATATTTTCTTATTTGAGACAAACTTTGAACAAATTCCGAGATTTCATAGAAATATAATGATACAATTTACCTATAGGATATGAGAAATTTTCTACATCTAACACTTGCCACTCGACAATAGTGTTATTGATACACCATCTCATGGCATTATAATCATGTAGATAGATAGTGTTATAAAGATACCTTGGAAAACCTATTCAACGCTACATTGAAGCTTCAAATTCATCAATTGATTTACTTTAGTAGCAAATTGTAGTGAGATTTCATTAAATACAACCTGACAAAAGCCATTTATGCTAGTTGTTCTTGCCTTCTCTAGATTTATCCCCCTCTAGAAATAGAATACTTGATATTCCCTAATTTTTGAGGTACTTGCTTCATGTTCAACATGGGCTATTAGGTTCTTCGGGTGGAAAAGTATGAAATTTTAGATGTATAATGTAAACAAGCATGCAATTCAAGGTTTCTCCTAAAGTATCTTGGGTGAATTATAAAACACCATCTACTTAAAACATGATATATGGTAGTAACAAGAACCTACCCAAGATCCCACTTAAGAATTAAAAATGTTGCAAATAGGATATGTCTTAAAAAATATCAACTATTTAATTGCATAATCACACTAAAATAGACAAATCTTTAAAATGTTGAAAAGTGTGAAAAAATGTAGTTGGAATATTATAGTTATGTCAAGGTAGATATATCTATGTAAAATGTAACTTTTATCTAAAACACGTAAATGTAAATTCTATAGCTACATGAAATGTAACTTCCACTAGTACAAAATGGCTAATTAGTTACTAAAACAACGACTAAAATTTGCATATAAATGACTATTTTTCAGTCGGTGACCAATAGTAGCTAATTTACAGTATCTTATAACGTGACCAACTTTTAGTTGTTTTTAGCTTAGTCATTAATTTATTGTCTCAATTTGATCATCTAGTAGTATATTTAGTCATAAATTTGGTCCTAAATTTAGTTATTGATTTAGTCATTAATCGCCACAATTAATAACCAAATAGATTACTATATGATCATCTGAGAAAACCAAGTAATGACCAAAATGTTGGTTGTGTTATAAGATACTGTAAATTAGCTACTAATAGTCATATATATGCAGATTTTAGTTGTCATTTGAAACCAGTTAATGACCAGAGAAATATGACTAAATTTTTGTCGTGTTATAAGATACTGTAGATTAGCCACTAATAGTCACATATATGCAAAATTTAGTTGTCATTTGTAATGAAAAATTAATCATTTGCAGTAGTCATTTATATTTTTTTGGTAGTTTCATATTCATTATATAAACGACTAATTTAGTAGTTTATATTCATTTCATTTATTTTCATTAATAATCATTATAAACAACTAATTTAGTCGTATATTCATTTTATTTGTGTTCATCATTAATCAATATAAACTACTAATTTAGTAGTTTTAGCTTGGTTTTGTGTGTTCATTATTAATCAACATAGATTAATTAGTATGATTTTGCGACTAAATTAAAAAAACATCATACAATGTGAATTGGTTCATCTAATATGAAAATTCAAAATTACATATGTTAGTTAAAATACTAAACAATATCAAGTGCAACTATAAATAATTTCAACTACAGAAATTATATTATATCAAATTTTGAGTATTACAATATGAGTTTCAAACTTAACATTGGCTGGACAACAATTTACACATGAAATGTTGTTTCATCACTATAAAACATTATCATTACATTGTCAAGGCATTGTAGGTGAATTCACTAACTATGAAGACTTGAACATCAGTCTCTATGTGTGTGTCTTATGCAAGATATTGGATTTAAGGGTACCACTAGACCGATTCTCTTCTCTCTCTTTTTGCATTTGTTTCTCCAGTGTTAATGTTCTCTTTCTTCAAATCCCGCTGCTTACCATCAATATTGAGTTCCTTTTCTGAAAACAAAAGAACCTAAAATGCAAAGTGTAATACATGAAAGACAATGAATAGTAGAATATAAATGAAAGTAGACTATAAAGGATTTATATTACATATACCTCAACCTCAACAATGTTAAAACCATTCTTCTCCATAAGAGCAAGAAACTTGAACAAGTTTTCTTTAGTTGAGTGATAGTGGCCACTATGTGGCCATATGACCTGTATAAACAAATTAAATTCATCATAGAAACGAACACCTTAGTAACTTAGTATTCAAACTTCAGGGAAAGCTTAGGCACAATCATGCCAACTAAGTTACATGCTAAAAAGCTCAAGCTATAAATAACTTGTTAAACCAAATAATCTGTGGTATGATGTCTAATCCTTGTCATTTTATTCACAACAACAATTTGTTGTCTAATGCATGAAATTGGTCAAGTATATAAACAACATGTTTTCAAATAACAACATGAAAGTAAAACTTTTCTAATAATCATGAAAATCTTTCAATACAAAACAGTGAAAAGGATTTCAATCAATATCGTGTAATATTAATTTGATCTTCAAGCTTTGGTTGTTGTTTAAACATACATAATACCAAGTAATTTCAATTTCATAGTTAAAATACAAAGAAAAATCGAAATAAACGTTCAAAATACAATCAAACAATAAATAAAGGATATCATGGAATGGACATTGCAATTATAAAAAAATTGTTTACCTATCCATCGATATCTTATCACGCATTCCTAAAACATTTGCTTGCCCAAAATAACCATGAGGTGAAAGAATCATAACATTAAAAACCATAGGAATACTTACTAGAAACATTTCCAAAGTCGATGGATGAAGTGCCTAAAGGATCTCCAACAACAAATGAATCATATCCAAGACATGATCTCTATATTGTCTCCCCATCCTTTTTCCAATCACATTTCATGTAACCTGCCCACACCAGAGTCAAGTAACAATCAAATGAAGGAATTGACATTTGTTTTTATCTTTTATATGTATAAAATTTGAATATAATTTGTTTTGGTAACGTATTAATTTGTATTTAAAGCCTTCCTATCATGAGAATGTATCAATCAAGTAGAACATTAGAAAAATTGACCTCAATGAGGTCCTCTAACAATTTCTACAATATCAATATTTGTCTTGCTATGATATCTTGGATAGAAAAAAGAACATATCTGCAAACGAAAAAGCCATATATTACTTATGTTCAAACTATGTATATGGTGTATTCTTAGGTAACTTTTTAAGATGTCCCTCTACCTTTACCAAAGCGGATTGTAGCTTGGTTAAACTCTTTATCCTTTCATTCAACATCAATTTCTGCAAGATAAATGTCACACATTATTCTTTCCCATTTCTCAACATGCTAGATATGATAAATTGAAAGTCACATAAAAGCAAGAGAAAACCATTTTCTAACCAAAACAAATAAACAAACAATGCCTCTAATAAAACTTCACACCTCAAAAATTACTCTGCCACGTGCTCAGACTAAAGGTGATATTCTTTGAATCATCTTTAGGTCATATTTAATGGGATATTCATATTTTTACCATGATTTCAATTTGGTGCTAAAAGAAATATATAAATCCAAGTTATTATCAGTGAACTTCAAGTATAATTCAAAAAAATAATGTCATTATAAGGTATGGAGAGAGAAACATATTCATAACTAGGATTCTTTATTTTAGTTTGGTTTGAGTTGAGTTGGTATTTGAATATATAGTTTTCTCTAAAGAAGTGAAATAGAAATATGAGAATCGAAATAACCCTGTGAATTTTTAATTAATTCATATTATATATCTCTAAAACAGCTAGGTCATCCTTCTCTACTATTTCATAGAGATTTATTAGCATAGAATAATAATGAATTAATTATCAAACATAATGATGCAATATATTAACCAAGGAAATAAAAATGACATGGCTTTGGTACTTTTGTGCTCGAAGGAAATCCAACATTGGTTGTGTTTAGAAATTGAACTCCATTACCAATAGGAGATGATCATGTTGGGTAAGGAAAGGATGAATTGAAGGGATCAAGATCTAGCTCTAATACATAGTTATCCTTGTCACTACGAAATACAAAGTTTTCATCATTTTCTTATCTAGGTAAAAAGAAAAGCAAGTTTCTATTTGTGCACTTGTGATAGTATATGAAAAAGAGAGCACTAGTGGAAATCAAAGTGTGTTTTCCCATCATTAAACCTAAAAGAAAACTTATATATTCAATTGTTGACTATAGTGGAAATCAAATGTAAAACCCACTCAACTTGATCTTTACATGACATAGTCGTAATAAATTAGTACAATAGAAGCATGCTAACTCATAAACAAGAGACGATAAAAAAGAATAATGGAACATTATTTCCTGCCACATAATTGGCATGAATAAAATTTCCACAGAATTCATCCAAAAAATTGAAACATGTTGTTCGCTGCACATGTAAAAGAAAAGAAAAAATTCTATTTTTACCAAGATAAATTTGTCACCCATTAACAAACATTGGAGATTAGGAAGCCTATCGAACAACAAATTGAGAAGACACATATTCTTTAATCAAAGGCACAACACATATGACCAGCTCCTTTAATTATTTAAATCTCCCCATCATCTCAATCAATATGTCCATAAAGAAATTGTATGCATTATCGGGATATGAGTCCATTTCCAGTACAGTCAAATTAATTCCACGTTGCATATTGAGTCTCAAGATAGAGCATGAAAGCTCTTGAAATAGTATCCCGTTCATTCTCAAATATTTTATCATGTATGCCGCTACATACACATACAAGACAACCTACATTTACAATGGTTTATATTCTATCCACATATAACTTGCATCTACACTGGTTTCATTGTAAAGCATTGAAAGTAATAGTAAAATCCAGACTTACATTGTTGTAGTTTGAATCAATGCGATTGAAGAGGTTTTGTCGATATCTAAAGGTTGTTTGATGCAAATTCAATGATTCCTCTACTGAGGACCACAAACGCAGGGAGTGCACAGAAGGTTGAATACTGACGATCAAATATTCTTTATGGTTTGGCTAGTCGAGTGGGGCATCTGATCAAATTGGATGAGCATAGAGCTAAGCTTCAAAAGTTGTCCTATGCAAGTGCTTTTAAATGATATCCCTTGCAAGCTTCAACATAGTATTCAGTATCATCAGACAAAGGACCACCCAAAAACAGACTATCTGATCCTGTCGACGTTTGAAGAACCAAGTCACCCTTTTTCAGAAGACCATTACTACTATCATTTTGAGCAATTATTTTAATGTCAGCACCTAGGATTACTGGCAGCACTGACCCTGAATGTAATTTCCTAGGCACCCCATAAAAGAAGGAATATCAGGTTGGCACCCATCAATTTTAACAACAACGTGCTGACTTCTTGGATAAAACAAGACCTTTTCAAAACTATTTTTATCACTAGCATTCCTTTTATCTCTCAGAACAAAGACCATTTCATCTTCAAGATTGGCCTAATGAGTGTACTTATATACAACAATTTTTCTTGGTCCATTAGCACTTGAAACAAGTTTTACATTATTGATCATATCTATAAATGCACCCTCCTTTTGCCATATGTCTACAATAATGCTTCGAGACAACTCATTTGCTTTGGGATAAGAACATGAATCAACATGTATTTCACCACTCTGTATATATTTTTCACCAGTCAAATATATAGGCTTATGGTTCAATACATTGAATTCTAATGAAGACATTCCAAAGAAAATGCACGAGTTCAAGAAATGAAGCATGTGCACACGAGAAGCTTCTAAGCAGATTTGCTACCATCCTTTCTCAATCAACAAATTCATTGGTTCTTTGTTTGGCTGTACGATGTAAGAAGCCACGCGATGAGTAGACATAATACACAGCCAATATCCTTTTTCGATAAACACTATCTCTGAATGTTCAGAAAACCAACATTGACATCAATAACCTTTCTCTCCCAACACTAGTCATCATCCCAATCTAACAAATCATATGAAGGTCCATGTTTCACCTCAAGACGAAATGCACCAGGTAGGACTTTATCATATGAAGTCACTTCTCTCATTTGTTAAACTTAAAGAGTTAAGCTTCTCTGAATGTAGAGTTCAACAACCAGAGAAGTAAGTGATATAGAAACCAAGGAGTCACATCCTTCCTTGCATATCACTAATCCACGGATATCAACAAGGGCCTTTATAAATTCAATGACAAACATTGGTCTAGTTACTGTCACATCAATATGTGATAGTGAAAATTGAAGAACATAATCACGTTTTGTTGTTGTGGTCAGTGCAGATATTCGATATTAACATGGTTGAACCTTGAAGCAGAAGTTTCCCATATCATCAATCCTCTTTAGTTGAGGCTTAACATTGTCTGGCCCATGTGTCAAGCCAACTTGACACTTGCCATAATAGCCATTTGTCACTAATTTTAGGGAACCACAAATATTATAATGTGTTTCTTCTATCTTTGGGATTGAAGCCATGTTTGGCACAACCATGAAATTCTCCAAACTGCTAAACTTGAAGTGATCCTTCTTAGCCTTGATTGTGTAGTGTGTTGATGTTGCATGATCAAGTTTGTAATATCCCTAGACATCTGTTGTAGCTCTTTCTTGTCCATCAACTAATATCTTAACACCTTCAAAACGGACTCCTTCAGAAGTCACCACAAGTCCTCCAACTAAGAAACCTGTGACCTGAAATGGCTGAGATATATTAACATGACTGTGCTCAACAATAACCTCTATAGATGGAAGTGAAACATCAAATATTGTATTCTCACCCTTGTATAATGGAAACAACCTTTATTTTCCACATGGAATAAAATTAAAAGAAAATTTCCCATATGCATTAGATATTGCATGACAAAGCGCTTGATTTGGCCAAGGATCTTCTTTGAGGGCACTTCACCTCATGGACATCATCTGAATAAAGGTATACATAAACACCTAAAATAGGGTTACCCTGAGAAACAAATAAACCATCCATATCATAACTTGGGACATAAAATATGTCATCTACTACCTGATTTCCAAAGCCCAACTCCATCTCTTGAGAGCCTCTTTGGACAATTGTTAAGAGAACATGAGAATCACGCATTTTAAGAGAATATTATATAAAATATACTCTATAAACCTCAATCATTGTACCTCATGCGTAGCACCATCCTAGCTAGGATCAAAATTATGTATGACCTTGTATCTTCTTCCTCTATTTAACAATTGGCTCAAAGAGCCCGCTCTTTCCACTTCTTCATGTTTGACTTCATGGAGGGCTACTCTGTACTCTAGACACTCATCCTTAAGGAATCTCCAAACTTATTATGCGTATCAAACAAAGGCCAAGAGAGAAAAATATCATGGCCTTTCCTTTTTGAAAAAAAATGTATTGGGATTTGATATGACCTGATATTTGTATACTGCTCGAGGATTGATGAAATTTGTGTATTCATGATGGGAAGCAACCAGCCTATATTTCTTTGGAGTAATATTTGTAAATGTGTAACTGCCTCCCTGTGACGTAAACACATCATTAATGAGATCATTGCTAGTGGAAATGAGTTCAACGTTCACATTGGCACAACCTCCATTTATATCTGGACAATTTTCTACTCCAACATCTCCCATCACTCTCCCAAAAATATTGAACCCAGTGAAATTAAAATTGATGTCTTCATGGCCATTACAACCATTGTGATCCACTGATACATATTCACCCATTTAAGATATATTCACCAAGTCAGGGAATATGAATATTTCCGATGTAATTTTTCCACTCGATAATCTTAACATCAAATCCAAAACTATCTCGTTCATCTTCACATCAAATCCGAAATTGTCTCGTTCATACTCAGAGAGCTCTTGAAACAATTTTTTAGAATTGTATCGAATCTACACAAATATATTAAAAAAAAAATTAATGTGTGCTTCTTGATTACCAATCAAAATGTTTAAAACAATACAACACCAATAAATTTGTATTTCATCTCCATTCCACATAATTCACCTTCCTTAGTAGAATGCATATGGCTTGTAGATCTTTTCCAGGCGCTTCAATTGTTGTAACAAATATTTTGTATATGATCTTGATATCCCTGCTATCTACAATATGACTATCAATTAGGAATGATTAATTTTATGTATTTTTTTTTTAATATTGGTAAATCGATAATTCTTTAGATTAAATAATGAATCTACTCCTTGAACAAAGATTATATAGATAAATTATATGCAAAGTAAAAGTAAAATTTACATGAGTAAATTTTTATCTTTTCAAATTCCAATTATATTCATCAAAATTTCGAGTAAGAAACACAGAGTATCATTACAACTTACATTGTTTGGTGAACTAAACCTGCCCATAATTCTCCATAGTATTAACATGGGTCAATTGCTTCAACAATTTTACCTTTGTGATGAATGTAGGGATTACATTTAAATTTTTCAAATATTATTTTTAAAAATTCTTGAATTATTATGGGATTTACCACCGAAGAAGCAACTTGATAAACCTTTAAGCCATGATTTCCTGTGTATTTGGCCATGGCTGCTAAAGTTGCATTCGCAACCATGTCTTCTGATATATTCAATTTTCACATTTAAGAGAAAAAAGATAATGGTTTTTTGGGTCGAAGTTTTGAAGACATATATGGAAGATGTGATCTCCCCATAGAAATAAATAATGTAGAGAAGCTCCAAAAAAAATCAAATAAATATGATTTAAATAATTAAAAAATGTCAAATCTAAGTTTGTAACCATCCACTGTCATCTTCCAGAGATAGATGAAAAACGTAATCTAATAAAAAAAATAATAATATAGAAATACTCTAGAAAATCTAAAATTAATTAAGAAATGCTTTTTCACACTTTATTAAGAGTTACTCACCAGATCTAGCACAGTATCTGGATCGACCAAGAAGAAAGATAGTTTACCTTTTCCATAGTGTGTAACGATTGGATCAATCATTTTCATGATGAATATTTGATTTAGCTCAACAACAATGTGGGAGTAATCGCGCATTAGATCTGAAGGTTTCCTCAACTTTGTCAAAGACGGACTTTCTAAGAAACCTTGGCATCCATTGATCCGTCAGCAGCTGTTCGAACTACCAAACATGTAATCAACATCTGAAGTACCTACCATGTCTCCATTACAAGGAACTTTGAATCTAAAATCCTATTAGTTTTTTTCCAGGTTTCAGTAGTGCACTGCATCTCTCTTTCTCTAGTTCCCAATTAGTTGTCACTAGTTCAATGCCCATAGAATCTGAAATCACTTCGATGGTTGGGATGTCAGTTTTCATGGACACCAAACACATGGATCCATTGAAAATATAGCCGCACGATCTGAATCAGTTTTATATGATCTCGATCAGTTTTATCTTGCGAGATATTTGGATTGGTGTTACCCTGGTAGAAACAGTGCCAAATGTAAAATAATGCCTTTATATTGCCAATTATCAAGGCAAGATGATCTATAAACCCTATGGTTTAGGGAAAAATCACCCAAAACCCCAAATTTACAACAGTTTAAATTATTAAATTATTTGTAATTCATAGTTTAAATAAAATAATTACAAATCTCTTTACTCTTTTTGAAAATAGAAAGCAACTTTGCATTCAAATAATATTATTTTAACTTTCAATTAGTTGAAGTTTATTTTATTTTAATTAATATAAATTTTTTGGTTATTTATATGTATTTTTCAAAGTTATTTGTAATTTCAAATTAAAAATAAAATAATTATTTCTCCATGGGGTAAATCTCACGTAAAAACATAAACATGTAAACTTACATGTAAATGTAAATGTAATATTTAACATTTAACATTGTTAATCTAATGTCCGCCCTATTTAAAAATCAATCTCATTATTATTATTATGTATAAACACAACATAAATTTAAAATATAAAGAGGTTTACGAATAGTAAAAAGAAAGAGCTATGGTATATAAATAAAAATATAAATAAACTAGAAGTATGGTAAATAAATAATATATATATATATATATATATATATATATATATATATATATATATATATATATTTGTATTTACTCCAAAGGTATGGTAAATAAAAAAAATTAAATAAATTATAAGTATGGTAAATAAATAAAACCTCCTTTTATCTTTACTCCATTAACCTCTTTATATTTATGAAGGCTCAAAAAATAGGTTTTATTTAGGTGGATCGTGCCGAACACATAATTATTAATACCATGGGCCAAATTATTATTAATACCATGCAAAAAATACTATTAACCATAATATTCATATTAAAAGATTATTATTATTATTATTATTAAATCTAATATTCATATTAATATATCATGATATATATTAACTCTATATATATGGGAGGTAAGAACAAAGACATAAAGTTATAGAGGTGGAGAGATAGGGGGAGTGACAAGGGAGAGATGGAGATAAACTAAAGGAGAGGGGAGAGGAGGAATAAAAAGAGAGAGAGGTAGAGAAGGGTAAAAGAGGGAGAGGGAGACACAAAGATGGAGGGGGAAGAGAGAGGAGAGTGGGAGGGAGATAGTGAGAGGATTGGAGGGCAGAGGTAGAGAGAGAGAGAGATGAGGGAAGAGAGATAAACATAGGAGAGAAAGGAAAAGAGAGGAAGGATGAGAGAGAGGAGGAGAGAGGGATGAATAGACATATGAAGTTGGAGGGGGAGAGAAGGAGGGATAGAGATATGGAGTTGGAGGGGGAGAGAGGGAGGGAAGAAGAAAGACATAGAGAGTGAGGAGTGGAGAGAGAGGGACTGACAAGGGAGAGATGGAGAGAAATAGTGTATGTTTAGGGGTGAGATAAAGAGATAAATAAGGAGAGAGAGAGAGAAGGGGGGAGAGAAGGAGACAGAAGGAGAGAGGGAGGGATATAGTAACATAGGGAGAGAGAGAGAGAGAGAGAGAGAGAGAGGAAGAATGAGAGATAATACTTGAGAGAGAGAAGGAGAGTGATGGGGTAAGAGAGAGGATTAGAGGGTAAAAATAGAGAGAGAGAGAGAGAGAGAGAGAGAGAGAGAGAGAGAGAGAGAGAGATGGGGGAAGAGAGAGGGAGGTAGGAGAGAAAGGGAGAAGAGGAAGTATGAGAGAGAATATTTGAGAGAGAGGAGGAGAGAGGGAAGGAGAGAGGAGGAGAGAGGGAAGGATAGGGAGGGAGGGAAGAAGAAATACATAGAGAGTGAGAAGTGGAGAGAGAGAGGGAGTAACAATGGAGAGATGGAGAGAGAGTGTGTATGTTTGGGGTTGAGATAAAGACAAAGAAGGAGAGATGGAGAGAATGGGGGAGAGAAGGAGAGAGGGAGGGATATAGTAACAGAGTTGGAGGCTGAAGAGTAAGAGAGAGAGAGAGAGAAAGAGAGGAATAAAGAGAGAGAGAGGATGTGAGAGAGTGGAGTGATGGAGGGACAGAGAGATGGAGTTGGAGGGGGATAGAGAGAGAGGTATTAAGAAGGAAATATATAGAGAAAGGTGGAGAGAGAGAGGGGGGGGGGGGGGAGTGATAAAGAGAATGAAGAGAGAGAGGGAGAGAGGAAAGAAGTAGGGAAGAGAGATAGAAGCGGGGGAGAGGGGGAGAGAGAGAGAGAGAGGGAGAGGAGGAGGGAGGGATAGGTAGATATATTGAAGAAACATAATGTACGTTTTGGTGGTGATATAGAGAGGCAAATGGAGATAGAGATATAGATGGAAAGTGAAGAGAGGAAAGAAGAGAGAGATGGAGAGAGGGAGGGAGGGACAAAGAGATTGATAGATATGAAGTGAAATAGCATGTGTGTTTGGGGGGTTGAGATAGAGTGGACAATAAGGAGAGATAGAGGGAGATATAGATATATATGGGGGGGTGGGAGAGGGAAGAATATTTCTTGCACTAGATACATTGATTTCAGTGTAGACAGTGATTTCTAATCCAATTTGATTTCTTGCACTAGATGCATTGATTTTAGTGTAGATGTTGATTTCTAATGATATTTGATTACTTTCACTAGATGCATTAATTTAAATGTAGATGATTTCTAATCCTATTTGATTGCTTGCACTAAATGCATTGATTTCAATGTAGATGGTGATTTCTATTCCTATTTGATTGCTTTCACTAGATGCATTGATTTCAATGTAGATGTTGATTTCTAATAATGTTTGATTGCTTGCACTAGATGCATTTATTTCAATGTAGATGGTGATTTATAATCTTATTTGATTGATTGCACTAAATGCATTGATTTCAATGTAGATGGTGATTTGTAATCCTATTTGATTACTTGCACTAGATGTATTGATTTTAGTGTAGATGTTTCTTTATAATCCTATTTGATTACTTTCACTAGATGCATTAATTTCAATGTAGATGTTGGTTTATAATCCAATTTTCTTACGTGCACTAGATGAATTGATTTGAGTGTAAATGTTGATTTCTAATCTTATTTGATTGCTTTCATTAGATGTAGTGATTTTAGTGTAAATGTTTTTTTCTAATCTTATTTAATTACTTGCATTAGATTCATTAATTTCAGTGTAAATGTTGATTTGTGTTTTGATGTAATTGGATGTATGATGGTACATTAATTTTAAAGTGATTGGATTGACATTGTGCATTGATTTCAGTGTGAGCACAAAAAATTATTGACAATGTACATTGACTTTTGTGTTATAGTAATTCAACGTATTAATATTGGAGAGAAGCAGAGACAAGGAATGTTGTTTATAACAATAGATTGAGCTAAAGATTTAAATGGTTCATGGTTTAACCTATCCTTTTCATATAAGCGATATGAAAATATGACAATCAATATGAAAAGATGACAAAAGTAAAAAGGGTGACAATAAGAATAATAGAAGAAAATAGTTTTAGATTAACCACAATGAAGACTATTTGTAGTTGACTATATTCTGATTATTCACATTTTGTATCATTCAACACTATTGCATTGTCCCTTTACATTCAAAATCCATATTTCATCATTTTTCATCATTAAAGTTATTATCATCACAATAAATTGAGGCAACTAAGAAAATTTAAAATTAAAACATATAGATTAATTTATTAGCATATTTAAAATGATTATATTAATATTAGATGAATTTACATATTATTGATAAAATTAATCATATGTTCGTTAGATTTTCTTTGGCTGCACATGACTGAAACCAACCTAGATCCATATTAACTATGGATCTATCAAGCACCAAGAGGGATCAAATCTCTCGAGGTACAAACCTTTCCTCAAGTTTTGCACTTAAAAAAGAGGATTTCACCTCAAGAGATGTGATCCCTCTCGTCGCTTGATAGATCCAGAGATAAGAGGGAACTAGGCTGGCTTTATTTTAAAATTGAGGAAATTACATATATATTTTTAAAGTAACTTTTCATTAAAATAATAATTCTTTACTTTCAATTACATAAATTGATATAAAACTAGCTTTGATCTATCTTAATTTTGGATTTACCAAGGGCAGAGGGGATCAAATCTTTTTTCACTTTAAAAAAGGTTTGTATATGAAGATATTTTATGCCTCTGACACTTGGTAAATTAGGAGTAATATGATTGAATTATTAATTATAATTATAATTATTAATTTTATATTTCACTTTACTGATTTTTATTTTTTTAATTAACCCGAACTTTATTTTGCTTAACATTTTTCACATTAAATTTTATTTTACGGAGTTTCCTCAAATTAGATGTTAAAATTGATTTTCAAATAAAATAAATTGGCTATATTTTTTAATATTAAAAGTTATTTTTAATTTGCCCCATGGTGTATATTAGTTGATGATAGAATGGGTTGTTAAGGCATTTCTTATGATGTTATTGGTTTAAACTTCAATTAGCTCAGTGTGCCACGTGTGAGGCAATGTGGGTACACTTGGAGGTGATTGTGGTAGTGGATAGAATCGATCCTTAAGTACAAACATGCTATAGTTGTCTATTCTCTCATATACAAGAAAAATAACAATAATAATACTAATCTTATTTTTTTATTTTATTGAATTAATTATTTATCAAAATTAGATTTTATTAAAAGAACATGATTTTACTGGAAGTAGTTTTGGTGATGGAAATAAAGGAAACTAATTTTCTTGTAAGAATTTTATAAATTGTATATCCACTCAAACAATCTCATAGAAAAAAAAGTCTTGACCCCACCCATCAAGCAAGCCACCCAATGTCACCTTGGTGGCCTTCTCTCGCTCTTTAGACTACAAGAAGGATATCCTTATCTAGGGGGGAATCCTTAAATATCCAACTAAGCTAGGTCATTGATTAATGAAAGGAAGTTCCTTAATGAAGTTTAGTGATTTGACACTACTCACTCTCAAAGTAAAAGGTCAGGGATAAGTGTGAGAATAGTCCACCAAACCATGAATTATTAACAAATTTTGAAAGATTTTAATTACACAACTATGCTTATTCATGCAACCAAATTATACTTGAAAAATGAAAGATAAAGCTTGCTCAATTAACCATATAGCATGAGATGCTAGTGAAGCATATATACAATGCCACAATAAAAATAGAAAATGAATCATAAATTATCTATACAAGTAAGGCATTAGATCATTCTTTCATCATATTCATGATCATTGGAGATTAAGAGTTCGTTATCATCATCAAAATACCATTCCACAATTAAGAGATCATACACCAACAACATTAACCATATTTGGGACAACAAAGAGTTATGTGTTTGCGATGATAAATAAAGGAAATATTCAAACTTGTCATTGTTACTAAGGACAATGAAGACAACAAAGTTGAATGTGGACTACTTACATGTTTGTAACATTCAAATGTCATCCATTTATCATCATGCAAGTTGCATGAAGGAAATTTGGTAGTGGTACTAAGTGAACATTCTTTGATCAAAGTTCATACCCTCTCTTTAGCACTACCACTTTGCAAGATGAAGAAGAAATGTGAAATATATGTGCAACCAACTAAATAAGTTGGAAAGGTTGTTGCAACATATATAGGTGGTCATGTCGTGTTGCAAAATGAGGTGTTGGCCCACTCCCCTTTTTGATAATTTTTCAACATTTGAATTTGATTCCCCGTGAATGTGATCAAATGATATGACCCTAAAGATTCTAATAAGCTCCATAATTTTAATCATTCTTTGATCCAATAAAGAAGTGTACAAGGAAGTATAACCTTTCACCCAATCTAAAACAACCTTTGAATCCCCTATGACTTGTAATTTTAGATTGTTGAAGTGACTCAATTAAAATGACTAACATAAATGACTTATTCATATTATTGTAGTTTTTGTTAGGTAGTCATATTTTTTTCCTAGACTAAATTAGTCATTTATGTTAGTCATTTTTAGTAGTATTACTTATTAGCTAGTCGTATATTTTAATTTGTGACTAAAATAGTAATTTATGTTAGTCGTTTTTAGTTGGGTCTCTTAATATTGCTAATTTTTTGCAGTATTTCACTTGGAAAAGTTGTGGTGACTAATGTTTTTAGTCACCTAGTCACTAATTTCACCATTTTCTACTAGTGTTCTATATAAAAAAATGGAGTTCGAATATTATAGTTACATTAAGTGTAACTTCTATATAACATTCTAAATATCTCTTATTTAGTCATTTAAGAGAATAACATTTTTTTTTTAATCTTTGGTTAATAACTTAATACTCCACCAAAAATAGCACTGAATTTTTTCTTCACCAACTAAGGGGAAATTTTAAACCAGTGTCAAAATTCTTACTCATTCCCCTACCATATTTCAGATATTTTATTTGTGTGTGGATTTAAGCTAGCGTAATGTAACTTCTACATATTTGACAATTTAAATGTAAAAAATTACCGAGATTGAAGTTATACAATTAACATATGCACAATAAGATACAATATACATGAGTTATAAGTAATATGACGTTTACATGTTATATCAAGACAAACTTTTGCTCATCTCATTAACTCTTATCTTATAGTTGGTGATGGATATAACCTTTAAAATTATGAACCATCATTGTCATATATTATATTTAATGATGGATATAGCTTTTAAAAGAATCAACCTTGTTTGTTATTTTATGTACAATCAATTTAAATGGAAGTCCTCATAATTGCATTCAATATTATTTTGTACAACTAGAAATAAAATGATGCAGGGGTGGTGTTTCTAGTGATTTTCAAACTTGTTTTAATTACCTAAATTTAGCCTATTTAAAGTAAATAGTTGCACTGACCATCTTATCTTCAAGTCAATAACTTTGCTTGAGGGCATATTCATGACATCCACCATCTCTGAAAATTATGAAATATTAGTAGTATCTTGCACTAAATAGACAATGTTGGAATATAATCTTTTATTGTGTTTTTTACTCCGTGTCACAAATTTATTGATATTTTATGATTCTTGGTTTCAATTTCCATGCTAAGAGTGGATTTATCATGCTTTCTAGGATTTTTATTTGTACACACATCATATTGCTCACTTCTAATTGTATCAAAAGTAGAGAGTATGCACAATGACATGTAGTGACATGTGGTGTCTATTTTACTCAATGATATGCTTGACTTTTTAACCCATTCCAATCCTACCACAATGAAATTAAGAGATACAAGGACAATAGAAGGACTATCAATAAATGAAATTAGAGACTTTAGAATGCAACTCCAAGTGTATCTTAATGTAATGATAAGTATTTGCAGCTACCTGGCCATCGATGAGCATCGAATCACACTGTGAAAAATTCCTTGCATTATGAGAATTTGGTTGCACTTGCACTAACCCTCTGTAGTAGTTACTTGACTTGCCTATAGATATAATTTTAAAAACAATGCTACTACTGCAATTATTCGCTATATGGATCATCTTTGTCCCCCTATTGATAGTTATTTTTCAAGACAATAGAATAGAAATCTCCAATTGCATAACTACCTTTCAAAGCAATGGTTGAGTATTTCCAGGTGATTGTCGAACCAGTCTCTACTCAAGTCCACAAAATCCTTGATTTGTCTACATAGCACAAACCTCTTTTCATAATAAAATTATAAATCCCATGTCTGCATTCCTCGTCCCTGACTTACCAATTATTTAAAGTGGAATACTTTATTGTTGTTCCCTCAATGCAATAATGATCCACTACTCTGGCATGGAGATGATTGGTGTCATAAAATAGTGCGATGCATCCTTCAATATATGTCACAAAAATCCTCTCACCTCACAGAACTCCTCTCATCTACAACAATAAGAGTCCTCTCAAATTGTTTCGTATCCATCTCATTCATCCTGAAATAAGTTGATAATTCCATGGGTGACAAAGTGTACTTGGGGATTTAATAGAAAGAGCTATCACTAAAAAAAATAAATACAATACAACATAATAATTATCAGTAAGAGGAACAACCTTGCCAAGCTACTTCCTAACTAGATCAAGATACTCCTGAATTACCTTTTATAATGAATAAAAGATAACCTCAACTTCATATAGAGTCTACCTATGCATGGTAGAAATTAAAACACTATAAAAAACAACATCTACAACAATGTTGGTTAATCTCTTCTTCTAGTCAAGGGCATGCCTAGATTTTGAAAAGTATTAAGAAGATTAGGGTCCACCTCATCCAGGATCCTCTTCTTCTTGTACTTTCTTTGTTAGGTTAAGAATAATAGCAAAGGTCTTGGAAATTGATGGGTGGGTAAAAGTTATCAGACCATTTAGGTTCTTCCATTTTTAATCATTGTCTGTAAGCATTGAGTATAAATTGCAAAATCCATTCAGGTTTTTTATTTTTAGATAAAATTAACTTAAGCTTTGGAGGGTTGTAAAGTTTAATGGATCTAAGTATATTATAACTAAAATATAGTAACATGGTTTGAAACTCTAGGCATTGAAATTAGAATCTAAGGATGAAAAAAAAAATATTTTATGTTCATGATTACAAGAAATTTTAATTTCATGTAATGAAGTTTGAGGAAGGTCTAGTATTTTCATCCTACCAGAAAGTTTTCTTGCATCACTTGAGCCCTTTGAATTTGGTCATGGTAGAGTCCATTACATAAACATCAAACACTAAAAAAAAGGTGGAAAGAAAAAATAAAATTAAAGTTAGGGAGGAGAGAACTAATTTGTACAATAGGGACATGCAAAATGCTTACTTGTCCATTGTGATTTTGGACATGGTAGAGTCCATTACACAAACAATCAACCACTTAAAAAAAGGTTAAAATAAAAAATAAAATTAAAGTTAGGGAGGAGTGAACTGATCTCTACAATAAGGACATGCAAAATGCTTACTTTTCCATTGTCTTTTGATGAATTATTGTCCGCAATCAATATCTGCATTATCATAATCATTAAAACCTTTGTACAATAAGGACATGAAAAAATCTTACTTGTGCATTGTCTTTTTATGAATTGTTGGCCGCAATCAAGATCTGCATTATCATAATCATTAAACCCTCAACTGTAGATAAAATTTATGCTTTGATCATATAAACCCTCAAAATTCTTTACCCATAAGAAAAAAAATCATCTTTAGTAAAAAAGAACTCTCGAGAGTCCAAATTGATACCCATGTACAAATGGCCAAAATCTCCACGCCCAATGACCTTTCCCTCCCTCCATCTAATCTTTGATGCTATCCTAACGCGTTTCCCATGCAAACTCTATCTGGGGTTCGAATCCCATGAAATCACGTTGATGGTCTTCCTTCTTTTGGCATTTCCACCCAAATATCAACAATGTAGAGCCCAAATATCAACAAGGTAGAGAAAAATGCAGTGCTACAATGTGATGTTGTAATCTGTGAATATTTTATTTGAATCCAACGTTAAACTGGAAATGAAAAAGAAAAGAAATATTTATAAATGAAAAAATAAAAGAAATATTGATAGTATAAAATAAAATATATAAATTGAAATTGGGTTAAATGATTTATTTTTTTAATAAGAATTTATTATTTTTGCGATGTTGTAATCTGTGAATATTTTATTTGAACCTAGCATTAAACTTGGAAATGAAAAAGAAAAGTAATATTTATAATGGAAAAAATAAAAGAAATATTGATAATATAAAATAAAATATATAAATTGCAATTGAGTTAAATGATTTATTTTTAATAAGAATTTGTTATTTTTGCGATGTAATCTGTGAATATTTTATTTGAACCCAGCCTTAAACTGGGAATGAAAAAGAAAAGAAATATTTATAATATAAAATAAAATATATAAATTTCAATTGGATTAAATGATTTATTTTTAATAAGAATTTTTTATTTTTGTGACGCTAAATTAAAAAGAAGAATAAGAAGTTAAAAATGATATTGGGATGTGTGTAAACATTTAAATATGGCCTCAATTAATAATAAAAAGTTAAACTAATAAAACTAATAAAATTCAATTTGTTATATTTTACTTTTGTTATTAACTTGTGAATAGGCTTTGTTACAATACCATGGGCCAATACCATGGCTTATCAATACCACCTGCCAAAAAACCATAACTTATTTCATAGTAAAAACATTTTATTTTAATTTAATTTTACAACATTTTTTTAATTAAATCCAAAAGGGAAAATGTTACAATTTGAGATATATCGAAACCATCTTTCCTAACCACTACTAAAAATATTTCCATAGAAATTAAATTAAGATTTTAATAGAATTAAGCTAAGATGGATCTATGTCATTTCTTTATATATATATATATATATACACACACACACACACACACATAACTGGCATAGATCATCTTATCTAAGGATCCAAGGGATGAGAGAAAGAAAATTGAATAATTATAATAGATTAAATATAGTGCACGATTTTTTAAAGTTTTTTATTAGTTGGGGAGGGGGTCAGATAGTGAAAAAGTTGGACGGTAGAGAGAAAGAGAAAGAGAGAGTGATGGGGGGGGGGGGAGGAGGAGTGATGGGGGGGGGGGGGGGGGGGGGGGGGGGGGAGAGAGAGAGAGGAGGGAAGAGAGAGGATAGAGAGAGGGAGAAAAGAACAAATACATAGAGAGATAGACATGGAGAGAGAGCAGAGTGAGAAGGGAGAGATGGAGAGAGAGTGAGGGAGAGAGGAGAGGAGGGAAGATAAAGAAGAGGAGAGGATAGAGATAAGGATAGAAGGGGAAGGGAGAGAGATGGAGACATAGAGATGGAGAAGGATGGGGGGGTGAGATAGTGATAGAGTTGGACAAGAGAGAGAGAGAGAGAGAGAGAGAGAGAGAGAGTGATTTGGGGGGAGAGATAGAGGGAGGTGGGAGATAAGGGATAGAGGGGAAGGAAGATAGAGATGATGAGAGAGAGATGGAATTGGAGGGGGCAGGAGAGGGTGGGAACAAGAAAAGCATAGAGGGAGAAAGGTGGAGAGAGAGAGGGGGTGACAAGGGAGTCATGGAGAGAGAGTGAGGGAGAGAGGAGTGTGGGAAGGAATAGAGAGAAGGATATAGCTAGAGAGGGAGGGAAGGGCAAGAGAGAGATAGATAGAGAAGGCGAAAAGAGGGGGAGAGAGTGTGTGTAGGGTGAGATAGAGAGAGGGAATAACAAAGAGAGACAAATACAAATATAGATATTTTATAGTATTATATAACCAACCTAGATCCATATTAACACTATAAATATCAAGTGCCGAGAGGGATCCAATCTCTCGAGGTGCAAACCTTTCCTCAAGTTTTGCACTAGAAAAAATGTTTGCACCTCGAGAGATTGGATCCCTCTCGGTGCTTGATAGATCTGGGGTTAAGATGGATCTAGGTTGGTTAATATGAAATTAAAGTAGTTTTTATTTGATATTATAGTCTTAAAAATTAAAATTTCTCTTCAAATTAATTTCAAATTGGAACTAGATCCAATTAGATTCAATGAATAGATTTTTAAAAAATACATAAAATATTTTTTTTATTAAAAAATATATTTTTAAAATTACAAATTATTAGAGATAAATAATGCAAAGTTGTCTCACCTATACACCATGTGAGGATGAAGAAGTGTTTAAGGAAGGATAACGTTTCAACAAATATTTAACAACCTTTCAATCCCCTATCACTTGTAAGTTTAGATTGCTTGACACAATTAAGATGACTAACATAAAAAAATAATTCATATTATTGTAGTACTTGTTAGGTAGTTGTATTTTTGTTCTTAGACTAAATTAGTCATTCATGTTAGTCATTTTTAGTTGTATTACTTATTAGCTAATCACATATTTTAACTCGCAACTAGATTAGTGATATATGTTAGTCGTTTTTAGTTCGGTCACTTAAGACTTCTCATTTTATGTAGTATTTTAGTTGGAAAAGCTGCAGTGACTAACTTTTTTAGTCACTAATTTCTCATTTTCTATTAGTGTCTATATTCTTCTTCTCTCTTTTCATTTTAATCATTGTTTTCCAATCTTTCAGGCTTATGTTTTCTTGATACTCTTTTGTCTGTTCATCCTCCTTTTCTTGATTTTCACTTGGCCCCAACTCCTTAGTATCATCATACCCATTCCTGAATTTATCCTCATGGCAATGCTTGTTGTGTGCATATGTTAAAACCTGATTTCTTGCAGTGGGATTCCACAACCCCTCTTGGGTCATATATGCAATGACTCAAATCTACAAAATAGTATGTGTTATCACAAAATCAACCCCTGATAGGCTGTTGATCAGGTAGACCTTGAGTAACTGTTTCAAACCTAATTTTGGCTGAGGTTTAGCCTCCCCAACCTGAGAGGGCTCTCTCACAAGATTAAAGATTTTGATAATGAATAAGATGGCTAACTTTATGAAACAAATGAAGAAGTGTAAATGGTGGAAACACAATTAGAAAATATCCATTGTGCTTATGGAGTCAAAATTGTTTCAGTATGACAATAATGTTAGCTTTACATGGAAGCCAGGGCATCTAGAATTCAACGCATTCTAAACACATCAGAAACATATAGGACAACACAACTTATAAATGTATGAAGGAAATTAGAGCACAATCAGTGATTTCTAAGTAATCACACATTCATACCACTGTAAATACTGAGAAGAGAACAATACAAGACATTTTGAACATTGAATTCCTTCTGATTCCTTATAAGCAAAGCCAAATACTGTATTACTAAAATAGAGTCTTACACAAAGCACAATATCCAAGTTTCTCTGAAATTTTCCAACTCTTTGTACGTAATATTTTCTCTTATATATAGAGCCCCTTACATAACTGATATTCCTCCTCCAGCATGAGGGGAACTCGAATTCTTCCTACTATGACACCTATTGACACTTAAAACTAACTATTAAATGCAACTGACTGCTAACTGGCAGTTCTAGAGACCTAGAACAATTAGGAGTATAACTCCTCATCATGTTGGTAGTAGCATTTATTACAATCCAAACTCGTTCTTTGACAAATGGCCTTCTTCAGTTTAGCTTTGGTGGAGGTTTGAAACTCCTTGCTAGCCCTTGATGCCTCATCCCTTTACTGCTCCTGGAAACTAGGAAACTGCTCCTGTTTTTCTGCTTTTGGTCTCCACAAGGATCTTCGAAATCAATTATCCTTGTTGTTCTTCTTAATTACACAAAAATGTATTGGACTACCTTGTTTTTCATGCACTGTAGACCTTTCCCATATACATGTGTGAAGACGAAACCTCTTTAATGCTGCCTGAAGCATCATGAACAATATTAGCTATGAAATAATGATCAGGCCATTACACTTCGATTCTATATAATGGGTCTGGGAACAGGATATGGTACAGAAGGTCAGTCTCCTTTTCCAATGGTATTCCCTAAACAGGAGTTTCAGCGTTGCCATAGCCTATGTTCTAGCTTATTCTTCATTTTATAGCAAATAGCTTAGAGTTCATATATGTCTTTCCTCTGCTTGTTTTGCCCTTTCTGGATACTTACACTTTGTAAATGATCCTTTTTAGAAACTCCCTTTCAAAAAGATTTCCCCTTTGTCTCTCAAAATTGGTCAACCAAATCATAATATGCAGCTACAGCAGTTTCATAGTGTGCTACAAAACTTTTGTGCATTAGGCATCATCTACAACAGTTTCATAGCACGCTACGAAACTGCTGTGTAATTACAAAAACACAGTTTAAGGCCAAAACTTGACTTTCTTGAGCTTTCTTTTTCTTGAAATGGCTTTCCAACTGTCATGAAGCTGTTCAAAATTGAATAGATAGGCATCATTCTTCAAGGTAAACTAAAAAAGGTAATCTATCAAAATTTAGGACTTAGCCTTACTTGCTATGAGATTTCCTTTAGCTAAGGATGTCCTCCACGCTGGCTTAGTTGTATCTTCAGATCTTCGATTTGCCTCTTCATAATTTTGATCCCAGCTCTCAGTTTTGTATTTACTTTCCTGATGTATTTTGCTTCCTTTATTGTAGGGACTGAGCAGGTGTAGTATTGAGCATGACAGTTGACCACTTCGGGTATTAAAATCGTTTTGTCTTCCCATAGAGCCTCCATTTTATTAAAATAAGCTTCCTTGATTGCATGTTTCCTTGAGGTTTTTCTTAGTTTGGAAATTTCAAGATTTTCTAACTTCAATTTCTTTTTCAACTCTTCAAAACTACATTCCTCTTGAGAGATAACTGCCTTACCTCTATCGTTTTTATGCAGTTGTGATGATGTTCCTGATGAAGTCACGGATCCTTCATGAGATTTTTCTACCTCCTATGTTTCACTTGCTTCTGGCAGTGCCTCTTGTACATCTTTTGAGCACCTTGTCATAGGTCTTCTTGGCTTAAAAGCAAATTTAGAAACCTGATCATCAAATTTGAGATTTTTAGAGGTTTTGGCCCCTTTGGTTTTGTCTTTACCTGTTTCTATGAAGTCTAATCGAACCAGAGGAGATTCTTCAATATCAATAGCTTGAAGCAAGTCATTCAAACTTCCCTTTGAATCTAGGCTTCCCTCATTAACCACTGTCTTGCCTTTTTCTTTAGTTAACTGGCTCCTAGTTATTCTTCTCCGGACTGCTTCACTTGTAGATTGCTCATGTACACCCTCTTTGATCTGAGCTTTCTCTTTCTGTGATTTTTGGGGTGTGTCTTGGATTACTAGTGGTGTTGTGGGCTCCTTTACCTATTTCCTAGCCTTCAATTTCATGAATCTCCTCGATCTTGTTTCTGCACAATGACTAACTGCTGGTGGAGAACTCTTCGTAGCCTGAGGACTGAGACCAGTTTCATTCTTGAAGCCAGACATAAACATGAACATGGACCATTCCCTATCTATTTTTTGGAGCTCATGCAAAATGATCAATTTGACTAAGCCGTGATGAAACAACGAGGTCTCACAGGCTTCCTTCTTCAACTGAACCTTGTCACACATTTTGCCTAGGCTACAAAACAAATAGAAAGGAAAATCAAGAGATATCTTTCCAGTGAAATGAAGCAGAAGCTTGAAGTGATAAGAATACACCTTATGATACCTCCCCTCGCAGGTGAATTACCTCTATATGCAGGTAAGTAAATTAGCATATGAATCTTTGACAAAACTCTTGGGCACTGACTTGTTTAAGTTTGAATTAATGAACTCCGGTTTCAGAAATTCCTTGCAAGGGGTCATATCAAACTTGAAATTTTTAAACCATCTTTCCTGTCCCCTTGGAATTTTAGTGACTGTAGATATAACCTCTGGAGAGATTTGCAATTCAAGCACCCCAACTTTCGACTTCAGTCCTGAGAAATTTAAAGCAAATTCCCTGGTGACTTGCATATGGCCTCCTTGAAGTTTTTCGCAAAATCTCCAACACCCAACCTGTTTGAAGGCTTATTCAACTTCATTGTTCTTTAGGATGATATCCAAACCCTCAGGTTCATTCCTCAGACACCTACCTGACCTATGATCTCTTCTTTCTGCAGACCCCTCCATGAAATTCCAACAAAACGAAAATTTGAAAAAACTTGCACTGTCTCAATCTCGATCACTACCTCGCTTAAAAACTACCTCGATTCTTAATCCTTGCGAAATAATTAATAAATCATTTTATTTGTTATTTATTTCTAAATAGAGATATTTGACCATTTTGAATATATTTTCCCTCACCAAAAAATATAATAAAGTATTCATAATTGTTAGATCTTGATTTGGTCAATATTATTTTATTATTCTCCATTCTCAAGATTAACTCAGTACTTTGTTATAAGTAGGACTCAGGGTTTTCCATTCATTCTTCACTATGATCATTATCATCGCCACCATTATCGTCTCTTTTCACTTGAGCTCACATTTGATTTCTCCATATTGTTTTGGGTTTTTTAAACATTGAGAGTGAGAATCAATTACTAAAGCATCAAGGACATCAAAGGACACATCCCACAGAGGGGGATTTGTAGAAATTTTTTTTAGATCTCCTTCATCGAGTGTTATCAATAAAAGATTTATTCATTTTAAAGTCTTTCCATTTGGGTTATTGCATTGGATATATATATATATATATATATATTTGTTGTTTTGGATTGTATAAGATGTTTTTTTGAGTGTTCTCCAAGTTTTACTATAGATCTGAAGCGTAAGCAAGCACAAATTCTTGTTAAGGTCACGTGTCACCTAGTGACTTAAGTGAAGTGTTTTTGGTACACTTTCCAAGAAATTTCACACTAACAAATGGCGAATTCATTGGTGGAATAACAACATTCTCGAGTGACTAAAGTTTCAGTAAATTTTAGGGTTTTCTATAGATATTTTTAGCCTCTCAATTTCTATTTATAGTATTATTTCCCTTTTTGTGAAATTTTTAAATTCTGGTGGTTTTCTGGTTCTTTTCACAGGTCACAAGTACTAGCTGAGCAGGAGATGGAAAAATATGTGCAAGATCTAGTGGTTGAGAGTCCCAAGAGAAAAACACACTTTTCAGCCTCAAGTTTGCATTTCAGAGTGCTTTTTTTGGTCCAAAAAATGTGTTTTCCACTATTCCAGGTCAGTACCTACATTTTCAAAAATTTCAGGAAAATTTTCAATTTTTTTTTCCAGATTTGCTAAGAGTGTTGTGTGTAGATTGGGAAGGGATTCTTATCTATGTTTCAGTCTCCCCTAGGCCCAAATTCCCTTAGTTTTTCTCTTTGAGGAAGGAAAAATCCCCCTACGTTTTAGAGTACACCTCCACATTGTTAGGAAGAGATTGACTGATTGACGAGTCTAGGGTTTCAGCATTTGCAAACATTTATTTTTAGAGTTTCATCCATTTCTTTTCACCACTTTTGGATAGGTTTATTTTACTTTTTCTGCCTTTAGAGTTTGGGTTTTCCCTATTCCCCCTTAGGATCCTCTTGAGCATCCTAGTTTTTAGAGCTTCATACCTATCCTTTGCAACATTTCTCATCTCTGATTTTTGTTGTTTGTATGCACCATTTACAACATATTGGTGCCTATAGATCTTAGTCCCTTTGAAATTAGTTATTTTAGGAATTTTATGTTTCTTTGAGTACCTTGTTTTCCCTCTCTTGTTTAGCTGCTTGAGAGCCTTGTTGGGTGGGGTTCTTTTTGCTTGATTGGATGTTTATTTTTCTGTCATTTTCAACATTATTTACAATATTTATGCACTTTATTTTCAATAGCACATGGCATCATCAAACATGCACAATTAACTCATTCACTTGACACATTATTTTCACACACTGACACCCTAAGTGAATGTGTTCTTGGTTAACATCGCCAAGAAAAGAATTGAAACACTACACCTTAATAATTCAACCTATATAGATTAATTACACTTGGGCACTAGGGCCAAACAATATTTGTAATTTAGGTGTAGGATTGGTGGGATAGGTTTCCAATAACACCCATTGATCTCTTTCATTTAGACATAGAATTTGACATATTAGGGAGCTTAAAATCCTTCACCATCCCATGCTCCAAAGATTTAGTGCGTCAGAAACAGGATTCATAGGGGGTTAGGCTAGGTCATCATGGGAGTGATTCTCCTTAGGGCTACCCAACCCATGGCAGGGAATCCCATGCGTTCGCTGACTACCAAGAAGCTCAAGACTCAACCATCCCTATGGGAAGATGGTAACCGTAGTGACCAATCTTAGGAAAAAACCTTATAGGACTGACTGTGGAAAGCAATTGGTTCTCTACCCTACCTTTCTCTGGACAACTCTACTTGAGGGGATGAGATTCCATCAAGTAAGAAGTTATTTGGAAGGCCATATGAAACAATATATTTAGGAGTTTTTGAGGATTTAGACCACCTATAGGATAGAGGTATTTTTATTTGATAGGATGTGTTTTCTTATATTAAAGTAACATCATTAATATAGTTAGTTTACACTTGACACCACTGCACTAGGTGTTTTCTTGTTGTTTGTTTCTCTTGTATTCCTATCATCACCCTTTAGTACTTAGAGTCTTTATTGTCTTGACATCATTATCCCCTTAGGAATTTGTCACGAATAATTTGAGGCCTTCATCCTTAGTTCCCATTAGGACATATTACTCCTCCCTGTCGAGTTAGAGTACATCCTCCTAGTCCTCCATCGAGTCATCATTTTGATTCTAATTCTACTGATTCTTCCATCTTCTTCTTTTGATTCCACCACTTCTCAACCACGTACCATCACCATGTCAGAAACCAATGTGGGTGTGGGAAATCAAGGTGGTAACTCAAGTACTAAGCAAGGTAACCCCACAAGTAGAACCTCCACTAGTCTAGTCACTCCTCCTATATTGGTTCCCTTTATGGCTGGTTTCAGTCTCCCTGATTTTAGCCAAATCATCAACAATCTTCTTGTCCATGATCCTAATTTGCCAACTATGCCCGCTAAAATTCCTTTAAACATCACAAAGTTTTAAGGTAATCCTAGAGAAGATCCCACAAATCTTGTTCATTCACTCCATATGTGGTGTTCAACCAATTCTATCAATGAATATTCCATTCGTCTTCGTCTGTTCCAACACACTCTTATTGGAGCTACTGCTAAGTGTTATGTCGATTGACCCAGATACCCTCATTCCACTTTTTCAACTCTTTTCAAATATTTTCTTTCCTATTTCCAGTTACCTCTCCATTATGACTTTAGTACCAAACTATTGACTTCTTTCTATCAAACTTCTACCACTCGCCTATCTGACCATGTCTAGGAATTTCGTAGAAGGAGGAACATATGTAGAGTTCCTAAATTCGAAGACTGCGTATATATGGATTGGTTCCTTAGATCACTTTCCCCCCACCATTTCTAAATATGTTGCATTACACTTCCCCTAGTCTGAGGAATATGTGCTCCAATTAGCTTTGAAATTTGATCTGATCTACACTTATTCAGGTTAGGTTTATACTACCATCCCCAATTTTCCTTGACCTGGTGCTGCTAATGCACCAAGGAAATCTCATGCTGCAGATGGCATAGATGGAACCCTTTGACATCCTCAACCACATGCTCCACCTCTGATGAGTTATGGTCATCCTTAGGGAGGGACCAATTCCTCTTACCCCTCCCCCAATCTTTCACATAGAAAGTCTTATCCAATTCCCATCACGTTATATGCATATCATATCCACATCCACATCAACAAATGCCAGGGCTAGTTGTTTCTCCACATGTTTATCCCAATTTTTCCCCTTATTATATGTATGCACCGCCTAGTTCTCTAGCCCCTTTGGCACGAGTGCCCCATTTCCCCATTCATGCTCCACTTCTACCACAACAACAATCGCCTCCACAAGGTCAAGTGTATGCTCAACAGAGCGCGACCAATCCCCCTAACCCTAAGAAAAGGAACAAAGAGAAAGGTAACTGAAACTAGTAATCTCAAGGTAATCATGGTAGCCAGGGTCCACCACCCAATGCACCTTAGGGACCCTAGCCTAATCTCGTAACCCAGGAACAGGGCAGACAACCTAAGTAAAAGAAGGGTCTTCATAAAATGAAACTTATTCCTATTGTGACATATATGACAATTCTACTCACGATTATTCCCTTTTACCTCAAATCCGCCAAGTATGGGAAGCTCAATTAGTTGCTTCTAGAGGACTGCAGCTCATAACTCCTCCTCCCCCTCTCGCTTCATCTCAACCGATAATGCTTACCAATCCTTTTCCTCACCAAGGATATCTTGTTGCCCAACCTACACTAGGTCAGGTTGCTCCACCAACTCCACCATTTGGTCACCATGATTGTCATATTATTATGATGAATTCTAATGAGGTCAATATCGCACAATTCAACCTCCAGACTCGATCACACCAATATGACAAGCCACCTGTTAAGTCACCGACTAAGTCCTAACCCTAAGTTTCTAATGAGCCTCTATCATCATCCAATCATACCTTATAGATCCATCCACCTAAGGTAGGGGTTATTCCCAAGATCCCCAAAGGTCCATTATGTCGAAACACTGCTTTTTCTAAAGTTTCCCATACCTATAACATAGTAGATGACTTGGTGCAGTCTACTCCTGCCATGTTAACGATGGAAGTCCTCCATATGTGCCAATCCCAACGGAAAGCTATACTCTCTACTTTGGGGGCTATGGTTACCCAAGACAATCATATTATTATCTCTCATGTTGACAAGTTAGAAAATCATCCCCTACCTTCATCTATTGCATTTCAAATACCAGTCTCCATAATAAATGACACCTTGTCAGCGGTGTATCATAGATGAATACGCCTCAACCTGTGTGATGGCTTCTAATGTTTGGAAGAAAATTGGTTCACCTAACCTGTTGCCTTCCATCATCACTCTCCGTGATTGGGACGATCATCCTTCACATCCCCTTGGATTATATCACAACTGTCCTATCACTGTTCCCAACAAGACTAGCTCTATTGACATTGAAGTCATTGATGCCCCATTATACTACAACATCCTTTTGGGTCGTAGTTATACCTATTCCATGTCAATTTTTTCATCTATGGTCCACTGTAAGATGTGATTTCCCCACAATGGAAACATAATCACTGTAGTTCATTTGACGTACTACAATCCCAAATCTCAGCCTTCACCTTAGTCCAACATCTCATTTGTTACTGACAATAGGACTGTCTCATCCCTAACCAGTGTCTCTCATGGAGTCTACAAAGATTCCACTTTTCTTGGTGCTTATTATGGTCCACCACCTACTCCTTTTGAGCATAGCTCATCTAGTGTTTGCATGCTCCTAGCATCATGGGCCCCCCACAAATGATTTGGTATGCCTTCACAATAAACAGCACCTCTGCAACTTGTTGTTCCCAACTCAACTAAGCCTTCCGGTACTACTCCTCAAGGACCATTTATTTTTGTTGGTAACTCTCCTAATCCTTTTCTTCCTGGAACCATTCCCCAGGTCTTAACCATCTCGGAGCAATTCTCCCAGGCCATTATCCTTCTGGTCTGATACCATTCTTACTTCCATCCTAGGGAGTTTATTCTACACCTGTTAATGCTACATTGAGTTTACCTAGAATTACCTTGGGGATTCCAGTATAGTACATTGGTCCTCCCATTAACACTTGCCCCATCAACTCAAACCTTACACTACTTTGACCCTAGTCTAACTTGTTATTCTTAGCCTTTCCTTTGCTTCATTTCCACAACAACCTCAACAAGAACATACTCCTGTTGCAAAAGAATCTAGTGGGGGAGGAAATCCCAGAAAAAGGGAACCAAAGACAAGGCACCCCCAGCAACTCCAACTCCTCCTAAGCCACCAAATATGAGTCCTCCATGTGCTTTGTGTGATGTTGTTAGTCATTCCACCAATAATTTTCCTCAGCTCAATCGTATCAAGAATGTGGTTTTTGATACCCTCCCTGATTCTAACATTCCTAAGGTCCATGTCAACGTACCTGAGTTAGCTAAGAATAAAAAATCATTACACATGAATCACCCTTGTTCTTTGTGTGATAATTATGGCCATTATTATCATCGTTGTCCCTGTCTCAAATATTTTCATGATACACTTCAAGTGCTTCATAAATTAGAGGCCACTCCTAGTGATTACACCTCTCCTCTACCTACGGATTCTGATTCCACTCCTACGCTAGAAAAGGAGATCTCTCAACCACCCATCGTGATCCCTCCACCTAATCTCAAGATGATAGATAACATTGGTACCATTCTCTACCTATCCTCATCCATGAGATCGATGCATTTGAACTCCCTGGATGTCTCCTATTGTGATTCTTTTGAACCTTCTTCGACAAACACTCCAGTCTCAAAATCAATAGATCTCCCATCTACTAGTCATATGTCTCCACACCTTGACGATGCGTATGTGAACCTTATTGCTTATGAAGATGCCTTAGGTACCTCTTCTTCAACATGTCATCTCTCGTCCTCTCATTCTCCCATATTCCATTCTGATGAAGACATCATGGAAGCCATGACCTAGCCCTGATTATCCTTGGGATGATATGCACCATCATGTATACTTCCTTCCGAAGTAAACCCATGACCAATATGTTGTGGAGTCAAAAGACTTCATTCATGGTGAATTCGATTGGTTTAGAAATCACATTCCTACACCATATTCTTTTGATGAAGGAAATATGGCTAACATTTCAAATAAACTAGGGATCGAAGAAGATATCATCTTGGGGGCACAATGCACCCCAAAATAAATTGATGCTTACATAAAGTGATTCAAATAATTCCATGATGTTTTCGCCTGGTCTTATTCTAAAATTCCAGGACTTGATCCCGTCATTGTTGAACATCACATCAACACTTGGCCCGATGCCATTCCTTTCCACCAAAAGCAAAGGCCTATCCATCCTTCCAAACGTGAAGTTATCAAAGTTGAGATCAATAAGCTCAAGCAAGTTGGTTTCATATATCCTATTGAATACACCACATGGGTGTCTAATCATGTTCATGTTCTTAAGAAATAAGGCACCATTCCTATCTACACAGACTTTTGCAATTTGAAAAAATCTTATCCTAAATACAACTTTCCCACACCCTTCATATACTAGGTCATTGATGAGCATGTGGGGCATGAGGTTCTCTCCTTTATTGATGGATTATTCGGATATAACCAGATACATATCGTTTATGTTGATCAACTTAAAACCGTCTTCACTAGTTCATGGGGAACTTTCGCTTATAAGTTCATGCCTTTCATTTTAAATAATGTTGGGGTCACTTTTTTAGCATGCCATGTCCTAATGTTTTCAAGAACTGACTCATATTATCCTTGTATATCTAGACTATCTCACTGCTCATTACAAACTTCAGTCACACCACCTTCATGATTTATGTACCATCTTTCTTCAATTTCACAAGTATAACATTCACCTCAACCCCCTTAAGTGTGTCTTTTGCGTTCCTGCTAGCCAACTTTTGGGCTTAATTATGTCTAAAGATGGTAACACTCCTGGCCCTCTCAAAGTTTCAGCCATTCTTGAACTTCCTCCTCCTTGTACCCTTCACTAGTTACAAAGCCTCCAAGACAAAGCTAAGTTTCTTCGTATGTTTGCTCTTGACTATGCCACCACGACGCATGGGTTTCCTAGACTCCTTTCATCTAACATTCCATTTATTTGGGATGACCAACCTCAATAGTCTTTTGATGCCCTCAAATATGCTCTCACTTCTTCTCCCTTGATTAGTCCACCTAACTTTGAAATGGATTTCATCTTGTACATCTTTTCATCCACCTATTCGGTCACTGGGGTCCTAATAAAAGAAAATTCTACCTAAAATGAGCATGTCATATACTATGTCAGTAAGAGCCTTAATGGTCCCGCTATACCCTATTCACTAGAATAAAAATTGGCGTTGGATGTTGTGTTCTTTGTTCAAAATATTCATCATTATATCCTTATGCATACCACCAAAGTTGTGACCAATTCCAACCCATGGCTTTCCCGTTGAGTCGATGAATCATTAATGGGAAGTACACCCATTGAATCATTATCCTTCAAGAATTCAATCTCGAATTTGTGACACCCAAGAGTAAGAAAGCTTTATCCCTTATTGAATTCATTTATGAATTTCCCACTAGCATGCTAGATCCATCGGTAAATGATGATCTTCCAGATGAACACTTTTTTGCCATTATGTTAGATGATCATTGGTATGGTGACATCCTTACCTATTTGTGAACCTAGAAATTCACCCCCCACCTCACCCATGATGATCGCTGACATATTCGACATCAAGCCCCTCACTACCTCCTCATCGATGATGATCTTTATTGTCACAGTGTCGACACTATCCTTTGTCATTGTCTCATCCATGTTGAAACTAAGAAAGTGCTCAATTCCTTCCATGGTAGTGCTTGTGGTGGTCACCTCTCAGGGATGGCCACAACCCAGAAAATCATGCGTGCCTATTAATTTTGGCCTTCTCTCTTTAGAGATTGTATTGAGGCAGTCAAACACTATCTCAATTTCTAGTTATATGCCCCTAAGGTGTGAGCTCCACCTGCTCCCCTCCATACCATCATCGTAGTCAGTCCTTTATGTAAATGCGCTATTGAATTTATGGAGTGTCGACCCCCATCTGCTAATAACCACAAGTATATTATTTTGGCCATTAACTATTTCACCAAATGGGCTGAATCCATGCCAACGTTCAACAACACTGTGACCACTGCAACTCTCTTTTTTTTTAACCATGTTATCGCTCGATTTGGGGTTCTGAAACAATTGATCTCCCACCATGGCCAACACTTTGAAGATGAAATATAGCATGATCTATCCTCTCTGTTGGGATTCAAATGCCAATATTGGTCATCTTATTACCCCCAAGGTAATGGCCAAGTTGAAGCTGTAAAAAAAAATCCTTAAGACTATGCTTCAGCGAATGGTGAATAAACACAAGACCAACTGGAATTTAATGATCTTCCCTGCTTTGTGGGCCTATAGAACTTCTGTCAAGACTGCCACTGGGTTCACTCCTTTCCACCTTATTTTTGTAGAGGAGGTAGTCTTACTAATCGAGTGTGAAATCCCCTCCCTCCACCTTGTTGTCGAACTCCTCCAGGACACCCAACCTTTAGAACAATGACTTATAACACTTGAGCACACTAGTGAAGATCATCGTGTCTCATTGCAAACAATCAAAGCAGTCAAAAACCACACCAAAGCTTAGTATGACTGAAAATTCCACCCTTGTACCTTCCACGAAGGTGACCTTGTTCTTGTTTATGACCAAGCTCATGATGTCTTGAGGCATGGAAAGTTTGAATCACTATGGCTAGGATCTCACATCATCCATAAGTGTTTGGTCAAAGGGGCATACCTTTTAGAGGGTCTAGAAGGAGAAATCTTTCCCAACCCTTGCAATGCACTATACCTCAAGAAATTTTACCCATAACATTTCCCATTCAAATGCGTGTATCTCCTTCTTTTTTCTTGCATTAAGGTAGTTTTCATTCCCCACTATCTTATACATTATCTTCTTACATCTTTCAGATGGATCCATCTTCCACAACTTATATTGGTTATCCCGGTGGTGTGAGTCACTTCACCAGGAATCTAGCCTCGACAGCTTGGGCCATTTTCACCCCCTTGCATTCTTTATTCCACTTCAATGAAGTTTCAAATGGATCTGTCACCAATAACTAGGCCGAATATGATGTGTGATAGGTTTTTTAGTCGATTCCCTTAATCGTTGCATCCTTCACCTTCATGATTGTCTTGATTCCTTGCTACTTTTCATGCAATTGAACGACGTTTATAATGTGCATAATCATGTCCTATTTAGAAAATATCTATGAGTTAAGCTTTTGGCACATGAATTTTAATCCATTACATTCAGTCATGTTCCTATAGCCCAAAAGAACTATGTAGATATCATTGCAAATAACATTCTAGAGTTTCTTTTATCACATGCATATACAAGAAGACATCCATAGACAAATGGCAAACCACAATCATCGCAAAAGATGCATAACCATAAATATGTATCATAATATAGTGTTTTGAGTCCACTACTCTAAATAAATCTGACATTCTCATTCTCATGTTATCACGAAAAAAATGGGGACTCACATGTCCCTATAGTATGTTTTAACCCTCTACACAAATTACTTGCATAAAATAAACAATGGTGAGAGCATAAAACATAAAACAAATAAACACAGAGATTTTCCCCTGGATCCCAAAACCGGAACTACCATATTGATTTTTCATTATGTTCCTTTCAATGTTACAATACATATATATACATTCCTAAGCATCCATAAACCCCAATCCATTAACCTTGGATTAGAACATAACTGTAGTTCCCTTAAACGGATCTACAAAATACCATGGATAGAAAATGATCATGCCCAAAACCATGTGCGGAATCCATGCACAAAACCATAAGTAGGTCTGCCCACCTAATATAGGGTCCAAAAAAAAATTCCCGAGGTGAAACCTTGGATCCCACGCAGGGGGGCTACCACCCCCCTCTAACCCCCCTTCAGTGCTCCATGCAACATACAGGGGGGGGGGGGGTAGTCATGGAAAGAATATAACAAAACCCAACACATATGCCTAATCACTATCATCTGAAACCTCTCGAGCCAATGGATCCATCCCACCAGCTTGTAGGTGTCATACTTCCTGACTGACCATATCAATGTGCTACATTATTCCTTGCCACTCTAAGGGAAGACTAGTGCACTTATCTATATACCGATCTTCTAACTCATGCCACCCGCACTTTGTGACTTCAGTTAGTAGCATGTCGAATCTATGTCAAATATCCTCCAGAAGAGCATCACTATTGATCTCTGATGGGATGTAGCCCCACCCTAATTTGCAGCCCCAGGCATTGTGGCTTGTACCGTGTATCCTGCTGGCCTCACCGGTGTTATATCTGCATACCACAAAGTTTAGAAATGAGTACCACAGACACATATTTCTTAAACTATCAATGCATCAAATATATAACAACTTTCACTTTCCATCTGGGCCCCATGCTCATCCAATGGAAGTGGTAAGTCAGGATCCCCTTGATAATTCATTCCACTATACGGATAATCATCTATGTATAGTGGCATTTGGTCCCAATTTGTGAAAAACTCAAGTCAGAACACTTGCCTGACTCCCCCTCCTCCACCTCATCATATTAGATGCCCCCAACAGGGCATCATAGGCTCCTATGGGCCCCCATCACAGATCTGTACATGAGGATGGATAATGGGGATCTTGTCAAAGAATAATGAGCATAACACTATCCCAAAATAACAATTATCGTTGGTCTTCCTCTTGCATAGTGTTAATTATAATTGCAATGACGACAACATATCTGTGCCACCCATAGTAGGTCCCTGCTAACACACTCTCCATGAGCATCATATGCCCCCTAGTGATATGGTGGAAGGCATGACTACCCAAGATCCGCAACACTGTTGTGACTATAGCTCATGTCTCAAGCCTCTCTAGGTCACTGATTTGAATGGATGTTCCCTTTGCCTAGACCCCCGTTATAGAATGAATATCAACGAACTCACCTATATGCCTCCCATGAGGCAACACTAGATGTATCTCCCCCACTACCCCTAGGGGGACAATCATGTCAGAAAATATATGTCATGGATCGTGATCTTGATCCTGTGCCCCTATACTACAAAGGCTTCCTGATCTGGGTCCCAATAACTCACAATCCTCGACAGTAAGGGCTTACCAACCCTCATCAAAGGGTTCTCGAATAAATTTATCATGCCATACCATGCCAAAATCCCTCTCACTACTTGATTCCCCTAAATATCAACACAGAGAGTCTCCAAATCCCGTTTTCATCATACAACCTTTAGCTCTACCATACCTGCAAAATTCCATTATGTTTTATTTTTTATTTTTTGTTTTTGATTTTTTATTTCAGAGTCAAAGGCATGCATGTCTAGTTCTTAGCTTCAACTCACCACAGACCACTAATCCTACTTTCCCTCTTAGCCTAAAACATAGTTTTTTCCCTCAAAATTGTGTTGGACGCACTTATCATCCCATTTTCTATGTTCTAGAATGTAGAACAGAACCCCAAAAGTGTGTTGCAAAAGAGAGGATAATTAGGGGTGCCCCACAGTGAACTGAAGCCCTAATCTGGAAGTCTAATCCACAAAAGATGATGAGTAAGGTTAGGCCACCTACCTCCAACTTGCAGATCATGATTCTGACGGTTGATATGTCCATTATGATCTCCACAAGATTTAACGCCTTCTCCTCCTCTCTAAATTATCCACTGCTCACTATGAAAATGAATTGGATTTGGGTGAAAAAAGGCCTTTTATAAAAAAACCCTAGTTCTTGTGTTGCCCATTGCGACCAAACCATAGCTTTGTTTTCAAAACTAGTAGCATTGTTGGAAATCTCTCACCGAGTTTTATAATGGGCCTCCCTTTATTTTTGGTAATTTGACACTTCATCAGGAAGCCATTTTTTCCATGAAGTCTCACTTTACTGCCTATTAAAATCAAATTTCTTCACTTGAGCCACTCGTACTATGGTACCACTTTACCTTTGCACTAGTTGACTCATGTGTCGATTTTAGACATGAGTGACCATCATTTACTCATGTTTTCATGGTCCCCTCCTGGCCTCTCCTATGTGGCAGCATCATCGATTCACACTTGTTCAAAGCATCCGAGATGAGCCACCCTTGTATCTAAGGAATCTATTTAGAGTCCCGTTGAGTCCAGTTGCAATGTTCCATACATCGTTTTGTCACATCCATCGCATTATATTAAGGTTTGGCCTCTAGCTCTTCTACTCCGTCTTTTCCAAACCCCTATTTGAATCATTGATCATCCCATATAGAATTGAGTCAGTCGCGGCCAAGTCAACCATACATATCATTCTATGACAAGGGAAGTCATCAATCTTCCACTCATCTTGTTTCCTTCCATCACCATCCCTAGTGTCAATCCATCTGTCACTCTACTATGATACCTCATGCCTTTGTTAAGGATTCATTATTTCCTTAACTCTGGCAGGGTCTCTTCTGTCGACTTTAGAACATTTATTCCGGAAGTGCAGTCTAGAGGGCGGTGTACCTTGGTTCCAACTTCCATCTTTGTACGGAAACTCAGATCAAGAAAAGTGAATCATCATTTCCCTTTGGCTTGGTTGTTTCTCACAGTGATTCCCAGGTGTGTATGAGATGTTCCAGACCTCATGATGGGGTGACCCTTTTGGTAGCACCCGATATGCCTAGATGTCTGCCGATATTGATCCAACCTCAGATTTTGTTTCACATATGTGATGGGTTTGGTTTCAGCTACTTGGAACGCCCACAACATGCATGTCTCCTTCAGACGATCCATTCAACTCTTTAGAGCCCTTTTGTTAAAATTGGAAACTAGGGCCAAACTCCATCTAGATCATCTTATTTATGGCAACTAATATTTTTCTTGGATCCCTCTCATTGAGAGGTGTAGCATTGATATAAAGATCATTCGATTCTAATAAGTATTCACGAAGTTACAAATTTATTTGTGTTATAAGACAATTTGTCAAGGTCGTCCAGCAACCAAATAAACCCCACATGTGCTCAATGTTTTAGTATAAATAGAGGTGGCCTTCAAGTCATTTCAACACACTTGGGATCTCTTCCTCTCTCTACTTGTCTTTGGGTTTTAGCATGAGGAGATATCCTAAGGAATAACGTTGCCCTGATCTAGAGGGCAGAAAAGCCGAAACTGCCGAAAAAGCCGGAACTGCCGGAAAAGCTGGAAATGTCGGAAAAGTCGGAAATGCCAGAAAAGCCAGAAATTCCGAAAAAGATGGAACTGCCAGAAAAGACGAAAAAGCTGGAACTACTGGAAATGCCAAAAAAGCTGGAACTGGTAGAAAAGCTAGAAAAACCAAAAAACCTAGAACTGCTAGAAAATCCGAAAAAGCTGGAAATGTCGGAAATGTCGGAACTGCCAGAAAATTCAGAACTACTGGGACTGCTAGAACTACTGGGAACAACCAAAACTGCAATAACTGTTGGGAATAGCCAGAAATTCCAGAATTGTTGGGAACTGTCGAAACAGCCAGAGCATCTGTCTCCGAAGGAGAGCAACATGCAAGGGATATCTAACTAACATTGGGACAGTTCTATGGTACTTAGCAGCAAATACACCAAGCATGCAATGTTACAGCTAGCATGCAAGGGACAACTAGCATGCAACAACAAGCATGCTAAGGACAACAAGCATGCTAGGGACAACAAGAAAGCAAGTGACAAAAAGCAAGCAAGGTGTAGCAACACATAGGTCAGGATGGAAACATGGTGCAGTGGTGGCACATAATGTAGTACAGTGATGGGTATAGTAATGATTAATGAAGCGTGATGAGATGCAGCATAGTAATGATGGGTGTAGCATGGTGCAGCGCGGTGAGGTGCAGCATGATGACGAAATGCAACACAATGATAGGTGAAGGAGTCACCTTGGAGAATCAGTTGAAGCAACATGTCTTCAACTGATCTCATGTATCATCTTCTTAGAGATGATCTATGCTCTTATCTAGATAAGTCAAGTGTTGACTTTTGTCATAAACATACCATCTCTCTTTCTCTCTGTTGAACTATTGAAGAACATATAAGAAGAATTGATCAAGGGTTTCCCCACATTGGGGTTTTTCCCTGGCTAGTGCCACATCTTGTGTCCTCTTGTATTGGCTTGTCTTCTGCGATTTATTTTTATGTTCTATCTACAATTTACTTTAATGTTGACGTGATTGCTAATCTGGAAAAGATATGGAGCTAACTGTGAAAATTGAAATAAATTGCTCTAAGCATAGAACATACCTAAATTAACATGGTATCAGAGATGATATGAAGGCAATGCCCAAGCAAGAGTGAAAGAGAAATCACCAAAGGCAGTTGGGCAAAAAAAAAAAGGATCAATGGATTCCTCATCCCTCTTCAAATTCACCAGGGTGAAGTCGAAGTAGAGAATATTATCAGAATGGCGCAGTGGAATATGGCCTACCTAAAGATCACTTCAATGGAAGACCAGATCTCAGGGTGGAAGGAAAGGCAGATAACTAGTTCGGCAATTATGCGAAGGAGTGTCTGAATGGCAGGAACACATCACTTGATGATGATAACAATCATTCTAGGGACACCTTCAATGATCAAAGGAATGACAGGTAGTGCAGGTCATCAAGGAAATGGCCTACTCTTCAAAAAAAGAAAGTAACCCTAGGTATGAAGAATCAAATGTTGTTTCTGATAAGATAAAGAAGCGTTATCTTGTATTGGCCCTCTCCTTCAGATTCTTTGGGAATCTGGCTTATTGATTGTAGTGCTTCAAGGAACTTCATCAGATAGATGGGTGCACTCTCTAATTTGGTAGAGATGGAAACAATCGTGGGATTATACCTGGAACTGATGCCACCTATCCTAAAAAGGGTGTAGGGAATGTTAACTCTCAATTGAATAAGGGTAACTCGATTCATTTACAGAATCTCTGTTATGTACCTGATCACAAGAAGAACCTGGTGTCCATCTTGGAAATGGAAGTCAAAGGTTTTAGGGTGGCATTCATCGATGGAAAGGTACACGTTAAAAAATATAATTTTCAAAGATGCATTTTCTCATGGGTTTAGGGTTGGAAATTTGTATCAAGTTGCAGGATGGTCCACTGGGGATCATGTTAATTGACATATCACATCTATAACACTAGAGGTCTACCTATGGGGCCCTACCTGATGCGAGTCAAATGGTGATAGGGATGTCTGAATTCAAGTAGAGCATGAAGGTACATGTTTGAGATGTACCGAAGGAAAATCTTATAAGGGGACCATTCCCCTCATGTAGTAGGTCCACAGGTTTGGGACAACCCGAGGAGTTTGAGATTCATGATCGGGAATCTCATGTATACAGGTGGAAGAAATCCCTCTATGGCTTGAAGCAAAACACCCCGAGCATAGTATGAGAGGATTGATAGCTATCTGATGAAGTTGAGATTCACTAGGAGTGAAACTGATCCAAACCATTACCCAAAGGTTGTGGATGATAGACCTCTCATACCGGCACCTTATGAGGATGACCTATTTTTGATAGGTGCAGACCCTCTCATTTGCAGAAGTAAGAGGGAGTTGGATTCTGGATGTGGAATGATAAACTGCAAGCCTGTGACTACCTCGAGGATATTAACTTTTAGAATTTATATGGTAGTGATGTTGAACCAGATTTTGGAAATGCCTCTGAGTTTCATAAACTTATTCGCGTTGATGTTCTTGGTGAAATTCTGTTCGGACATATGTTTTGTAGTTAGCATGGTGAGATCATATTTGGTTGAACCTCATTGGATTGGTGCCAAGAATCTTCTAAGATATCTTCGAGGCACAATCTCTCATGGATTGAGATAAACTGCCGAAAATATGAAACTACATGATTATTCGAGCGTTGACTGGGCAGGCAGTGTGGAGGATCATTAGAGAACTTCTTAGTGCTGGTTCTCTTTGGATTCTGCTTCGATATCATAGATGAGCAGGAAGCAGAAGTTAGTTGCTATAAGCACCATTGAGACCAAATACACAGCTACAAGTATGATCTCGTGTGAAGCTGCATGGTTGCAGAAGCTCTTAAGTGAGCTATTTGTACACGTGATGAATACCATTGTGATTATTTGTGACAACCAGAGGAGGGATTCGATTATTGAGGAATCCTGTATTCGATGATTGCTCCAACAGATAGACATTAGATATTGCCTTATCTGTGATATGGTAAGTCAATGAGTGAGGAGGCTCCATCGCATTGAGACTGATGTACTCAGACATTTTGTCAAAGCCCCGGGGAAAGGTCAAATCTGTGACTTTCCCAAACGACTTGGATTCGTTGAGAGAACTTCTTATAAGGGTCTTGCATGTTGCATGCATTGAGCTCTGGGAGCTCTGGGGGGCTTGGGGTACTTACTGGAGCAACATACAACCACAAGGTGACTCACCCACCCCTGGTGGTGCACTATGAATAGGATGATTAGTTCTTCTGTGGGCCGGGATGATTAGTTCTCCTGTGGCAACTGTGGAACATGATGATTAGTTCTCATGTGGATCGGGATGATTAGTTCTCCCATTGCAACTGTGGAACAGGATGATTAGTTCTCCTATGGGCCAGGATGATTTATTCTCCATGGTGACTATGGAACAAGATGATTAGTTCTACTCTGGCCTGGGATGATTTGTTCTCCATGGCGATTGTGGAATAGGATGATTAGTTCTCCTATGGGCCAGGATGATTAGTTCTCCGTGGCATCCATTGACATGATGATTTGTTCTACTGTGGACAGGCTGATTAGTTCTCTTGTCGAGGCATCCTACCCATGCAGTCTGGGACTCATGGGAAGTACCTCTCATCTGATCAATGAGCAGGGAAATGAGGATAGGGACCATGGTAGTACTATCGATGGATGCATCGTTGTATCTATCATACTCCCTATACTAGGATGACCTCCATTCTTCTGGGATCAATGAAACTGATCTGGGATCAGTATGAGTGGTTTGAGACACTCTCTTGTGACATTGATCTAGGATCAGTATGAGTGGTTTGAGACACTCTCTTGTGACATTGATCTGGGATCAGCATGAGTGGTTTGAGACACTCTTTTGTGACATTGATCTGGGATCAATGAAACTGATCTAGGATCAGTATGAGTGGTTTAAGACACTCTCTTATGACATTGATCTGGGATCAGTATGAGTAGTTTGAGACACTCTCTTGTGACATTGATCTGGGATCAATGAAACTGATCTGGGATCAATGAAACTGATCTGGGATCAATATGAGTGGTTTGAGACACTCTGTTGTGATATTGATCTGGGATCAATAAAACTGACTTCGGGTTAGTAAGAGTGATGTGACACACTCGCTTTAGATGAAACTGACTTCGATTCAGTAGAGAATGGTATGAGACATTCTTGATCAATTCTTCTTCTTCATGGTTCAGTAGAACAGAGCAAAGCAGAGCTCAACTGATCAAAGCAGAGCAAAGCTTAGCAGAGCAAAGTTCAGCAGATCAGAGTAGAGAAGAGCAGTGCAGGGCACTGATGGCAGAGATAGTATAGTAGGACATATGGATCAATGGATGGAGTTCTCCCTAGTTGAAAGGGAGAGTTAAAATTGGCAACTAGGGACAAACTCCATCTAGATCATATTATTTATGGTATCTAATATTTTTCTTGGATCCCTCTCATCGAGAGGTGTAGGATTGATCTAAAGATCATCTGATTCCGATAAGTATTCATGGAGTTATGAATTTATTTGCGTTATAAGACAATTTGTCAAGGCCAGCCAGCAACCAAATAAACCCCACATGTGCTCAATGTTTTAGTATAAATAGAGGTGGCCTTCAAGTTATTTCAACACACTTGGGATCTTTTCCTCTCTCTACTTGTCTTTGGTTTTTAGTAGGAGGAGAGATCCTAAGGAATAACATTGCCCTGATCTAGAGGGAAGAAAATCCTGAACTGCCAGAAAAGCCGGAACTACCGGAAAAGTCGAAACTGCCGGAAAATCTAGAAATGTCAAAAAAGCCAGAAATGTCGAAAAATCCGGAAATGCCAAAAAAGCTAGAACTGCCAGAAAAGTAAAAAAAGCCGGAACTGTCGAAAAAGCTGGAAAAGCTAGAAAAGACATAAAAGCCAAAAAAGCCGGAAATGCCAGAAATGTTGGAACTGTTGGAATTGCTGGAAAAGCTGGAAAAGACGGAATTGCTGGGACTAACAGAATTGTTGGGAACAACCGGAACTACCGGGAACAGCTGGAATTGATAGAACTGCCAGGAACTATTGAAATAGCCAGAGCATCTATCTCTGAAGGAGAGCAGCATGCAAGGGACAACTAACTAACATTGGGATAGTTGTATGGTACTTAGCAGAAAATACACCAAGCACGCAATGTTATAGCTAGCATGCAAGGTACAACTAGCATGCAACAACAAGCATGCTAAGGACAATAAGCATGCTAAGGACAACTAGCATGCAACAACAAGCATGCTAAGGACAACAAGCATGCTAGGGACAAAAAGCATGGGACAATAAGCAAGCAAGGTGTAGACAACACATAGATTAGGATGGCAACATGGTGCAACAATGGCACATAATGTAGTACAGTGATGGGTACAGTCATGATTAATGAAGTGTGATGAGATGCAGCATAGTGATGATGGGTGCAGCATGGTGCAGCGCAGTGAGGTGCAGCATGATGACAAAATGCAGCACAACGATAGGTGAAGGAGTCACCTTGGGGAATCAGTTGAAGCAACATGTCTTCAACTGATCTCATGTATCATCTTCTTAGAGATTATCTATGCTACTATCTAGATAAGTCAAAGTGTTGACTTCTGTTGTAAACATGCGATCTCTCTCTCTCTCTCTCTGTGCTGAACTATTGAAGAACATATAAGAAGAATTGATCAAGGGCTCCCCCACATTGGGGTTTTTCCCTGGCTAGTGCCACATCTTGTTTCCTCTTGTCTTGGCTTGTCTTCTGCGATTTATGTTTATGTTTTATCTGCAGTTTACTTTAATGTTGATGTGATTGCTAATCTGGAAACGATATGGAGCTAACTGTGAAAATTGAAATAAATTGCTCTAAGCATAGAACATACCTAAAATCAGGGAAAATTTTAAGAACCCCCCCTAAATTTATAATATAATAAATGGGCGAATCTCCATGGTATATAGGAAAAATGGAAGGCGATTTTATCAATAATATAATATGTATATATAATTTTTTGGCGAATCTCTCACCAGGCATGGCGAATATTTTACTCAATTATAAAATCTTGTAAGATCTTGGCGAGTCTTTCACTAAATAATAAAACTTTGTAAAGTCCTAGTGAATCTTAGCATAGGCTACATGCTGGTTTAATTCCCCCATTTAAATAGGCTACATTCCAGGTGAATACCATGGGTCAATACCATGTGTCATTTTGGTGAATACCATGGGTCAATACCATGTGCCATTTTGGTGAATACCATGGGTCAATACCATGTGCCATTTTTATTTTTATTAATTCTAATATTAGGGTTAATAATGGTTTTTTGCATGGTATTAATAACAATCTAGTCGATGGTATTTGTCCCATAGTATTTTGGCCATATGTTTCACCTAAATATAACCCATTTTTTGAGTGTTCGTAAATATAAGGTGACTTATGGAGTAAATATAAACAAATGTTTTATTTGTTTACCATACCTCTCGTTTATTTATATTTTTATTAATTTACCATACCTCTTTTACAAATATGGTATTTGGTCCATATGATTCACTTAAATAAAACCTCTTTCTTGAGCCTTGATAAATAGAACGAGGGTTATGGACTAAATATAAAAAGAGGTTTTATTTATTTACGATACGTATAGTTTATTTATATTTTTATTTATTTACCATACCTTTTGAGTAAGTATAAAAAGACGTTTTATTTATTTACCATACCTCCACTTTACTTATATTTTTATTTGTTTACACCCTTACATGTATATGAGGTGACTTATGGAGTAAATATAAAAAATGTTTTATTTATTTACCATACCTCTCATTTATTTATATTTTTATTAATTTACCATACCTCTTTTATAAATATGGTATTTGGCCCATAGGATTCACTTAAATAAAACCTATTCTTGAAAATGGGCGATTGGAAGGTTGTAAGTCCTAATTTCAACGGCTAAATTTACCTTTTTTACCCTCTCCCTTAAAATAAGGTGGGCTATTTGAGGTGATTTGTAAAAATGTACTATGATACAAAATATTCGCCCACTAAAAATTTAAAACCCCTTAATTTCGCCAAAGGGCGAACATTCGCCCCTAAAATTATCCTTGCCTAAAATTAACACCTTTCCTATTCAGTATGGATTCCTTGGCTGCGATCCCCCCTCACCATGTCATCTTTATGGGAATTATGTCTCATGCACTCAAACATTATTGTATTTAGGCATGACCTATGTCTTTCGAGGCACATTATGTATATGGGATTTATTGTATCATTTTTTAGCCCATTGGTTCCAACATATCATGTATCATGTACTTTGTACCTCAGTCCCACATTACTGGGCTTACCATTATTCTTTGTATGCAATTATACTGGCAGGTATGGGTATGACTCCCCTGCCTCATTCGAGATCATGTAATCCAACATAAAAGGAGTTTTCTATTAGTTTAGTAGGTCCCACCCCCTCCATTTTTTTCCTTCCTTGCATTGCTTTAGTTATCTCTCTCTCTCTATCGCTGACTCCCCTTTGGTGTCTCGTGGAAGTGTAACCTACAATGTATTTCATTTGTATGATTTCCTCCTAACACTCATATGTTGGGGGGAAATATATTATCACCAAAAATGATCACCTAATTATTTCTAACTAGGTGGATCGAAATACACCATATAGGATTAATTTTACCAAAGTAAAATCACTTTGACCATGGGAAATAATTTAGTAAACCATTTTTATTAATAATTTTCTAATTAAAATAAAAAGACCCCATGAGAATAATTGAATAAATCATTATTTATTTGATTTTCTCTAGGAATAATTATTAAATCATTGTTTAAATAGTTATTCCTGGTCACATTTGACTAAATCCCGTAGGAATAATTACATAAATCACTATTTATTTATTATTCCTTATATCTATGATTGGAATAATTGTTAAATCACTATTTAATAATTATTTCAATTTCACACCATTCTTAATCCTCGTGAAATACTTATTAAATCATTTTATTTATTAATTATTTCTAAATAAAGATATTTGACCATTTTGAATATCTTTCCCCTCTCCAAAAAATATAATAAAGTATTCCTAATAGTTAGATCTTGATTTGGTCAATATTATTTTATTATTATCTATTTTCGAGATTAACTCAATACTTTGTTATGAATAGGAGGGTTTTCCATTCATTCTTTACCATGATCATTATCATCGTCACCATTATCATCTCTTTTCACTTGAGCTCCCATTTTAGTTCTCCACATTGTTTTGGGTTTTTTACACATTGAGAGAGAGAATCGATTACTAAAGCATCAAGGACATCAAAGGACCCATCACACAGAGGGGGATTTGTATATCTCCTTCACCAGGTTTTATCAATAAGATATTTATTCATTTTAAATTCTTTCCATTTGAGTTATTGCATTGGATATATATATATATATATATATATATATATATATATATATATATATATATATATTTGTTTGCTGTTTTGGATTGTATAAGTTGTTTTGTTGAAGTTTTTCCAAGTTTTATCTTAGATTTGAAGTGTAAGTAGCCACAAATTTTTGTTAGGGTCACACGTCACCTAATGACTTATGTGAAGTTTTTTTGGTACACCATCCAAGAATTTTTACACTAACAAATGACGACTCCCCCAGTGGAGTCACCATTTGTTAGTGTGAATTTATTGGAAGGTGTACCAAAAACACTTCACTTAAGTCACTAGGTAACACATGACCCTAAAAACAATTTGTGGATGCTCACACTTCATATATGTGATAAAAATTGGAAAAACTTCAACAAAACAACTTATACAATCGAAAACAACAAACAACAATATATATATCCAATGCAATAACCTGAATGGAAATACTTTAAATTGAATAAATCTTTTATTGATAACACCTAGTGAAGGAGATGTACAAAAAGGGTCTACAAATCCCCCTCTGTGGGATGGGTCCTCTGATGTCCTTGATGCTCCAGTAATTGATTCTCTCTCTCAATGTGTAAAAAACCCAAAACATTGTGGAGAACTCAACTGGAAGCTCAAGTGAAAAGAGATGATAACCATGACGATGATAATGATCATGGTGAAGAATGAATGGAAAACCCTCCTATTTATGAAAAATTATTGAGTTGATCTAGAAAATGAAGAATAATAAAATAATATTGAACAAATCAAGATATAACCATTAGGAATACTTTATTATGTTTTTTGTAGAGGGAAAAGATATTCAAAATTGTCAAATATCTTTATTTATAAATAATTAACAAATAAATGATTTATTAATTATTTCTTGAGGATTAAGAATGATGTGAAAATGAAATAATTATTAAATAGTGATTTAACAATTATTCCAATAATATACATAAGGAATAGTAAATAAATAGTGATTTATTTAATTATTCGTAGAGGATTTAGTCAAATGTGACAAGGAATAATTATTTAAACAATGATTTAATAATTATTCCTAGAGAAAAATAAATAAATAATGAATTATTCAATTATTCTCATGGGTTTCTTTGATTTTAATCAGAAAATAATTTAATAAAAATGGTTTACTAAATTATTTCCCATGGTGAAAGTGATTTTACTATGGTAAAATTAATCCTCCATGGTGTATTTCAATCCACCTAGTTAGAAATGGCTAGGTGACCATTTTTTCGTGATAACAACATGATACATACCGAAGCACCAAGGAAGGTGTCGATATCTTCCCTACCATATAAATGGTTCATATTTGCTTACATGAGCAGGTAGAGCTTCCTAAGACCCTCTGTTCTATTGATCAGATTAGTCTTGACTCAAAAATTGGAGGGTTCTTGACACCATTATTTTAGGATGTCTTTATTCAACATTTGGAAATCCAACATCCACTTAGTGTTAAAGGTATCCTCCTTCTCAAGTATCATGTAGTATGAAGTGATGTCCGCAACAGTAAACGAAGCAAAAGATTCACCTGTGTGGCTCCTTATCATCCACCACTTTGTATTTGTGTTCTATAATATCCAGTCGATGGTTTCTGCTCATGGGAAGACCAACTAATGCTTAGCTACTTAGTGCATCCAAGAACTCTTGATATTAATATACACTCTGAAGTCATCCTGGTCTCAGGGAATGTTTTTATTAGAAAATTCAAAGTATATATTGAACCAGGAGAGCTTGGTGGTCTTGTTAATGTTGCATGTTGTGTCTCGATAGATCGATGGTGGCAGTCCTTGTGGAACTTCTTGGATACTACTCTTGACACTTTTGCGAGAAGAATTGACCACTAGGGGCACCATCTCTCCATAGGAGGATGATATTGTTATGCTATCGAGATCAACATCACCTATCATTTCAAACAAGTAATACCAAGATGAGAGTGACAACATAAATAATATTAATCAGAAGAATGACCTTAAACCGAGCTCATAAATATTAGGGATAATATATGGGATTTGAATTTAAAACTGGATCCTGAGGCTAGGTTGCAGGTTGTACGAATATAATTTCGTAGGTTCTAGGGGATGAAAACAATGACTTGACGACTAGACTGTTGGATAGAGTCAAAGGTCTCTAGGTCATGCTGTGAGATAGCTCGCATGATCATGTTGTGAGCGAGGTTGCAAATTCATTGAATGAGTTGGGTCGCAAGGTCACCATTTAGTGTAGATCGTAAGGTTTTTGCCCAAGCCTTATCATGTTCTTTTGGAGAGAAACTTGGCTTCTTCAACAATTTGGATGGAAATTTTGTGGTCAAATGTTGAAATTGGACCTCACAAAGGCTTAGGGAACAACGACAGTTGAGGGAAAAGGATATGTGCTTCTAATTAGGCTTAGTGTTGAAGAAATGGGGCACTAAGTGGACAGATAAAGAACCTGGAGGGTTTCAGGGTGAAATGAGCTTGGAAATGGCTCAAAATGGAAAATAAACCCTACTAAAGGATTAATATGCATGATTTATGGTTAGTGGAAGACACATGTCAGGAAAAATGATTACAAAGGAAGAGGAAGATACACCTACCTAGAGAGGAGTCTCTCCGTCGCTGAGCGCTCCGATTAGTTGAACAAATGAGCTATGTGACAATGGATTTATTTATAATTTGGTTGCATGTGTGGAAACTGAGGAGGTTACAAGGTTGAAAGGTAGGGGAGGGAACTGAAGTTAGTCTCGAAACCTTGAAACCTCGTGACCATGTGAATTCGAAGTCTTGAGGTCTTTGAGGTCACAAGGTTGCTTTTTGGTTATGTCGTGGAATGGGGAATCATATGCATGTCAATCGTATGAATTGGAAAGTATACTTTATGATCAACATAGGTCGCAGGGCACAGGGTCGCATAGTCACATAGTTTTGAATTTTATGAGTTGTGTGACCCCACAATCCTGCTACTTGGTGACTTGGAGCAAGAAGAAGGGTCAGAGGTCACAATTTTAATCTTTATGTGAGGCATTTATTTTCGACTTTGTGACTTTAAGGAAGTTAATATTCAGAGTTTGCAAATTTAAACTTTTCTCAGAGGCCCAAGGAAAATTGACCTATTGTAAGGATGTGGAAACTCGCTAAGGTGAAGGTGGAGGATGGAAGTCTAATCAAGGGGCTTCAAAATTTGAAAGGATTGAAATTTTGGGGTTGTTGTAGCATCTACAACAATTGGTAATTCACTGGTAGAACCTCAGTGTCTCTACTTTCCCTTAATTTGGGGTGTAGTCGATCCTTGTGAGTGTGTTTTCCTAAACTCATATATCCCAGTAATGTATCGATGTTACCCTTAGTATTAATTAGAAGCCGCTCACTTCTTTGACTTAGCTTATCAATCACACAAACAAAGGGTGTTCCCAATGACTTAAAATAGTGATCTGAGTAATGATATATGAGACGCAAAGGTTTCAATATTTTAGTTATAGGTCTATGGTGTTGCTCTAGTGCCAGTGAGCCTAGACAGTACTCTGACGAAGTCACTCCCTAGAAATAACAAGCACTGCTCCAATGCTAGTGAGCCCAGACGGTACCCTGACAATGTTGTTGCATCACCTATCTACGTAGGAAGCCATTCTCAATACTTTACCCTTTATTTAATTTTATTTCTTGTATGCTCATTGGAATTTATTTATTAGGCATTTATTTTCCAGGGTAGACGAAGGATCCCAACTTATTTTTCGTGCAAGAGAGGTTGTTTCTAGTTTTTCAAAGACTTTATTATTTTCCTAAAATATGTGTTACCCATTATGGTTTTCCATTCCCACTTTTTCGAATCAGTGGGCATGAACCAATTTTCCAAGTTGTACAACCAAGTCAAGAGCGAGGGTCTTACTATCAAAGATAAGGTGCCTTGTGTTAGCCTCTTGCTGCGGCAGGTTAATCATCTTTCATGATCGACATTTTTACATGCCAAATATGTCATACTTTGCTTGCTGCAATGCTCCATATTTGCTACAGATGACCAGAGAAGTATCTGTGAAAGTGAGCTAATCTAAATGCCACTGCTTTGTTCCAATCTTGATGAGTAATCCAGTTTGATCAATTTTCAAGTATGGGAAGGCCAAACAGCTTAATCTTGGCTTCCCTGGGTTTCAATTTCATGTTGTAGAATATAGAGAATGAACATCTGTCCAAACAGCTTAATCTTGGCAGATTTGTAGTTAGGTAGAGAAACAACGGTGCTCAACAGCTTAATCTGAGCCCCTGACTGAAATAAGTGTAGAAGTAGATAGGAGCACAAGCAACAAGAAAGAATGAAAAGTTGGGTATGCTAGTTCAAGTGCACCCAAACCAAAAGAAGAGAAAATGCTAGGTGAGTAGGTCGGGTAGGTAGCTTTGTGGTTGCAGAATCATGGCTTGTGATCCATTTCATATTGTCAAGTGTTATATCTATCATATCACAAGTTGAAGGCAGTTGTTCAGTTGAAGGACTTCAAGAAATGCATGTCTAACTTCCCCTTCTTCCTCTTTCCCCAAATCACTCATTAACTTCCCCTAAAAGAGGTCAAGATCTGCTTGATACCTCTTAATTTCATCATTCTCCATATCATCTGCCTTGGTGAAGATCTGCTTCACTAAAGGAATGTTCACACTTCTTCTATCAGTCATTTTCCCCCATTGATAGCCTAAGACATCATTCTTAGCGCTTTTTCTCATCATTATCATATTAACTACTAACTTTATTATGTAACTCCCTATCTATTTCCCCTTCCCCTACTAAAACTATGTATATAACTCCCCTATATATTTATCCCTCCCCCTGGTTGAAAATAGCCATATAAATCCTCGGAAATTGCTAAGTTTATCTAAAACTCAGCAAGAATCCTCACTTCTCCCCTCAAACAATCTTCTCATGCATTTTGGACCCTTTCCGATGCATAGAACCCTTCATCACCCCCCTAACTATCTTCCAAATGCATAAGGACTCATTCCTTTGCATAATTCTCCTTCACATGTTTAAAAAATCACCCCTTTTACCTTGGTTTGCCTTTAGAAGGCATGAAACCCCTTTTGCCCACTAAACCCCTCTCAAAACCACATCACTTTCCTCCTAAGTGCCTTTGGACGCTTTCCAAGGCATAAGAATACCCAAACCATGTAAAAACCTTCAAAAAATAGAAAAATCCTCCTTTTCGGGCCATCGGACCCCTTCCAATGCCCTAGAGATCCATTCAAAGCACTTTCATCACCCCTCCGAATTCATTTACCTTTGCATTTTAATAAAATGCATGCTCCGATGAGAAAAGGCTCTATTTGTTCCCCCTCCAATGCGATTTTGCTATCGGCAGGGGAAAGTGGCATGTAACGAAAATATTTGGCATTTCTCCGAAGGCAGGTGCCCTCCCTCCGACGCGATATTGCTGTCGGAGGTCAGGCGATAAAATGTGTTAACTCTATGGTGCATTGCCGAAAGCCTGGGCTGGACCCAATTTCAAATAATAAAGGGCTTGCAAAGGGATTTCGGGTCCGATGGGTTTCGAGGTTTCTATGTGGCAGCCCCATGACCCCGCCGATAGCGAAATGTCGATGTAATCTCTGTCGTCCATCGCCTTCACCAAATCAACGGCCCATGTTTGATCGGCGGTCACCCCTTGTGTTTGGCTCCGACCAGCGGAGCCGAAATATTATAAAGGCACAGCTTATGAGGTTTTCGGGTCCGTAAGGGCCCCTTGTGCAGCGAAAGGAAGGCTCCCGACGAGCCGGAGCCAAAATGGTATGTAAATACAGTGTTAAGGGTTTCGGGTCCACGGACCCGTTTCAATTGTAAATCCACCGATATGAGGGTCCTGATGGGTCGGACCCGAAAAGAGATAAAGTGGGTCTGTATAGCATATCGGGTCCGCCATTTTTCGGCGATCACACAGATGCTACCCCCCGGTCCCTCTGACTGCTAATATGCGATTTAGCGCCAGCCGTCGGATCGGGCCCCCAGATCAATGGCCCTATTTTAATCGTAGCACTCCCCATGTATCGCTCCGACTGGCGAAGCCGAAATAACAATAAAGCATGGTATATTATCATTTTGGGTCCGCAAACCAAATTCTTGTAAATTTGCCGATATGACATCGCCGATGGGCCGGACACGATTCCAAATAAAAGGAAGGGACTATAACATATCGAGTCCGCGCAGTTTCGGCGATTGTTTATGTGCCATCCCCTGGTCCGCCCCGATGCTATATAACGATGAAATCTGGGCCGTTGGATTGGCCCGCACCAGATCTAACGACCACAATTTAAAGAGATGAACAGTTTTCCGCCTGCGCCCAATTTCGAGGATTTCTTACGTTTAAAGGCATTTTTGCCTACTTTGAAGAAAAAGGGCCATTTTTATATGTAGTGCCCGTGCCCGCCCAGTTGCAAAGGAACGATGTGTTCCTTTGCTATTTTGAAATCACTTGAGGCCCATAATACATCCAAATGAAGGGTTGCTCTTCAGTGGTCTGTGGGCGATCCCTTTTTCATCACTTTGCAACATTTTATCATTTTAAAGAATATTTTCTGATCGGCAAAGACTGATAACAACTCCAAAGGCGGCAGAAGGCCGAGCAGCAGCCATAAATGGGTGATTGGACAGTTCAAAGGCATTCGGAGGTCAAGAGAAGGCTCAAGTGCATGTCAAAGGGTATCAGGAAAGTGGCAGAGAGTATCAGTATTGCGGTTCAAAGCAGATGAATTCAAAATGGTCCCAGCAGATCTAGCAAGCCGTCATTGAGCCGTATAGCTCACCAACTCACAGATTTTGGCCATTTAAGGAAACAAGACCACTTGAAGGTAGATTAAAGGATTTTCAATGCAGATTTATGACAAGTGCAATGGTTCGAGTCACATTTTGGAGCAGCGCTGCTTCCTTAATTGTGCAGTTATCACACAGAGGACAGCGTGTGGCTCAAGGCACTCTTTCAGTCCATTTTTGAAGCTGCAGGACCCTGTGCAGTCCTAAAGAGCCATTTTGATGAGGCTGCCCCCTCGTGCACATCTGTTTTAAGTTATTTTATGCATTCATTTCCAGCAGAACTTAGCATTAGAAGCAATTATTGCACAGATCTTTTTTGATCTATTTTGATAGATATTTTGTAGACATTTCCTCTATATATACCACCCTCTTCGTTGTTTTAAGTGTTGGTTGGTTGTATGACTCCTCTAGAGACTCGCTCTGTATCTGATATGATTTCTTTAATCAAAGACTGCTTAAAGCTTGGAGGATGGACTGTTTGAAGTGTTTTTTAATGGTTGAAGAGTGAATGATGGAATTCATGTGCTTCTATATGGATCAATAAGTGTTTCTCACCTCTGTTATTTCAATTTCATACATGTTCAAGTCACAGAACAAAAGATTGGTCTAGAATTTGCTTAGCTGCACTCTATGCTTAGTTTTTATGGCTTCTTAATGTTTTCCTCTTGATTTAGGCATAAATATGAATTCCTTTATGGCTCATGTTTGATCTATTTCACATATGAATGATTTTTGTTTAAGAATTCTTAGCTGCTCCTAGATAGAGCTCATTCATCTTCCCTCTGTTAAGCTGAGTGAGAGATTCTTTGTTGCCTCTCATTCCTTAGCCCTCATTCTATCCTTTTAAACTTAAGTGTTGTTTCACGAGCAGCTACCTTGCTCCTCATTCCTCTTGTGACCAAGAAAACACACCAGCAATCCTACTCCATAACTCCATGCCCAATGGTTTGAAACTTACCACACTATGCATTACCTCTCTACTTGAAAACATCCTCCTTCCCACCAAACATAAACAAAACCCCTTGATCTCAATAACTAGCCTAATATCATCTTCAACAAAGCTAAATCATAAAGAGAGAGCCCTCTCTGACTGCAGGTAGGCTAGGACCTGCAGTCCAAAGATTGGTTTGTGGTTACCTCGGCCGTATCCCTTTAAGGAGCTTTAGGGACAACCTGAGTGATAACATAATGGCGACTCCGCTGGGGAACATCCTCAAATAATTTCACAAATCAAGTTGGAAAGCTCCACTGGGAAAGAACCAGACCTTCAAAATTTTCTTTCTAACCCATACATTCTTAGAAAATCCCCAAAAAACAAGCCAGAAGCTGGCTCCCAGGAAGAATTCACGCCATACAAGGTCAAATCCAGACCCAAATCCCACAGTTGCCTTTGAAAATCCGAATTTGATCCAAAGAAACCTCAAGAAATTAGAACTAAAGGAGGATTTTGCTGATTCTACTCCTGTGATAGTTCAGCCAAACTATGGCCCAACCCCTGTCAAAGTTCTATTTCGTTCAACCCCTAGTTCCCCTTGTTCATCATCCACGTCTCAAAGCACTTCTTCCACACCTCCATTCACTGCACATACTACCACTACTACTCCTATTATCCCAGTTGTTCGAGCTGTTCCATTTATCCCTGTTGTTCCACTTATCCCTTCCAACATGGCAAATAGATATGCACCTTTATAGCTGCCTGTTAATCCTGGAGCTATGCCTCAGGATTATCAAACTAAAATCACATATTTGGATGGCACAAGTGCCTGCACAGCCCTTCAGCATACAAAGAAAATGCAGGATTACTTTGAAAGCTATGAGATTGACGATGATGGTGTGAGAATGAAGATTTTTGTCCAAAGTTTGACAGGCGATGTTAGGACGTGGTTTAGAGCACTCCCAGCTAATTCCATAGCAGACCCAGAAGCCTTATACCAGTCGTTTATCAATAGATGGGAGAAAAAGAAAGACCCCTTGCACATACTAGCTGAATACGATACAATTAAAAGAGGCCCTCAAGAGACTATTTTGGACTACTGTGCAAGATTCAATAGCATTTATAATGCTATCCCACAAAACTTAAGGCCTCCACCTGACCTTGCCTTGTATAAATTCCCTGATGGATTCGACCCAGATATGGCCTACCAGTTAAAAGAAAGAGCCCCTAACAGCCTTGCAGACATGCAAAATGTGGCTGTCACTATGGAGGCAAATTTAATTGCCAAAAGAAACAGAGCTAGAACTGAGAGAAGAACCACCTTCAAGGAAGATCCCTCAGCCTTAGATCAAAAGCTAGATGCTATTATCAATGGCATGCACAGGTTGGGAGACAGAGTAGAGAGTGTTGAGAGGAAATCATCATGGGACGGGCAGCAAGCTAACACTGTCAGGAACCCGAATTTCAGGAAAAATCAAAATCCAAACGCTGGTAGGTCTAGCCCAGACCATGATATAAGACCTCCTTTTCAAGAAAAATACGCAGAGGCATCCACTTCTAATGAACCCATAGAAGACACTCGCATGAACTTAATGGATTTGAACGGTGAGCAACAAATTTTTCTAACCCAAGAAGACCAAGATGACCATGAGATAAATCAATTTCAGACTAACTCTGGTGAGTCTTTTGACTTTAAACAAGGTTATGATTCAACTATTTATGAAGTCCACAAACAGTATAAGCTGAGGACAAGAACCATAGATGTTCCCGAAAAAGTTAAACCAAAGGAGGGCAAACAGCCCAACCAGATTAGAGGCAAGGCTATTATACCAAAAACAGCTGATATAACTGTCCCAAACCCACACCAAGTGACTGTAGAGGACATAATAGACATACAACCTTCTGTTGATCAGCCTCTGCCACCTTCTTCCTCGAAAGAGAACTTGAACAGCGTTCCAAAAATCCCTCTTAAAACTGAAAAACCGCAAGCAATCAATTCCCATAACGTTGATATACAAGAGCAAATCGCTGATAATTCAAATGAAAAAGAAAAAACTGCCATCATCAACACCAAGACTCCATTGGAAAAGCCATTTAATTTAGAGGCAGAGATTGGAAAACTTAAAATATCCATCCCCCTCTCAGAACTTGCCAAACATGATGTGTATAGGCAACAAATTCAAAGATCAATTCAAATGCAGAGGTCAAGGATGATGTAAATGTTTTAGATGATACCCCTGAGCTGTTGTTCGGTCTTGAAGTTAATGGAAAATCAACATATGGATATGTTCCACCCTTTTATGTCAGTTTGCACATTCATGACAAAGTCTTGCACAATGCTATGTTTGACTCAGGTGCCTCACACAATCTTATGCCGAAAGCTGTAATGGAGAAACTAAACCTTGATGTCACAAGACCCTACAAAGATCTATTCTCCTTTGACTCAAGTCAGGTCAAGTGTTTAGGCTTAATCAAAGACTTATGTGTCTCCTTAGTCCAATTTCCCAACAAGACAATCCTAATGGACGTGGTGGTTGCTGACATCCCACCAAAGTATGGCATGCTCTTATCAAGATCTTGGGGAGCAAAACTCCAAGGATCTCTCCAATTAGACCTCTCCTATGCCACTATTTCAGTCTTTGGGCAACCAAAGAGACTGTATAGAGAAACACTGATGAAGTATGTGGTAAGTAGTGAGGAAAAGCCCCAGAATTTCCCTATCTATTCAATCCATTCTGATATGGATTCTTTTATTTTGTTTAATGATGAAACAAGTCCTCCAACTGATGATAAGCCTATGGCTTTAGTACAACAAGCACACATCAATGAAGAATCGGTTGCACATACCCATGATACTGTCACAACAGCCAATGCAACCAGCACACAAGAAAAACCTCCCGAAACACAAGACTCGGGTCTGCCCAATCCTAGAATGACTGAAACTCTTAATACTAACCACAAGCAAGAAATCACATGGTATTTAGAGTTTGATGGCTCTGTTAACAAGTTAGGAGCAGGGGCTGGAATATGGATTCACAATACACATAACAACCATGCAAAGGGTCATGCTTATAGACTCAATTTCAAATGCACCAACAACATGGCTGAGTATGAGGCACTCCTCTTAGGCCTTAAGCTGCTCAAAGCTTTAGGAGCTGCCAAAGTTTCCATTCTAGGTGACTCAGACCTAGTAATCCAACAAATGAAAGGCAACTTTGTTACCAATGATAGAAGGCTAAGAGCTTATAGGACTGCTGCCAGTGCAATACTTGATACATTCACTTAATCCAAGCTTGCCAATATTTCAAGAAATCATGACATTCATGCTCAAAGCCTAGCCACTTTCGCTAGTACATGCAAGCTTCCCTTTGAGCCAAATCACCATTTCACTGCTGAAATAAAACATAGGCCTGCTGTCCCAAATAACATTAAAGACTGGCAAGTGTTCGAGGATGATGCTCAAATATACAATTTTCTTACCTTACAACATGAATTTGCAGGCCTAAACATTGATGACGATACTATGGAGGACCCACAACAACAAGCATTAAACGAAAATCAGTAAGCTGTAACAACCAGATAGATCCTAAGCCCAACAGTCTTTGACAATGCAAACATTGAAGAGCTGAAACAAATGCATTTGGAGGAAATAGATAAAACAGAGGCCGAGATTATTGATCTAAAAGACAATTTTCTCCCGGTTGGCCTCACTCCACTAGAAGACATGTTTAATGCAAATGATGTGCCCAAAAAGCCAAAAATGCAGCCTATAAACACTGCCATAGAAGAATACAACATTGGAACAGCAGAGAAGCCCAAAATGATCAAGCTGTCTAAATCTTTGCCTCCTGATCAAAAACCAAAGTATGTGGATTTGTTCAAAGAATTCCAAGATGTCTTTGCTTGGTGTTATGAGGACTTGAAGTCTTATGATACCTCAGTAATCCAACACACCATTCCCTTAAAACCAAATCAAAAGCCTTTCAAAAAAAAACTTAGAAGAATCAACCCCGTGCTCCTTCCCTTGGTTGAGAAGGAGGTAAAGAGGATGTATGAGGCAGGAATCATAGCACCAATCAGATTTTCCAAATGGGTGTCAAACTTAGTTCCCACAAGAAAGAAAACAAATGAGATCAGACTTTGTGTAGATCTCAGAAATCTAAATCAAGTCTCCCTAAAGGACCACTATCCTTTGCCCAAAATGGATCACATTCTACAGAGAGTAGTGGGGTCATCAAGAATTTCCCTGCTCGATGGCTTTTCAGGTTTCAACCAAATACTTGTTCACCCAGATGACCAAGACAAGACAGCATTTACCACACCGTGGGGAACATTCAAGTATGTTAAAATGCCTTTCGGCCTAAAGAACGCTGGTGCCACCTTTCAAAGGGCAATGGACATTGCATTCACCAAGGAAATCCATGATTTCCTAGTTGTCTACCATGATGACTTAACCCCTTTCTCCAAATCTGATAAAGAGCACCTCAAACACCTAAGGCAAATATTCATCACATGTAGGAAATATGGAATTTCCTTGAATCCCAAGAAGTCTCTCTTTGGCCTTGAAGAAGGCAAATTACTTGGACATATCATCTCAAAGGATGGTATTAGAGTTGATCCGGAAAGGATCCAAGCCATATTGCAAATCCCATATCCTAGAAATATAAAAGAATTGCAAGCATTCCTTGGGAAAATCAATTTCCTAAGGAGGTTTATTCCAAACTTGGCTGAGCTAATAAGAATGCTAAACAACATGCTCAAGAAAGACGCCAAGGCAAAGTGGTCTCTAGAGGCCAAGCAAGCATTTGAGGATATTAAATCAGCCTTATTTCAAGCCCCAGTCCTCACAAGTCCAAAATTTGATAGGGACTTTATCATATTTTCATTTGCATCTGATAATACTATAGCTGATGTCCTTTTGCAAAAGGATGATCAAGGAACTGAAAATCCAATTGCATTTTTCAGCCGAGCCTTAAGAGATGCACCCCTGAAATACCCAATCATGGAGAAGCAAGCCTATGCCCTTGTTAAAGCAATCAAGGAATTCCGAATTTATATTTTATATTCACATGTGATTGCTTATGTGCCAAAGGCTATTGTAAAAGACATATTAACCCAAAAGGGGTTAGAAGGAAAAAGAGGCAAGTGGATTGCTAACATTCTTGAGTATGACATAGAGATAAAACCAACCAAGCTGATAAAGGGACAAGGTTTAGCTAAACTGATGTCCGAAACAAAATTTCAAGCCTTAGACATCAACCAACTGGACAATGAACAGGAGCTGGCGACTCCACAGATCAGTGACACCTTTTTGCAATCCCCATGGTATGCTGATATTTGCTTTGTATTGTTAAACCTGTGTGCTCCCCCGGGATTGTCCAGGACCAAGAAGAGATTTTTAAGAATGAAGGCTTTGAAATTTTGTGTCTTAGATGGTGCATTATTTTGGAAAAATCACGAAGGTATATTGCTTAACTGCTTGATTTTGAATGAAACTAACAATGTCATGAAAGAATTCCATGTAGGGGACTGTGGAGGACATCTATACTGGAAGTCCACTGCTGATAAAATTCTAATGGCTGGTTTCTATTGGCCCACTTTGTTTGCAGATGTAAAGAAGTTTGCCACGTCATGCCACAATTGCCAAATCTTTGAGGGCAAGAGAAAGCTGCTCCCTTTGCCTCTTAAACCCATCTCAATCGAGAAGCCTTTTCAACAATGGGGTCTTGACTTCATTGGAGAAATCCATCCCTCTTCCTCAGGCCAGCATAAGTGGATCTTAACAGCTACCGACTATTTCACTGAATGGATTGAGGTCATCCCATGTAGGCAAGCCAATGACACCACCATTATCCAATTCCTTGAGTGCAATATCCTTTCTAGATTTGGCTGCCCTGAGAAGATCATCACTGACAATGCCACTTCTTTCAAATCCAAAAAGATGATCAATTTTTGCCATAAATTCCATATCACGTTAGGCCATTCCACAGCCTATTACCCTCAAGGTAATGGCTTAGCCGAGTCATCCAACAAAATCCTGATCAGTATTATCAAGAAGACCTTAGAAGAAAACAAGAATAACTAGCATAAAAAGCTCACCAATGCCCTATGGGCAGACAGACTTTCAACAAAGAGATCCATTGGAATGAGCCCTTATGAGCTAGTATATGGCATGGAAGCCAGATTTCCATCTTCTTTAGGCATTCCTGTTATCAAGCTGCTGCAGGAGGTTCAAGTTGAACCAAATGATATTCAACGAAGGATCAATCAGACCATTCATCTTCAGCAAACCAGAGAGCAGGTGTATGACAGAGCTCAAATGTTACAAGAAAGGCTAAAGAAGGCATTTGACTAGAGGGCTAAAGCTGAGGATTTCTTTATTGGCGACAAGGTTCTAAAGTGGGACTCACGAAGAGAAGACAAGGGAAAGCATGCAAAGTTTGACTTTCTGTGGAAAGGCCCATTTGTCATCAGCGCTATTCAAGGCAACAATACATATTTTCTCAAAACTCTAGATGTCTGCGCAGCTGAAGAGGGTCCTGTGAATGGCCGCATGCTGAAGCATTACCTTGATCGAGTGATCTAAGGGATACAGGGTTCTGATGTATATATTTGTATATTAATGCGTGTACATATAAGCGTTTTCTTTTATGTTTTTATAAGCAATCCGATTGCTTGGAACCAAGCAGCGAAGTTATGGAGGCAGAGCAGCGCAAGTCCCCCATTTCAAAGCTCTCTCTTTGCATTGATTTTGGGAAAAGAGCGCAGTCCCAAAGAAAAGACCCAAAGGAACGTGACATTCGAAGCCTCTGTTCTTTTGAAGTGAAGTTCGAAGAGAAGCACATCAATTTTTTCCCCCGGCTATGAACTTACTTCAAAGGGTGCACAAGGCAGGTTTTGATATACTTTAAATGCTCTCAATGGTAAAAGGGGCAGCGCTGTTATTTATAACAGCGGGTTCAAATAAAAATGCTGCATTCATGCTTCCAGCTCTTCAGTCAGTAGTATCGAAACAGAAGAACATTTGCTTTTAGTGTTACATCTACAGCCTATTCAAAGACAAAATTAAGAGGATTTGCTCCAGTTGGTTCCCTTTTTGTGTTTACTTCAAAAATGCAGTTCTCAAACAAAAGTGGATGCAATATCAAGCACGCAGAAGAAAGCAGGCGATGCTTTATTTTTCACAGTGTTTCAGTTAAGGAGGAGTGCTGCATTCAGAAGTTAAGGTTCTAGTCATTCAGCAGTTAGCACAGAAGAAATTTTCAATTAACAGCAACTACAGAGGATCAAGGCATTCTGACCTGTTGTTCTTGGCTTGTCACAAGGAAAAGCCATCCCCAAGTGGAGCCACTGTTAGCCTCCTGCTGCGGCAGGTTAATCATCTTTCATGATCGACATTTTTACATGCCAAATATGTCATACTTTGCTTGCTGCAATGCTCCATATTTGCTACAGATGACCAGAGAAGTATCCGTGAAAGTGAGCTAATCTAAATGCCACTGCTTTGTTCCAGTCTTGATGAGTAATCCATTTTGATCAATTTTCAAGTATGGGAAGGCCAAACAGCTTAATCTTGGCTTCCCTGGGTCTCAATTTCATGTTGTATAATATAGAGAATGAACATCTGTCCAAACAGCTTAATCTTGGCATATTTGTAGTTAGGTAGAGAAACAAGGGTGCTCAACAGCTTAATCTGAGCCCCTGGCTGAAATAAGTGTAGAAGTAGATAGGAGCATAAGCAACAAGAAAGAATGAAAAGTTGGGTATGCTAGTTCAAGTGCACCCAAACCAAAAGAAGAGAAAATGCTAGGTGAGTAGGTCGGGTAGGTAGCTTTGTGGTTGCAGAATCATGGCTTGTGATCCATTTCATATTGTCAAGTGTTATATCTATCATATCACAAGTTGAAGGTAGTTGTTCAGTTGAAGGACTTCAAGAAATGCGTGTCTAACTTCCCCTTCTTCCTCTTTCCCCAAATCACTCTTTAACTTCCGCTAAAAGAGGTCAAGATCTGCTTGATACCTCTTAATTTCATCATTCTCCATCTCATCTGCCTTGGTGAAGATCTGCTTCACTAAAGGAATGTTCACACTTCTTCTATCAGTCATTTTCCCCCATTGATAGCCTAAGACATCATTCTTAGCACTTTTTCTCATCATTATCATATTAACTACTAACTTTATTATGTAACTCCCTATCTATTTCCCCTTCCCCTACTAAAACTATGTATATAACTCCCCTATATATTTATCCCTCCCCCTGGTTGAAAATAGCCATATACATCCTCGAAAATTGCTAAGTTTATCTAAAACTCAGCAAGAATCCTCACTTCTCCCCTCAAACCATCTTCTCATGCATTTTGGACCCTTTCCGATGCATAGAACCCTTCATCACCCCCCTAACTATCTTCCAAATGCATAAGGACTCATTCCTTTGCATAATTCTCCTTCACATGTTTAAAAAATCACCCCTTTTACCTTGGTTTGCCTTTAGAAGGCATGAAACCCCTTTTGCCCACTAAACCCCTCTCAAAACCACATCACTTTCCTCCTATGTGCCTTTAGACTCCTTCCAAGGCATAAGAATACCCAAACCATGTAAAAACCTTCAAAAAATTGAAAAATCCTCCTTTTCGGGCCATCGGACCCCTTCCGATGCCCTAGAGATCCATTCAAAGCACTTTCATCACCCCTCCGAATTCATTTACCTTTGCATTTTAATAAAATGCATGCTCCGATGAGAAAAGGCTCTATTTGTTCCCCCTCCAATGTGATTTCGCTATCGGGAGGGGAAAGTGGCATGTAACGAACATATTTGGCATTTCTCCGAAGGCAGGTGCCCTCCCTCCGACGCGATATCGCTGTCGGAGGTCGGGCGATAAAATGTGTTAACTCTATGGTGCATTGCCGAAAGCCTGGGCCGGACCCGATTTCAAATAATAAAGGGCTTGCAAAGGCATTTCGGGTCCGATGGGTTTCGGCATTTCTATGTGGCAGCCCCATGACCCCGCCGATAGCGAAATGCCGATGTAATCTCTGCCGTCCATCGCCTTCACCAAATCAATGGCCCATGTTTGATCGGCGGTCACCCCTTGTGTTTGGCTCCGACCAGCGGAGCTGAAATATTATAAAGGTGCATCTTGTGAGGTTTTCGGGTCCGTAAGGGCCCCTTGTGCAGTGAAAGGAAGGCTCCCGACGAGCTGGAGCCGAAATGGTATGTAAATACAGTGTTAAGGGTTTCGGGTCCGCGGACCCATTTTGATCAGGTGCTCATGTCCTAAGTGTCATAAAATGCTCAAAATTTAAAGTGCTTAGAACTGGTTCAAAGTTGAATGACTGGAAAGTGCTCGTCTTCCCGATTCCGGCGCCACAAACGGTTCGAAAAACGGTCGCCGTATGAAGAAGTTATGGCAAAAAGAAGAATTTGTCCATAACATTAGAAATTTTAATTTTTCAAAAAAAAATTAAAAAAGGAATATTCCGCCGGGCACGAAATTCGAGGCAACCACCAAACATTAAATGTAACTACAGTTAAGTTGGCGGAATTTTGGCAGGAGCGCCAAATTGGGCGGACCCGCCATAATTGGCGGAGCTATCTGGAGTTAACTAAAGTTAGCTGGAGTTTTTCTAGGGGCAAACTGGAGAAACTTTAAATGGCCATAACTTTGGCTAGGAAAGTCGGGTTTTGGACGAATTGTTTTTTGATTTTGGGTATTTTCGACCTTCTGAAGCTATTGGTGCAGGTCTTACAGCCATCTGAGGTCATTTGCAGAGGTTTTGGAGCCGTGAAAGTTCTAGGAGCCACCAGGGCCCAGTTTTGTGAAGACTGTATAGGGTTGCAGGTATCCATTGAAGGTGATCCAATAGTCAATCCTGAAGGATTCAAGTGTTCTGAATCCATTTTTACCATCTATTTCTCCTGTAGATGCTTCTATTCAGCTGTATTTTCAATTTTAGCATTTAATGAAAATAAGGACAAGCCCGGTTGGGAGCTTTGGACCCAGCAGACGTAGCCCTGGAGGGGGTGAACTGCTTTATCAACTTCTTTTGCATTTGTGGTTGATTTATTTTGCAGAAAAAATTCATTTTAATGTGTTAAATAGTAAAAGGAAATAACTCTGCTATGCTTAGATGGGTCATGAACAGCTGAAAATTTCATGTGTTTTCTTTCTGCAAGACATGGAAATCTTTTAAACATGTTTAATTCTGAATTGAAAACCTTGCAAACAAATTTCAAGTAGTTTCAAATTCAGATCAAGTTGGTATCAGAGCTCAGGGTTTTGTGCAAAGATCTTCTAACTGTCTTGCAAAGTATTGATGCTTACTAGTTTGAAACTTAAAAGAGGGAATCCTCAGTCAAGGAATGCCAGAGAGCCATCACCTCCACCTTCAATTTCACCCTCAAGAGTCTCAACAGAAGCTTCAAGGATGTCTGAACATGAAGGAGAAATTCCTACAGAGACAGATCCAAGAGAAGAAGAAAGAGTCTTTAGAACGACTTTCTTGGACCTCACTGAAATGGTGAGGATATTGTACCAAGAAAGAAATGAGAAATTGGCTGGAGAAGGGTCCAAACATCCACATGAAGGAGAGGGCTCTTCAGGAGGTAAGAAGGATGATGATCATTCCAAGAAAGGACATGGAGGAAATGGTGATCCACCACCCCCATCTTCACCTTCTTCCTCTTCATCTTCGTCTTCTTCTGTTCATAAGCATAGATCCTCTAGAAAAAGTCCTTTTTTGAAGCTTGATGTAAAATTCAAATTACCTATGTTTAATGGTGAAGTGAATGTAGAAAAGCTTGACAACTGGATTAGGAAGTTGGAAGTTTACTTGAGGATCCAAAATATGCATGATGATGCCACAAAGATTCAGTTGGCTTCTTTGAGAATGGATGGAGCAGCATTTGGTGGGAGGCCAAGACTAAAGAGGAGATCAAAAAATTTGGTAAGGTTACCTTAACATGGCCTGAATTTCTGTTAGCCATTAAAAAACAGTTTTATCCTCTTGCTCACATGCAGAAGGCCATTATGAATTGGCAAAATTTCAGACAACTTAAGGGTCAGAGTGTCCAAGACTACACCCAAGAATTCAGGAGAAGAGCTCTCTTGTTAGGGGTAGATTTGCAGACCCATGAAACGTTGCTGAAATACATTGGTGGCTTGCATAGCTACCTTAGACACACTATCTTGATGTTTAACCCTACTAGCCTGGACGAGGTTTGTGTCCAAGCTACCCATTTAGAGGCAAGGGAAAAAAACACATTTGAAGAGGCTAGAAACAAGCCCCCCAAGGAGAAAAACAAAGAGAAAACCTCCAAGGGAAAGGGCAAAGAATGCATCTGTCAAACAGGAGAGTGAGAAAGTGATCTGTAAACACTGTTCTAAACCAGGCCATGAGGAGAAAAACTGTTGGAAATTATATCCTCAAAAAAGACCTCAATTTAACAAATCCAAATGGAAACAGAAAACTGCTGCTACTACATCTACACCACAAGATTTAGGGGAAGATTTAGGGGAAGATTTAGGTGATGAAACCAAAATTGCAGCCATGGGTTTGAAAAACTTGAAGGGAAAAGAAAATGAAACTCAGGCCAGCACTTGTACCTCAAACTGCCATGTACAAGCTCCTAATGAGGAAGAAAGAATTGAACTGTTTCATGTGAGGGTGATTTCAAAACATACTAAAATTGACACACTTTTTGATAGTGGGTCATAAGCAAACCTTATATCAGAGGACTTGGTCAAGCAGCTTAAACTTGAGACCGTTCCACATCCGAAGCCATATCCACTTGGATGGATTTGCAAGGATGCAAACTTACAAGTTTCAAGAAAGTGCGTATTGTGCTTTGCAATTACTGCACATTTTATTGACACAGTTGAACTTGATGTGGTACCTTTTGATATAGCAGGAATTGTTTTGGGAAGTCCTTACTTGTTTGACAGGAAAGCTATCTTTCATCGCCATGAAAACAAATATCATTTGTTCAAAGATGGCAAGGAGTTCATTGTTAGAGCTCATCGCAAGAAGACAAATATAGCGATGGTGAATGCAGGACAGGTAAAAAGGTTGGTCAATTCAAGTAAGAATTTTGTTATTCTTATGATTAAGCCCAAGGTTGATGTGAATCATGAGTCATTTGAAAATTGTGATCCAAAACTTAAATCAGATCTGTATGATGTAGTTGATGCATATCATGAGATGTTTCAGGAGCCAACAGGTTTGCCTCCTAAGAGGGAGATTCAACATGAAATCCATTTGCATCCAGATTGTCCTCTTCCAAACATAGGCATGTACCGCATGTCTATTATGGAGAATGCTGAAATAAAGAAGCAAATCAAGGACTTGTTGGACAAGGGTTTCATAAGGCCAAGTACTTCGCCATGTGGGTCACCGATTGTATTGATTCCAAAGAAAGATGGCACTTGGCGTATGTGTGTTGATTTCAAGGCCTTGAACAAGATAACGGAAAAGAATCGTTACCCACTCCCAAGGATAGATGATTTGCTAGACCAGCTGAAACATGCTCGATATTTCACTAAGTTAGACTTGCGCAGTGGATATCATCAAGTAAGAATTGAAGAAAGTGACATTTGGAAGACAGCCTTTAAAACCAAACAAGGACTCTTTGAGTGGCTTGTGATGCCGTTTGGTTTGTGCAATGCACCTGCAACTTTCATGCGGGTAATGGATGATGTCTTGCGTCCTTTTCTTGATGATTTCATTATTGTCTACTTAGATGACATCTTAATTTTCAACAAGTCTAGAGAAGATCATGTCATGCATGTTAGAAAAGTACTTGATGTTTTGAAGAAGAATCAGTTATTTCTTAAAATGTCAAAGTGTGGATTTGGAAAGACTTCTTTGGTTTATTTGGGACACATAGTAGGAGGAGGTTCTTTGAGAATTGATCCTGCTAAGATTGAGGCTATTGTGAAGTGGCCTACTCCCAAATCCATAACAGAGGTAAGAAGTTTTTTGGGTGCAGCTCAATATTGGAGGAAGTTTATCTCTAACTTCTCTTCTATAGCAGCTCCTATGCATGTAGTGACAAGTATGAAGCATGCTTTCCAATGGGGAGGCAAGCAGCAAAAAGCTTTCGAATCTTTGAAAGAGAAGATTAGTTCAGCTCCAGTCCTTGCATTACCAGATTTGAGATAGCCATTTGAGATACAAACTGATGCTAGTGATTATGCTATGGGTGCAGTTCTTCTACAGCATGGTAAGCCTATTGCTTTTCATTCTGAAACTTTTAATGGTGCTATTGTAAATTATCCCACATATGATAAGGAGTTGTATGCATTGGTACAAAGCGTCAAAAAGTGGAAACACTACTTGGTGGGAAAAGAAACTGTTATACATACCGACCATCAACCCTTACAGTACTTGCAATCACAAAGCAAGTTACAACAGTCACGACACTTCAGATGGATGGGCTTCTTGCAACAGTTCCATTTGGTAATAAGGTATAAGAAAGGTACTTTGAATAAGGTTGCTGATATGCTTTCAAGGCCTATTATTGGTTCTGTTACTTTACTTAAGAATGATTCCATTGTGCATGATAGTTACATAGAACAATATGCATCTGATGAAGACTTTAAAGATGTGTATGCTAACATGAGTAAAGGAAATCATGTAGAGGAAAATGACTATCACATGCATAACAATTTGTTGTTTCATTTGGGCAAGTTGTGTATACCACAGGGGGAGAGGATAAATGTCATAAGAGAAGATCATTCTTCTCTTATTGCTGGCCATTTTGGTGTGAGCAAAACAATTGCACATCTACAGAGGTATTGCTATTGGCCTCGCATGGTAGATTTTGTTTCAAGGTTCATAAGAGGTTGTTCATTATGTGCTACAAGAAAGCCTAGCAACAGGAAGCTTGGTTTGTATACTCCTTTGCCGGTACCTTCTAGACCATGGGAGAGCATCTCTATGGATTTTGTAGGAGGTTTGCCAAAATCTCGAAAGCAGCATGATTATTTATATGTAGTAGTTGATCGTTTCAGCAAAATGTGTATACTTATGCCTTGTAAGAAAACTATAACTGCTGAAAAAACTGCTGAATTATTTTTTCATCATGTATGGATTCACTTTGGCTTTCCTACTTCCATTATTAGTGACAGGGATTCCAGATTTGTGGGGAATTTTTGGTCCAACCTATGGGAGATGATGGACACAAAGTTGAAGAAAAGTATTGCTTTCCATCCGCAAACAGATGGACAAACCGAAGTTGTGAACAGAACCATTGTGCACCTCTTGAGAGGTTATTGCAGCAAGCATCCCAAGCTTTGGGATGAACATTTTCACTACATACATCATGCTTACAATCGTGCCAAGCACTCTTCCACAAACACCTCACCGTTTGAAGCTTGTTTTGGTTACTTGCCAAAATCACCTCTTGACTTCATTCTTGAGAAAGATGTTTCCATTGAGGGACATAGTGACATTGACAAAGCTCGTTCATTCATTGAAAGAATTCAGCAAATACATCAGCAAATTCAAGAATAGCTTGAGAAGAGTCAAGGCAAGTACAAGGAAAGACACGACAAGCATAGAGTCGATCACAAGTTTCAAGAAGGAGATGAGGTATGGCTGTACATCAGTAAGGAAAGGATGTAAGGAGAAGGTTAAAAGCTAAATCCTATTCGTTATGGTCCATTCAAAATCCTCAAGAAGGTTGGAAATAATGCTTTTCAATTAGATTTGCCTTCCTACATGCAAATGTATTCTGTTGTCAATGTGGAGAACTTACGTTTGTATGAACCTCTTTTGATTGCTGATCATGAAAATGTTGTTCAGCTGCCATCTATAGAAGATTTCTCGCTAGAATTCTTAGATGAGCTGAAAGAAGATACAATCCTTGACAGAAGGACACACACTTCAAGGAGGGGCAGTGTAGATTATGTTCGGGTTGGTTTCAAAGCTAGCAAACCGAACAAGGCAAAGTGGATGGAGGTGGACAGAGTGAGGGAGCTGTACCCTCACCTCTTTAACAGGTAGTTGAAGGCTTTTGGGGTCCAAAAGCTTCCCAATGGGGAGGCATGATCAGGTGCTCATGTCCTAAGTGTCGTAAAATGCTCAAAATTTAAAGTGCTTAGAACTGGTTCAAAGTTGAATGACTGGAAAGTGCTCATCTTCCCGATTTCGGCGCCACAAACGGTTCAAAAAATGGTCGTCGTATGAGGAAGTTATGGCAAAAAGAAGAATTTGTCCATAACATTAGAACTTTTAATTTTTCAAAAAAAAATTAAAAAAGGAATATTCCGTTGGCACGAAATTCGAGGCAACCACCAAACATTAAATGTAACTATAGTTAATTTGGCAGAATTTTGGCAGGAGCGCCAAATTTGGCGGACCCGCCATAATTGGCGGAGCTATCTGGAGTTAACTAAAGTTAGCTGGAGTTTTTCTAGGGGCAAACTGGAGAAACTTTAAATGGCCATAACTTTGGCTAGGAAAGTCGGGTTTTGGACGAATTTTTTTTTATTTTGGGTATTTTCAACCTTCTGAAGTCATTGGTGTATGTCTTACAGCCATCTGAGGTCATTTGCAAAGGTTTTGGAGCCGTGAAAGTTCCAGGAGCCACTAGGGCCCAGTTTTGTGAAGACTGTATAGGGTTGCAGGTATCCATTGGAGGTGATCCAATAGTCAATCTTGAAGGATTCAAGTGTTCTGAATCCATTTTTACCATCTATTTCTCCTGTAGATGCTTCTATTCAGCTGTATTTTCAATTTGATCATTTAATAAAAACAAGGACAAGCCCGGTTGGGAGCTTTGGACCCAACAGAAGTAGCCCTGGAGGGGGTGAACTGCTTTATCAACTTCTTTTGCATTTGTGGTTGATTTATTCTGCAGAACAAATTTGTTTTAATGTGTTAAATAGTAAAAGGAAATAACTCTGCTATGCTTAAGTGGGTCATGAACAACTGAAAATTTCATGTGTTTTCTTTCCGCAAGACATGGAAATCTTTTAAACATGTTTAATTCTGAATTGAATACCTTGCAAACAAATTTCAAGTAGTTTCAAATTCAGATCACGTTTCAATTGTAAATCCGCCGATATGAGGGTCCCGATGGGTCGGACCCGAAAAGAGATAAAGTGGGTCTGTATAGCATATCGGGTCCGCCATTTTTCGGCGATCACACAGATGCTACCCCCCGGTCCCTCCGACTGCCGATATGCGATTTAGCGCCAGCCGTCGGATCGGGCCCCCAGATCAATGGCCTTGATTTAATCGCAGCACTCCCCATGTATCGCTCCGACTAGCGGAGCCGAAATAACAATAAAGCATGGTATATTAGCATTTCGGGTCCGCAAACCAAATTCTTGTAAATCCGCCGATATGACATCGCCGATGGGCCAGATGCGATTCCAAATAAAAGGAAGGGCCTATAGCATATCGGGTCCACGCAGTTTCGGCGATTGTTTATGTGCCACCCCCTGGTCCGCCTCGATGCGATATAGCGATGAAATCTGGGCCATTGGATCGGCCCGTGCCGGATCTAACGACCACAATTTAAAGAGATGAACAGTTTTCCGCCTGCGCCCAATTTTGAGGATTTCTTACGTTTAAAGGCATTTTTGCCTACTTTGAAGAAAAAGGGCCATTTTTATATGCAGTGCCCGTGCCCGCCTTGTTGCAAAGGAACGATGCGTTCCTTTGCTATTTTGAAATCACTTGAGGCCCATAATACATCCAAATGAAGGGTTTCTCTTCGGTGGTCTGTGGGCGATCCCTTTTTCATCACTTTGCAACATTTTATCATTTGAAAGAATATTTTCTGATCGGAAAAGACTGATAACGACTCCAAAGGCGGCAGAAGGCCGAGCAGTGGCCATAAATGGGTGATTGGACAGTTCATAGGTATTCGGAGGTCAAGAGAAGGCTCAAGTGCATGTCAAAGGGTATCAGGAAAGCGGCAGAGAGTATCAGTATTGCGGTTCAAAGCAGATGAATTCAAAATGGCCCCAGCAGATCTAGCAAGCCGTCATTGAGCCGTATAGCTCACCAACTCACAGATTTTGGCCATTTAAGGCAACAGGACCACTTGAAGGTAGATTAAAGGATTTTCAATGCAGATTTATGACAAGTGCAATGGTCCCAGTCACATTTTGGAGCAGCGCTGCTTCCTTAATTGTGCAGTTATCACACAGAGGATAGTGCGTGGCTCAAGGCACTCTTTCAGTCCATTTTTGAAGCTGCAGGACCCTGTGCAGCCCTAAAGAGCCATTTTGATGAGGCTGCTCCCTCATGCGTAGTTGTTTTAAATTATTTTATGCATTCATTTCCAGCAGAACTTAGCATTAGAAGCAGTTATTGCACATATATTTTTTGTTCTATTTTGATAGATATTTTGTAGACATTTCCTCTATATATACCACCCTCTGCACTGTTTTAAGGGTTGGTTGGTTGTATGACTCCTGTAGAGACTCGCTCTGTATCTGATATGATTTCTTTAATCAAAGACTGCTTAAAGCTTTGGAGGATGGACTGTTTGAAGTGTTTTTTAATGGTTGAAGAGTGAATGATGGAATTCATGTTCTGCTATATGGATCAATAAGTGTTTCTCACCTATGTTATTTCAATTTCATACATGTTCAAGTCACAGAACAAAAGATTGGTCTAGAATTTGCTTAGCTGCACTCTATGCTCAGTTTCTGTGGCTTCTTAATGTTTTCCTATTGATTTAGGCATAAATATGAATTCCTTTATGGCTCATGTTTGATCTATTTCACATATGAATGGTTTTTGTTTAAGAATTCTTAGCTGCTCCTAGATAGAGCTCATTCATCTTCCCTCTGTTAAGCTGAGTGAGATTGCCTCTCATTCCTTAGCCCTCATTCTATCCTTTTAAACTTAAGTGTTGTTTCACAAGCAGCTACCTTGCTCCTCATTCCTCTTGTGACCAAGAAAACGCACCAGCAGTCCTACTCCATGACTCCATGCCCAATGGTTTGAAACTTATCACACTATGCATTGCCTCTCTACTTGAAAACATCCTCCTTCCCACCAAACATAAACAAAACCCCTTGAACTCAATAACTAGCCTAATATCATCTTCAACAAAGCTAAATCATAAAGAGAGAGCCCTCTCTGGTTGCAGGTAGGCTAGGACCTGCAATCCAAAGATTGGTTTGTGGTTAACTCGGCCGTATCAAGGAGCTTTAAGGACAACCTGAGTGATAACACCTTGGATATTTAGAGTGTCCGACCAATCGGTCTCCACATCTCATCTCAGTTATGACTTTAGAGATATTCAAGAGTGAGAATTGACAAGAGTAGAGTTCAACCATTGGCATAGGTGTTACCACAACTCCGGGACATTCAATTTGAGTAATGTTTATTCTGGCTAAAACCTTTATTAATGAAATAAGCTATCATGACCGAAAGGCCATAAGAGAAAATAGAACCAGATGCAAAAATGAAAAAATGTGAAATACGACATTAGGGGAATTTTGAGGTATAAAATGAGCCTCCTAAGGAAATTATAAAATAATAGTGGAAATAATAAAATAAGATTACATTACATCATCAAATTTTAGATTGAAAACAGAAAAAACTAATTTTTCAACTCGTATTTTCAACTTATCTCCCTATGGATTAACTCAAATTTCGAGCGACAACACTCGTTGGATACAAAATTTGATTCCTCATCCATGGAGAACCCATGCTGCACACTTTCGATGGACCCTGATATACAAAAAATGAGAAATACATGAAAAATGTGATTGCAATCACGTTTTTTCATGTATTTCTCATTTTCCATGTAGCAGGGTCCACCAAAAGATGCAACATGGGTACTCCTTGGATGAGGAATTAAATTTTGCATCGAACGAGTACTCCCCCTTGAAATTTAGTAAACCCTTAGGGTGATAAGTTGAAAATATGAGTTGAAAAACTAGTTTTATTATTTTATTATTATTTTTATCTTTTCACCTTTTTACTCCAAAAATGGTGAATCATCCACCATGGCTGACATCATCATATTGAATCCTATTGGTTCTTATAAATTTTGCTTTGGTTGTACATTTTTCTTAGGAGGCCCATTTTAGACCTCAAAATTCCCCTAATTCTAGGAGCTAAGTGTAGAAATGACAAGGAAACAAATAAAACTATGTTACAGGGTTAGGGAAGCAATTACAAGAGCTACTATGTGAAGTAAAAGTTAAGGTGTTGGCCATTCATGGGAAGGGGCTCAACCCTTCCCTCCATGGTTTATAAATGGTAGGTGTGTTTGAAATTTTTCTCCTTGACTTGAAAAAATCCAATCCACAGGGCTTGAAATTCAGTGTGCTTGCCTTTGTCACCATGGGCTTTATCCCATTTTAGGGATAGATCACCTACGTTAAATTCATTATTTCCTGCATATTTCTTATTGAACCATCTCTTGATTTGATTTTGGTGTAAAACAAATTTCTCTTTGGCCTTTTGTCTTTCTTCCTAAAGTTTGATAAGAGTGTCAATTCAGTTTTGTATAGTAGGATAGGGTGTACCCCAAGACACTTGTGACAATTGGAGGGCAGGTAGGTACAAGTTTGGTGACAAGAGTGCTTCTTTCCCATACACTAGGAAATAATGTGAAGTCCCAAGAGATGGTTTAGGGGTGACACGATCAGCCCAAAGGATGTTGGTTATGGCGTTGTTCTAGTTTATTTAGTGTGACAAAAATGTTTTCTTGATGATGTAAATTAGGTTTTTGTTTATGGACTCTACTAAGCCATTTCCTTGGGGATAGTAATCAACTGAATGTTTTAAAATGGTACCATTTTCCAAAGAAAAATCATACAACTTGAAATATAAGAAATAAGTAGCATTATAAAAAATGAGGGAGGTGGGAACACCGAACCTAGTAATGATTCTTTGCTTAATGAAACATATTACCTCGTGGTCATTGATTTGACATAAAGGAGTAGCTTTCGCCTACCTTATGAAGTAGTTTGTGGCCATGAGTATGTATCTGTGTTGTTTTGATAAATGTGGCATGATCTCTCCAATGACATCCAACCCCCTCTATTGAAAATGTTCTTCCATGGCTATAGACTGCAGTGGTGCAGATGACTAGGATTCCCTTTTGGTGCATTTTTGACAAATATAGCATTTTTTCATGCATACACATGGGCATCGTTAAACAGGGTAGGCCAATATAAACTGACCCTCATGATTTTATGCATTGTAGTATCACCGAAGTAATGGACAAATTTTGTCCCATTATGTAGCTCCTTCAACACCTTTTATACTTCCTCATATTCTTATCATTTGAGAAATACACCATTGTGGTGTTTACGGAACATATTACCTTGTATCAACTAATAAGATGCAACTTTAAGCCTTACAACTCTTTTTTTTTTTGCAGAAAATGTAGGAGGCAAGGTCCCTTGTCCTAAATATTGCTTCAGATCAGTATACCAATATGAGGTATCACGTGCTGATGCGTAGTCCTTTTGGTACATTTCGATGTCATTATCCCATCCTTATGATTCCTCGTCTGACTGGTCTACAAATTCGGTGGCCAATTTACATAACCCATATCCTTTGACCGTGTGAGTAGGCTTGAACTCCAAATCGTACTCTTGGAGGAAAGTCATCTGGTTAGGTCATCTTTCACCTAACTCCTATTGGATGAACAATGACCTCACTGCTGGGTGAGGTATGAACACCATCACATGATTCTTTAAGATATATGACCATAAGTGTTTAACATCTTTATAGATTGTGTATTCCTACTTGCCCATGTCTGGGTAGTTGAGCTATACCCCTTTCATACCAATACTCATGAAGGATATGGGCCACTTGTCATTGCTACTATATTTCTATGTCAGGACAATTGTTAGGGATGAACTTGAAGAAAAGGTATACAAAATAAAATCCCTACTGAAATCAATGTTGTAAAGTGAAGGGGATTCAACAATGGCCTTCTTGATGCGGTCGAAGGCTTCCTTCTCTTCTTAGTTCCATTTAAATCCCACATCCTTATTTATCATATTTCGTAATGGGTTGACTATCTGAGAAAAATCATAAATAAACTTGCAAAGGAAGTTGATTTTTCCTAAGAAAGATTGCGTAGATTTTTTACTGCTTGGAAGTGGGATCTCAGGGTCAATAATGATATTGATTTTAGCTATAATGTGCCAAAGAAGGTTTTATTCTTACACCACGAATACACTCTTCTTGGGATTTAGGGATATCCCATATTTTCTACAATGTTCAAATATCTACTTCAGATGATGAAGGTGATCTAATATTTTCTTTAAAAACACCATTACATCATCTAAGTATATTACCACACTTTGACTGATAAGCTCTCTTAAATAAATTCCCATTGCCCTTTGGAAGGTGGCTCCAGTGTTAATGAGGCCAAAGGGAATGCATTGAAAGGAAAATTTTGCCCACTTAGTTCTAAAAGTTGTCTTCAAGCGATCTAGTTTAGCTACTCGAACCTGATTATATCTGTAGAAGCCATCGAGTAAGGAGAAAATTTCAGAGCTAGATATAGTTTTAAGAATTCGATCCATAGAGGGGCTACGATATTTATATTTATCTAAATCCCATTTCATATTCTCGAAATTAACACAATCAGATCTCATCAGACTTCTTCCACACGAGAACCAGATTCAAGACCCAATTGGAGTGTCTAGCTTTAAAAATAATTCACGCATCCAACAACTTCAATTCCTTTTGAATTAGGGGTTCCAATGTTGGGTGAACTTTCCTTAGCTTTAATTGGAATGACTTGACCCTGTCCTTAATAGTTATAACCTGTTGGATAATCTGGGTATCATATGTCTTAAGTTCATCGTATGTTTAGGAAAACACATCCCGACGTTTCCTGAATAGGCTGATGAATGATTTCCTTTTTTCCAGTGAGCAGCCAAGACCTAAATTGATGAAATTTGGGTCAGCTTATGTCCTAATATTGATTTTATCATGCAACATTAGGGAAATTTGAGTCTTGGTATCTTGGCGGGGGCGAAAATAGTTCTCGAGATCAAATAACTTCTCCAACATAAAAATACCTTTGGGCATGGGGTTTCCCTTGCGTGCTTCAAACTCTTATTGTAAGATCCTTTCATGCTCTTCTTAGTCTGTTGTAATGTATTTTAAAACATCTGTGTTAACCATGAAATACAGTATTTTTTGATCATCATTGAAAACACAAAGATTAGTTACATTATTTAAAACATTGGGTTAATAAATAATATCAATGGAAAAACCATCTCTCAAAGGTGAAAACCTAGCTGTAGCATTAGCTAGTGTATCAACAATGACATTATTGATTTTAGGGGCATACTTAATACCAAAATCCTTAAAAGAATAAATTAGGCATCATACCTCTTTTTGATATTTTTTCAAATGTGGTGATAAATAATGAATAGTATTTTGAACCCTGTGATAATTTCAGAATCACTGATCATATTCAAACATTAAACTTTGAGATCAATAGCATTTTTAAGTCCAAGGATCAACACCTCATACTCTATAGTGTTGTTAGTGCACTGGAGTTCTAAGCTACAAGGGTTTTTTTTTTTTTTTTCTTTAATGGGTCCATCATAATATAGTTGGCACCAATCCCATCCTGAGTCTTAGACCCATCATAATATAAAGTTGAAATTTCATTACAACTTACATCTATGTTAAAGGTATTTATAGCTAAGGTAAAAGATTCATTAGAATCAACTAGAGGGCAAGGGAGGAATTCCAGTTGTGTGTCTGACAGGATAGGTGATGACATAACTTCATAGCACCGGATGTCCATTTCTAAAAGTACATTCCCAACTCTTCCTTAGTGAAACTAATTGGTTCATTTGGAGCCTCAAGCTCAGTGTTCATATGCTTCAGGTAGGATTCATTGCTTACTTTGATCTAGTTATTATTACCTTTATAAGGAAGCCAAAGATGACATCAATTCATTGCAAAGTACCCCTACAACTTGCTTGAGTAGTCCCTGCTAAACAAAAGTCCATACGCTTCAAGTATGTCAACGACGACTATGTCTATCATTAGTGCACTCTAGAGTTGGAATATAGCCTAATTATCACATTGTTCAATTCCCCCACCACGGGGACTTGATACCTATCCAAATGGATGATTTTATCATCTGTGTTTTTAGGTTGGATGTTCAGTTTATTTTAAATAGACAAATACATGACATTGGTAGATGCGCCAAAATTGAAAAGATAATTGTGTACATTGTTGTTAAATATATTGAAATTCAAAACAAATAGGGGATTTGAGTCTCTTGCATTTGCATTTGCGGCATTGACAAGGGATTGAAGATTGTAGAAAAATGGTGATAGAATTGCAACTGCTCAAGAAATTTAATCTAAATCAAGATACACAATTCTACTCCACTAATCTGCAGAAATTAATTCACAATTTAGAACAACATTCAAAAACATGAATCAATCAAATAAAAAAGTACACAAATGTATCTAATGGAAAAAAATAGTAAAAATGCCTTAAGACTGCTTGCATTAATTAAATGAATAGTGAATCTATTACAATTTCTAGCTCCAACTTTGAGCTCAACCTACAAAAGAAGAATTGTTCTCTTTACTCAATGAGAAGCTCTGACCCAGACTTAGTCAATTTATGACCCCGCATAAGCCCCTATTTCCTTGTGGAAATCTTGAGGAAATTGACCCTTATTCTTTAGGAATCTCCTCCAAAATAATTGCACAATTCCCAAGGATTGATCATTGATTGCATGCAACACTTGTACACTCAAGACTAGTCTACAAATGGTGCTACACTCCCTTGGAATCTCCACAACAACTGAGAAATTCGGATTCCTTGCATGCATGAGCTATTTTTTTTGATTGATTAGTTAACTGGATGATCTTTGAGTTAAATTGTTGTCTCACTGCACAAATTACCTCCAACTAGTCCTATTAACTGTTAGAACTAGTTTAGCAGAGTAAAACTAGAAATAATTAAACTGGATTTCTATAAATTAGAAATAAACACATGCAAACTGAAATCTAAGCCCACTAACTGGAATTTACTGAGCTAATTGAGTGACAAGAGCCATGCCACCTCAATTAAATACCTCCAAGTTTTCTGCTGATGTGGAAATTTTGAATTTTCTCAATTTGACAAAGGCTAAGTCAAATTGAGCCTTTCTTGCTACATTTCTCAATACTCCCTCTTAGCAAGAAAGGGATTATCAACCACCCCTATCCTGCACCTATGGAATTTCAACTTCCCTCTTGACAAAGCCTTTGTCAAGATGTCATCATCTTGTTCTTATATCATAATGTATTGTAGCAACATTATCCTCCTCTACACACAGTCCCTCAAATGATGATAACTTACATCTATATGCTTGGATCGATCGTGAAATACCAAATTCTCAAAGTTCTTAATGAAACTATGATTATCACAATAGATCACAATTAGATCCATGTCTTGACTAAATAGTCACACAAGTATCTTTCTCATCCAGATTACCTCACATGCTTCTTGAATTGTAGCTATGTATTCAACTTCTGCTAAGCTGAGTTCCACAAACCTCTGCTTCCTGCTATACTAGGAAATTGTTGTAGAACCAACACTGAAAGTTCCACTCGATGTACTCTTTTAGTTGGATGGACTCCCTGCACAATTTTCATATATGAAGCCATACAGTTTCACTCCCTCTATCCATCTGTATCGTAATACATACTATGTAGTGCCTATGAGGTACCATAAACCATTCTTATCTACCTTCCAATAAAATTTGGTTAGCCTAACCATAACCTGGCCCAACTAGTTGAATTCATAGCACATACATAGACATGTGTTCATAAGATACATTAGCGAACCCACTAGATGTTGGTAAATGGTAGCATCAGCCTCTTCACTTGAAGTGGCATTCTGCTTCCTTGAGTTTGTCTCTAGAGATGCCTCCTTGGGCTTACAACTCTCCATGCGAAATATCTATAGTATATCGATGGCATACTTGTCTTGAGACATAAACAATTCCCCATCATTTTACCATACTTCCAAATCAAGGAAGTAGTGCATGAGACCCATGTCTTTCATCTCAAATTCCCTTGCAATATTTGATGAACTGCTCATCACTTGTCAATATTAAGTCCTCAACATATAAAACAATGATAATAAATTTACCTTCTACCAAAATATGATAGAGTTTTGCATATGCTTCAATTTTGGTGAAGCCTAATTCAGTGAGATAACTATCAATCCGAGTGTACCAAGCTCAGGGTGCCTATTTGAGACCGTATAATGGTCGCCCGAGTCTTCACACATGATACTCCCAATCAAATGTCTGAAATCCTTCTCGTTGCTTGATGTACATTTCCTCCTTAATAACACTATTGAGAAATGTTGTTTTTACATCCATCTAGTGGATCCTCCACCCCATTTGTGCAGCCAGTGCAAGAATTGATCTAATGTATGAATTCCTTACTACCGGAAAAAAGATTTCCTCATAGTGAATTCCCTCAACTTGAGAGAATCATTTGGCCACAAATTTGGCCTTAAACTTGTTTGTGCTTCTGTCTACTTTATGCTTAACTTTGAACATCCATCTTGAACCCACAACTGATTTATCTGTCAGCCTTGGGACCACTTCCCAAACACTGTTCTTCATGATGGATTCATATTCTTCCACCATTACATCATCCAAAAAAGGTTGCTCAAATTATTCCTCAAAAGAGGATGGCTCAGTCTCTATAAGCTCAGTCATTAGAGCCATGTAGCTAGTGTACCTCTCAGGTGACCTCTTTTTCTTGCACAAATTTGAAGGAGCTCCTAAATTCTCCTTTGCATCTTTCACTAATCTATCAACTTCCCTAGTTCTCTTTTCTACCTTCTCTAGATGGTTCTGCTTGAGTGGATGTCTCCACTCTGCCTCCACTTTTCTCCTCCATTTGTGGTTTCTCCACAAATTCCCCAGGCTCCTCCTTTGGATCTATAAGATCCTTTTTTTGTGGGATTTGAAGCTCCCTCTCAAGAGAGAATATCATTGCTTTCTCCTCATAACAATTTAAATCCCTACACACAACTGTCATTCGGAGGGAAGGTAAGTACACCCAGTGATTGTGTAGAGTTTTGGTGTAACCCACAAAAACACCTAACTTTACTATTGGGTTGGGTTTCTTCTTCAAATATTTGGACACATGGTAGTAAACAAAGGCTCCAAAAATTATGAAATGAGACACATCTGGCTTTGTCCCCAAGAAGCCTCCTCTGGTGTAATCATACCAAGAATCCGATGAGGACTCCAATTATGCAAGTAGACTGTTGTGTAACATTCCTTTGCCCAAAAATGAAGTGGAAAACCTTGGTCATGTAACATAGCTCTCACAACTCTCACAATGCTCTGGTTCTTTCTCTCATATACTCCATTCTGTTGTGGGTTGTGGGGACCTGTTGGTTCTCTTCGAATTCATTATTTGTTACAAAAGTACTTGAAATCATTCAAAACATACTCACCTCCATTGTCTCTCTTGAGAACCTTCACCTTCTCAAATAGTACCTTGGATTCTTTAAATTTTTAAAATGTCTCATCCTTCTTCCGCATGAAAAAGACCCAACACTTTCTTGAGAAATCATTAATAAAAATAACATAGTATTTGTGTTTGGTAGTGGAGGTTGTCATTAAGGGTCCATAAACATCAGAGTGGACTCTCTCCAAGAATACATTTTATTTTCTGTCTCAATCATGGAATGTGGATTTTACATACTTCCCCAAGGTACAACCCTTGCAGACTGTTATACTCCTATACCAATAGGTGTCATATTTCATGATTGACTTGATGAGCTTTGTAATATGTTCATTCCTTTCCTTGTTGCAAAGGTTTTCCATATTATGAAAAAAATTAAAAATTTAAAAAATGTAAAGAGGGTATACCCTAAAAGAAAAATCAAAAGGTAAAAAGAATAAAATGGTCAAAAAATAAGAAGAAATGAACCCCAAACAAAAATAGACTAGGAAAGTGTGCAAGTCCAAAATGTCACTACTTTTTATTTTCTGTAATAAGCATTGTGTGCAGCTTGTTAATTTATGCCACAATTGATGAATGGCCAAATAGCTTAATCTTGGCTAGTTCATATTTGAATTTTATGTTTTAGAGATTGAGAATAAAATTTGACCAAACTGTTTAATCTTGGTAGATAAGTAGATAGGTAGAGTAAATAAAAAGGAGCTCAACAGTTAAATCTAAGCCCTTGGATGTAATAAGTTCAGACTTAGGTAGGCTTACCATGAAAAGAAAAGGAAAGTTGAAAAGGGTTTGCCAGTCCAAGTGCACCCAAATTAAGAAGGAAAAAATTCTAGGCCCAAGTAGGTAGGTTACGTATATTGGTGTTGCAGAATGATACCAGTGATAGAATATGTCTCTAAAAAGTGTTAATATTTATCTCTATCACAAGTGCAAGGCGGACAGTATACTTGAAGCAGCTCAAGCAAGACAAGATTCAATAACTAACGCCCCTTCATACTTTTCCCTAATGATTTCACTAATTTCCACAAAGTATTAAGATCTGTTCTTAATAACATTCATAAATCACTCATCTCATTTCATAAACATTGCCTAAGTAAAACCCTATTTTACTTAGGAAAATGGCAAATATTCCTCATAAAAACCCTTTTTCATCCTGAGCCTAATTTTAATTACAAAAGCCAATTGTTTTTATAACTTATAACTTTCATTTTCATAAATCATATTAACTTTAACGTTTATTATATAACTCCCGCACCATAAAACCATTCCCGTATTACTTAGTTATATAAAAAACCCCTATTTTTAATGTATCCCTACCCCAGTTGAAATATAACCGTAAACACCGTTTAAAAAGGATTAATGAATTTGTTTGAAATTCATTAAAAAACCTTCCCCGCCACACGCAAAGGAATTAATTGACCCCCGGTTGATTAATAACCATTACCCCGCAAACCAATCAAACCCCGAAATGATTAAAATACAGTTTATTACGCCGGGCCCGCATACAATAATGCCCCGCCATGTCCCCTGCCCGTCCGTCGTCTGATCGTCCCCTGCTCATCCGACGGTGGAAAACAATATCGTGACCCCCCTCACCGCCGAGCATTAATGCGCGATCGCTCGGTGGTTTTTTCCTCGTAATCCTACCATGTGTCGACCGCTCTGTGTGCTCGCTCCCTCCCGTCCAATACCACCTGATCCCGAAAAGCGGTGCGGGGTAAACTGTTTACCATCTATAGCTGACGTCATCCACTGATGTCAGGTCTGGTACTGTTGATGACATCCTCCTCCGCTGACGTCATCCACCCTCCACTGATGTCATCCGCCCAATGAAATCCAAAATCCCACCAAACCTTCATTTTGTCAAATAAATGATAAAAAATCCATTTTCGTTGTAAAGATCTCCTCACGGCACTCTCATGCAAGCAACGTCCTATTAAGTTACAAACTAGCACCCGACCAGCAAAAATACAGCATGAGCTCCGCCGCCGGCCATTCGACCTACATTTGTATGGTTTTCTTCTTTTACACAGGTGTGTACCTAGTTTTCCATGAAACCTTGCAGTTTCGGTTCTTAGCTAAAAATTCTACCAGATGGAGTTGTTTACCAGATTAAGAAATTTACCAGACAGTGATGAGCAGGGGTCAAAATAGGTCAAAGAGTATCAGATCATAGTCAAAGAGTATCAGATCATAGTCAAAGAGTATCAGTAAAAGACAAAGCAGCTAGCCCAGAGTAACTGAAGAAAACAGCTGCACAGCCAACTCATAGGGCCTGCCTGCAGCACATTCAACAAAAACCGGACCAGCACAACATCAGTTATCTTTTTCTATTTTCAAGACTAGCTGTTTCTATTTTCTTGTAAAAACTATTCTTAGTCATCCTAGATATTATCTCACTCTGTTATGAGATATTTGTTTTATAATTTGTTGCATAAATACTCCCCCCCCCCCCCCCCCCCCCCCGCATTGGAGTATTTGGTGTGGATTCCTAGACTTTGCTGTAATATTGATTATTTGGAATAAAGAGTTGTTGGAATCAACTATTGCATGGCCTACTGGATGAAGAATTGAAGCAGAGGACTTGTCACAGACTTCTTGAATCAACCACTGGATCAATAATTCCTCTATATCTTGTGTTTTAAAGTTTTCTTAGTTTATTATATCATCTGTGTTTCACAATCTAAATGATAAAGAAAGGATTAATTTCAGAATATGCTTGATTGCACTATGTTTTCATTCATTATTGTTCTCTGTGTTTTCTTTAGAATTAGGATAAACAGTGAAATCTTAATTGCTCCTGTTTCCTAATTGTTTCATGTTGATTATTTATTAAAGAATACTTAACTGCTCCTTATCAGTAATCATCCAATTTCCCTCTTTAAATAGGTTGAAGGATCCTTAACTGACCTTCACCCAATTTGAGCCCATTCCATCTGTTTCAAGTCTTTATTTGTTCCTTGTTTGACTGCCTTACTCTGTGAAACCATCCTCTGTTAAGAAACCAAATCCAGAAAGCCATCTTCTTTGACTCCATTAGCCCAATGGACTGAACTACTCTATCTTACCTCTCTGTTCTATTGAATCTCACCACCCAAACTCAAACAAAACCATTGAACTTCATAACTAGCCTAATACCTTTAAAAAAATAAAGCTAAATCATAAAGAGAGAGCCCTCTCTAGATACAGATTGGGTAGATTCTGTATCTAAAAGATTGGTTAGTGGTTACCTCAGCCTCTTTTCCCTTTCTTACAACTTTTGGGAAAACCTGAGTGATAACATCAATGGCAACTCCACTGGGGAACTGAATAATTTGTTTGTTACTACTGTTTTCTGTATAAGCTACAGACGGAGCCTGAATTTAGCCAACTAGCCTTTGAAATGATTTTGATTTGCAATTGCAGAAGTAAATGAATGCTACTTCAGTCTATCTCTATTCTAGCTTATAGATTGGACAATTGGTTTCAAATACTTGATCAGTTCCTCTTGTCAAATAAGTCTTTAAGAAAATTCAAAATTCCCACATCTAAAACTTCTTAGAAGAGACTGTTAAAGTTGTATTATCAAATCTATTTCAAGAAAAAACCAAAAACACACCTAGAAACCTGGCTTCAAAAAGGATTCATTACACCAGATCAAATCTTGATCCTAATCCCCCACCTGTGTTTGAAAATCCTAATTTGATTACTAGGATTCTTAGAAGACAAGAGAGCCAAGAAAATTCTGCTAGTTCTCAGCCTCTATACAGATCAAGATCCTGTCCTGTGAAGTGGATGTACCCTGGGGACGAGCCTTTGATGAGTATTTGGAAAGCTCTTCATTTGTGACCTTTTCAGAATCTGGGTTAACCCGCACAGTTCAAGATCCAGTATTCATTGAAAATTTGTAGATTGAAGTTGTTACTTCACATCTTGACAGACATTTGCAAAACTCCATTCAATCCGAGATTACCTATGAAAGAACACCAAACCTCTCTGTGATTACTACAGCTTCTCCAAGTTCACCATCAGCACCTCAAACTACCCTTTCCACTCGTCCATATACAACACACATTCCCATTGTTATCCCTACTCCTCCAGTTGTCACATCAATTTCTGCAACCATGGCAAACGATATACTCCCCTGCACTTATTTGCCAATCTAGGGGCTATGCCCCAAGACTATCAAAGTAAAATCACTTCTTTTGAAGGTACTAGCACTTACACAGCTCAACAACATACCAAGAAAATGACCGACTATTTTGAAATATATGAGGTTGATGCTGCTGATGTTAGAATGAAAGTATTTGTTCAAAGTTTAACTGGAGATGTTAGAACATGGTTTAGAGCCTTCCCTGCAAACAATATCAATGACCCACAAGCTCTTTATCAGATCTTCTTGAACAGATGGGAAAAGAAGAAAGATCCTCTCCACATTTTATCAGAGTATGAAAACCTAAGAAGAGGCACACACGAAACTGTCCAAGATTACTATACCAGATTCAATAATGTCTACAATGCTATTCCTCAAAATCTCAGATCTCCTCCAGATTTGGCCTTGATCAAATTCCCTAATGCATTTGATTTTGATATGGCATACCAACTTAGGGAAATAGATCCTCGAAAATTAGAAGAGATGCAGAGTATAGTTGTCAGCGTTGAGGCCAACCTGATTTCTAAACAATCTAGAGCCAAAGCTGAAAGGAGGACACCTTTCAAAGAATGACCTTCTACCTTTGAATAGAAATTAGATGTTATTATTAAAGGAATGGATAGACTTGGAGATAGAGTAGAAACAATCGAGAGAAAATCCCCTTGGGATGGTCAACCAGGCAAATACTGGGAGAAATCCAAATTTCAGGAAGAACCAAAATCCTAACACTGGACAGACAGGGCATGACCAAAATATTAGGCCCCCATTTCAAGAAAAGTATGTTGAAGCCTCAACTTCTGATGAACCAACAGAAGAAACTCAAATTAATTTGATGGGACTCAACAATGAACAACAAGTTTTCTTGACCCAAGAGGATCAAGAAGCTCACATTATTAAACAATTCCAAACCCAGTCAAGTGAGTCATTTGACTTTAGGGAGGGATATGATACAACCATTTATGAAGTCCACAAACAATAAAATCTGAGGAGCAGAAGAATAGATGTCCCTGAAACCAGTAAACAAAAATATACCAAGCAGCCTAACAAAGGTAAGATCAGTGCCCCCCTGTACATATTCTTTCTAGAATAGATCCTAACCCTAATAACCCAATTGTTGAAGATGTATCAAAAAATCAACCAAAGAACAGACAACCTTCCACTTCTATTCCTTCTAAAGGAAAAGTAGGAGAGCCTCTAGAACTTGATTTGGGAACAACTTCAGCCCATAATCCCACTCCTGAAGAGGAGATAAATAAAGAAAATCCAGTTGTCCGAAATATAAGAACTCAGACTGAAAAACCTTTTAATCTTGAGACATAAGTAGGCAAAATAAAGATAGCTATTCCATTATTAGAATTAGCTAAACATGATGTCTACAGAAGACAAAGCAGCAGATCACTCAAAATTTCTGTGAACGAAGATTCAGTAAACGTTTTTGATGACTAGCCTGAATTGATCTTTGGCCCTGGAGTAAATGGAAAAACAGTAGAGGGAGAAGTTCCTCCTTTCTATGTAAGTTTAAACATACATGATAAAATACTTCATAATGCCATGTTTGATTCTGGTGCTTCTCATAACTTAATGCCTAAATATGTAATGGAGAGACTTGACCTTGACATCACCATGCCATATAAGCACCTTTTCTCTTTTGATTCAAGTCAGGTCAGATGTTTGGGTTTAATCAAAGACTTATGTGTATCACTAGTCCAATATCTTGCCAAAACCATCTTAATGGACATAGTGGTAGCTGATATTCCACCAAAGTATGGCATGTTATTGTCTAGATCTTGGGGTGCAAAGCTTCAAGGATCTCTACAGTTAGACATGTCTTACGCTAATATTTTAGTGTTTGGTCAACCCAAGAAACTATACAGAGAAACTTTAATGAAGTATGTAGTAAGTAGTCAAGAGAAACCTCAAAATTTCGCTATCTACTTAGTACATTCAGATATGGATTATTTTATCCTTTACAATGCTGAAATTAATCCCCAACATGAAATAAAAGTTTTAGCAGATGAACCAGAGAAAATTGCAAATGAAAGGTCTAGTGTCCGAATCCAAGAAATTTCTGAAAATCATGAAACATCAGATACCCAAGAGAAATCAGAAGAAACTAAAAAACCAGACCTCCCTATTAAACAGATCCCTGAAACTCCAAATACTAATTATGAACATGAAATCCTTTGGCACTTAGAATTTGATGGTTTTGTGAACAAATTAGGAGCAGGGGTAGGAGTTTGGGTGCACAATATTGAAAACAATCATGCTGAAGGCCACGCCTACAGATTAAAATTTAGGTACACTAATAATATGGCTGAATATGAAGCTCTATTGCTAGGTCTTAAACTAGTCGAGAAACTGGGAGAAACTAGAGTGTCAATCCTAGGAGATTCTGATTTAATCATTCAACAGATAAAGGGGAAGTTCTTAACAAATGATCCCAGATTGAGAGAGTACAGAGGAACAACTATAGATATCCTCAATACATTTCTAGAAACTCAGCTTGCCAAAATCCAGAGAAAACATAACTTTCAAGCTCATAGCCTAGTAATGTTTTCCAGCACCTGTAAATTACCATTTGAACCAAATCATCAATTCATAGCCGAAATTAGACACATGCCAGCCATACCTGATAATGTAAAGAACTGGCAAGTGTTTGACAGTGATAGAAGAAGAATTTTATAGCACTAACATAGATGTAGATACAGTTAGTGAGTTTGATCAAACAAATCAGATAGAAACAGACATTTCAGCAGAAAATGCAACTCTAATGCTTCATCCAACAAAATTTACCAAAAATGAAATACAGGATATTAAAGAAATAGAAATTGATGAAATTATTGAAGGAGAATCAGAAGCTTTCAATTTAAAAGACAAACATTTGTCCAAAGTATTAACTCCTTTGGAAGATCTCTCTGATTTCAAAAATATTCCAAAGAAACCCAAGATGGAACCTCTAAAAGCAGACATTGAAGACTATAACATAGGAACTGAAGAAAATCCAAAAATGGTAAAATTATCCAAATCTTTGCTCCATGATCAAAAACTTAAGTATGTTGAACTAATCAAATAATTCCAGGATGTTTTTTCCTGGAGCTATGAAGACCTGAAATCTTATGACACCTCTGTAATTCAACATACAATACCCCTCAAGGAAAATCAAAAACCATTCAAACAAAAGCTCAAAAGAATTAACCCTGTACTGCTTCCTTTAATTGAAAAAGAAATCAAACAAATGCATGTTGCAGGGATAATTGCTCCAATCAGATTTTCAGAGTGGGTGTCTAATTTAGTGCCTACAAGGAAGGAAACAGGAGAAATTAGATTATGTGTTGACTTAAGAAATGTAAACAAGGTTTCTTTGAAAGACAATTGCCCTTTACCAAAGATGGATCATATTTTACAAAAGGTAGTAGGTGCTTCTAGGATTTCACTTTTGGATGGGTTTTCAGGTTATAATCAAATTCTGGTTCATCCTGATGACCAAGAAAAGACTGCATTTACAACACCATGGGGTACATTCAAATATGTTAAAATGCCATTCAAACTTAAGAATGCAGGTGCAACCTTTCAACGAGCAATGGACATAGCTTTTGCAAAATAGATTCATGATTTTTTGGTTATATATCTAGATGACCTGACTGTATTTTCCAAATCAGATCAGCAACATTTAGATCATCCCAAACAAGTGTTTTTAAAATGCATGATGTATGGTATTTCATTAAATCCTAAAAAATCTTTGTTCGGTCTAGAATAAGGCAAAATGTTAGGCCATATCATCTCCAAACATGGCATCAGAATTGATCCTGCTATAATAGAAGCTATTCTACAAATACCCCACCCCAGAAATGTCAAAGAACTTCAATCTTTCCTAGGAAAGATTAACATTTTAAGAAGATTCATATCTAATTTGGCTGAATTAATCAGATTGCTGAACAATATGTTAAAAAAGGATTCAAAGGTTAAATGGACAGTAGAAGCCAAACAAGCATTTGAAGAAATTAAAATGGCTTTGACCAGAACACCAATCCTTACAAGTCCAAAGTTCGATAGAGACTTCATAATCTTTTCATTTGCATCAGAACACACTATAGTAGCTGTTTTACTACAAAAATATGGTCAAGGATGTGAAAACCCCATAGCCTTTTTCAGTAAAGCACTTAGAGATGCACCTCTAAATTACAAAATCATGGAAAAACAGGCTTTTGCACCGGTGAAAGCTATTAAAGACTTCAGAGTCTATATATTGTACTCCCATGTAATAGCTTATGTACCAAATGCTGTTGTCAAAGACATCCTGACTCAGGATGGAATTGAAGGCAAACGAGGTCAATGGATAGCTAATATATTGGAGTATGAAATTGAGATAAAACCTACAAAGCTTATAAAAGGACAGGGATTGGCTAAACTCATGACTGAAACAAACTTTCAAGCCCTGGATATTAATGAACTGGATAATGAACAGGAGATGGTGACTTCACAAATCATCCAGGCCTTGTTAGAATCACCTTGGTATGTTGATATAACACATATATTATTAAACCTGCAGGCTCTTCCAGGGTTATCCAGAACAAAGAAAAGGCTTTTAAAGATGAAAGCTTCAAAATTCTGTATTTTAGATAATGCTCTCTTTTGGAAAAATCATGAAGGTATTCTATTGAATTGTTTAATAAAAGAAGAAGCTGACAAGGTTCTCAAAGAATTTCATGCAGGGGGTTGTGGTGGACACCTTTACTGGAAATCAACTATAGACAAAATCCTAAGGGTTGGATTTTACTAGCCAACCTTGTTCACTGATGTAAAGAAATTTGTCACTACTTCCCACAAATGCCAAATTTTTGAAGGCAAAAGGAAACTGTTACCCTTACCCTTGAGACCAATTTCCACAGAAAATACCTTTCAACAATGGGGTTTGGACTTCATTGGAGAAATCCATGCTCCCTCTGCTAGCCAACATAAATGGATCCTCACTACCATAGACTATTTCACCAAATGGATAGAAGCCATTCCTTCTAGACAAGACAATGATATAGTGATTATAGGATTCTTAGAAACCAACATATTGTCTAGATTTGGTTGTCCTGAAAAGATCATAACCGATAATGTTGCTGCCTTCAAGTCCAAGAAAATGATAAATTTATGTAACAAATACCATAGCACTTTAGGCCATTCCATAGCCTATTACCCTCAAGGTAATGATCTAGCTGAGTCTTCCAATAAAAGCCTGATTAATATTATTAAGAAATTTTTAGAAGAGAACAAGAAAAACTGCACAAGAAACTTACAAATGCACTATGGGCAGAAAAAATTACTAGAAAAAGATCTATTGGAACTAGCCTTTATGAGTTAGTTTATGGCATGGAGGTTGTATTTCCTTCATCTTTAAGAGTTCCTCTAATGAAATTACTGCAAGAAGCTCAGGTGGAATCTAATGACATTCAAAGGAGAATAAATCAGACCATCCATTTGCAACAGACCAAAGAGGAAGTGCACTAAAGATCCCAAGTGTTACAAGAAAAACTCAAGAAAATATTTGATAAAAGGACCAAAGCAAAAGACTTATACCTTGGAGACAAAGTTCTAAGATGGGATTCCAAGAGAGAAGACAAAGGAAAACATGGGAAGTTTGACTTCCTGTGGAAAGGGCCATCTATCATCCATGCATTGCAAGGGAACAATACTTACTTTTGAAGAGCCTGGGTGGTACAAAAACAGAAGAACGACCAGCGAATGGTTGAATGCTGAAACATTACTTTGATCCAGTTTTTTAATGTATTTTGACTCTAACATGTACATACTATATCCTTAATAATGTCACAGTTTGGATTGGATAGTAACTTGCTGGAGTTGAAGCCCGGAGAGAAGGCCCTAAGCTTCACAAGTGTGCTGTCATATATACAATAAAGCAACCAGCAAAAGGAGATTTCCGAGCATAATCTAAGTTATTCAGAAGGCCATCTGACCTACTGTTTTTGACTTTCCACCAGAAAAAGCCATCCCCAAGTGGAGCCACTGTTATACTCCTATACCAATAGGTGTCATATTTCATGATTGACTTGATGAGCTCTGTAATATGTTCATTCCTTTCCTTGTTGCAAAGGTTTTCCATATTATCAAAAAATTAAAAAGTTTAAAAAATGTAAAGAGGGTATACCCTAAAAGAAAAATCAAAGGGTAAAAAGAATAAAATTGTCAAAAAATGAGAAGAAATGAACCCCAAATAAAAATAGACCAGGAAAGTGTGCAAGTCCAAAATGCCACTACTTTTTATTTTCTATAATAAGCATTGTGTGCAGCATGTTAATTTATGCCACAGTTGATGAATGGCCAAACAGCTTAATCTTGGCTAGTTCATATTTGAAGTTTCTGTTTTAGAGATAGAAAATAAAATCTGACCAAACTGTTTAATCTTGGCAGATAAGTAGATAGGTAGAGTAAATAAAAAGGAGCTCAACAGTTAAATCTGAGCCCTTGGATGTAATAAGTTCAGACTTAGGTAGGCTTACCATGAAAAGAAAAGGAAAGTTGAAAAGGGTTTGCCAGTCCAAGTGCACCCAAATTAAGAAGGAAAAAATTCTAGGCCCAAGTAGGTAGGTTACGTATATTGGTATTGCAGAATGATACCAGTGATAGAATATGTCTCTAAAAGTGTTAATCTTTATCTATATCACAATTGCAAGGTGGACAATATACTTGAAGTAGCTCAAGCAAGATAGGATTCAATAACTAACGCCCCTTCATACTCTTCCCTAAAGATTTCACTAATTTCCCCAAAGTATTAAGATCTATTCTTAATAACATTCATAAATCATTCATCTCATTTCATAAACATTGCCCAAGTAAAACCCTATTTTACTTAGGAAAATGGCAAATATTCCTCATAAAAACCCTTTTTCATCTTGAGCCTAAGTTTAATTACAAACGCCAATTGTTTTTATAACTTAGCGCTTTCATTTTCATAAATCATATTAACTTTAACATTTATTATATAACTCCTGCACCATAAAACCCTTCTTGTATTACTTATTGATATAATAAACCCTGATTTTTAACGTATCCCTGCCCCAGTTGAAATATAACCGTAAACACCGTTTAAAAATGATTAATGAATTTGTTTGAAATTGATTAAAAAACCTTCCCTGTCACGTGCGAAGGAATTAATTGACCCCTGGTTGATTAATAAAAATTACCCCGCAAACCAATCAAACCCCGAAATGATTAAAATACAGTTTATTACGCTGGGCCCACATATAATAATGCCCCGCCATGTCCCCTGCCCATCCATCGTCTGATCATCCCCCGCTCATCCGACAGTGGAAAATGATATCGTGACCCCCCTCACCATCGAGCATTAACTCGTGATTGCCCGGTGGTTTTGTCCCCGTACTCCCGCCACGTGTCGACCGCTCTGTGTGCTCGCTCCCTCCCATCCAATACCACCTGACCCCCAAAAGTGGTGCAGGGTAAATCGCTTACCATCTACTGTTGATGTCATTCACTGACGTCAGGTCTAGTACTGCTGACGTCATCCTCCTCCATTGACGTCATCCGCCTCTGCTGATGTCATCCGCCCTCCGCTGACATCATCTACCCAACAAAATCCAAAATCCTGCCAAACTTTCATTTTGTCAAATAAACGATAAAAAATCCATTTTTGCTATAAATCTCTCCTCCTCACGCTCTCTTGCAAGTGACTTCCTGTTCAGTTACAAACCAGCACCCGACCAGCAAAACTACAGCATGAGCTCCGCAGTCGGCCATTCAACCTGCATTTGTACGGTTTTTTTCTTTTACGCAGGTATGTACCCAGTTTGCCATGAAACCCTACAGTTTCAGTTCTCGGCTGAAAATTATACCAGATGGACCTGTTTAGTAGATTGAGCAATTTACCAGACAACGATGAGCAGGGGTCAAAACAGGTCAAAGAGTATCAGATCACAGTCAAAGAGTATCAGATCACAATGAAAGAATACCAGTAAAAGACAGAGAAGCCAGCACAAGGTAACTAAAGAAAATAGCTACATAGCCAACTCATAGGCCTGCCTCCAACTCATCCAACAAAAGCTAGACCAGCACAACATCAGTTATCTTTTTCTATTTTCAAGAATAGTTGTTTCTATTTTCTTGTAAAAAGTATTCTTAGTCATCCTAGATATTATGTCACTCTGTTATGAGATATTTGTTTTATAATTTTTTGCATAAATACCCCCCCCCATTGGAGTATTGGGTGTGGATTCCTAGACTTTGCTGTAATATTGATTATTTGGAATAAGGAGTTGTTGGAATCAACTGTTGCATGGCCTACTGGATGAAGAATTGAAGCAGACGACTTATCACAAACTTCCTGAATCAACCATTAGATCAATAAGTCCTCTATATCTTATGTTTTAAAGTTTTTGTAGTTTATTATATCATCTGTGTTTCACAATTTGAATGATAAAGAAAGTATTAATTTCATATTATGCTTGATTGCACTCTGTTTTCAGTCATTATTATTCTCTGTGTTTTCTTCAAAATTAGGATAAATAGTGAAATCTTAATTTCTCATGTTTCCTAATTCTTTCATGTTGATTATTTGTTAAAGAATACTTAACTACTCCTTATCAGTGATCATCCAATTTCCCTCTTTAAATAGGTTGAAGGATCCTTAACTGCCCTTCACCCAATTTGAGCCCATTCCATCTGTTTCAAGTCTTTATTTGTTCCCTGTTTGACTACCTTGCTCTGTGAAACCATCCTCTGTTAGGAAACCAAATCCAGAAAGCCATCTTCTTTGACTCTGTTAGCCCAATGGAATGAACTACTTTGTCTTACCTCTCTGTTCTATTGAATCTCACCACCCAAACTCAAACAAAACCCTTGAACTTCATAACTAGCCTAATACATTTAAAAAATAAAGCTAAATCATAAAGAGAGAGCCCTATCTGGATACAGATTGGCTAGATTTTGTATCTAAAAGATTGGTTAGTGGTTACCTCGGCCTCTTTTCCCTTTCTTACAACTTATGGGAAAACCTGAGTGATATGCTTCTCAAGTGATCCTTTAGCGAGGCCAGTGATTATTTGCTGCACAATTTTGAGGGTGCCATGGTGCAAATGACCAAGAATTTTGTGCCAGAGTTGACCAACATCTAGACTTTTCACTTTCTCTTCCTTATTGATTAATGTAGTGCAACATTCCAAATTAATTTTGTATAGGTTATTTACGTGAACCCAAATTTGGTTCACCTTCCTAGTAGCTATGTGTCTTAGAACGACTTTCTCTTTACTAAAAATAACCACATAACCAAGATCTTCACAAACTGCTATAGAGATGAGGTTCTTCTTCAAGCTCGGTACAAACATAACATCTTTGAGGTGAAGAGGGGATCCTGAATCCCTCCTGAAGGTTACTATACCAATCCTGGTAGCAATGTACCTTCCATCATCCCCAAGCTCAATATGCATATGTAGATCTTTCTCCTCTAGGTCACTGGAAAACACTCTACACCCTCTCATATGGAATGAGGCACTTGAATCCAAGTACCACACACTCCCCATCACAATGCTAGCCATGCATATAATTAGGTCGAATTATAGCTCGAACTATGAAGCCAATGCTTCACCTCCTGCTCCTCTTCAGTTCTTCTTAGTAGACTTTTTGTTTGGATGTAACACCACCTCCTCTGAGGTCCACCCAAGCAACCTGCCATTTGGGGTAAACATGCGAAGAGAGAGGCTACTATAAGGTATTTAGCTCTTTTTTACCTTAAGGAAATGGAATCGACGGAACATATCAAACAAACTCATCCAAATCAACAACAACACCCTCAAGAGACATGCTAACCACTCAGACATCTTGTCCCTAAGTCCCACTGATAATTTAATCCTTTTAACCCCTAGTCACTTTCGTGCTATAGGCATGCCAATGTCCAGCAACCCAAAGTCACTCTCATAGGTCTATGTGCCAGCGACTATAGACTTTTCTCAATAGACCTGTGTTAGTGACCCTGAAATTTGAGCCACTTTTCTAGCCTAGAATCTCGTCCTCTACCCAGAACTTTCTACAACCTTCAGAATCCATCAAAGACATCATAAAAATGTTGATAAATAAAAAAAAAACCTTAGGACCCTGCATCCCTAACCGGGACTGTCATTTTGTTAAACACTTGGCATCAATGCAGCCTACATGTCTAGGATACAAGATAGAGCATAAATAACTGAAATAAGTTATGAAAAAATAACCGAAAGGATCACCTCCTTCTCCATTGAGCTATTATACCATCAATTAAATATTGCATCCATCCATTTAACAATTACAAGTAAATACGTGAAATAACCATGACATGAACCAGTAATTTAACCATGCTTATAACCAACATAAAACCATAAAAATATCAGAGATATGATAACCATTAAATCCACATATAAATCAGTGCAAAAGTAAGAGAACTTAGCTTTTATTAATCATAGGAAAATCCTACTAGGTTCGGGACTTCCATGTACCACCCAACCATAGACATGGTTGAACCAAATCTCTCTTTCAGCCAGTCACCCCCGTGCCATATTCTAAGCATGAATGTGCGATCTCATAGAACAACCAATCCAAGAAAAACCAAGTGAATTTAGAGCTTAAACCACCTCCACCCTCACCAAACTGTGATCACACCAAAACCAATGCTTCGATCACAACCGAACTGAACTTGGAATTACATCCAGAATCCATCACTATCCTTGAGGAATTTTTCATTTCCTTGTCTCTTAGTCTTTACCGCAATCTAATCCCAGATCACTAGACTATAAACCAAGACCAGTCTCTCAGGATTTACTTCCATCCAAACTCAGATCACTAGGCCCTAAACTGAGATTCTCCCTTAGGCTTTACTAATATCCCATGAAAATTGGTCAAGGGATTCCTAGGCCTTTAGGAGTGCACCTTGAGACCACCTCTTACTTAGTTTCCAAAATCCATATGGGGAAACCAAAGCTCAAAACTGAGATAAACATCCCAACATACCATGGCATCTGGAAAAAAGAAAGGCTAGGTTGAAAGCCAATGTCATAACCCAACAAACCATGCCACCAATAGCAAGAGAACCATATGCCAACATGCAAACCCATGCATGTCCAAACCAACTAGGAGATCACACATGCAAAAGGTTAGTTGCAAGTATTCCTACTAAAGCTACCTCATCCTTCTCTTCTTCCTTGAACCTTTCTTTCCTTCCTTTCCATTTGCATGCTTTTCCTTCCTTGATCCAAAGTTAGAGTGCTCCAAGAAAACTCTAAGTGACTAAGAGAGAGAGAGAGAGATAATAATGAGAGAGATCCAAAATTGAACTGACAAAAGATTACCAACTGGTCCTTAGAAGCCTTTTTATTAACGAGTCCTCTATTTTCTTCATTTTCCATTATTTTCCTTCAATTTCCTCCTCACATGAAACATGTGACCTTTTACCTTCGTTTTCTCCTATTTTCCTTTATTTTCATAAATAAATGTGCCAAAAATACTTTCTTCCTTTCAATGCCTTTGCCTTAGCCTTTGCCAATTTTCCTTAGCCAAAACACACATCCATTGATGCCCACTAGGATATCTTTGCCCAACATTCAGCTTGGAATAAGTGTCCCTTTCCCGTCGTTTTATTTTGCCTTTATTTACTTTTATTACATGGAATTTTCACCAGGGTTGTTATTGAACCCTCCCCCTTGGGGAACACTGTCCTCGGTGTTAAACCACACCATGACCTCAACAAAAACACTAAAAAGAAAGCATACTACCCATGGAGCTTTATAACTTAGCTCGATGTAGTATTTACAGTGAAATACATGCTCAAAAGAAAAACATCATGACAACATGACAATATAACAACCATAATAACATGACAACCATACTACTTATTGGAGCTTTATACCTTAGCTCATGGTGGTATTTACATATGTATACATATACATACATATACCAAAACATCAACAAAACATATACCAACATCAAACCAAAATATCTTTGCCTCAACTAGAAACCAATGAAGGATACATGGCCCACATTTGATCTTCCATCCCCCAGGGAGCTTCTTCAGGCCCAAAGTGCTTCCACTACACTTTAACTTGCTCTATGGCTCTATTCTTGAGCATGAGATGTTTCCACCGCAATATCACCGAGGCTCCAGCTGGAATTCTCCTTCTTGCTTCACCTGCAATAAAGACTAATCAATAACATGATCAACATCCTTTATATACTTCTTAAGCAATGAAATATGGAAAAAATCATTGAATTTCACTATTGGGGGCAGTGAAAGTCGATATGCCACCGATCCAATCCTCTCAAGGATCTTGAAAGGCTCGCAATATTGTGGTGCCAACTTGGCACATGAACCAATCCTCAAAGAGATTTTCTTGGGCTTGATGCACAAATACACATGCTCCCCAACCTGAAACTCTTTGAATACCATGTGATAATATGCCTAACTTTTATGTCTATCTTGTGTTGCCTTTAGATTATTTTTATAACTTGGATTTCTTGGTCCATGTTTGCTAACATGTCTGGTCCAATAAGTAACATGTTCATTAGATCACTCCAACTAATGGGAGTGTTGCAACTCCGTCGATACAATGCCTCGAAAAGACTCATCCTTAATGACTCATGATAACTATTGTTTTATGCAAACTCAACTAATGGAAGATATCCCTCCCATTTCATCTGCTGGTGCATCACGTACATCACCAACATATCAACTAGTTGTCTCGTTTTGAGTGTATTGGAAAAGACAAAAAGTTCTTATTTTATTTGTTTGTTAAGGAAAGATTTGTTTTTTCAAGCATTTGCATTCTCAACTCTTTCCCTAGCTAGAAATTCATTGAAGAAAAAGGATTGTTTTTCATCTTAAGTGCATTTTTAGTGATTTGGAGTTGCGTCTTCACACCATAAGTTTCATCTCTGCACCTTTTGACTTAAGAAAAAACCAATAAAAATAACGCTTGAAGTAAAATCTATCTAGTAATCTTTTTATTTCTAGGGCTCTTTATCACCAACATAGCTTAGGCTAGTATCTTGGAGTAGGGAGTAATTAACTCTCCAAGATAGTAAATCAAATGAGTAGTTGTACCTTGCGGTAGGAAATAAATTACAATTGTTACATCTATGCTCTGGGAAGCTCCTCTTATAGGAGTCAAGCATGAGATCGTGTTCGAACCAGTGGGGTAATCAATCCTTCCTCATTGGGAACAATACTAGATATACACGTATTAAAAACGGTAAACCTCGGACTAACCATTATCAAGGAGCCTGGGGTCACTTGTTGGTAAACCTTGGATTATGTCAAGGAGAATTCAAGGGGATTGATCTTGCTACTCTGCCCTTGCGTGTGTATCAGATCATGGACTCTTCCCCTAGGTATATTTGTTTTCGTTGGTAACCATAGTGACCATATTCTATAGGATTCTTTCCTAACGTGACAGTGGAGGGAAGATCCCACTGTACCTGGAGCAGACGTCGGCTAGACTCACTTGGATTTTCTGGGGGGTTCTCTTCACTCGAGATGGTTTAGTGGAGAAGCTTGTGCCAGTCTATTCATTAAGCAGGTTGCCAGGGTAACTGTTGCAACTGCCATTTCTGTATTGAATTCTGCGATGTTGGATTTCATCACCAACTAGTGTTTTCGGTACGGAAGGTTATTGTTTGTGTGTGGTTTGACCTCCTCGATTATTTAGGCATGTGATTCAAAATTGTTTGGTTCTTTAGAGACTTTAGGTGGTTTTCATTGAGATTTTTCTTTGTTTGCGTGTGAAGTAGTTAAAATATTTAATCGTGGTTGAATTACCGAGGAAGTCCGTAGACTTCGGGGCCAACCTCCTGAGTTTTCACCGAGCCAACTTGAAGGGCTATGAGCCCTTGTAACTCCTAGTGACATTAGAGTTGGGTCACCTGAAGAAGGAGAGTCTTCTTTGGTTGTACATCCTGATTACCAAGTTCAAGCACCAGAGTATATTTTAGAACCTGTTTCTTTTTCCAAAGTTACTGGTAGTTTTTCTTCTACTAGTGATTTAGCTGAGGAACCTGAAATATCTGAACCTGAAACTGAACCTGCTGCTACTCCAACATCAGGATTTGCCTCTCGAACTTCTAGCGGTCATGGTTCACCCAGGGTAGAAAGAGTCATTACCCAAAATCTTCCTTCTGGACTTATTGCTATTGAAGAACTTGTTACTCTGGAAGAAGGTATACCTATCCCTAAAAATCAACCAGCTATAGAACTTAGGGAGTGTGAATCGATCTTTTACAGTCCACCTAGGAGGGACGCTTGGTATCTTTCATTGACCAATTTTTTGGAAAACCTGGGACTAATTTTTTCACCACCTTGCATTCCTTTTCACCCAACACCTAGGGGTTATTATCCTCGGTTAAATATGTCAAGACAGTCATCCATGTTTTCTCAATCTCCAGAAACCTTTTTATATGGCAGTCCTTCTGTTCCCTCTGGGTATCAGTCACTTACTGGTACTTTTTCGGGAGCATCCCCTCAACCTATTGAACAAGGGTTATTAACTGGTAATAACGGAACTAAGACGTTGAGTGTAGAAGATATTCTTATGATGTTAGGTACTATTCCTAATTCACAACATCAAGGTGGAAAATTACTGCCTGGGGGGCAGCCTCAAGGTCCTCAATTATCGACTGGGGGGCAACCTCAAGGTACCCAATTACCGCCTGGGGGGTAACCTCAAAGATAGTACATACCTACGGGATAGTACATTCCTCAAGGTCAACCCCAGTATCAATATGTCCCTCAAGGTCAACCCCAGTATCAATACGTGCCTCAAGGTTATCAACCTCAAGGTCAGTACTCAACCCAAGGTTTCCAACCACCTTCCGGTCGATCATTTGTCCAAGGAACTGGAAATGTACCTTTGAATGATCAACCCTACCATCAACCCGGTTATGGTACTCAATATGCTCAACCTTCTATGGGTCCATACCCCGGAATGAACTTAGTGTGGGAACCATCTCAATCACAACAGATCTTGCAACCGAATGTGCAGTTGTCATCTCAATTTGGACAACCCTTGGTTTCTAGTTCAACCCAGCAACCTGCCAGTCTACTATTCAAACTTCTGCACCTTCTGTAGTTTCTCAGCCTGGGCCTAGTTCGCCTTGAACTCCGCCTCAAACAACTACTGCAAGTGCTGCAACATCTATTCAATCTACCCCACCTACTTCCGGAGTATCTACAACTCTGGTTTCTACTATTCTTGTATCAACTCCTCAACCATATTTACCTCAGTCTGGACCCAAAATTGAGACTTTGGTTCAAATGCCTGTAGGACAACCTGGTCAAAGTACGGTTGTCACAAGTCAACCTCAATTTACTTATCAACTGTACCAATTCGGTCCTGCTGTGCAGCAGCCAGTCTATCAGTATCAACCGTACCCTGGATATACATATCAGCAACCTCGACAACCCTAGTACGTTCCAGTTAATCCTGGTTTTCCAGGAGGATATAATACCCCAAATGCAACTCCAATTCCTAGTTATCCTGGATATCCTCCTCCTAGGGCTGGTCTCATGACCCAAGGTTTCAAGGACCCTAATCATCAGTTACCATTCATTGCAACTTTGGACTTGCCTAGTGATATTCCTAAGTTTGAAGGCAAATCAAGAGAGGACCCGTCAAACCATGTGATGACTTATCACCTCTGGTGTGCTTCTAACTCCATTTCAGATGATTCAATTCGTTTAAGGCTTTTTCAACGCACTCTAATTGGTCTTGTGGCCAAGTGGTACATTGATTTACCGCGAGCCACTTTTTATAACTTTAGTCAGTTAGCTACTTCGTTTTTAACTCATTTTCAGTTGCTAGTCAGTATGACAATGGCACAGAATTATTAACTTCATTAAAACAGTCAACGTCCACTTACATTTCAGATCACATTCATGAATGGAGACGTCCGCAGCGTTTAGTGAAAGTTTTTATTCTGGATCAGATCTTAGCAGAATGGTTTGTCAAATCTTTATTATGGAAAATCACTGAGCATGTAGCTAAAGCAGGAGTCGTTATTGAAGAGCAAGTAATTGCTCAAGCTTAGTACCTTGACTTAGTTTATACGCGGTCAGGTACGTTACACGAGAAAATCCCCGACCTTCCTATACAAAATCAAATAACTATAGCTCCTTCAGGGTCTTATGCCACTGATGGTATGATTGGTACGGTTAATACCAAAAGTAAGAAGAAATCTTCCACGAATTCTTCTCCTATCATAACTTTACCAGATTCCCCAACAGGAGATTCTTCCGCGGAAATTTCTGCCGATATTCATGTTGTAGAGTCATCTACAGCCAAATCAAAATCCAGCGGTAAAAAGAAAGGGAAGAAGAAAAATAAAACAGATAAAAATTCGAAAGAGAAAATAGAAAAAACGGAATCTACTGATGAGAAACGCAAACCTCGTTATCCTTGTCTCATTTGTGACGAAGAACATTTTACAAGAGACTGCCCTCATCGCGTTGAGGTTGCAAAAATCGTCAAAGGTTCCCAAACGCCTACTATTTTGAAGGATCCTTTTCCTAGTCAAGACAGTAAGATGATAGGTTCTTCCTCAAATGCCTCAGAAGAACCCATAATGATGATGTCCCATGTTAGGATTGTGACACGATCGCAAGATTATGGAAGTAAAAGTCTTATTGGTGGTAAGGAAGTAGAATCTTCTAATTCGAACCCATCAACTTCAACTCTCAGTTCCAATCCACTACAGATCGAGAAACCTAACCCAGACTTAGTAATCAAACCGCCCGCCAAGGGTATACTTCGAAAGTCAGCTTTCAATCCACATGCGAGAGCTACTCAGAACTATAACATTGTTGAAGATTTGGCTATTTCACCTTTAGCAATGTCAGCTTTGGAGGTGCTACAATCATGTCCAACACAGTGTAAATTGCTATTGTCGGCTATAGGACCTACTGACATTCAGGACTCGAACCTTATAATTTTTTATCTAGAAAATAGTACACCTCACTTACCTCATCAAATGGCTTTCCAGATTCCAGTGTTAGTCAAAAACAAACCTTGTTATAGGACTGTGATTGATGAGGGAGCCTCAACGTGTATTATGTCGATCCAGTGTTGGAGATCGCTTGGTTATCCTACACCTAATCAATCCCGACGATTCTAAAGGCCTTTGATGGCCATGGGTTCCATCCTTTTGGCATTCTACAGGATTTACCTATAGGGGTTGAAGGAAAAACTATTAATCTAGATGTGGAGGCGGTTGATACCCCTCTAGATTACAACCTTCTCTTGGGTCGTAGTTGGTCTTATGCTATGACAGCTGTTGTTTCATCAGTCTTTCACCTTATAAAGTTCCCTCATAATGGAAAGATCGTAACTATAGACTAGCTAACTTACTTTTCATCCAACCCAGCCTCTTCTGAAAGTATCCAGCATGTCGGCAAAACAACTATCCCTTATAAGGATGTTGGAGTAGGATTAGTTAAAGATTCTAGTTTACTAGGAACTTTTCCCTTTCCTCCTCTCAACTTATCGCCTTCTACTGCAACCATTCATATGATTTTATCAAACACTATTGTTTATGATGATCCTTGGATCGTACCTTCCGAATCTGAGATAGATTCATCTGGTGATGCTATGCCTTTGAGTCCATATGAAATTGCGTATCAGGCTGTGCAGTCATTTTCCGACCCTTCTTCAACTGAAATTGACTTAATTAATGTGGTCCATGAAGAATCACTTTCAACATCAAACTTAGATTCAACGACGTTTTCCGAACTTGTTCACACTGATGAGAAAATTCGTGAAATCCTGTGTGTTGATGATTTACCATGGGAAGATCTTCATCATAGATCTTCATTTTTACCTGAGATTGATCGCTTTGAAAATGATTTTTCGTCTATTTTTACGACTGATTATGTCAAGGAACCTCAGAATCCAATGAAAAATCCTGATTCTGAGTTAAATTTGGGAAACATTTCTCGAACTATTCCTATTGACATTTCGGTTAAGCCCGGAATTGTTGAAAACATTCATATAGGTGCCTCTTGTACGGAAGATGAAATTTAGACATATAAGGCCCTATTTAAAGAATTTCGCGACTTGTTTGTCTGGTCATATGAGGAAATTCCAGGAATTGACCCAGCAATTGTTGTTCATGAAATCAAAACTTACCCGGATGCTAAACCCGTCCGGCAACGTTTGCGTCAGATCCACTCGCGAAAAGTTGCTGCTATTAAAGCAGAAGTTGAAAAATTACTTAAAGTAGGTTTCATTATCCAATTCCGTTAATGGATTGGGTATCGAATATTGTTCCTGTTAACAAAAAGCAAGGAACAATAAGAATATGTATCAATTATAGGGATATTAATCGAGCCTGTCCAAAAGACAATTACCCAACTCCCTATATCGATCAAATCATTGATGATTGTGCCGGCAGTGAAATATTCTCCTTCATGGATGGTTTTTCCGGATACAATCAAATAAATATTCTACCTGCTGATCAACCAAAAATGGCTTTCATTTGTCCATGGGGGACATTTGCTTATTGCAAATTACCTTTTTGGCTCAAGAATGCCAGGGCAACTTTTCAAAGAGACATGTCTTATGCGTTTCATGACATTGTGCAACCCTATCTCGATGATTTACCTGCTCATTCATTACATCGAGATGATCATCTCATCCATTTACGAGCAATCTTTATGAGGTGTAGGCATTATCGAATTAGGTTGAATCCACATAAGTGTGTTTTCTGTATAGAAATGGGTCAGTTACTGGGGTTTTTTGTTTCAAAAGCTAGCATTTGCATCGATCCCTCGAAGGTTGAAGCTATTGTCAAATTGCCTCCTCCTTTGAGTCTTTGCCAACTCCAAAGTTTGCAAGGGAAAGCAAACTTTTTACGTCGATTCATTCCTAACTACGCCGAGATCACAAAGGTTTTTACCCGGTTGTTGAAACAGAATACTCCATTCTTTTGGGATGAGATAGCTGACAAACCTTTTGATGCACTAAAACATGCGTTGACCCATGCACCATTATTGCATCCTCCCAACTACAACCAGGACTACTTCTTATATCTCGCCGCCTCGCATTCCACCATCGGAATGGTGTTAGTTCAGGAAGATGAATTCGGTAGTGAACATGTGATATATTACCTTAGTGGGACCTTAAATCCAACTGAGCTAAATAATACACATGTGGAGAAATTGACATTGGCAGCTGTTCAAGCTGTCCAACGTTTTCGTCATTACATTTTACTACGCAAAACTACAGTAATTTCCGATTGCAACCCTATGATCTACATTTTGACCAAACAATTGCTAGGGGGCAAGTACTCCAAATGGATTGTGATCCTGCAGGAGTTTGAATTAGAATTTGAAAAGTCTAAGTCAAAGAAATCTTTAGTTTTTGCGAAGTTGATGTGTGACTTCCCGCGTGTTGACACAGAAATTATGGCGGAGGAGCCCATTGCGAACGAATCCTTGTTTCTAATCAGCACTTTAGATCCATGGTATGGGGATATCATAGTTTATCTCCAAACCCAATCCTTTCGGCCAGAAATTTCAATATCAGAGCGTTGAAAAATACGATTCCAGTCCCAACAATTCAAAATTATTGGAGATACACTTTATCGTCGTGGCACAGACTCTGTTTTCGGCGTTGTTTAACTCATGAGGAAGATTAAAGGGTTCTAAATGACTGTCACTCTAGAGCATGTGGTTGTCATATTTCTGGGTTTGCCACGGCCCAAAAGATATTGCACGCTGGCTATTTCTAGCCGTCTTTGTTTAAAGACTGTATTAACGCGGTTCAAAAATGCCACAACTGCCAAATTTTTGATCAAAAGATGCGCACTCCACCTACTCCTCTCCATCCTATAATTTCCTTCGGTCCTTTTACGAAATGGGGTATCGATTTTATTACATGTAACCCTCACTCGGCTGGGGGGCATGCGTATATCATCCTTGCGGTAGATTATTTTACCAAGTGGGCCGAGGCGATGCATACATTTGAGGCAGATGGCAAAAATGCTGCGATTTTCGTGTTCAATCATATAATTGCTAGGTTTGGTGTTCCACAAGCGATTATCACTGATCATGGGCGTCATTTTTGAAATATTATGATGACTGAACTTACAGACCAACTTGGCTTACGTCACAATAATTCAACTCCATATTATGCACAGGCAATTGGTCTGGTTGAAGCCATCAACAAAGTTCTAGTCATCATGATCCGTCAAATCATTGGGTTTCATAGGTAGAATTGGCATAACATGCTATTTTCAGTGCTTTGGGCGTATCAAACCTCAGTAAAAATGTAAACTGATTTCACTCCTTTCCAACTAGTTTATGGTTTGGAAGCTGTGTTACCCATTGAATGTGAAATCCCGTCATTGCAAATGGCCATAGAATTACTTTCAGCCACTTCTGAGGAGGAAAAATGTTTTTTGTACTTGGCTCAGCTAGATGAGAATCGACGAGATGCTTCATTAGCAATCGAAACTCATGCCAAACGTATTAAAGCTTAGTATGATCGAAATGTTACCCCTCGTAATTTTTCGAAAGGAGACCTAGTCTTATTGTACGATCAAGCAAATGATAAATTAGGCACTGGAAAATTCGTACCCATATGGAATGTTCCTTATGTTGTTAAGCGAAAGCTGGTGAAAGGGGCCTATGAATTGGTAGACTTTGATGGGGTCCCTTTAGGTAAGCCCAGAAATGGTCTTTACCTGAAAAGATATTATGCTTAAATCTGGGTGTGGAGATTTTTAGTTAGGTTAGTTTTCTTTCTAGTTGGTGTGTTTTAGATTAAAAAGCGTGCTTAGCTTAGAGAGTGTTTTTTGTCATGATTCTTGCTTATCTTGATTTTACTCTTGATATTGCAGATGTCGACATCTCTCCAAACATACATTGGTTTTGCCGATGGTGCTTGTCGTAATACATGGAACATTTCTTCCACAGCTTGGGTCATCTATTTGCCCTTTAATGAGTTGGTATCTATGCATGGGGTAAGCCTCGGTCAAACAACAAACAACATTGCAGAGTATAGTGCAGTGACTGAGTTATTATCTGAATCCATCTCATTTGGGATTCGGAGTTTTATTATGAGGTTAGATTATGAACTCATTGTATTACAACTTAATAGAGTGTATGCCATTAGAAATCCAGTGTTATTGAGATAATTTTTGAGAGTTCATCTCTTGGAACGTGAATTTGACTATATTGAATATCAGCATAGTCCAAGATATTTAAATACATTAGTAGATGTAATTGCTTCTCGACTGTTAAGTAGACATTTGAAATAATCATACAAGTAAATTTAAAAACATTCCATAACATGTTTTACGAGATAAGCTGGTAATAGTGATATAGTATAGCATAGAAGTGTGTCAAATATACATCGTCTTCGATCATAGGTTGAAAAATACCTTATGATCGGCAAAAATGATAGTACAAAAAGAAAAAAAATGTCATATGAGTCTACAACAGGCGATCATCCTATCACTGGTGATGATCACGATAATAAACCACTATACGGGCTACCCTACAAAGGAACCTCCTGAAAGGTCCTGGGACCCCAATCACATAGCGCTGTAGCCTAAGAGGAATGTCATATATGCTGGTATTCGGAATGTCTGATGTCAAACGCTCTAGATGACTCCAATTCGGCCAAGGTCTCTGTAGATTCGTCCTGTGCAGCTGGTGCTGTTGCAGCTGGCTGTTTCCTCTCATAGGGCCGGAGAGTGGCTGGTTTCCGTGGACCTACATCTGCATTTGAAACTTTTACTATCAATTTTGGGACAATTTAAAAAAAAAAATTAAATTAGAAAATGTTGAAAATTATTTTACCTGAGTCATCCCATTGCTCTCCTGGTGGAAGAGCTATGTCGGGGTCACCACGATAATCTACCCCAGCATAAGGAAAATCCTGAATAGCAAATAATTGGTTCTCTAACCAATGAAAATACTCAGGAGTAAATCCAACGACTTCTGTTCCCTCCTCAGGATGACGGGCCATAACTGCAACCCAACGCATTAGTTTGGGCTCTCATGGAAGTCCAGCTCCAACGGTAAGATGTTGTGGGACCAACATTGGGACCCTCTCTAGACCAAAGCTCATAACTAAAGCACCATATCCAAAGGTCTTCAGTTGTCCGTTCTTTTCTCTGGTCAGTTGGCCTTTTATATTGCCAACACAGCCTCGCAGCAGTTGAAGATGGTGCCTCGAAAGCAGTCTACTGCCATCCACATTTGCAATCCAGTCGCCACATGTAGTGTTGCGCTTCCGCAGAGCCTGGTAACAGTAAACGCAATCACTTTGAGTTCAGGATGGGATATGGTTTTGATATCAATCCCTTTGTCTCTAGTTTGGTCATTGCAAAACTTTAGCCGGAGGCTATCGACAGACTGGCCACCTGGCCTAGTCCCGAATAGAGTCAAATGTTCACCTCTCTTAGGCAAACCAGTCAAAAAGTAAATGTCCTCCAGCTCCATTTCGAGCTGGTGGCCACCTATAAAGAAACACTGGTCCTGTATGTTCCACCTGTCTACCAACCACTGCAAAAAGTCCACCTGGACCCTCATGCCAGGTATGGCCCAGAATTTGTATAAACCACATGCCTTCAATGCATCAATCGAAGGTTGATGATTAATCACGGCAAGATCCACATCCTCGTGCTCCTGTTCCTGCCAGCCAAGCATGATGTATACCCTACATTCAATAAAAAGGCGGATTAGAATATCTGAAATCAAAATTTTTGGGTGGAATTTGAAAAATCTTAGTTTAAAAACCTTTGTTGCAGGGACCGCACCCTCTGTGTTAGAGACAGTGCGTGGGTCTGAACATTGCCTTCACGGCAGGTGCGGACCCCTGACTTTTTTCCTTTTACGAAAAAGTCGGGGTCCGCAGGTTTCCTATGCTATGCCTGTGGACCCCCGCGTGTGGGTTTTTAACCTAGAAATTTCATAAAAAACAAAATAAAACCCTAAAAACAATTTTCAAACGGATAAAATGAAAGAGTAAGATGATGTGGATTACCTGGAGGAGACGGCGTTCGATTCCAACGGACGGATTTTCCGCAATCTTCACGGGAAGTTTCTGACCAAAAGCTCTCTTTTCTCACTCTGAAGTCAAACGGTAAAAATGAATTTACAAAAGCCCTTTTTATAAGCTTTTTTGAATAAATGAGTTTTTAATTTGTTTATTTTTCACTTTGAAGACGTAACTTTTGAAGCATTTTATCTTTTTTAAATAGGTATGAGTAATGTTTGAGTTTTTGTGCAGGATAACGGATTTTTCAGGCAAAATTGATCATTTTGACAAAAAAAATTAGAGTCACCTTTAAGCTCTTTTCTGACTCTTAAAATATGAAAAGATTGCCGAGTTTTTCTTTTTAAGCTCATTAAAATGGAACTAAAAAGACGGTCCACTTACAACCCTTTTCTGACCGTAAAAACATGAAAAGATTGCCGGATTTTTGTCATTTCAAATTCGATATTGGTTATAAAACGACGTGTCATTGATCGCTTTTTTACTTTTTTAGATCAGAGGCACTAATTATGAAAAGTACTCCTTGGTCGTAATGATCAAGCGGTTCTCTCAAGTATTATTTTATACTTTTTTGGGTTTGGGAGACACAAATTTACGAAAAATGACAACCATGGAGTTTTCTTAAGTTTTTTAGACTCTCTAAAATTGAAAAACGCCGAGTTTCTCCTATACTGGACTCGTTAAAATTTAACAGTAAAGGACCTGTTCAATTAAAAACAGGAACAAACCACTCCTTCTTAGGGTTCGAATTTAAACTAAGTTGGACTCATCCAAAGGATGAGCTTATAATCAAGCAAATGTTATCCTCCTCAAGCTTGTTAAAAATAAAGAGGTACTTGCCAGAAATGGTGGGGGAAAAGAGAGAAAAATGAGCCTGTTTGTCATACTTTGTAACCACTCTTGAATACGATACTCTTTATTCACCTGGGTTGGGAAATCCTTTGCCTAACAGTTGATCAAACCATATTGAAAGTCTTCAGCCAGTTTCTGGGTATTAACTTTGGGTCAATTGTCACCAAACCATCTGCTATGTCGTTATGTGTTCAAGAGGTCAGTGCAAATAAACCATTCATCTGCAAAATATCTGTCATCCATATTGACCATCCCTGAGTCAGTCCTTGCAACTATATTTCTTCATACTTGATCTATGATTTCGTGTTGTGGGCTTGCCTATGACGAATCGCTTTCTATCGACTTCAGCTCATTATCTAGAAAGATGATCTAGAAATCGTTAGTACCTTGGGATCTGATCGCCTTCGACGATAGGTTGCATCATTGACCTTCGATCAAAGGATTCCGTGACATGTTCAACATCAACACATCTATTCACATTTCATGGATTGTACTGAGTACTTTGAGAGCCATTGACATTACTGGTGGTTTCTATCACACTTTTTAACAGTTTACATCATTGACTGGTAATCAAGTGGTTTCTACCATGTTCGACTTCGACACATTCATTCACATGGATAGAATCGTACTATTTTGGGAAGTAGAAATCAAGACCCCAGATCTAGTTTCCACCATCCAGGCTGTGAGGAATTTTGTATTCATTATATAGTAGACTATTCATAAGCAGATAGCTGTGTCCATACTGTGTCTACATGTGTCTATACTTGTGATGTATTACAATATCATTCCTATATCATAGCAGTAATTAGTTTTCTATTCAGTTTTTGATCTGGGTATGGGAATGCCTACCTCAGCGATGATATGATCTCATATATATATTTTGTATTGAATGTTTTTACAGGTTCCAACCGGGCTCTCCACAAGATGATCCTCGAAATGATAAAGTACTTCACTCTTCTTAGATGATAAATAAAATCCTCATCTACTACAGACTTCGCACTTTAGGGGGAAATCTATTACAGAAAATATTGTCACCATGACTATTTGCAGTCATTATGGGTCTATCATCATTCATACTGTCCTCCTTAGTAAGTCTCAAACCTCAGCTCTTCATGTCAAGCTTTAAAAATGAGAGAAAGTCCTTGAAAATCAATAAAACTCTGGTTCCGCACTTTCTCTTACTGTCACTTGCGGTCCAGCACCCCTTGTTCATGTTACCTGAGGACCTGCCCGCTCTGTCTCTAAAGGAGTGAGTGTGGACCCCTGTGAAAGTCAAAAAGGCGCAAGTTTATTCTTAAAAACTTACTTTGGGTTAATTTTGGATGATTCTAGAAGGAATCTTGATGTGGATGGTTCACTCCTAGGTGGTTCATGCATCCCAAAACTAAAGGAGCTAATCCCTTGATGAGAGGAGCTTATCCCTTTGAAGGAGGGCTTTATCCCTTTGAAGGTGGACCTAGTAACTTCCCTCCATTGCACTATAAATTAAGGCATTGGGCTGGTTGCTAGGGAGGTTAGAAGCTGAACATTTTAAAGGGTAAATGCTGTTGGAATTGAGACTTCCTAGTTAAGCTTGAGAGGAGAGATTACATACCTTTTGGCTTCATTGCGAAGAGAGTGAAACTTGTCAAAGTAGAGGAGATTCTTGCTGGACCCTGGGAGGAGCTTGTACAGCATCAAGGCACCAAGGTTGTAAAGTTCTTCTTTGATTAAAGTTAATACAATCAGATTCATTTTTCTCAACAAATTGTCTTATATGGTTTGTTCCATGAATTCCTTGATCATCATGATAAATATGCTTTGTTATATTAGCTTTTCAGGTGCTATTTAATGTGTGTGCTTGTTTGTGTTTGCATATTCTTTACAAGGGAATTCATTTGGATCAACGGAGCGTGGCTTCCACAAACTTGCACTAGACCCGAGCTAGGCCTAAAACACTTGTTTGCCTTTATTTATAAATTGCATATTTAGAGAAAGATAGAATTTGTTTGGTTTGCTTGTCGCTAGATATCCTTAGATACTAGGGAGGTCGGTCTTGTCCGCAAGAACGACTTATCCGGCCGACAGTTCCCTACCACTGCCTCTAACTTGCTGCTCTCCACATCCCTTCTCAGCGGTATTGAATCTCTTGTAAGGAACTGAATTTTCTTTCTCACTTGCATCTTTGGGTATTCCTCTCTTTGGTGGCCATTTTCCTTTAGCTTTCTCATTTCTTTTCAAGTCATTCTTAGGCTCAACTTTGCACATTGTTTGCTCATAACAATTCTTCAACTTTCGGATGGCCTCCTCCAATGATATAGGCTCATTGAACTCGATCTAGTCTCTGTGTGAAACTGGAAGTCCAATGATGAATCTTTCAACCTTGGCCTTCTCCTCCCTAGGGTAAGGCACATATCTCAATGAATCCAAAAACCCGCTAGTATACTCATCATCTATCATAGAACCCATCTGCAACTCATAAAACTCCTTAGATTTGTCATCATAATACCTCTCAGACAAGTACTTCTTCTTCAACAGTCTTTCAAATTCATGCCAAGTCAAATCTTCCTCATGTATAACTTTGGCATTCTTCATGTCTTCCCACCAAATATTCCGTTTACCTTTGAGAGTGAAAGTGGCTATCTTTGCTTTCATGTTTTCTGAATAATCATGCAATTGTAAGAATTTATTCATGCCAAGCAACCATGATTCTGCATCTTGTGATTTCTTCATCTCTCCATCAAAGGTATGTGGCTGCACTTTCTTAAACTCATACAACAAGTATCCCCTATCACTCCTCCTATAAGGATGATGACGACGACGATCATGATGTCTAATAGAACCAGAACTATAATAGTACCTATGTTTGTCACCTCTCCTATCTGGATTATCCAACAACCTTCCATATCTGATCTTTTTAGATATATCTAACTTGTGTCTACTAGGATACCTACTACCATATGCCCCATTAGTTCTGTCCTCATGTCCATGGTTGATCTGAAGTGGTCCCTATCGCTACAAATCTGACAAACTCTGAAGTAGTATTGCATTCACCTCTTCTTGTTTCTCTTGTGCCTGCATGATTTTGTCATTGTCTTCTTTACAACTCCTTATTTCTTCCTTCAAGCTTCTCAATGTGTCTTCCAAGTCATAAGAGTGCCCCACACCATGCTGCCCATATGATGCATAGGGAAATTCTATGTAGTCTACCACCTTGCTAGCCATATAATCTCTTTCTTGCAAGGCATACTATGTCAGCTAAACCAAATCAAAATAAACTAACATACCTTAGCATTATTCGGGGAGGATATCTTGTCTACATGATCATCAAATCAACATGATACATGTATAACATAATCATAACAACATATAGACATATATCAAATAAGTGTATCAATGCATAAACATCATTCTAGCTCATTAGGGGAATTTTGAGGTCTAAAATGGGCCTCCTAAGAAAAATGTACAAAAGAAGATGATGATTTCAACCATGGGGGATGATTCACCCTTTTTTGGAGGAAAAAAGAAAAAAAAATAAAACTACTTTTTCAACTCGTATTTTCAAATTATATCCCTAAGGTTTTACTCAAATTTCGAGCAGGAATACTCATTGGATGCAACATTTAATTCTTCATCCAAGGAGCACCCATGTTGAATACTTTCGATGGGCCTTGCTACATGAAAAATGAGAAATACATGAAAAAACGTGATTGCAATCATGTTTTTCATGTATTTCTCATTTTTCGTGTAGTAGGGTCCATCAAAAGTATGCAACATGGGTACTCCTTAGATGAGGAATCAAAATTTTCATCAAACAAGTGTTTCGGCTTGAAATTTGAGTAAACCCATAAGGAGATAAGTTGAAAATATGAGTTGAAACAATAGTTTTTTCTTTTTTCCCTCTAAAATTTGATGATGTAATCTGATCTTATTTTATTATTTCCACTATTATTTTATAATTTCCTTAGGAGACCCATTTTATACCTCAAAATTCCCCTAATGGGGGATTGGTCATCAATGCAAGGCCATTTCAACTATGCATGCTATGACGTCATGCATGACAACAACCATTACTCCATTACACACATTGCTACATGAAACTATCAACATGCATAAGAAATGTCTAATCAACTACACATACATATAAACGCATGTAGTCGAGCATAAGTGATCAATTCTTATAACCAACCTACAAGAATGATACATGTAATCAAAACATTCAAGAATTCATGTTGGGATGGGGTCCCCTGGGTCAGTTTTGGGGTTAAAATAACACAAGTTTTGATATATTTTTGTAAGTAATGTAAAGTCTCTGCGATTTGTGGATGAGGAGCGTGCAGATGATTAGGAGTCAAAGGGGTTTTAGCCCGTTGTTTATGTAAAGTTTGAGTCGGCTTTGAGACCCACCCATGGTTTGTGGACCATGGGATTGTATGAAAAAGACTATAAATAGGTGTGTCTTAGAGAGTCTAAGGCAGGTCATGTTAGATATGGATGTAATGGGTCAATAGAAGAGAATTAATAGCCAAGAGAAGCGGGTCATATAGGAGAAGAAAGGCTTTGCAGCTGAGTGTGTAGAGCCCTAGGTAGAGTCTGCAGATGAGTGAGTGGACCCCTGCAACTGAGTGCACGGGGTAGTTTTGAGTCTGTAAATATGAACTGAAGATCAATAAAGAAAGTTATCGAAGAATTGTTGTGTATTTTTGTTTATCACTGTTAATATTATATGTTGTCAATGAATGATGTGTTTTATGAAATATTGGTTGAATGTTGTGCGATTCTACTGAATAAGTGTTAAAGATGTATGCAATGCATGTCTATGTGTTTTCGCGAAGACTTTGATGCAATCTCTGATGTTTATGAATAACTTAAGTATATTTGCATGAAACCTAATTTAGAACTACTTTCTGATGCACGTAAGTAGATAGATTGATTGTTAAAGGTTCGCAAAGACTAATCATAGACCTTCATGAAGGTCTGAAGGTTGTTTTAACAGATTTGTAGTACCAAGCCCTAAGGGATGATTAATCTACGTGAAGGCAGATCTAGGGTGCTAAAAGACATCACACTAGTCTTTGGATGCAGAAACTTGGTTCTAGCATTCCCCCATACTTCTTTGGGTGAGACTGCAGCTTGCACTATGTGGGTTGTTGCAGAAATATCCAGTAGTGTAGGGATTTTTTGGTTGGTGCAACTAACTCTGAACTTGGGTTAGGACCCCATAAGCCAAAAAATGGTTCCGCTGTTGGGACCGGGATTTTCTTGAAAGAGATGTGTGATGTTGCATCACTAGAATCCGACCAAGAAAGAAATTGAAAAGTGGTTGGATCAGAAGAGTCAAGAGTTCGCGGCGCAAGAAAACAGGAATCCATGCTTGTCGAAGGAACAGTGGTTGAATAGGTACCTTGTAGATATAGATACACAAGATCTTCTTCTACACTTTTCCCATTGAACTGTATGAGTGGTTAGCTAAATTGACAGCCAGCTAGGGAAGGTGGAAGCTTGATAATCTTACAGTGTAGACTCCTAAATTAGTGTGACGATTAGAATCCTCTAAAAAATAGATCACGCATGTTGTTGATCATTGACTCAATAGGATTTTGGGAAGATTCGTTACAGAATTCATGGTTGATACCTCAGTCAGCTACAATGAAGTGAAGTGATGATTTTTCCAAGGACCGCGAGGTAAGTATTTAAGATCCTTGAATACCTGGATTAAAATGTTGTTATGTGAAAAATGGGTTATGCCATTACCTTGATGTTTGGAGCTACATGAAGTGGAAGACTCTTTAGAAACCACGAAGAAATGGGACTAGAGTATAGTCCATTGATTGTACCTCCTTTAAGTGATGACAAAGGGGCTAAATGGACTCTGTTGTGAAGCACTGTTTAGTTAATCACTTAGGGGATTCCTAGAATAAATCATATGTCCACTCCACTTCCACCTCCACCTCCACCACATACACCTTCGCCCACACCTCCACTACCACCACAACCATCCAACATGGCAAACACCATGAAGCTGCCGATTTTCAAAGGCATAGGGAGTGAAGACATAAAGCAGTTTTGGTTTTTTACAAATTCTGTGTGGACAACACAATAGATTACTGATGAAAATATAAAGAAGGCACAATTGGTTACCACTCTGTAGTATCGCGCGATGACTTGGTATATTAAGTATTGTTATGATATTCCTCTAGCATCGCTAGCAAGGACTAAGGCTACTTTAAACAAAGAGTTTAGTAAACCTAAGTCTGTAGTGTCATGATCCGGATTATCCACAATTTCTAGTTCATTCTGCCAATGTTTCAAACCCCAAAGGGGGTCCATCATCAGGACAAATCAGATAGAATATGAATGAAAGATTATTGAGAGAAGAGAACCTTGTGACCTGGATATAAATAAACCAAGAACCCTAATTTTATAAAGGCCGACACATGATTCTTTATTTTTATTAATTATTATTTTATTTTTATCTATTATTTTCCTTTTTATAATAATTTTTATAAAATCTTTATAAAATTCTATTGATTTATAAAAGTTTTATAAAAAACTTTAATTAATCATTTAATTATTCATTATTAGTTTAGGTTTAATTATTTTAATCATGAACAAATAAGTTTAATTTATTTTATTTTATTAATTTTGTACTTCATTTATTAACTAATTAATTCTTTTTTATTTTTATTTAATTAATTACTTAATTTAAATTAAATTATAAATTATTTTTGCCTTCCTTTAATTAATCAATTATCAATTAATCAATTAATTAATCAATTAATGAATTAAATAATTAATTAATTAACCAATTAATTAATTAATTAATCTAATTAATCTAATTAATTAATTAATCTAATTAATTAATTAATTAATTTCTAATTATTTATATTTTTATTTATTTATAAATTAAATGTTAATTTTATTTGATTAATAAATTGACTAATTAATATAATACATAAATTTTGATTTTAATTAATTAATTAGTCCCCATTGAATTTAATTAAAATCCAATTAAAATTGATAAAGAAATTAATTTATAATACTAAGGCTCTAATTTTTATTTCATTTAAAAATTTTTATTTGATTAATATTTAATTTATAATTTCTCTCTTTTTCCATAATTAATTGATTAAATTAAATTATTTTATTTTATTTAATTAATTTTGATTTAAATAATCCTCATTGAATTTAATTAAAATCAATTAATTCATATTTCTTTAATTTTATATAATTCTAAAAAAAAATATTTTGATTAATATTTATTAGAGAGATCTTAATTAGATCTTATTCTTATTAATTAATTTTACTATCATAATCAAAGTTATTTTTTGGTTATTATTAATCACTGGAGAAGTTATGATTAATTTCATATTATAATTTATGATTAGTTTCATATTTTAATTTATTTTATTTTTTTAAAATTAATTAAATTAAATTAATTTGTTTAAATTAATTAATTAAATTTTCGATTTAAGGAAATCATGATGAGGGTTGATGAGATGCGTTGGGAATTAGATCAAAGGTTGAAATGTCAATTTTGAGAAGCTAACATGCAGCTCATGGATGGTCAGCATCGTGAATGGTTTATAGCTTCACTTCTGCCCCACCTGAGGATTGTTCTGTCGCAACAGAAGATAGGAACACAGACAGAATCTTTGGAAATTGTGATGAGGTTGCATGTAATGCCTATTCAAGATGTGACCTTGCGGGTACAACAGATTCACTCTCAGTTATAGAGACTTTGCTTAGAATTTCAGAGCTTGAAGAAAGACAAGGAGACTAAACCAGAGGTGTGTGTGGAAGTCTGGTGTGTGAAGTGCAAGAGCCAAGGGCACGATAAATACTGCTGTCCCATAATCACGAACTATATTAAAGGAGGGGGACCAATTCCCTTCAAGCCAGAAGCTCCAGCAGTACTGAGCATGGGGACCACACTATGGTGTGTTATTTTTCAGGTTGTTGGACAACATGTGACAAACAATTATCATTTACATCAAAAGTTTGTCGAGATCCCCTAGCATTGTTCTGTAACTTCTGCAAATCATTGGGCCACGATGAGCACCACTGTCGTAACTATGCGCTGATGATGGAAAGAACACCCACATACTAGATGGAAGCATAAACTCGTCCTCCAGAGTAGGGTGCCAAAGGAGCGTGCAGAGGATATAATGGACGAGGATGAGGCCGAGGAGGAGGAGGGCCTGGTAGAGGTTAGGGTCAGGTTATTTGTTACAATTGCTGGACACCAGGGCACTACGTGTGGGAGTGTCAGAATCAAACACTCCGTCATGTCAATACTGTAGCCAGTTTGACCATACCATAGAAGAATTCCCAATTCTCATAGCTAAAATTCAAGAAAAGAAAGCACAACCTCATCAGCCTATGCAGAACCTATAGATGATGAGGGTTGAGCCCCATGAGGAAAATCAAAGTGTGAATATAGTGTTGAGAAATGGAATAAAAACTGGCGATGATAAGGGCAAACGACCTGAAGAGGGCAGATGGGTACACAAGGTCCCAGAGAAGGAAGTGGGTTTTTATCTCAATCATGCTAAGGAAACATTTATGGAGGCCAAGAAAATCTTCATTGTGGCACCTACCTCAAGAAGTCAGGATAAGGTGCAGGAAACTAGCGTACCTGCAGAGGTTGATCCCTCTGTTCTTACTACATTTTTGGATACCTACATAAAGCTGCTACGTGATAGAAAAGATGTGGAAGGTTTGCAAGCGTTAATGAATAAATGTACCAACAAGGAGAAGGTCCCTGATGGACACCAGATGGTTAGAAAAATTGGCAAACATAAGGAAAGAATGGGGCGCGATATGAGGCTCACCACGCAGATACCAGATTATGAGATGGACCAAGTCATCTTGGATCTGGGGTCCGATCCGAATGTACTACCAAAGAAAACCTGGGAAAGAATGGGGAGACCTACCCTACAGTGGTCTCTGATTCAAATCAAAATGGCGAACCAGTAGAAAGTCATCCCTATGGGACGATTATATGGAGTAAAAGTTGATATAGAAGGTGCAAGCGTGATGGCCAACATTGAGGTGATAAAGATCGTTGATGACAATAATCCATACCCCATGCTCCTGGGAATTGACTGGGCCATTGACATGAATGGGATCATCAATTTGAAAAGAGGACAATGTCATTTGAAAGGAAATAGCTTTGGGTTTTAGTGTTGTTGGACCCTGCAGAAGGGGCGCAATATGTTGAATCAGTCCATGATTATGCAGAAAGCAAGGATGAATTGGATCAAATCTATAAAATAACAGCACGATACTAGGATTGGATCAATCTGATGGAAAATGGATGGATTCATGGGACCCAGAGAGTTCCTGCACCTCTAATTCAGATGAAGAGTTGGAAAATTGGCAGAATCATTTTCCTGAAATCTCCATGTTGCGATGCAATATGATGATGAAATCGTTGCATTGTGTTTCGTCGGAGGTAAGGAAATTAACCTATTATGATGGGTTAACTATGGTGGATAATTTTTTTCATGCATTTGAGCATGAACTCCCTGAGGATCACTGCTTCCAAGCATTAGATTTGGCACTGTGCGCTATGCCCGTACGATGGTGGGCTATGCATAAATATAGTTTTGTTGGATGGAGAGATTATAGAAGAATGATGAGGTTATGGTTTGGGCGTCCTAACACTAGATTGACTGAGAAATATAGTGGGAAGGATGATCCTCACAATCACCTAGCAAAATGGACTAAAGCATGGGGGACATAACCACAACCAGAGTGGGTACACCTATTCTGCCATACTTTGGACACAATTCCCATGAACTGGTATTTGGAAACGAAGCTCTGCCATGGCACCGCAGAGTGGGATATATTGAGGGAAGGGTTCTTATTGACCTTTAGTTTTGAAGATGGCTTCACAAGCATTGATGAAGCTCTACAGGAGATTAAGGTAGTTATATTCAAAATTCCACAAGAACCTATGGAGTAGGTCCAACTAGATTGGAGCACCCATCTGCGCCATGCACTAGAATGCTATAATGTGACCACTAAAGAGGAGGATGAATATCCAAGAAATATTAACATTCCATAGACAGAACGACATCACGAAGTTGAGGGCCTGCAAATAGACAACCCAGACATCACCGCATCATTGAAGACAAAGAAAGTAAACATTGGTACTAAAGCAAAACTGAAGTTTGCAAATATCGGAGATTACTAGGATGACGCTACTCTGGCTTAAGTTGCTGAGTTACTCCGTGAATATTAGGATCTCTTCCCTACAAGGTTTTCAGATTTGAAGGGCATAATTGGCGATTTTGGTGTTATGAAGATTACCTTTAAGCTGGACGCAAATCCTGTTAAGAAAATACCGTATCGCCTTAATCCTAAATACAAGGAAAAGGTTCGCTAGGAGTTGGATAAGATGTTGGAGGTGAGCATTATAGAACTGGTTGAAGAATCTGATTGGGTCTTTCAGGAGAAGAAACAAAAGGGAGATATAAGGATTTACGTAGATCTACAGAAGCTTAATGATGTGTGCATCCATGATCCATTACCGATGACATTTACCGATGAAGTACTAGATAATGTTGGAGCGCAGGAGGCCTACTCATTTACTAATGGGTTATCTGGGTATCATCAGATTAAGATTGCGCTACAGGATAGGAGTAAAACAAACTTTGCAATGTAATGGGATGTTTTTAATACACTATGATGCCGTTCAGACTCAAGAATGTGCCTGCGATATTTTCTCGCGTAGTCATTGCAGTGTTAAAAGAGTTGATTCATAAGTTCTTGGAAGTGTACTTTGATGATTGGACAATGTTCGGATTAGTAAAGTGCCATGTAGTAAGTTTGTGCCTGATGTTGGATATGTGTCGCAGATACCAGATCACACTAAATTTGAAAAAATGCATCTTTTGTGTTCCCTTTGGAATCTTGCTGGGTCATGTGGTGTACAATCAAGGCTTGATGGTGGACCCTAAAAAGATTGTAGTGATTGTAAATTTGGAGGCCCTAAGAAATGTTAAGCAGTTGTGCACGACACTGGGACATATAGGATATTATCAAAATTTTATCAAAGCATATGCTCAGAATACTGCGCCCAAGGAGAAACTATTGAAGAAGGATGCAACATTTTGTTGGGACAAACAATGTCCGTGCAGCTTGGATGTATTGAAAGAAAAGATGGTCACCACGCCAATTTTGGTATTCCCTGACTAGAAGAAGGAGTTTCACGTACATGAGGATGCCTCTTGCATTGCGTTGGGTGCAGTGCTAACATAGGTTGGTGAGGGAGAGATGGACCATCCTATAGCCTTCGTGAGTAGGAAGTTATCAAAGGTAGAGAAGAATTATTCAACGACTGAGCGTGAAGGATTGACCATGGTGTACGTGTTTTAGAAACATAAACATTATCTATTGGGAGGACATTTCAAAATGTACACATATCATTCTTCCTTGAAATACCTGGTCAATAGGCCTGAGTTGGGGGTGAAGATCTCCAAATGGCTACTACTATTTTAGGAGTATGGCTTTGAAGTCATTGTGTAGCTAGGAAGGTTCAATGTAGGACATGACCATCTGTCGCAAATTGAAACAGGCGAGGAACCTAATAATTCGGAGGAAGGATTTCCAGATGCATAGCTCTTCGCGGTGCATCTAGCAGATAATCATTTTGCAGATATTATTCACTTCTTGACTATGGGGGTGGCACCAAAAGGGTATATGAATTAGAAAAAGATGGAATTAGTAGTGCGCATGGCAGATTTTTTAGTTATTGCAGGACATTTGTATAAGATGGGCGCTGATGAAATATTGTGAAGATATGTGCCCGATTTTGAGAGGGATAGCATTCTTGATAAAACTCATGGGGGATCTGCTGGAGGTCGTTATGCAGGGAAGACATCTGTGCAGAAGATTTTGCGTGTAGGTCTATGGTGGCCAACGCTACACAAGGATTCGAAGATGTATTGTAAGGCATGCGATGCATGTCATAGAATAGGTAGACCATCGCAAATGGATGAATTTCCATTACAACCTCAAGTATCTTTACAGCCATTTGAGAAATGAGCGATTGATTTTGTTGGGCCAATTTAGCCCCTAGGAAAAAAGACAAGTGCGTGCTATATCATCACTGCGACAGAATATCTCACCAGATGGGCAAAAGCACAACCAGTTAAGGACTATATAGGGGCTACAATAACAAAGTTTTTGTTTGAATATGTCTTAACTAGATTTGGCTACCTGAAAGTATTGATGAGTGATAGAGAAACAAACTTCCTGAACGAAACGATCAACGCGTTGACAAAAGAATTCTAGGTCTACCATCAGAAGAGTACACCGTATCACCCATAGGCCAATGGAACTGTTGAAGCCTTCAACAAAATTTTGGAGAACGTGTTGTTGAAGATTTTCACTTTGCAACGAAATGATTGGGATGTGCATGTACCTACAGTGTTATGGGCTTATAGGACTACTTCTCAGAAGTTGATAGGGGAAAAACCGTTCAGATTGGTATATGGTGTAGAATTTGTAATGCCGATGGAGTATATTATGCCTAGTCTACACATAGCAGCTCTCATAGGTATGGCATATCACAAGGCCTTGGAGGAATGGCTCGTGCAGTTGATGGAGCTTAAAGAGGATCGATTTTTGGCAGGATTTCATCAGAAAGTGCAGAAGGAATGCAAAAAAGCATGGCACGATCATGAGATAAAGCTTCACACTTTCAAGGTAAACAATCTTGTCTTGTTATATGATAGTAAATTTACTAAGTTTCTGGGGAAATTCCAAATGCATTAGCTAGGGCCATATATTTTCAAGGAAATTACTGATGGAGGCGTAGTTTAGCTCATGAAGCTAAATGGGGAACCTCTCCAAGGAAGAGTAAATGGAAGCAGATTGAAGTTGTATACAACGGATCCTACGCAATGACTATATGACGACAAGACAATTTTAGTGCTCCAGGCAGTTGCAAGAGAGCGTGGGACTATAAACTACACTACCAGGGTTTGAGGACTACACAACAAGTGGGCTGATCAGAAAATAGTGAAGTTGCAACCTAGGAAGTTGCGCACAAGTAGCTGCGCCATGGAGGGAAGTGCTACACAGCACATCATAAAAGTGACCGTTGGAGTCACTGTTCATGACTTCACTGCCAGAAGATGGTTAAGAGGAGCAGGATGGTGGCATTTAAGGCAAAAATATTTGAAGATCTGCTGCCAAAACAACATTAATTTTCAGAAATTGAGGGGAAAGGTGATACTTGAATTCAAAAACCCCTATAAATTGCGCGTGCTAGTCTAACAAAGAACACTTTGCGCTCTCAGAATTTCTAGTGAGATTTTCTTTATGTCGCCTATGAACCACTCATATTGGGAGGATTTAGTCACAAGCCCTACATTTGCTAAGTTATCTGAGCTAAATCAAAATTTCATTCCAGAGAAAATGCTTGGACCAAGCCTTGCAGAAACCGTGGGTACTGGTGGTGATGTTGCCTCTAAGGGAGCTGCCCCAAAAGTTGTGAGTATGGAAGCTCTGACTCCTTTGCCATGGAGTTGGTGACCGATCTGTAGGAGGATCCAAACATGTAGACACTAATTACAGAGGTCAGGGAGCTGCAGCAGCGGTACGATGAAGTTTGTGCAACAACGCGCTCCATAGCACCAGCGCATCACCTAGCCAAATTATAAGATGGAAAGCAGCTCCTAGCACAGGTCAAGGAAGCATAGAAGAAGGATGCCTTGCTAAAGGCCCAGTTGCAGCCATGATTGGAAGAAGCTTATTAAATCATGACAACCATCTAGGATAAGTTGAAAGGCTTACAACAGACACAACATAAAATGATGTTGGACATAGAGGGACCAACTACAGAAAAGTTACTTGAGGACGTCAAGCAGGCCACAAATCAGAGCACTACCGAGGTCACAATAGTCCAAGTGGACTAGGCGATCTTCGCAGTAAGATCGTAGCGCTAGCCAAGTGCCGCGAGGGCAAGTCATGATCTTTGTGTTGGGGGCTTGTTGGGATGGGGTCCCCTGGGTCAGCTTTGGGGTTAAAATAACGCAAGTTTTGATATATTTTTGTAAGTAATGTAAAGTCTCTGTGATTTGTGGATGTGGAGTGCACAGATGATTAGGAGTCAAAGGGGTTTTAGCCCCTTGTTTATGTAAAGTTTGAGTTGGCTTTGAGACCCACCCATGGTACGTGGACCATGGGATTGTATGAAAAAGGCTATAAATAGGTGTGTCTTAGAGAGTCCAAGGCAAGTCATGTTAGATATGGATGTAATGGGTCAATAAAAGAGAATTGATAGCAAAGAGAAGTGGTTTAGATAGGAGAATAAAGGCTCTGCATTTGAGTGCATAGAGGCCTAAGTAGAGTCTGCAATTGAGTGCTCGAACCCCTACAGTTGATTGCGCAGGGTAGTTTTGAGTATGTAAATCTGAATTGAAGATCAATAAAGAATGTTACAAAAGAATTATTGTGTATTTTTGTTTATCACTGTTAATATTATATGTTGTCAATGAATGATGTGTTTAATGAAATATCGGTTGAAAATTGTGCGATTCTACTGAATAAGTGTTAATGATGTACGCAATGCATGTCTATGTGTTTTCACAAAGACTCCAATGAAATCTCTGATGTTTACGGATAACTTAAGTATATTTGCGCGAAACCTAATTTAGGACTGCTTTTTGATGCATGTAAGTAGAAAGATTGAATGTTAAAGGTCTAAAAAAACTAATCGTAGACCTTCGTGAAGGTCTGAAGGCTGTTTTAATAGAGTTCTAGTATAGAGACCTAAGGGCTTATCAATCTACATGAAGGCAGATCTAGGGCACTAAAAGACATCACACTAGTCTCTGGATGTAGAAACTTGGTTCTAGCATACCCCCATACTACTTCGGGTGAGACTGCAGCCTGGGTCAGGACCCCCTAAGCCAGCAATGCACCTGACATACAAGGATGTAGTCAAGAGACATATAATCAACGTATAAGTGACATATAACCATATGTAACCACTCATATACTTCTGATGATGCATCCCACAAAATCACATCAAGTTTCTCATGACAACCCTACTACAATCATGATCAACATGACGCAATGCAACAAGCACATGGAATGCAAGTGTAAGGGACACACATGCAACTGACATGCATGCATGACCAAGCACCTTCATGCAAAGAGAGTGCAACCATGCTCTAATACCAATCTGTAACACTGCCTCCTCCCAAGTCCACCCAAGAAACCTGCCAGCCGGGGTAAAAATGTGATGAGAGAGGATACTATAAGGGCTTCAACTTCCTTAGTGACCTTAAGGAAATGGAATCAACAGAACATATCAAACAAACTCATCCACATCAACAGTAAAACCCTCACGAGACATGTTAGTGAATCAAACATCTTGTCTATGAGTCCCACTGATGATTTAAGCCTTTTAACCCCTGGTCTCTCTCACACTATAGGCATGACATCATCCAACAACCCAAAGTCATTCTCATAGGCCTATGTGCCAACGATTGTGGAATTTTCTTAGAAGACCTGTGCCAGAGACCCTGAGATTTGATCCACTTTTCTAGCCTAGAACCCCAGGTGTCATGCGGAAAGAGTCGATAATGCGGACAAAACCGACCTCCCTAGAAGCAAAGGCTTTCTAATGACAAACAAGACAGATAAACACTACTTTTCTCTAAACATGCATTTAGAATACAAATAATCAGGTGATTTTAACATACCTTTTTAGTCCAACGCTTTGTAGTAGTCCAGCCTCGCCGATCCGGATGAGCTCCTCCTTCTCTTCGAAACCTGCATTCACTAACAAGACAAAAGATTAAATAGCACCTGATAAACTCATAAAATAATACATATCCATCATACAGACCAAGGAGTATATGAAACAAATCATGAATAACAATCTATTGAGAAAAATGAGTTCATTTGTATTAAGTGGAAACAAAAGAAACCATTACAACCTGAGCCTTGGTGTTGTGCAGGTCCCTCCTAGGGTCCAACAAGAGTTTTCCTTTACTTTGATTAGCTCACCCACTCTCAAATAAGGCTAGGAAAGGATAGGAATCTCTCCTCTCAAGCTTTACAAGGGAGTCCTAATTCCAACAACATCTACCCTTAGGAATGTTCAGCTTTCAACCTCCCCTCCCTCTGGCCCAATGCCTATATTTATAGTGCTCTAGAGGAAGCTATTCAGGTCCACCATCAATGGGATAAGCCCCTCTTTGGATGGGATAGCTCCCCTCTTGATGGGATAAGTTCCTCTTTGATAGGGATACATGAACCATCTGGAGGCGCTCCATACACATCAAACAAGCTTCTAGAATGCTCTAGAAATGACTACAAGTAACTTTTTTGGAGTGAAACTTGCGCTTTTTGACCTTTACAGGAGTACGCACCCTCCCCTTTACAGACAGAGTGTACAAGTACGCAGGTATTGTGAACTTGGGGTGCGTACACGCAGGTAAGGCTAAGAGAAACTGCGTACCCAGAGATATATAGATTTTTAAAGACTTTCTCTCATTCTTGGAGTTTGACATGGAGAGCAGAGGTATGAGACTTGCCAAGGAGGATAGTATGACAGTTGATGGAGCCATACTAACTGCAAATAGTCATGGTGACAAATTTTAGTGTAACAGATTGCCCCCTAAAGTGTGAAGCCTGTAGTAGATAAGGGTTTCATATCATCTAGGAAGGGTGAAGTACTTTATCATTTCAAGGATTATCTTGTGGAGAGCCCAGTCGGAACCTGCAAGTATTCAACACAAAATACATATATAAGATCATATCATCGCTGAGGTAGGAATTCCCATACTCGGATTGAAAACTTTAACTAATTAACTATCTACTGCTCTGATATAGGAATGATTTTGCAGTACATCATAATCATAGACTTTTTGTAGACACAGTATGGACGTAGCCATCTGTTTATAGTTGGTCTACTATATAATGAATACAAAACTCCTCGCAGCCTAGATGATGGAAACTAGATCCAGGGTCTTCATTTCTACTTCCCGAACAGGTACGATTCTATCCATGCGAATAAATGAGTTGATGTCGAACATGGTAGAAACCACTTGATTACCAGTCAGTGATGTAAATTGTTAACAAGTGTGAGAGAGACCACCAATGATGTCAATGGTTCTCAAAGTACCCAGTACAATCCATGAGATGTGAATGAATGAGTTGATGTCGAACATTTCACGGAATCCTTCGATCGAAAGTCAATGATGTAAACTGTCGTCAAAGGCGAGAAACCTGCCATTGATGCATGCAGATTTCAAGGTACTGACGATTCCTAGGTCATCTTTCTAGATAATGTGATGATGTCGATAGAAAGCGACCCGTTGCAGGCAAGCCCACAACACGAAATCATAGATCAAGTTGAAGAAATGTAGCTGTAAGGACTGACTCAGGGATGGTCAAGATGGATGACGGGTATTTTGCAGATGAATGGTTTATATGCAGAGACCTCTTGAACACATAACGACACAACAGATGGCTTGGTGACACTTGACTCAAAGTTAATACCCGGCTGAAAACTTTCAATGTGGTTTGATCAACTGTGAGGCAAAGGATTTCCCAACCCAGGTGAATGCAAAGTGTCGTGTTCAAGAGTGTTAATAAGGCTTCTTCTGAGACAAAGGATAACAAATAGGCTCATTTTTCTCTCTTTTCCCCCACCATTTTTGGCAAGTACCTCTTTATTTTTTACAAGCTTGAGGAGGATAACATATGCTTGATTATAAGCTCATCCTTCGGATGAGTCCAACTTAGTTTTGATTCGAACCCTAAGAAGGAGTGGTCCGTTCCTGTTTGTAATCGAACAGGTCCTTTACTGTGAAATTTTAACGAGTCCAGTATAGGAGAAACTCGGCGTTTTTCATTTTTAGAGAGTCTGAAAAAACTTAAGAAGACTCCAGGTTGAACTTTTTCGTAAAGTTGTGTCTCGCAAGCTCGAAAAAGTATAAAATAATACTTGAGAGAACCGCTTGATCTTGCGACCAAGGAGTACTTTCATGATTAGTGCCTCTGACCTGAAAAGTAAAAAGTGATCAAGGACACGTCGTTTTATTTCCAGTATCGAGTTTGAAATGACAAAAACCCGGCAATCTTTTCCTGTTTTTACGGTCAGAAAAGGGTTATAAGGGGACCGTCTTTTAATTCCATTTTAACGAGTGTAAAAGAAACGCTCGGCAATCTTTTCATGTTTTAGGAGTCAGAAAAGGGCTTAAAAGATGACTCTGATGTTTTGGTTCGTGAAAAATGATAATTTTCCCTGAAAGTCCTTTTGTCCTGCAAAAAAACGACACATTACTCATACCTGTTTAAGATAGGCAAAAATACATTGAAAAATATCCTTCCATGGTGAAAAATAAACAAACTTAGCATTCATTTATCCAAAAAACCTATAAAAAGACCTTTTACCATGTCATTTTTACCATTTTACTGTTGAGGGAGAGAAAAGGGCTTTTGGCAAGAAAATTCCCGTGGACTTTACGGAGAATCCGACTGTTGGAATCGAGCGCCGTCTCTTTCAGGTATTTCACAACATCCTCCTCCTTGTTTTCATCCATTTAGAATTTCATTTTAGGCCCTAGTTTGATTTTTTGGGGGCTTTGGGGTTTCAAGATCCGCTTTTCGGGGTACGCAGGTGCCCCATGGGTGACCTGCGTACCCCGACATTTTCTCCATTGGGAAAATGGCAGGTGTACGCAACCTACCTTCAGAGCAGTTGCGTACCCACGCTCTGTTTCTGAACGCGGGGTGTGTACTCCGCGCAAAGCATTTTTTAAACCCCCAAATCTCAAATTTGAACCATTAATTTTTGATTTAGTGAATTCTAATGGATGTTTTCTAGTGTGTAGATTGCCCACCATGCTTGATTGGTGCGAAAGAGAACACGAAGATGTTGATTTGGCCGCAATAGATCATCAACCGTCCATTGATGCTTTGAAGGCATGCGGTCTCTACAAATACTGGGCCATACCTGGCATGAGGGCCCAGGTGCGATTCTTAGAGTGGATGGTTGAAAGGTGGAACGTTCAGGATCAATGTTTTTACATCAGAGGGCACCAGCTCGAGATAGAGCCCTCAGACATATATTTTATCACTGGTTTGCCTAATAGGGGCGAGCAACTGTCTCTGTTCGGGACTAGGCCAGGTGGCCAATCCCTTGCTAGTCTTCGGTTAGAGTGGTGCAATAATCAGAACCAGGAAAAGGGGATAGAAATCAAATACATATCCCGACCTGAACTTATGGTAATTGCCTTTACAGTTACCAGACTCTGCGGCGCAGCCGCTTTGCACATTTCCACCGGGTCCCAAATGCAGATGGCGATTGATTGCTTCCGAGGCACCATTTTCAACTGGTGCGACGCTGTGTTGTCCAATATGAAGGGCCAACTGACTAGGGCAAAGAACGGGCAATTAAAGACCTTTGGGTATGGGCCTTTAGTTGTGAGCTTTGCCCTAGAGAGAGTTCCGATGCTGATCCCGCAGCATCTCACTATTGAGGTTGGGCCTCCTCGGGAGCCAAAGTTGATGCGATGGGTTGCGGTGATGGCCCGGCATCCTGATGAGGGAGCGGGAGTTGTCTGATTTCCTGTGGGTTACTTTCACTGGTTGGAGGACCAGGTCTTTGCAATCCAGGATTTTCCTTATGCTGGAGTGGATTTTTGCGGTGATCCGGACATGGTTCTTCCATAGGGAGAACAATGGGACGACAGAGGTACTTCATTTTTCACAAGTTTTTAAATTATCTATATTTTTTTTTTGTTTTTATATCGTCTCAAAACTGACAGTGACAATTTTCAAAATGCAGATGTAGGTCCACAACGTCCGGCCAATCTCCGGCCTTTCGAGAGGAGAGTACCAGTTGCACCAGCACCAGCCCCACAGGATGCAGCCACAGAGACCTTAGCCAAGTTGGAACAGGACCTAGAGCGTCTTACGGCAGACATACCAGAGACGACTATAGATGATATCCCTATCAGACTTCAGCGCTATGTGGTCGCAGTCCCAGGACGTTTTAGGAGGTTCTTGTGTAGGGTAGTGCGTGCAGTGGTGTCATATAGAGAGCACCACCAGTGATTGGCTAGTCACTTTTGTGGACACATGTGACATTTTGTTTTTTTTTTTACTTATCATTTTTGCCGATCATAAGGTGTTTTTCAACCTATGATCGAAGACGATGTATATTTTGACACACTCCTATCTATATATATCATTATTACCGGCTTATCTTGTTAAACATGTGTGATGAAATGTTTTTAAATTTACATGTATGATTATCGCAAATGTCTGTCTAACATTCGAGAAGCAATTGTATCTGCTAATGTATTTAATGACCTTGGAATATGCTAATATTCAATGTAATCAAATTCATGTTCCAAGAGGCGCACCCTCAAATAACCTTAATAACACTGGATTTCTAATGGCATATACTCTATTAAGTTGTAATACAACGAGTTCAGAATCTAACCTCACTATCAAAATCCGAATCCCAAACGAAATAGATTCAAATAATAACTCAATCACTGCACTGTATTCTGCAATGTTGTTTGTTGTTTGACCGAGGCTCACCCCATGCATAGAAACTAACTCGTCAGAGGGCGAATAGATAACCCAAGCTGCGGAAGAGATATTCTGTGTACTACGACAAGCACCATCAGCAAATCCAATGTACGTTTGGAGAGGCATCGACATCTGCAATATCAAGAGTAAAACTAGGATAAGCCAAAATAACGACGAAAAACACACTCTCTAAGCTAAGCACACTGTCTATACTAGCAAACACACCAGTTAGAAAGAAAAACTAACCTAACTAAATCTCCATACCCATCATTTAAGCATAATACCTCTTTAGGTAAAGTCCATTTTTGGGCTTACCCAAAGAGTCCCCATCAAAATCTACCAGCTCATAGGCCCCTTTTGCTAGCTTTCGCTTGACAATGTAGGGCCCATGCCACATAGGAACGAATTTTCCAGCACCTAATTTATCGTTAGCTTGATCATATAATAGCACTAGGTCTCCTTCCGAAAAATTACGAGGGGTCACGTTGCGATCATACTGAGCTTTCATCCGTTTTGCGTGAGTCTCGATTGCCAATGCAACATCACGTCGAGTCTCATCTAATTGAGCTAAGTATAATAGATGCTTCTCCTCTTCGGAAGTAGCTGGAAGTAATTCGACAACCATTTGAAGTGACGGGATTTCACATTCAATGGGCAGCACTGCTTCCAAACCATAAACTAGTTGGAAAGGAGTGAACCCTGTTGATGTTTTCACTGAGGTTCGGTACACCCAAAGCGCGGAAAATAACATGTTGTGCCAATTCGACCGATGAATACCAATGATTCGTCGGATCATGATAACTAAAACTTTGTTGATAGACTCAACCAGGCCATTGGCTTGTGGATAATAAGGAGTTGAGCTATCGTGATGCAAACCAAGCTGGCCTGTAAGTTCTGTCATCATAATGTTTCGAAAATGGCGCCCATGGTCAGTGATTATCGCTTGTGGGACACCAAACCTAGCAATAATGTGATTGAATACAAAAATCGCAGTTGTCTTGCCGTCTGCCTCGAATGTAGGCATCGCCTCGGCCCACTTAGTAAAATAATAAACCGCAAGGATGATATATGCATGCCCCCCGGCCGAGTGAGGGTTACATGTAATAAAATCGATACCCCATTTAGCAAAAGGACCAACGACAATTATAGGGTGGAGAGGAGCCGGTGGTGCGCGCATCTTGCGATCAAACACTTGACAGTTGTGGCATTTCCGGACCACAATAATACAGTCTTTAAACAAAGACGGCTAGAAGTAGCCAGTGCGCAATATCTTTTGGGCTGTGGCATACCCAGACATATGACCGCCACACGCTCTAGAGTGATAGTCATTCAAAACCCTTTCAACTTCCTCATGAGTTAAGCAACGACGAAAAACCAAGTCCGCCCCATGACGATAAGGAGTATCTCCAATAATTTTGTACTGTTGGGACTGGAATCGAGTTTTTCGACGTTCCGACTTTGAAAGTTCGGGCCGAAAGGATTGGGTTTGGAGATAGACAATTATATCCCCATACCACGGATCTAAAGTGCTGATGAGAAACAAAGATTCATCCGTAATGGGTTCCTCGGCCACAGTTTCTGTGTCAGCACGCGGGAAATCACACATCAATTCCGCAAAAACAAAATATTTTTTAGACTTAGACTTTTCAAATTCCAAGTCGAACTCCTGCAGGATAACGATCCATTTAGAGTACTTGCCCCCTAGCAATTGTTTAGTCCAAATGTAGATCATAGGGTTGCAATCCGAAATGACTGTAGTTTTACGGAGAAGAATGTAGTGACGAAAACGTTGGACAGCTTGAACAGCTGCCAAAGCCAATTTCTCCACATGTGAATATTTGAGCTCAGTGGGATTTAACGTCCGACTACGGTAATAGATCACATGTTCCGTTCCGAATTCGTCTTCCTATACTAAGACCATTCCAATGGTGGAATGAGCGGCGGCGAGGTACAAAAAGTAATCCTGGTTGTAGTTGGGAGGATGCAGCAATGGTGCATGGGTCAACACGTGCTTTAGCGCATCAAAAGATTTCTGAGCTATCTCATCCCAAGAGAATTGAGCATTTTGTTTCAACAACCGGGTAAAACCCTTGGTAATCTCGGCGTAGTTAGGAATGAATCGGCGTAAAAAGTTTGCTTTCCCTTGCAAACTCTGGAGTTGGCGCAGACTCGAAGGAGGAGGCAATTTGATGATAGCTTCTACCTTCGAGGGATCGATGCGAATGCCGGCTTTTGAAACTAAAAACCCCAACAATCATCCCACTTCTATGCAGAAGACACATTTGTGTGGGTTCAACCGTATACGATAATGCCTACACCTCATAAAAATTGCTCGTAAATGGACAAGGTGATCAGCTCGATGTAAGGAGTGAGCGGGAAAATCATCGAGATACGGTTGCATAATGTGCTTGATGTCATGAAATGCATAAGACATCGCCCTTTGAAAAGTGGCTCCAGCATTCTTAAGCCCAAAAGGTAATTTTCAATAAGCAAATGTCCCCCATGGACAAATGAAAGCCGTTTTTGGTTGATCGGCAGGTAGAATATTGATTTGGTTGTAACCGGAAAAACCGTCCATAAAGGAAAATATTTCACTGCCGGCACAATCATCAATTATTTGATCGTTATAGGTGTTGGATAGTTGTCCTTGGGACAAGCAAGATTGATATCCCTATAGTCGATACATATTCTTATTGTTCCCTGTTTTTTGTAAACCGGAACAATATTCGATACCCAATCCGTTAACGGGATCGGATAAATGAAACCTGCTTTCAATAGCTTCTCAACTTCTGCTTTAATCGCAGTTGCTTTTCGTGGGTGAATCTGACGCAAACGCTGCCGGATGGGTTTAGCGTTCGGGTAAGTCTTGATTTCATGGACAACAATGGCGGGATCAATTCCTGGCATTTCCTCGTAAGACCAGGCAAATACGTCGTGAAATTCTTGAAATAGGGCCTTGTATGTTTGAATTTCGTCATCTGAACACGAGGCACCTATATGAATGTGTTCAACAATTCCGGGCTTCACTAAAATGTCAATGGGAATAGTGCGAGAAATGTTTCCCAAATTCAGCTCTGAATCAGAATGTTTCATTGGACTCTGAGCATCTTTGACATATTCAGCTGTAAAGATTGATGAGAAATCGTTTTCAAAACGATCATCCTCAGGTAAAAATGAAGATCTATGATGGAGATCTTCCCATGGTAAATCGTCTACACACAGGACTTCACAAAGTTGTTCGTCGGATGACACAACTTCGGGAAACGTTATTAACTCCGAAGTTGACGCGAAAAGGGATTCCTCACAGACCACATTCATTTGATCGATTTTGGTTGAACTTGGGTCGGTAAAAGACTGCACTGCTTCATAGGCTATTTCATATGGACTCAAAGGCATTGCGTCACCAAATGAGTCTATCTCAGATTCAGAAGGAACGATCCAAGGATCGTCATAAATAATAGTGTCGGAAGTAATCATATGAATAGATGCAAACGAAGACACGGCGTTGATTGGAGGAAAAGGAAAAGTTCCCAGTAAACCGACATCTTTAACTAATCCTACGCCAACATCCTTATAAGGGATAGTCGTTTTACCGACATGCTGGATACTCTTTGAAGAGGCTGGGTCAGACGAAAAGTAAGCCAGCTGGTCTATGGTTACGATCTTGCCATTGTGTGGAAACTTTATTACTCTAAAGACCGATGAAACGACCACTATCATAGCGTAAGACCAACCTCGACCCGAAAGAAGGTTGTAGTCTAGAGGGGCATCAACCACCTCCACATCTAGACTAACGGTTTTTCCTTCAACCCCTATAGGCAAATCCTGTAGAATGCCAAACGGATGGAACCCACGGCCATCAAAGGCCTTAAGAATTTTCGGGGATTGGTTTAGTGAAGGAGAACCAAGCGATCTCCAACACTGTATCGACATAATACACGTGGAAGCTCCCTCATCAATTACATCCCGATGAATAGGCCTGTTTTTGACTATCACTGGGATCTGGAAAGCCATCTGATGAGGTAAACGTGGTGTACTATTTTCTAGATCAAAGATTATGAGGTTCGGGTCCTGAACATCAACAGCTCCTATAGCCGACAAAAGTAATTTTCGCTGTGCTGGGCATGATTGCAGCACTTCTAAAGCCTACATTGCTGAGGGTGAAACAGTTAAATCCTCAACAATGTTGTAATTCTGGGCCGCTCTCGCATGTGGATTGAAAGCAAACCTTCGAAGTACACCCTTGGCGGGCGGTTTTATTACTAAGTCAGGGTTAGGTTTCTCGATCTGTAGTGGATCGGAATCGGGAGCTCAGGTTGATGGATTTGAATGAGAAGATTCTGCTTCTTTCGATCCATCAACAGGACTTTTACTACTGTAATCTTGCGATCGAGTCACAATCCTTACGTGAGACATCATCAATATGGGTTCTTCAGTGGCACCCAAGGACGAACCTATCATCTTACTCTCCTGCTTTGGAAATGGATCTTTCAAAACAGCAGGAGTTGAGGAACCTTTGACGATTTTCACAACCTCGGCCCGATGGGGGCAATCTCTTGTAAAATGATCCTCTTCACAAATAAGACAAGGATATCGAGGTTTGCGCTTTCGTCATTGGTTTCCGACTTTTCTGTTTTCTCCTTTGGAGTCTTGTCTGCTTTACCCTTCTTCTTACCTTTCTTCTTCCCACCGTTTTTTGATTTAGCCGTAGATGACTCTACAGCGTGAATATCAGTGGAAATTTCAGGAGAAGATTCTCCTGTCGGGGAATCTAGTAAGGTTATAATGGGCGAAGAATTCTTTGAAGATTTCTTCTTGCTTTTAGTATTTACCGTACCAATCATGCCATCAGCAGCATGAGATCCCGAAGGAGCGGCAACGATTTGATTTGACTTTGGAAGGTCTGGGATCTTTTCATGTAACATACTTGACTGAGTGTAAACTAAGTCAAGGTACTGCACTTGAGCAATTACTTGCTCCTCAGTAACTACTTCGGCCTTAGCTACGTCTTCAGTAATCTTCGGTAATAATGATTTAACAAACCATTCAGCTAAGATTTGGTCCGGGATAAAAACTTTCACTATTCGCCGTCGACGTCTCCATTCATGTATATGATTGGAAATATAAGTGGACGTCGACTGTTTTAGTGAAGTTAGTAGCTCCGTACCATTATCATATCTGACCGGCAACTGAAAATGAGTTAGGAACGAGGTAGCTAACTGACTAAAATTGTAAAAAGAGGCCTGTGGTAACTCAATGTACCACTTGGCTGCGAGACCAATGAGCGTACGCTAGAAAAGACGTAAGCGGATCGAATCATCCGAGATGGAATTTGAAGCACACCAGAGGTGGTAAGTTATCACATGATTTGACGGATCCTCTCCAGACTTACCTTCGAACTTGGGTATATCACTGGGCAACTTATTTGGCATTGGCGGCCAGAACGGAAGATAATTTATTGGATCGTTCGTTAGGCGCGACAAGTCTGGTAAATCCAAAGTTGCGATAAATGGTAATTGCCAATTAGGATCCCTAAAACTCTGGGTCACAAGACCAGTCCCAGGAGGAGGATATCCAGGATAACTTGGAATAGGTATCGCATTCGGGATGTTATATCCTCCAGGAAAACCAGGATTAACCAGACCGTATTGGGGTTGTTGAGGTTGTTGATAAGTGTACCCAGGATACAGTTGATACTGGTAAACCGGCTATTGGACAGTAGGCCCATATTGGTACTGTCCCTGGTACTGTTGATAAGCGAATTGGGGTTGACTAGTGACAACCGTACTTAAACCAGGTTGTCCTACAGGCATCTGAACCGTAGTTTGAATCGTAGATCCAGACAATGGTAAAGATGTCTGAGGAGTAGTTGCAGAGACAGTAGAAACCGAAGTTGTCGATACTCCAGAAGCAAGTGTGGTGGAAGGAACAGATGTTGCGGTAGTTGCAGCAGTCGTTTGAGATGGAGTACTAGGTGCAATTGGCGACTGAGTAACTACCGAAGGTACAGAAGTTTGAACATTAGACTGGACTGGTTGCTGGGATGGACCAGCAACTAAGGATTGTCCAGCTTGAGATGACAACTGTACGCTTGGCTGCAATATCTGTTGAACTTGCGATGGATCCCACACTATGTTCATTCCGGGGTATTGACCCATTACAGGTTGAGGATATTGAGATCCATAACCGGATTGAGGGTAGGATTGATAATTGAAAGGTACATTTCCCGTACCTTGAACATAAGATTGACCTTGAGGTGGTTGATAACCTTGACTCGAGTATTGACCTTGAGGTTGATAACCTTGAGGTAAATACTGATACTGGGGTTAACCTTGAGCTATAAATTGATACTAAGGTTGACCTTGGGGTACATATTGAGGTTGGGGTTGACCTTGAGGAATGTATTGTACTATGGGTACATACTGTCCTTGAGGTTGCCCCCCAGACGCAACTTGTGTACCTTGAGGTTGCCCCCCAGGCGTTAATTGAGGCTGCCCCCCAGGCGGTAATTGGCCACCTTGAGGTTGAGAACCGGGAACTGAACCTGACATCATGTAAATGTCCCCTACACCCAACGGTTTGTTACCATTGTTTCCAGCTAATAACCCATGTTCAATGGGTTGAGGAGATGCTCCCGCAAAAGTACCAGAAAGTGACTAATACCCGGAGGGAACAGAAGGACCGTCGTACAAGAAAGATTCAAGAGGTTGAGTAAACACGGATGACTGACCAGACATATTTACAGGAGTATAAATACCTCCAGGTGGAAAAGGAGTACGAGGTGGAGAAAAACTTATCCCTGAGTTGTCTAAATAATTGGTTAACGAAAGGTACCAAGTAGTACTTCTAGGAGGACTGTAAAATATGGATTCATGCTCCCTTAGATCAATACTAGGTTGATCTTCAAGGATAGATGCACCAAATTCTTCCTCTGGAGCAAGTTCTTCAATAGCTATCAAACCAGCAGGAAGATTTTCGGTGATGACTCTTTCTACCCTAGGTGAATCAGGTGCACTAGAAGTTGGAGTAACAGGTTCAGATATTTCAGGTTCTTCGCCTATATCACTAGTAGATGAAAAACTACCAGCAAGCTCGGAAACTGCAACAGCTTCGGGATTATAACCTGTTTCTAGACGTTGGTAATCTGGATGGACTACCAACGACGATTCTCCTTCTTCAGGTGAACCTACTTTACTGCCACTAGGAGTTACAAGGACTTTCAAACCTTCATAATGACCCGGAACCTCTTCAGGAGGTTCACCCCGAAGTCTACGGGACTTCCTCAACAAATCGGCCACGGTAACAATCTCAGGAGACTTGCCCTGATGTCTACGGGACTGTCTCGGTAATTCAGCCACAGTTAAAAACTTTTAACTACTACACACGCAAACAAAGTAAAATCTCAAAGCAAACCACCTAAAGTCTCTAAAGAACCAAACAAATTTGAATCACACGCCTAAAGAATCTAGGGCATCAAACCATACACAAACAGTAGCCTTCCGTACCGAAAACACTAGCTGGAGATGAAACCCAACATCGCCGAATTCAGTACAGAAGTGGTGGGCGGAACAGTTACCCCGGCAACCTGCTTAATGAATAGACCGGCACAAGTTCCTCCACTTTAACAGTCTCGAGTGAAGTGAACCCCCCGGAAAATCCAAGTGAGTCTAGCCGACGTCTGCTCCAGGTACAGTGGGATCTTCCCTCCACCGTCACCTCGGTAGAATCCTAAAGATAATGGTCACTAAGGTTACCAACAGCAACAAATATACCTGGGGGAACAGTCTACGACCCGATAGCACGCAAGGGCAGAGTAACAAGCTCAATCCCCTTGCCGGCTCCTTGGCAATAATCCAAGGTTTACCGACAAGTGACCCCAGGCTCCTCGACAATAATCCGAGGTTTACCGTTTGTAGTACGCGCGTATCTGGCGTCTTTCCCAATGAAGGAGGATTGATCCCCTCACTGGTTCGGACACGGTCTCGTGCTTCTCCTTTAAGAGGAGCTTTCCCAGAGTACAAATGAAACAGTTGGATTTATCCTACCACAAGATGAGCTACTTGTTTGGTTTTTTCTGTCTTGGAGAGTTAATTACTCTCCTACTCCAAGACACTAGCCTGATCTATATTGGTGTTTCAGAGCCCTAGTAAATAAAAAGTTACTAAGTTGATTTTACTTTAAGCGTTAATTTTATGGCTTTTCTTTTAAGACAAAAGGTAGTGGAGATGAAACTGATGGTGTGTAGACTCGACCGAAATCCACTAAAAAGATGCACTTAGGATGATTTATACTAATTTTCTTTTTCAATGAATTCCCTAGCTAAGAGAGTTAGAGAATGAAAAATTGATATAAAGACAACTTTCTTGGCAATGAAAATCAAAGAAACAAACTCTTTATCTTTTCAAAACATACAACACATGACCACTAATCACTTCATGAAAATTCCTTTTTCTTTCAAAGACTCAAATGCTACCAAAGCAAACTTTCCTTCAAAAGATATTTTTTGTATTTTTCCTAATTAATAAAGCATGTAAAACTTACTTTAACAGAAATCAAAGTTAAAAAAGCTATGGCAATCAAATCAACTCAATTTCACTCAAAAGCAAATCTAAGAGAAATGCAACTAAAGACTAAATCTAACGAGGCAAAAACCTACTAAAGATGATTCCCGGATGTTTTACTCAGTCAAAATGTAACTAAGGACTAGTTAATGCAGAACCAAAAACCAGTTAAAAACAAAAATCAAAATCTTTTGTTCTTTTTCTCAAGAATAAAATTCAAAGTTCAATCAACAAACTTTTTCGAGATTTGGCAAAGAGAGAACACAAAGGTAGGTTTCTCACAAGGGTGGATTCTATGAAAGGCCCGACTCCTAAGAGGACTGAACAAAACCAGGGAGATCCAAAGTTTGACAACCTCTAACGCCAAAGTCACTACAGGACCAGTGCAAAAATCAAACCCTAGGGCAAAATCTCTATGAATTTCACTAAAACTATTGACACTGACGAAACAAGCTTAGGTGAAGATTGATGGCAAATAACCAGTGGATCTGGGCAGAAAAAAAAAATTAAAACCAAAATCTAAAAGGCAAAAAGAAGAAAATTGAAATTTTCTTAATTTTGACAGGGTACGCAGGCAACCTGTTTGCACAGGTGCGTGTACGCTCTGTGCACAAAGCTGTAGTGCGTACAGGTACGCACTGTGGTCAACGCAGAGGCTGTGTACTTCTAGCAAAACAAAGAAAAACTAAAATCTAATTTAACCCTAAGCTAGCCCACCCAAAAACACAGTCAGACAGCCAAAAACCAGAAAACAAACGACTTTTCTCAGATCAAAATTTCATACAAAGGAAAAATCATTCACATCAATGGATTCCCCAGCAGAGTCGCCATTTTGTCATGCGGAAAGAGTCGATAATGCAGACAAAACCGAACTCCCTAGAAGCAAAGGCTTTCTAATGACAAACAAGACAAATAAACACTACTTTTCTCTAAACATGCATTTAGAATACAAATAATCAGGTGATTTTAACAAACCTTTTTAGTCCAACGCTTTGTAGTAGTCCAGCCTCGCCGATCCGGATGAGCTCCTCCTTCTCTTCGAAACCTGCATTCACTAACAAGCCAAAAGATTAAATAGCACCTAATAAACTCATAAAATAATACATATCCATCATACAGACCAAGGAGTATATGAAACAAATCATGAATAACAATCTGTTGAGAAAAATGAGTTCATTTGTATTAAGTGGAAACAAAAGAAACCATTACAACCTGAGCCTTAGTGTTGTGCAGGTCCCTCCTAGGGTCCAACAAGAGTTTTCCTTTACTTTGATCAGCTCACCCACTCTCAAATAAGGCTAGGAAAGGATAGGAATCTCTCCTCTCAAGCTTTACAATGGAGTCCTAATTCCAGCAGCATCTACCCTTAGGAATGTTCAGCTTTCAACCTCCCCTCCCTCTCGCCCAATGCCTGTATTTATAGTGCTCTAGAGGAAGTTATTCAGGTCCACCATCAATGGGATAAGCCCCTCTTTGGATGGGATAGCTCCCCTCTTGATCGGATAAGTTCCTCTTTGATAGGGATACAAGAACCATCTGGAGGCGCTCCATACACGTCAAACAAGCTTCTAGAATGCTCTAGAAATGACTACAAGTAACTTTTTTGGAGTGAAACTTGCACCTTTTGACCTTTACAGGAGTACGCACCCTCCCCTTTATAGACAGAGCGTACACGTACGCAGGTATTGTGAACTTGGGGTGCGTACACGCAGGTAAGGCTAAGAGAAACTGCGTACCCAGAGATATATAGATTTTTAAAGACTTTCTCTCATTCTTGGAGTTTGACATGGAGAGCAGAGGTATGAGACTTGCCAAGGAGGATAGTATGACAGTTGATGGAGCCATACTAACTGAAAATAGTCATGGTGACAAATTTTAGTGTAACACCAGCCTCTACCCAAAACTTTCTAAAACCTTTAGAATCCATCAAACACATGATAACAATGTTGATAAATAAAAAATCAACCTCAGGACTAGGCCTAAGCATCCCCAACCGGGACTGACAATTTTTCAAACACTTGGCATCAATGCAACCTACAGGTATACGATACAAGATAAAGAATAAATGACTAAAATAAATTATGAAACATAACCAGAAGGATCACCTCCTTCTCCATTGAGCTATTATACCATCAATTAGGTATTGCATCCATCCATTTAAAAATAACAAGTAAATACATGAAATAACCATGACATGAACTAGTCATTTAACCATGCTTATAACTAGTATAAAACCATATAAATATCATAGATATGATAGCCATTAAATCCACATATAAATCAGTGAAAAATTAAGAGAAGTTAGCTTTTATTAATCATAGGCAAATCTAACCAGGTTTGGGACTTCCACATACCACCCAACCATAGACATGGTTGAACCAAATCTCTCTTTTAGCTAGTCACCCTCGTGCCATATTCCAAGCATGAATGTGTGATATCATAGAGAAACCAATCAGAGAACAACCAAGGGAATCTAGATGTTAAACTACCTCCACCCTCACCAAACCATGATCACACCAAAACTAGTGCTCCAATCAGAACCAAACTGAACTTGGAATGTGTTAATGGTGCTCAAAATACATTAACTAAGGGGATCTCCTCGATATGAAGTCCCAACTAGACCTCACACCATTTGGTGTAGGAGTCCAATCTGGTATAAAGGCCCAATTTCCATGTCCTTAGAGATCTACCTTGGTGCTAGATTTCTGCACATGAGGGTGTTGCGCTGGTATCTTCAAACAGCAAGGTACGTGTGCCTGGTGAGTGTGTAATTAACTCTATTAAGGTTCTCTTACTACAAAGGAGGAAAGTAAAGTGGGATTCTAAGTGAGAGGTTGTAGTACCACCCAAGAAGAGACACATGTGACCGAGAATGGGTTTGTCCAGCATCCAGCGAAGTAATCCACAACAGAAGCGACAGTCATTAAAACCGAGGTGCAAGGGAAAACATGTACACCATCTAGAAGAGTATTCCACATGGATGTTACGGCCATTATAACCAGTAAACAATACATGTTTGTCTAATGCCTTGTGGAGTTCTTCACGAGGATGAGACAAAAATGATAACTAATGCAACACATTCTCAAAAATGTAAGTACTAAAAAATCCAAATTATTTCAACTATCTTAGTATAGGATAAGAAAATGTGCAGTACAAATGTTTAAAGAGTAGTCTTACAAACATCTACAAAACATGCATCAAAATGTGTTGGCCTTAACAGGTTTCTGAAATAAGAAAAATTACCAAGACACATTTGTACACCATACATCACTAGTCCCAGTAGCGAGACATTGTAGCCACTCCCCACTCCTTAAATAACTAACTAAAAAATCTCAAGGTTCTGTGGGAGGAGCCAAGGTCAAAAGTCCTTGCTCATACAATGGGAGGGGTATATATAGCCAAGGGTGATGCTTGACCCTTGTGACTCTTGGACTACCCTCATGACCATTCAACATCCTATGACTTTTCAACTGACATGATTCTTTTTTTTCATTGTGCGTCCATTGGACTTTCACTTTACATTACATTCATTTACAACAGATATGGCCCATAGCAGTGATGTGGCCTCGACAACTCATGACACAACTTGACATGACACTGTTGACATGGACTGGTTGGCTATGGTGGCAATGTCAAGTTGTTGTTGCTACTGAGTGATGGATGTGTTCTTGGATGTGCTTTGTCTTCACCTTCACATGGCTTGATGTTGCAGGGTCTTCAATGGTCTTGGTCTAATAAGATGGTTACATGCATGTGTTCCTTTTGCTTGAGCTTCTTTCGTGCATCCAACTACAAGTAAGTCTTATAGAATTTTCGCTTCTTCTTCATCCCGTACATCCTATCACCATGATTTGTAGTGTACATTTTCATGCAATTCACTCATGATGGGACGACATCAAATCCAAAAACTCCTAGTCTAATATGATGCATTGTTTTCTATGGACCAGGCCTGGGACAGATGACAGGCTGGGAAGAGGGCACAGTAATTGTGCACTGTGTAGTTCTAGGTGACAAGGAGGGAGAATGGTCACTAAGACCATGTAGAGCGTAGTTTAGGCTTGGATGAGGAACTCTGAGGCATAGTCTTCACTATCAGGGAAAACTGTATAGGCCACTGGGAGGCAGGATTGTGCAGTTGAAATCACTAGTGGCAGCTGCAAGGTGGGACCTTGAGGGACACCTCTACGCATTTTTCTGAGGGAATATAAGACATGGAAGTAGAGGAACTAGAGAGGACAATTCTTCATATTTTATGGGAGCAGTGCAGGCTCATGTCTCTATGCATTGTGGGGTTCAGACAAGTAGGAAGGAGGCTTGATGACTAATCTTGCAAAGTGTGCAGTTCAGGTCGAGCTTCGAGGTAGTTTTTGCATAGTTCTGGGAAGGAAGAACTGCTGCTCACCTCAAGCACTGTGTATTTCCAGGTATTATAGTAGCATCACTGAGGGTTGAGGCTACATAGTGCAGCTCCGTTGGGGTTCGATGAAGTGGAGTTGTTTAGTCGAAGAGATTTTTAGGAAAATGGCTAAGTGTGAGAGGCAAGTGGACTTGTGAGGACTCGACATTGTGATCTCACACTTATCATACCTCAACAACATGACAATATTAACCACCAATACAACATAACAAAGCATGAACCTCTGGGACTGTCTAGAGCTGAAAGTGACAAGTGCGACACTTGGGATAGACCTTTGGACAACCGTGATGACACTTGTGTGATAGTACTTACAACTTTGTGTATGATTACAATAGATGTTTACATGGCTAAGACAACTTGTATACAAAAAGACCAACCTTCAAGTTCACAAGAAAGGTTCTCAAACATGACATAACAATCAAACATGTCAAAAGACGATAATTGATCCAGCAAGTGAAAGGGAGCAAGACACGTAGAGGAAACACATGGAATGACTTTTAGTGCTTGAAACCATGCATGTAATTGAATATAGAATGATATGACAATGATAGTATGTCCTTCAAGATACATTTAGAGGTGTATTTCAAAATATGTGCTTTGTTTTCCATACCTACCCTCGAAAGAGTTAGGCGTCAGATGGAGTCTTCATGTGGTCCGATCTTTTCTCATACCTTGGGTTCCTTGGTATGATTATCTTCCTCCTCAGCTCCTTGAGAGTCCTCTAGCATTTCAACCTCCTTGTGATTACTGAGAGACACATTTGTGCAGTTTCATTAGGCAGTGGCTGCTGTGGGATGAGGCCTTGGGAGGATACACCTGTGAAGTTTCAGGATGCAAGGTAGACTGAGAAATTTAGGGACAAACTATGCAGTTTTAGGATGCAAGGCACTGGTACAGTATGAGGTCTTGGGAGGACACATGTATGCAGTTTCAGGATGCAAGGTAGGCTGAGCATCTGAGAGACAAAACCACACAATTTATGGATACAAGTGTTCTAATGGAGGTTAGGATTTCTACACATTCTTCATTTAGTATGTGCGATGAGTGTGAAACATGTCTATGTGGTGAGGACAACCCATTCTCGCAAAACTTTCCCCTTGAAGAAAAATAAACTTCCCCTTACATGAAAAGCGATAATTCCCTGCCCAAAGATGACACATACTATATAGAGATAAAACCATGAACGACCCTTAAGATCGAAGAGGGAAGCTTGAGATCATTAGCTTACCAAATAAGTGACTAAGGAACAATCGATCACAAGATCCACTGTAGGCTCTGAAATTTGAGTACAAGCCAAAATTTTGGAGGGTGTTGCAACTACTACAACACTCAATGACACACTAGTTGAATTCCAACTTCTATGTCTTGGTTCATTCAGTGAAGTGCCTTGGTCCATCAAGGAGTATTTATTCATCATGCATATTACTTTGGCTTCCCCACCTATTCCATCGACCAACATGGTTTTCCTTGTACCAACTCAGTTGAACACAACATGAGATTCAGCTAGATCACCGTGTTTCGAATTGGAAAGGGTATTTTAGCTCGTGAGCTTAAGATTTCCAGAGTATAGTTTTTCATCTCGGGCATTGCTTTACTGCCTAAAGGCCTGCACAGTACCCTAGCGGAGTCATGCAGGAACACAAGCATTTCTCCACCCCCAATGAGCCTAGACATTACCTCGGTGGAGTTGCTCGCTTCACCTCTCTACGAATGAAACATTTCTCTTCTTTCGCCTTTGTTATTTTTGAAAGATAACTGTGCATAGGCACTTATTTAATTTTGGGGTAGAAGAGGGATCCCGAATTATTAAGAGAAGGAGAGGTTTTTCCTTCAGAGAAGCATGTAAAGACCTCTGATTTAGGTTTTCTCATTTGTATTTTTCCCGTTCTCCATTTCTACTAGTTGGATAAGCTTGAACACACCAAAGAAGAAAATGAAGTATAGGCATGAGGTTTCAAGACTAGACATAGGTTCATGGTTGGACCAAATGTCTCCTTACGGACAGATTATATTTTTCATCAAGATTTCATCAGCCAAAAGTTACAACCAAACACAAGGAAGACAAACACAAGACTCTTTGAACTTCAGCCACATACACATTCAGAAACCAAGACATAGGTCCAAGCACAACACTTATTCGCGTAGTGAAAACAAATGGAAAACTGAAAAAGGAAGGAAACAAAGAAAAAAGAAAGACACAGAACCAGGAAACCAAAATTGAAGGAAAAGACAACAAAATGACAAAAGAAAACATGATGTAAAATCGAAATAAGAAAACTAGAACGAACTACCTAGAATGAGTGCAAGGAAAGGAAAACTAATATGCAACTATTCCTAATCCTATCCTAACAGATCGATGGTCAGGGTTACGTGTATTCATTCCTGACTTGAATCAACAAATATATGAATGATTAAAATGGATAAAAGGTGTTGTGCAACAGAAAACACAGAAACTTGAAATTTTTTCATATGGGAAGGAAGGTCTTACGTGTGGGTAGAAAGACGTGTCACAACCACTACTTTTACCCAATGCACATGCTTACCTCTTTGATGGATACCACTTTTCAACAAACCTAAAAAGCCTCTTGTGGGTGTGTCCATGTCTGCACCAAGGTTCTTAGCAAGCGTGAGCAAGGATTGAAACTTGCTGCCTGCAACAGAGCTTTCCAAGTAAGATTGTTCCAGCGATTCAACGATTGGATCATAAATTCATGATGGCCGTCTTGAAATCCTCATGATCTTTGAAAATATGAATTTTCGATTGGAGAAGTAGGATCATGATGGGAATCTTGTAAATAAAAATATATTTGATCATCCTCGGTGGTCATGCCGAGACAGTGAGGAGTTGCCATAACCATCAGCAAAGGTTGACGTGCCTCACCTAGTTGATGGAAATCTGAAGAGAGATCTTAAGCAATGAATATCAAAGAGAAGAAAGAAACTATCATCAGATATGATGATGGGAAAATGATAAGCTGAATGACAGCCACCCAAGATAGAGAAACGATCAGATGAGCTAGTTGAGACGTTAAAAATTTCCAGTTTGCTATGAACAAAGAAAAATTCATTCAAACAATCTTGCGAACGATCTAAATGATGGAACCATGTTCACTGTGAGCTAGATATGACGGAACACCTTCCTACAACTGGTGACCAATTGTGCAAGCATCATAGTCATCACAAGGGTTTAAGAAGGATGCTAGCACTGTGAATGCATGAAACTAGTTGATGCATGGTGAATGGAGAAGAACTTGATTTGCATGATAGCTTGTGTGTCCATCATCACACATGGAGATTTATGATGTGATGAGAGGACATATTTGCAGTACAATATTCACAAGAAGACTGAGGAGGTGACCGTGAAGGGGGGAATTCGATAAATATTATTGTGGGAAAAGATAGCCTTCAAATGATCAAATTCATAATTCCATGACTTCGTGAGAGACGGACATTCCCAACTTGAGTTTGATGTGAGATATTTGCATGAAGACTGATGCGTTGTAACAGATTCATGAATTCAGTCATAAGTGAAATTTTGAAAATTTGAGAGATCATACCTGTAATGCCAAACATTTTTAACACGAGAGTTCACATCGAGTGCAACCATGTAGATATATGGATTGTGCTTGATAAACTAGATCTAATTTGGTTCGAGAGGCTTACCAGAGTCCTAAAGCCTTGACATAACCATCAACGGATGTTGAAGTGCCTCAAATCCATGACATGTCCCGAAACTTTCCAGAATTGTAGAATCACATTTTTAAGATTGAACCAGATCATTCATGGCCCTTCAAAAATACTTTCTCGATGGCAACCATCTCTATCACAAGTTTCAACAAAAATCAAATTGCTCAATTGAAGAGGCTCTTCTGATGGTATGTCCAAAGATAAATGAATTGGTGAGCTTGCATGAGAAAGTTTATTTAACGAGTTTTATTCATGAAACATAAGAGATGATGAGGGGTGGGAAGAGTCCAGTGTGATTAGACTGTTTTCAATTTTATCATGGACAACCTCAAAGTCTTGTGTCAATCGAGGATATAACTCATCAGATGGAGAAACAAAAGAGCATGGAGTATCTTCGTCGCATATAGATGCATTGTGAATGGTAGGACACAAGGGAAAGTGAGGTGAAGAGGAAGTTTCGATATAAATGTCTTCTTTGACTGGAGCACATTCTAGATCTGAATTAGAATATTCATGAGAAACCGGATGATCAAATGATGTGCTTGGACATTCATCACGACATATGAAAATGGAGTTATCATCATTGGGATGAATACCACCCAAGGTTGTGGGTTGATTGAAAGAATTGATTGTACAGAATGTTCCACCAAGATTAGTAGATTAAGGATCATTCAAGAGTGGAAGCTGATTGTTTTGATGCAAACGATTTTCAAACAAAGAGGGAAGATTGATAGTTTCCTCACCTTTTTGCTCCTTTTCCTATGTAATGTGACTTCCTTTCACCTAATCGCAATTTGAGGCAGTAGCCTGAGAATCAAGATAATACGAACAACTAGTTGGTGAAGCAGATTGATCAAGTGAGTCATGGCTTGTAGATGATAGAGGATGGCAGAGATGCAGATTAGATTTGAGACTTGAGTTATGAACGGTGATGTACTATTGCGGAATGGAGGAGTAAGTATTCACCGTAGGCTTCCCGATCCATTCTATAATTTATTCCATTGAATCAGGAGATAGATGAGAAGATGGGTTGGGTACATGTTGCGCAGATTTCTCAGCTTCATGATCATCAGAAGGGGGTACCCATCTCGGACTTGGAAAAAGAGAAAAAGGAACAAATGGGGTAGTGGGATCCTCCTCTGCAATCTGAGGTGCCTCATGATCGGCAAGAATTGGGGAAGAAGGGAAATGAAGAGGTTCATCATATTTGGAAACATGAACCAATTGTTTGAACTCTTGTATCAAGAAATCCGAGTTCAAAAGTTGGTCAGGAATTTCACAAAAAAGGTGAAGGAACTGATCAACAAATTCCTCAACTGATTCATCAAGCTCCATTCTTAAATTAAATGTTTTTTAACAGACATCCTGGTGGCTATACTTATCAAAAGCTTTCATCATCATCTCAACAAGTTGGCCGAATGAATTGATAGAAGCAGTGGGTAATGTATGACACCAATGTTCAACACGACCTTCGAATGTGAGGGTGAGTAGTACAACCCAGACATCTTCGGACTTTATTTGGTGATGATGGCAAAGAGTCATAACTTGAAGCACATGCACACAAAAATATTGTTCACCCTCACCATTGAACTTGAGTTTGGATAGGTCATGGATAAGTTTCACGGGGATGGTATAATTAGGATTTTTAGAAAAACACCTCGGGATTATGATTTTAGGAAGAGCCATTTTAAATAAGAGATTCAAACTAGACTGTATGAGCACAACCTATAGTCTAGACCTCATTCTAGTGCCATTTTGTTGATAGTGTTGGAAATACCTCAACCAAGGGGATCTCCCTGATATGAAGTCCCAAATAGACCTCACACCATTTGGTGTAGGAGTCCCATCCACTATAAAGTTCCGATTTCCATAGACTTAGAGATTTTCCTTGGCTCTATCTGTCAGCACATGAGAGTGTTGTGCTAGTGTCTTCAAACAACAAGGTACGTGTGCTTGGTGAGTGCATAATGTAACTCTGTCAAGGTTCTCTTACTGCAAAGGAGGAGAGTAAAGTGAGCCTCTAAGTGAGAGGTAGTAGTACCACTGAGGAAAAGACACACACAAACTAGAAAGAGTTTGTCTAGCATCCAACAGAGTAGTCCACAGCGGATGCGGCAATCGTTAAAATCGAGGTGCAAGGGAAAACATGTACACCATCCAACAAAGTAGTCCACACAGATGTGAAGGTCATTATAACCAGTAAATAAGATAGGTTTTTCTAATGTCCTGTAGAGTAGTCCAAAAGGACGAGACAACAATGATAACCAGTACATCACATGCGCAACAATGTAAGTACTAAAACAACCAAAGTACATTAGTATAGGTTAAGAAAACATGCATTACAAATGTTTAAAGAGTAGTATTACAAACATCTACAAAACATGCGTGAAAACATGTTGGCCTTAACATGCTTCTAAATTAAGAAAAACTCCCAAGACACATCTATACACCATACATCACTAGTCCTAGTAGTGGGACATTGGAGCCACTCTTCGCTCCTCAAACAACTAACTATAAAATCTCAAGGCTACGTGGGAGGAGCCAAGGTGAAAAGTCCTTGCTCGTACAATGGGAGGGTTATATATAGCCAAGGGTGATGCTTGATCCTGTTAGAAAATTATATATTACAGAGCAATGGAACACATAAAATATTGCATAAATATAAACACAGAAAACACATAAAACAAGAGAGACACAGATATACGTGGTTCACCCAGTTTGGGCTACATCCACAGAGAAACAACCATTCATTCCTTTTATATTATCCAACAAACTAAAGAGATACAACCTACAACAAATTTGTTGTAATTCCCTCTTCACTCTCACACAATCTCCTCTCTCTTTCTCACTCAGAATGCAGATCTACATAGATGCAATACAATTACCTCATATATAGCGAGGGGTTGCCATCTAGGGAAAGAGATGCTAAATTAAACATAACTTCTACTATCAGATCTTTGCCTAATGAAAGGCCCAAATTGACTACGAAATTACAACATTTTACAAGGAAATTTTACATCTATTTTTAGCCTTCCCCCTAGACCCCCCTGCAACATAAATATTATGGGCGGCATTGCCACCACATTATGAAATGTGGTCCAATGCAGTGATACCTCTGAATAAAGAAGATAATCAGGCTCCACACCCAGCAAACCCTTGTGACTCTTGGACTACCCTCATGTTTGTTCAACTTCCTACGAATTTTCAACTGACATGACTCTTCATCTACATTGTGTGTCCGTTGGAATTTCACTTTACATTACATTTGGTTACAACAGATAAGGCCCATAGTAGTGATGTGGCCTTGATAACTCGTACACAACTTGACATGACACTGCTAACATGGACTAGATGGTTGTGGTTGAAATGTTAAGTTACTGTTGTTGTTGAGTAATGGGTGTGTTCTTGTATGTCCTTTGTCTTCACCACTACATGGCTTGATGTTGTAGGGTCTTCAATGGTCTTGTTCTAGTAAGATTGTTACATGCATGTGTTCCTTTCGCTTGAGCTTCTTTCGTCCATCCAACTGCAAGTAAATATTCTAGCATGTTGGCTCCTTCTTCATCATGTTCGTCGTCTCACCATGATTTGTCAGTGTAACTGTTCCTACAATTCACTCATGACAGGACGACATCAAATCCAAAATCTCCTAGTCTAAGATGATGCATTTTTTTTAGGGACTTGTCCCAAGACAAATGACAAGCTTGGAAGAGGGCCCAGTAACTATGCACTATGTAGTTCCAGGTGATAGGGAGGGATACTGCATAGAGCGTAGCTCAGGCTCGGATTAGGAACTTCGGGGCATAGTCTTCAGTGTCGGGGAAAACTACATAGATGCCACTAAGAGGAAGGATTGCGTAGCTTAGTCACTAGTGGTAGCTACAAGGTTAGACCCTTAGGGACACCTTTGTGCAATTTTCCAAGGGAAGACAAGACAGGGCAACGAAGGGACGAAAGAGGACAATTTTGCACATTTTCTAGGAGAAGTGAGTCTTGGCTGAGGGAGGTCATTGAGAGGACACATTTATGCAATTTCAGGGAGCAGTGTAGGCTCAAGTCTTTGTGCATTTCAATGTTCCAACAAGAAAGATAAATGCTTTATGACTAATCTTGTGAAGTGCACAGTTTAGGTCAGGCTTTGGGGCAATTTCTACACAGTTATGAGAAGGAAGACAGGCTGCTGACCTCTGGGATTGCGCGGAGCAATTGACCCAGAGGAAAACCTCAATAACTGTGAAATTCAAGGTAGAAAAGAAACACCATTGAGGGTTGAGACTGCATAGTGTAGATCAATTGGAGTACGGTGAAGTGGAGTTGTTCAATCGAAGCGATTTTCAGGAAAATGGCTAAGTGTGAGAGGCAAGTGGAATTTTGAGGACTCAACATTGTGATCACAAACTTAGCATGCCTTGATAACATGACAACTCTAATCACTAGGACAACATAACAAAGCATGAACATCTGTGGGACTGTCTAGAGTTGAAAGCAAGAAGTGTGAAACTTGGGATAGAGCTTTGGATGATCGTGACGACACTTTTGCGATAGTGCTTACAACTTTTGTATGAGTATGATAGGTGTTTACATGGCCAGGACAACTTGTATACACAAATACCAACCTTCAAGTTCGCAAGAAAGGTTCTCAAACATGACATAACAACCAAACATGTCAAAAGACGATAATTGATCCAGCAGGCGAAAGGGAGCAAGACATGTAGAGGAAAGACATGGAATGACTTTTAGTGCTTGAAACCATGCATGTAATTGAATATAGAATGATATGAAAATGATAATATGTCCTTCAAGATACATTAAGAGGTGTATTTCAAAAGACATGCTTTGTTTTCCATACCTACCCTCCAAAGCGTTATGCGTCAGATGGAGTCTTCATGCGGTCTCGATCTTCTAACATACCTTAGGTTACTTAGTCTGCTTATCTTCCTTCTCATCTCCTTGAGAAGCCTCTAGCATGTCATCCTTCTTATAATCATTAAGAGACACATCTGCGTAGTTTCAGTGGGCAGTGACTGCTGTGAGATGAGGCCTTGGGAGGACACATCTGTGAAGTTTCAGGATGCAAGGTAGACTAAGTAGCTAAGGAACAAACTGCGGAGTTTTAGGATGTAATTCACTATTGTAGTATGAGGTCCTGGGAAGACGCATCTGCGTAGTTTTAGGATGGAAGGCTAACTGGGAAGTTGAGGGACAAAAATGTGTAGTTTCTAGAGACAGTGGGTTCCAGTAGAGGGAAGGACACTAGGGGAAACCACTACGTAGTTTTGAATGCTAATGGAGACTGGGCTTTCTACACATTCTTCATTTAGTATGTGTGATGAGTGTGAAACATTTCTATGTGGTGAGGACAACCCATTCTTGTAAAGCTTTCCCCTTGAAGAAAAATAAACTTCCCCTTACATGACAAGCGATAATTCCCTGCCCAAAGATGACACATACTATATAGAGATAAAAGTGTGAATGAATCTTAATATCAAAGAGGGAATCTTGAGATCATCAGCTTACTAAATAAGTGACTAAGGAATGATAAATCACAGATTCCATAGTAGGCTCCAAAATTTGAGTACAGGCCAAAACTTTGGAGGGTGTTGCAGCTGCTACAACAGAATGCCATCTGAAATCCATCACTATCCTTAAGGAATTTTCTGTCTCCTTGTCTCTCAGGCTTTACTAAAATCCAATCCCATATCACTAGGCCCTAAATTGAGACTAGTATCTCAGTATTTATCGTAATCCAAACCTCAATCACTAGGCCATAAACCGAGACTTCTCCCTCAGGATTTACCGTGTATCCCACAAAAAATGGTCAAGGGATTCCTAGGCCTTTGGGAATGAAACTAGAGACCACTGCCGCCCTAGATTCTAAAATCCATCCGACAAACCAAAGCTCAAAACCAAGATAAACATCCCAACATACCATGGCATCCGAAAAAAGGCAAGGCTAGGCTAAAAACCACTGTCATAACCCAAAAAACCATGCCACTGACAGTAAGAGAACCATACACCAACATTTAAATCCATGCATGTCCAAACCAGCTAGGAAATCACACATGAAAAAGGTTACCTACAAGTATTCCTGCTAGATTTTCCTGATCCTACTCCTCTTCCTTGATCCTTGCTTTCCTTCCTTTCCCTTTGCTTGCTTTTCCTTCCTTGACCCAAAGCTAGAGTGCTCCAATAAAACTCTAAGTGACTAAGAGTAAGAGAGAGAGAAAGAATAATGAGAGAGCTCCAAACTTGAACTAAAAAAAGGTTACCAACTAATCCTTAGAATCCTTTTTATTAATGAGGCCTCTATTTTCTTCATTTTCCATTATTTTCCTTCAATTTCCTCATCACATGAAATCTATGCCTTTTACCTTCCTTTTCTCCTATTTTCCTTTATTTTCATAAATAAATGTGCCAAAATTCCCTTTTAATTCCTTTGCCTTAGCCTTTGCCAATTTTCCTTAGCCAAAACACACATCCAGTGATGCCCACCAGGATATCTTTGCCCAACATTCATCTTCGAATAAGTGTCCCTTTCCCGTGGTCTTATTTTGCTTTTATTAACTTTTATTACATGGAATTTTCACTAGGGTTTTTATAGTCGATGCTTTGTGGCATAATGCATGAATTCATGACAATTGAATCATTTTATTTTGGACAAGTCTTTCTTCTTTCCCCCTTGGCTGGAATCTAGTTTGGTTTGAGATTTTTCCCCTTTTCCCTTCTTTCCCTTTTCAACCAATGAAAATTTTTCTTCATCCTCTCCCTCAGATGAACCTCCATCTTTGGTATTTCTCCTAATTACTTTTTGTACAAAATCAGACTATAAGCATTCCCAGTTCAATAATTTTTCCCTCCCTTTCACCGAGTCCTGATACCTATGCTAGGATTTTTGAAGGGCTAGAAGAGTTAGGCTCACCAAATCATCTTCTGTAACATTCACACCAACCCCTCCAATCCCATCCCCAACTTGTGTAAATCTGGTGAGATAATGTGGAATAGTATCATTCTTCTACATCTTAATGTTTCTAAGTTTGTCTTTAAGGGCCATTTTCTTATGGTCACTGCTATTCTTGAATAGCTCAGTCATTGCCTTCCACAATGCACAAGGATTTTCTTTCCCATGGAAATTTGAGATTATGTGGTCTCTAACTCCTTCCAGAATTATTCTCCTTGCCTTGGCTACATATTTCCTCCATTGTGCTAGGTTATGTGCATCATATTCCACTAATTTTGCAACATTTTTCTTGATGTATTCTAGCAAGCCATTTCCATCAAGCACTACCTCCATGTGGTTCTTCCAAGCAATGAAATTCGAGCAGCCTTCCAAGGCATACTCTAATCTCAATCCATTGAATTCCATTCTCCCAACTCTACGGAAATCCTACTACACTAAAGCTATAAATTTCAACCTCTTGAGGAAAAGCTTCAAAATTCTTGTCCTAATTTGAATCCTACTCTGATACCATCTAGAAATTTTTCAACAGAATTGTAATTTCTCAAGGAATTTAATCTAAATCAAGAGACACAATTCTACTCTACTGATCTATGGAAAATAATTCACAATTTACAACAACATTCACAAACATGCATCAGTCACATACAAAAGTACACATATGTATCTACGGGAAACCAAATGGTAAAAACCCTTTAAGCCTTCTTGCATTAATCAGATAAATAAAGAATCTGTTACAATTCCTAGCTCCATCTATGAGCTCAACCTGCTAAAGAATAATTGTTCTCTCTGCTAAATAAGAAGTTCTGACCCAAAATTAGTTAATTTCTGCCCCCACTTGAGCTCCTATTTCATTGCACAAATCCTAAGGAAATTGGTCCCTATTCTTTAGGAATTTCCTCCAAAATGATTGCGCAATTCCTAAGGATTAATCACTGATTGCATGCAACACCTATACACTCAAGACTATTCTACAATTGACAATACATTTCCTTAGAATCTCCACCACAACTAAGAAATTAGAATTCCTTACATGCATGAGACATTATTGGTTGATTGATTAGTTAATCGGATGATCTCTGAGTTAGACTGATGTCCCGACGCACAACTAACCTCCAACTGGTCCTATTAACTGGTAGAACTAGTTTAATTGAGTATAACTAGAAATAACGAAATTGGATTGATACAAATTAGCAATCACGAAATGCAAACTAAAATCAAATCCCATTAACTCAAATTTACTGAGCTAACTAAGTGAAAAGAGCCATGTCACCTTAGTTAATTTCCTTCAAGTTTTCTACGCTTGCGGAAATTTCAAATTTTCTCAATTTGACCAAGGTTAAGTCAAATTGAGCCTTTCTTGCTACATCTCTCAACTCAGATTAACTGAATTTTTGGACTAGTCAGGTGAGTTAGTCTTCAAGGATTAGGAAAACCAACTGATAGAAGGTGTGGCAGCAAAGGATTTAACGATTAACTCCCGTTGACTAGCTATCTTAGCAAGTTCATAAAGAAAACCTTTTGCTTGTGTCTTCTTCATATCTTCTATGATTTTGTATGCCATATCTGAAGACATGGGTTCTTCTTTGGATGCTTGAGGAGTAGAAGGGGATTGCGTATATTTAGCTAAGGTTTCAGAGGTATGGGAGTTACCTTTACTTCTTGCCAAAGTTCCCTTTGAAGTTTGGTTGGATGGAATTTTGAAAGCACAAGCTGCAGGCTGGGTTGGATTGTTTGGGGGTAAGGTTCTTCTTAAAAACACCTTCTTCTTTTCCTCCAATGTGGGATCTTCTATAGGCCCCTTACTCCTTAGATTATATGTCTTCGGTGCCTTAGGGGGAGGGCTTTCTTCTACATGGGATTCTTGGATAGAATAAAATTCACCTCCTTAAATAACCTCAAAAGATAATACAACAGAACCAACATTATTATAAAAGGGGGCAGTTTCTTCTTCAACATCATTAGATTCCTCATCCTCATCACTAATTGTCTAATCCTCAAGCACCTTGGTAGCCAAAACAGTCATATTATGTATCTATTGAGGACACATATTTTCTGAATTAGCGGCTTGGTGAAAGGTGTGGTAATTCTCCATACCGAGGTCTTCTACATTGAAATGTTAGAGCTTTGAGCTGACTTTGCAGGAAGATTATTATTCCTTCTAAAGAAAGGCCTATTAGGCTTACTTCCTAATGAACTCTCACTGGTTTTCCTTTTCAACTCAAAAACACCATTGGTCAATTTCTTCAACGATTTGGATAGGGTCTCAAAAACAAAGGGATCCTTATCCTTATCATTAGACTTTCTAGATGGGGCCTAAGTTTTCTTTCCAATTGATTTTGAATTTTCACAGGTGTCATGCTCAAGGGATCTTATGGAAAGTATATCCTTTTCTACAGCGAGAGCCTCTCAAAGTTTTCAACTAGAGTAGCCTTCGCTTCTTGCTTCAAAAACAAAACGATATCACGTGGTAGGGCCTTGGTATAATAGTTAATGGTAATTGAATCATCAAGAGCCACGTCAGCTGGGAACTTGTTTAAGATGGTGGTGAATTGATGATTGAAATTTTTAACCTTTTCCTTCTTATGAAACTTCAACGTGATTATTTCAGTAAGGAGCATAGATGGTGTCTTATCTTCAACAAAATTTTCAAGAAAACTCTTCTAGAACTCATCCCAATTTCATATGGAAGCCACAAAAAGAGAGTGATACCATGTGGCTACTTTATTCTCAAACGTGTAAGGGAAAATACTACAAGTGACATCATCGTGTTACAACTTCATCATCTATAGGGCTAGTTAGAAGTTACTAAAATGGTATTTAGCTGTGGTTACTCTATTAGGTTCAAATTTCAAAGTATGTTTCTCAGGGTGTTGAGGCATGTCATGAAGCAGACCCCAGATACCGAAAGGAGATTGAGCCATCTAGGCTAAGGGTTATCGATGGTTTCCTCTTGGTGGTGGAAATATTATTCGGTTGTCATTTCCTTCTGTATCAATTTCAGTTCCAGACCTAGATCCTTCACTACTATGAGGATGTTCTCCACCATTACCCCTAGGGACCCTCAAGTGACCTAGATCCCTAAGTTTTCTGATGTTTCCATGATTCCCCCAATTTCTTAGGAATCTAAAGTTCCTCTCATTTCCAGGGGCATTGAACGTGTGAAAATTGACTTGATTCCTAATTTTCTCTTCAAACCCTGGTATTTGATCTACCTCAACGTCATATTGTCATGGTTGGTTGTAACCTCCTACATTCTCCTACCATAGTTTGTTGTCACCTCATGTAATCATGCTTCTAGGCCCTTCTCTTTCAGACCCCGAGGGGCTCTCTAATCCTTTAGTCAAAAGTCTTTCAACAATTTCCATATAATCATCCAAAATCATACCAATCAAATATGGTATTGAACTTACCAAGAAATCTTTATGGGTATGGTCAGGCTTAGAAGTGTATGGGTTAGGAAGGGAGCTTGTAGGAAGGATAGACTGAGGACCGTTAGCAAATTGTCAAGTAATGGAGAATAAAGTTCTCATATGCACGTATCTTAATTCATAAAGAGAGGATTCCTCCTCGACTGGAGCAACCTCGAGTGGAGGAGGTTGAGAATCAGCTAAGTGTAGGTCACTAAAAGGCGTACTGAAATCAGGATGATGACATGTCATGGGGGAAGCAGGGAGAGTTTGGTTACTAGATTGTTGGGAAGTTTCAGGGAAAGGACGGTTATAAGTTCCAACCATCTTGTGGCCCTCCTTCTAGTACTAAAAATATGTTGACAGGATGGAATGAACCACCAAAAACTATGGGATCTCCCCTATGTAGAATCCCAACCAAACTCTACCTCATTTGGTCTAGGAGTCCCGTCCAGAATGTAGGCCCGGCCGCCATCTCATTAGTTAATGTTTTCCTCAAAAAAAGAAAGTGTCGCTCAAGAGAGAATGAATGGAACTTCAACAAATATAAGTAAATAAATTATGAACATCCAATAGAACAGATACCATGAATAGAAACAACGTAACTTCACAGCATAAACCTCAAGAAAAGTATTTTTAGAAAGACTTAAAATGAGATCCACACACACACAAGAGTTAGATTACCAATCATAAATAATTTTGTGATTAATAATAATATAAAACATAGGTGAGTGCACAATACACAATGATATAATGCCAACATCAATAAAACAATTTACCAACATAAGCATAAGGTAAGCATATCATATACCATCCATTTGTTGCAAGAGAAATCCCATGGTGCAAGAAGACAAATGAAGAGATAGTACACAAAAGCTCATAGGAACTTTCAATTCATTACGCTAGGAATATCTATGGCACAATTATACAAGATCTCCATCAAATCCATAAGTGGAAATAGACAATTACTTCTTGCATTCACTAGAAGATCCTAAGTTCTCAAAACAATATGCACCAAAATGAGTCCAAAGCTAAAAGTCCTTTACAATGTTTCATGAGGGTATATTTTTAGAAAAAGGGTGACTCTCATGACTCTTGAACTACCTCATGACCTTTCATATTCCTATGATACTCTACTCTAATCTACTCTCTATCTTACTATCCTTGAAATGGTTTTATCCTAGTGATTAAACAATGTATAATTATGGAATATCCACATGCAATGCTTGTACAAGGTATGTATGCCAGATCTTGTATTTGGCTGCTACTTCGACCACCTTTGTTTGTTATTGCCTATGTCTATGAAGACACTCTAACGCATCTAGCATTAAAGTGTTCTTCTTAACCTCAACCTGATTTGATAGAGTGACTAACTCGGTGTATATCCTTACTAGTTCTACCACATACCGAGTAATTTTATCCTTCGTCACCTGTAAGTTCTCCATGGTGGAGGCCTATTTAAGAGGATTGAGAAATTCTTATATTTCTTAGAGGAATTATTCTTGATTCCCCACTTCACTAACTACTCTAATAGAAGGGACTTTGTGTACTTTAACCATTGATTCCAATCCACTAAGAAAATGTCTATAGGAGGCCAGAACTCGATCAACATCCTTTTCTAACTTGTCTCATGATTGGATCAAGATACGAATTTGGAATTTGTAATTTGGGTCAGTTATCCAATATTTTGTAGGGATATTTATTGACGCATTCTAATATTTGGCAGCCCACTCACATATTTTGTTGATAGTAATGATGGCTTGTCTGAGCATGGTTAAATTCTTCTTGGTATCAACTTGTATGACTTGAAAGGGTGATACAATTTGATGCAACTTTAACATCTCTTCATAGACCAAAGTCATGGCTTCCTCCAACATTGCTACCTCTTCTTCGATGGATGCTTGTAACTCTTTTGTACTAGAGTGGGCTAAACATATAGCTTGGTTTTCTTCTTCCACCTTCCTTCTATCCTCTTATGCATTCACAACTATTTGCTTAGAAGAATTGAGCTTGCCCTGAAGCTATGAAATATTCTTATTCATCCTGCTTAAATTTAGCTTCGTCGCAGTACTGAAGGTGGCCCCAATTGAAGCAATCATCTCAGAGTTCAAATTGGTATTGAGGACAATCTCCTTTTTTGTGGTCACTGATAAAGGTTTGGCAATATTCCTAGCATAACACTTTCTCCTCTGCTACATAATATTGTAGTTGACCTGAACAAAATTCAAACTAATTAGATCCAGGACTTCCTCCTCTTCTTCATCTAGAATTCTAAATTCCTTGAGCGACAGGTGTCTACTGGTAATTTGGGTAGATGGAGGGACATCCAACAGAGAGATATCAAATGGAATCTCAGATCCTTGCTGTTGTTGCTAGAGATCAAACTCAATTTTATTATTGATCTCTTCTTTTTGTTTCTTCCCATCCTCTTCTTTCTACATCCTTTTATATACTTCATATTTTCTTTTATGTCTTTCTTCAACCCTTTTCTTCTCTTTTTCCTATTCCTCCTATTTTCTTCTGAGTTCTTCTTCTTCTTCCTTCTTCAATCTTTCTTCCTCCTACTACTTCATCTTCTTATCATCTTCATGTTGTTGTTGTTGGGTATCCTTGGGCTATTATGATTATTTCAACTTCTCTTCCCTTTTCCTCCTTATCTCCTACTTTTTCCTAGCATGAGCTCCATTTATTTCTTCCAGACTTTATTCATTATCATATCCGTCCTGCTCGTCTGATGGGCATTCTTGTTCATTTTCCTTATGCCTTTTCTGCTTCCCATCTATATTTTGATGCTCTATTTTCCTTTAATAAGAATTATTATCTGATCTTGCAGGCTTATGTTTTCTTGAGTCTATTCTTCTTGTTCATCCTCATTTTCCTGATGTTGACTTGGCCCCAACTCCCTCTTAGCATTATACGAATTCATGACTTTATACTCATGGAAATTCTTGTTTTTTGCATACGACTAGTTAAAACCTGCTTTCTTGCAATTAGCCTACACAACCCCTCTTGGGTCATATATGAAATGACTTATATCTACAAAATAGTATCCTTTCACTTCCTTAGCTTTTGTCTCAGCTTCCTTAAAAATCTTGAGGGCGTATGCTCCGATAGTCAAAGGGAAATCCAGCCAAGGCTTCTTCTTTCCTTTGTGCAATGCTTTGGAGAAGCCCATGGTTATCTGACAACAAACCTCCTGAAAGAGTAGCCTATCTACCACTAACCTAGGGAGAGCATGAGGAGGCTTATATGAGCCAATAATTTTGATGAAGGTGCCTTCTTAGATGGGGACGAAATCACCCACTTTGATGATTGTCTCCCTAGCTCTCTTAGACATGCATGGAGCTTCCTCTCCAAAGAGAAACTAGTACAATGGAATGAGGAATGAATTGGAGTTGACTTCATGCATACTCTTATATCTAGGATCCCAAAAGATCTTGTAGTGAAGGTGCACAACTTCTTCTTCCTCGAGGGTCCAGTTATGGCTCCAATCCTCGAAGCAACATCTTACACACACTACATCCAAGAGATGTGATTCCATATAAAATTTTGATGGTTGGTCCTTCTGCGGATTGTTGGCTACCTATATGTTGGTCCTTAGAGGTGAAGCAAAAATGTTTGACAAGTTGAGAATAGTTCCCCTGGTAGCCACTATGTACATGATATGTACCCAAGTCCCAAAGAAGGTGTCGATATATGCCTTGCCATATACATGGTTCATCATTGATGCCATGAGTGCATAGACCTTCCTAAGGACCTTTGTTCTGTCGATTTGATCAGTCTTAACTCAAAACTTGGGGGTTATTGCCACCATGATTTTAGGATGTCTTTAGTTGAAATTTGAAAATCCAACATCCACTTAGTGTTAAAGGTCTCCTCTTTCTTAGGTAGCATGTAGTATGAAACAATGTATGCAACAATGGAAGAAGCAAAAACTTAACCTATGTGGCTCCTTATCACTCATTTCTTTGTATTTGTGTTATGTAGTATCTAGTCTATGCTTTCTGCACATGGGAAGATTGGAAGATGTGTACCTACTTTGTGCAAACAGGACCACTTGATATTAATATACACTCTAAATTCCTCTTGGTCTCGGGGAATGTTTTTCTTCGAATATTCATAGTATATATCAAACTAAGAGATCTTGGTGGTATTGTTAATGTTGCATACTATGTATCAATGGATTGGTGGTGGTTTTCCTTCTAGAAATGTTTGGATACTTCTCTTGACACTTTTACAAGAATACTTGACCACTATTGGCACCATCTTTCTAGAGAAAGATGATATTGATATGCAATCAAGATCGATGTCACCTAGAATTTTAAGCAAGCAATCCTAAGATGAGAGTGATGACATAAATAATATTAATGATAAGAATGATCTTAAACCGAATTTACAATGTGAGCGATAAGATAAGTGATTTTAATTTAAAACCAGGTTGTAAGGTTAGGTCACAGGTCAATGAATATAAGGGTTGCAGGCCCTAGTGGAGGCAAACAATGACTTGGCGACTAGACTGTTGGATAGAGCCGGAGGTTGCTAGGTCATTATGTGATATAAGTTGCATGGTCACATTGTGAGATATATTACAATGCCACTAAATGATCTGGGTCATGAGGTTGCAATTTTGTGTAGGCCGGAGGGTCACAACTCGAACCTTCTCATGTTTTTTTGGAGCGCAATTCAACTTCTTTGATTTTTTGGATGGAAATTTTCTAGCCAGATGTTGAAAATGGACCTCACATAGGCTTAGGTAACAACAACGGTTGAGGGAAAGGGATATGTGCTTCTTATTAGGCTTAGTGTTGAAGAAATGGGGCAATATGTGGGCAGATAAGGAGCCTAGAGCGTTTTAGGGTGAAATGAGCTTGGAAATGGCTCAAGGGGGAAAATAAACCCTACTAAAGGAAGGCTATGTAGGGTTGATGGTCAATGGAAGACACATAGAAAAATAAACGATTGCAAAGGAGGAGGAAGAGATGATTACTTGGAGAGGATTCACATTCCTACTCAGTTTCCAAGTCTCTCTATTGGTGAGGGATTTATTTATAATTCACTCGCACATGCGGGATCGTAGGAGGTCACAAGGTTGCAAGGTAGGGGAGGGTGTTGATTTTAGGCTTGAGAACCTTGCCACCTCATGACCATGACACTTTGAAGTCTTGAGGTCTTTGAGGTCATAAGATCATGTTTTAGGTTAAGTCGTAGAATGGGGAATAAGATCCGTGTCAATCATGTGACCTCATGACTATACTTGATGATCGGCATAGGTCATATGTCGTGGGGTCATAGAGTCATGTAGTTTTAAATTTTATGAGTTGTACGACCATGCGATCCTGTGACTTGGCGACTTGGAGCAAGAAGAAGGGTAGCATGTCAGAATTTTAAGCTTTAGGTGAGGTCTTTCTTTGCAACTTTGTGACTTCAAGGAATTTAAGCTTTAGAGTTTTCAAAATTGAAATTTTCTTAGGGTCTTAAGGAAACTTTCCTGCTGCCAGGATGTGGAAACTCGCTAAGGTGAAGGTGGAGGATGGAACTATAATCAAGGGGCTCAAAATTTGAAAGGGTTGAAATTTTGGAGCTGTTGTAGTGGCTACAACACCTACAATCCACCAAATTTATATCATATTCATGAGGTAAACAATGATTTGTGGTTCAATATATAGCTAAGTTGGAACAAGCGTAGCTCTAGAGCTCATGTTATTTTTCCACCCTTATTGTTTATGGACAAAGAGGTATCAATTTTCTAAAGAATGTGAGAGCCAGACTATCTGAACCTTTCCAATGTTGACTCCCTCTATTGAGCATCATGGAAAATATCCATAGATTAGTTATCCTTACTAAAACAAACATCTCATTGGAAATGATTATTGATCATTACCATGACATTTCTACATCACTGCACTTTTTGACCACACAAAGCTTATTTTGATATCACCATAATTCACCTTTGACGTCACACGATTAGATTGAAAAACTACCCAGAATCCCCTCAAATAATGTTTAGTGACATAGAGACCCCCAGGCATTTTTATACTATTATAATACTTATTTATAATAATTAATGATTATTTATAATAATTAATGATTATTTATTAATAATTAATAATTATTTATTGATAATTAATAATTATTTATAATTAGAAATAACTCCCTCTTAACTAAAATAAAAGACTCACATTTCATTTAATGTACTTTAATTCCCCTTGAAAACACACACATTTCATTAAAGTTCCATTAAATGTTTCATGGGATTTCTGTGTTTCAAATATCAAAATTGTTCATTTCCCTCTCTTTGAAAGGTTTGTATAGGGAAGGAGGAGAAGGGAGGATGTGAAAAAGCCATCACGGGCAATATCTGATACATCTGGTTGAATTCATGAGATTAGATTCTTGGTGCCTCCAATTAGGGTGATTTCATTCTACAGAGGGAAGTTGCACAAGGTTCCCCACACTCTTGGGTGATGGCCCATACCAAAGCTCTCCATATCTCTTCGAAACTTCAAAATACTTCTAGACAAGCACATCGAGGCACTCAAGAGGCTATAATTTTAGGATTCCATGGAGGAATATGAAGCCAAAGGCATGGGAAATAATGGCTTCACCAAAGAATACGACAAGCTCCTTTCTGACACAAAAAACAATGAAGAAAATAATCAAATAAGAGAATAAGAATGCATTGATTACGACAAGGAAATAAAATTTCCGAAGACCATAGGTGGTCACAAGCTAGACGTTGTAGCACAAATGGATTTTGATGATCCAGTCATCCTTAAAAATTCTAGAAACCCAAAAAGGGCCTTAGATTTTCCTGGACCTGTTGACGAGCGCTAGAAATCCATCAACCAAGGGGGTCTCCCTGAAGGAAAGTCCCAATTAGACATCACACTTTTTGGAATAGGAGCCCCATCTAGGGTACGACCTGACTACCATATATTCTTATAGATTTTCCTTGGCTACAAAGTTTAGCACAAGAGTAATCCATAAGTAATCTCAGATCAACAAGTGAGTATACGTTGTGAAATGTTCATCTGCGGATAATATCAAGATCCTTCTACCAAAAGGGGAGAGAAAAGTGGGCCCTTTAAAGACAAGTGATAATAATAATATAGAAAAGGTGCACGAGCATATACATATGAATGAATCGTTGATCAACGAATGAAATATTTCACAAGGAAACAATGATCGTTAAAGAAAATACAACAGACCTTTAACAAGATAAGTACCAAAGCCACCGAAATAGTTCAATTTCCCTAGTAAAGATGAAAACACCATACATTGCAAACATTTAAAGAATAATATTACAATATTCACGACATAAGCATGAAATCATTTTGGCTCAATGAGTTTCTGAATTAAGTAAAAGTTCCAAGATACATGAAGAAAGTGAACACCACCAATCCTAATAGTGGAGCACTAGAACAGTCACTTCCTCCTCCAAAACAAATATATTTCTCTCTAATTCCTTGTAGGAGGGGACAAGGTGAAAATTCCTTTACATGAGAAATGAGGGTATATATATAACAAATGGGGTGACCATTTACTTCCCTTGTGACTCTTGGACTACCCTCATGATTGTTTGACTTCTCAATGACCTTTCAACTTCCTACATGACTTTTTAGAATACATGGATGACTCTTGGACTTCCACTTTACATTAAATTTCTCCAATATTGAATTTACATAATCCACAAATGATATGACACATAATGACTCATGACAAGACATGAAATGACCCTAATGACATGGACTACATGATGATGTGGCAATGCCAAGCTATCCTTCTCGCTACTTTGTTTTCAATAAAAGATGTATCCAATACTTATTTTTCATGAAAGATATGCTTTGTTCTTCATACCTTCCCTCCAAAGGGATGTGAATGAGATGGAGTCTTCATGTGGTCTTAATCTTTGGTATTCTATTATAATCTAGTTGTCATTCATATTCTTTCATAATGATCATCTTATCTCCTTAGCTCCTTAGGTGTCTCCTAACATGGTCTCCTTATCCATACCTTTCATCATCATCCTCTCATGACATAATAGAATACCTACAACTGAAATCCACCCATGAAAAGAAGACATTATTATAACAAACCCCTAGCCTAATATTCTTCATGAAATCACTTGTTAGGGCTGGACTTGGTGACTGGTTGAGTGACTAACTCAGCAATTGCGAAGTTCCAAAGGTGAAGGTCCAGGATTGAGGCTTGAGATTGCACAATGTGTAGTTCATGATGGACAAGGTTAGAGGATTGAAAAGTTGAAGGACTAAAGGACTAAGGCTAGAGGATTAAGCCTTGAGACTACACAATACATAGTTTTGAAGGTGTAGGCTAAGTTAATGTGTAGTCGAGGAACCCAAGAGGTCAAGCTTGAGGCTTGAAGTTTCTGTTTAGTCAATTTAGTGTTGTCTAAATTGCTATCATAAATTGTCAACCCGGGGCTCGTAAGCTGATGAAGTGAAGGTGTACTATATGTACTTAAGCAACCTCTTAGATCTTTTTGTCGTTTGGGGGTGTTGTTTGTGGTCAATTTATCTTCCTAAGATGGAATGGAGGTTTTATAAACAGATGAGTGATAGTGTGTGTAAGGTGATTTCTAAATGAGTGAGTGTGTGTTACTGGTGGTTTCTAACTACCTTCTAAACTTGCAAAGAAAGAGCTTGAAAGAAATAACTTGAAATGAAACAGAAAGCAAAGAACCACTTTCTAATGGCACTAGTCACTACTCATGCTGCTGCAATAAAAAGTTAAGAAAACCACTTTAAAGACCAATTATAATGTTCATCTCTTCCTAACACTCTGCTTCCAACATATAGTACTATGTGAAACACGATTAAGAAGTAGTTAGATATAAGTCTAAAAAGTAATTGAGCTCTAAGATGACAAATTATAACACCACTGTGCCTTTCTCCAACATTCTGCTTCCAACATACATTGTAATGTGTAACAAGTGAAGAAAGAGTTAGTGATATAAGTCAAAAACTACTCAAAACAAGCTGTACTTTATTAGTATTCTGATCTCTTAAAGATGAACAACTTATGATAAGGAGACCATCAATATGTTAGCATACAACTTGAGAAACTAAACTAGAAGTCAAGCTAGAAAAACAGAGTAAAGGCAGCAACTATGAATATGACAACTGAAAATACCATTAGAGATAAAGCAAATACAACAAAGACACACAATCCCGGGCTAACACCTGCAGAAAACAATCCTGATCAGTTAAAGTAAATGCTGGAAATGAAATAACAGTGAAAGTAAATTAAAACTGTACATGTTTTAAAGAAAAGGAAAATTGCTGAATTCGAAAGAAGGAAATGGCAAGAACATAAAGATAAATTTACTATACAAAGGCTGTTATGAATGGGGGCCCTCCATCCACAAAACCCAAAGAAAGATCAGCTACTTGAAGTCGAAACAGCACAGTCTTCTATTAACTCCTATGCAGAAATTACAGTAAAAGTGCTGAAACAGCAGCTTTAAAACAAAGTTTCTGTATACACTAAAATTGCAGCAATTACATAAACACAGCAACTAAAAACTAACTCTTGAGTGTACGCAGACGCTGGATTTATAGGCGTATGAACAACTGCCTACTACGTAAAACATGAAACGAGAAATTAACTAACAGTCATGCTAATTAAAGGTACAGCAACACGTAAACAGGTCCGTGTTTTATCTGGAGGGTACGGTCGTCATGGAGGTTGAATCCAAGGTTGGATCCTGTCTCCCATAACCTGCGTAGCGTGGAGGAATCGCCATCTGGAGTGACGTGACCTTTCAGCTCACGCAGCACCGTTTGAGCTGGCTTTGTTGACCGAAGTTTGATCCACGTTGACCGGAGGTGTGCGTGGCATTGCTGACCGAACCAATAGCATAGGAACCTTTAACACCTTCATTCCCACGTGCCCATGTGATTCGTTTTTCAAAATGACACGTGGAACATAGAGATCAATGAAAAGGCTGTGGAATGACTAGATAGCTGCGGAATTGCCAGACAGCTGCGGAATCTCTGTGCATATGTCAAAAATCTAGACAAACAGTCAAACATTAGCAAAGTTAACCAATCATGCTTAAAGACATCAAATGTAATGATCTGGGTAGGTTTATGAGGAAAATAGGGCAAAAGAGAGGGATAAGTGAGGAAAAGCTGTAGGTAATGATAGGTAATTAGGTGCAAGTTAGAGGCTCTACATACCCCCACTACGAGGGTGTTGCATGTCCTCATGCAATGAAAACATTGTTTAATCCACCTGCTGAGATGCCTCTGCTAAGACATCTAGTCTTCTCCTCTTCCTCTGTGTAGCCACATTGACTCTTGGTTTCCTCACCAAGCATCTGAATTTTATATTGACCAAGGCTCTGCTTAGCTTCCTGCATTTCTTCTTTAACTTTCTGTTTTCCCTTTGCCAAAGGCCCAGATGAAGCATGGTATTATCGTGGACCATCTTTTCCACCTTAGCTTGCTCCTTCAATTTTTCATTCTCTTGTATGATGTGGCGATTTAAAACTTCAAGCTCAAAAATTTCCTGTTTGAGTGAGTGAACTTGCTGCTCAAGAGGTAGAACAGTGCTTGGACCAGCAGCAGCTTGTTCTAACGTCTCCAGGTAGTTATAAACTTTTTGCTGATCTGGGTCAATCTCTGGTGACCTCTTTGGACTAGGCTCATGCTCAAATTCAGGTTCATGCTCAAACGGACTTTCCTCACGTGGAGGACTAGTCTCAACATGCTCAACATGTGGAGGGCTTTTCTCAAAGTCAAGTCTTGTAGCAACCTTTTCAGGTGTGCTCAAGTCAATAAAGAGTGACTCTTTGTCCTTTGTGGCCCCCAATTTGTCTTGTAGCCTGCTGCTCCTCCTCACGGTGGTGATGCTCTGTTTTTCCTTTTGTTGCTTTTGCTTTTGTTTTTGCATCTTCTTGGAAAGGGCAGCCTCATGAAGTTGGGCCAATCTATGTGCCAATGGCTGAGTGTCCTCTTCACTGGAATTTTCAAGAGTAAGGTAGGTTTCTTGGGCTATAGCTTTTCCTTTATCTTTCTTTTGTCTCTTCCTACTTTCCTTTTTCTTTTGAGCAGCCTCTTGGACAATTTCTTGCAGGGTTTCTGTAATGATTTCTTGGGCTGTTTGGTCAATGTCTACAACAGGCTCAGGGTCATTTTCTTCTTCAGAATGATGTGCAGCAATTTCTTCTTGGACAACAATTTCAGGGACAGCAGTTTCTAATTGGACAACAATTTCTGGGGTAATTTCCTCTCTTCTTTTCCTTCTACTCTTTTTAGGCACTTGAGGTGAACCACCAGAGGCTTCCCCTATCTCTTGGAAATGATTCCTTACAAGAAATCTTTCCCATGTATCTCTTTTTGCTTTCAACTGTTCTTCAACTAGTATTTTGACAAGCCCATGATGATACAAATGTGGCTCAATATTTCTTGGGTTTCTTTGGACTATTGAGCACATTTTTCTAAGGCTTGAGAGTAAAAAATATGGAAGGTTAATGTCATGCTCTCCTAAGAAATGCATCATAATTTTGGCATGGTAGACATACAAAACTCCGAATCTTCCTTCACATGTAAAGAATTTCTGTACTAACAGAAGCAAAGTTGTCCATTCTTCTTTGACAAGACTAACAGGGATTCCCTTTGTAAAAATGCTAGTGTCCATACCTGGATTCTTCAGAATTTGCTTCCATTGCTAGTCTTGTACTGATCGGTTTTTGAACCATCTTTCCCCAGTTTGTGGTAGTGAAGTGGCCTGTGCTAAACTGCTTTCGGTGACTGTAAATTTTAGATCTCCTATCTCCACTTGGTTGTCTTTGTCTTGGAAAGAACGTGCAAAAGCTTTTGTGACCTCTCTATGGTAACCCTTGAATTTTTGGATGCACTGGAGCCAATTTGCCTTCTGCAAAGCGTCTTTGACTTGGGGATATCCTTCCAGAAATTTGGAGCCCTCTGGCTCTGCCCTCAAAAGTTTACCCATCAGCTCTCTGGCTTGTCTTACAGCTCTGTTTTAATACTTTGGAGAAAGGGTTATACGGCTTCAACAGTGGCTTCAACACAATAGATTTACGGCTTCAACATAACAGTCGTAATACACTCATGACAGTGGTCAAAGTTTAGCAGAGGGGAAAAAAAATGAAACAGAGTATGGTTACGGTGGCAGAGTAGTGAATAAGGCAGAGCAGTGGAAAACAAGGGAAATGCGGAAGTGAATCAACATCGTGAATGAGATTACACATGCGTAGGAGGGTTATGAATAATGGGAAGAAACGGTTAAGTCCCTTAGACATCGGTCATGAGTGTACATTTGGCTGCGGAATCATAACGCAGAGAGCCGTAGTACAATTGTCTACGTCACTCAGGTACAAAAATTTTAATGGGAGAGCAGCCGTGTTTGAGTTTTAAAAATCGTGATGAATAGGGACTGTTAAGGCTGAGAGATACGCGGATTTCCGGTCGAGTAATGGAAAAGATTGGCAATCATTACATTAAATGGCTGAAAACACAATCCGGAAACCATGCAAAATGTTATAACTGTAGGTTTAGAAATTAGATCATACCTTATGTATCCGCGCTTTGATTCCTTTTGCTCATCTGACACCAACCTTTCATTGTTTATTGCTGCTATTTGACCTTTTTCAATTATTGCTGATGACTTTTGGACTGCAGATTCCTTCTTAAAACAGACTGTGTTTTTTTTATGCAGGTGCAGAAAGTGTATCGGCTGCGGAATTGGGATGTTGGCTGCGGAATTGCTCCTCAGCTGCGGAAACTGCAGTGATACCCTCTGTCTGCACAAAACAACTTTAGCTGTGTGAAATAAATCTAACAATGACTTTATTGGTGAGATGGAATGTAATGGATGGATGGATGGAAAGAAATGAGGTGGAGTGAGAGTGATTGGATGAATGAGATGGTGAATGAAGTGGATGAAATAACGAAATGAGATGGAATAAGGAGGAGAGAGAGATTTTTTTTTGGAAAATGTGAGGTGTCAGGTGACCCTGATTTTCACCTCAGATTTTCTGCATAGGACTGCCAATCAGAGACTAGTTTTCAGGCCTATACTTTTATTCTCTTTTTTTCTTTTTCTTTTTTTCTTTCTTTTTTTTTTTTTTTTTTTTTTTTTTTTCAAAAACCAAAGATTAGGCTGATGGAGGAGAAGAATCCTTCTCCACCAACCTGATTGCAGAATCTTCTTTAAACAACTTGACAAATTCCTCTTTTGAGAGTGGCTTCTGGTAGATCTTCAAGCGATGGCCATTCACAATAAGAGGAGTATGAAATTCATCAATAGTTTTCACTCGAACTGCTCCATTGCTAAAGACTTCATCAATCTCATATGGCCCAAGCCAATGAGTTTGAAATTTTCCTTTGAAGTCTTTAAACTTTGAATCAAACAATAGAGCCCAATCTCCTTTCTGAAACTTTCTTTCTTTGATGTGTCGATCATGCCATTTAGTTCTTTGGTGCTGAACTAGATCAGTCCTTAGAATTGCATCTTGTCTTATTTCATCTAGCTCATTTAGCTGGTCCATTCTGTGTTTTTGGGCTTCCGAGAGGCTCATCCCCAATTGGACTGCCATCTTGAAGGTCTTGATTTGGAACTCAATGGGGAGCAGGACTTTCTTCCCATAAACAAGTTCATAGGGAGAATGTCCTGTTGTGTTCCTCCATGTAGTTCTATAGGCCCATAAGGCTTCAGGAAGCCTTTCCGCCCAATCTCTTCTATGAAGATGAACAGTCTTGGTGATAATGCCTTCAAGAACTTTATTGGTAGATTCCACTTGGCCATTTGATTGTGGATGGTATGGAGTAGATGTTCTATGCTTGATCTTATATTCCTCCATCAGCTTCTCCATAAATTTAGATGTAAATTGGCTTCCTTGATCTGTTACAATTTCTCTTGGGACACCAAAACGAGTGAAAATATCCTCAAAAAGAAATTGAACAACTGAATTTTCAGTGGCAGAAGGCAAAGCTTTTGCTTCTACCCACTTAGTAACATAGTCAGTACAAACCAATATATACTTCTTTTGCTTTGATGGTGGATTAATAGGTCCAACAAAATCTAGAGCCCATTTCTCAAAGGGTTCGATGCATACCTGTGGCTGTAGTGGCATTTCATTTGAAGGAGTTGGTCTCCCAACTCTTTGGTAGCTGTCGCACCTTCTAACATACTGCTTTGCATCTTTAAAGAGAGAAGGCCAATAATATCCTAGAGAAAGGATTTTATAGGCTGTCCTCTTGTCAGCAAAGTGTCCGTCGCATGGTTCATCATGACATGCCTTAAGGATATCAGGCATTTCATCTTCCCGAACACATCTTCTGATTATACAATCTGGCCCTGTTTTGAACAATTCATTAGAAATCCAAGAATAATGTGAACTCTCCTGAATGATTTTCCTTTTCTCATTAGGAAATAAGTGTAGAGGTAGCTTCCCTATAACTAGATAATTAGCAATATCTGCATACCAAGGAGTCTTGGTAGTTACTGCAAACAAGTATTCATCTGGAAACTTATCTTCTACTAGAGAATCTTCATTAGTGTTTTGGATTCTAGACAAGAAATCAGCTACTGTGTTTTGTTTCCCAGGTCTATCTAACACAGTAATGTTGAATTCTTGTAAAAGTAAAAGCCATCTTGTAACTCTGCCATTAGTAACATGTTTGTTCATTAAATATCTTATGGCAGAGTGATCAGTATGGAAAAAAGTTTCATAGCCGGTTATGTAGTGTCTAAACTTATTGATCGCATGTACCACAGCTAAGAACTCTTTTTCTGTAACAGTATAATTTAACTCAGTGGGAGTCAAATTTTTACTGGTGTAATAAATGGCATAAGGGATCAAATCCTTTTGTCCCAAAACAGCTCCTAGAGCTGTATCTGAAGCATCAGTAGAAATGTGGAAAGGGAGTTTCCAATTTGGCCCCCTTAAGATGGGTGCTTCAGATATTCTAGTCTTTAAAGTTTCAAAGGCAGACTGACACTCAAGATCCCATTTGAACTCACAGTCTTTGGTAAGCAATTTGAAAAGAGGAGATGCTATCTTAGTGAAGTTTTCAATAAATCTTCTATAATATCCAGTAAACCCAAGAAAACTTCTAACATCTTTCTGGCAATTTGGAACAGGTAACTTAGAGATGACTTCAACTTTGGATCTATCAACCTTAATCCCATCTCCTGAAATATGATGTCCTAAAACAATCCCTTCAGTAAACATCATAAAACACTTTTCATGACTTAAAGAAAGATTTGTTTCCTTACATCTTATCAGTACCTTTTCCAAATTTTCCAAAGCTTCTTCAAATGTATTACCGTAAACTGTAAAATCATCCATATAGACCTCTACACAATCATGGATTAGATCTGAAAAGATACCTAATATAGCCCTTTGAAAAGTAGCAGGTGCATTGCATAATCCAAAAGGGAGTACTCAGTAGGAAAAAGTTCCCCATGGATAGGTGAATGTGGTTTTATCTTGATCTTCAGGTGCTACCTGAATTTGATTATACCCACTAAAACCATCCAAGAATGAGAAATACTTTTTACCTGCTAAAGTGTCTAGTACCTGATCAATAAAAGGTAGAGGGAAATGATCCTTTAAGGTTGCCTTGTTCAATTCTCGATAATCAATGCAAACTCTCCATTTACCATTCTTTTTGGGCACTATAACCAAGGGAGAAACCCATTGGCTATCTGAAATGGGGCAAATGAAGTTTACCTTGAGTAATTTCTGGAGTTCTTCTTTCACGATTTCCCTAAGGTTTGGATTCATCCTTCTCTGTGGTTGCCTAATAGGTCTGCTGTTTTCTTCAATATAGATGTGATGAATACAAGTCTTAGGATCGATTCCTTTCATGTCAGTGTATTCCCATGCAAATGCAGTGGAATGTTTTTGCAAAAGTTTGGTTAATTCTTCTTGTTGTGGTCTTTCCAAGTTTCTGTTAATGTTCAGTGTTTTTCCTGGAAGGATTTCAATTGTAGAACTACCAAACTCTTCCATTGAGAAGAGAGACATCTGTCTAGAGGAGAGATATTCAATGTCCGCATCTAACTGAAACTGTGTAGAGTCATATTCTAAAGGTATTTCAAAATTTTCTAATGTATTTAGGATTTGACTGTCTTCACTGATTTCAGAGATGGTTAGAACAGGTTGTATAGTATCCTCATCATCGACCCACTCATCTTCTCCTATTTCTGTTATTGCCTTTGCTGGAGGATACAAGTTGAATTTCTTGGTGGAATTACCATCTGATATATACATGTCCCCAGACCTACAATTGATAAAAGCATCAGCTGTTGCTAGCCAAGGTCTTCCTAAGATAAGAGGATGTCCTCCTAGATTGTTCTTGGAAGTTAAAATCATAAAATCAACTGGATATTCCCAAGAGTCTAGGGAGACTGGAATGTCTTCCAATACACCATCAGGTTTAATGATTGATCGATCTGCAAGTTGTAGTAAAGTAGGTGTAAAGAGAAGGTTAGGAAGCTTTAACTGATCCATGGTCTGTCTACTCATGATGTTGATAGCGGCTCCTAAGTCAATCAAAGTATTTGGGATTTCAACCCCATTAATATGAGTTTTGACAATAGGGCTATCGGGATCCACATACTTTTGCATGGTAATCTTACCCATCATAATGTCTGCAATTTTTCCAACCAGATGTATCCTTTTGGTATCTCTAGTTCTCTTTCCTGTTTTCTTCAAACTCAACTCCTTTATTGTCTTTGCTAGAATGGGAATTTCCTTAATGGCTTGTAACAAGGGGATCTTGATACACACATTCTTCAATTCATCTAGAAAACTATAGTCAGGCAACCAAATTTGCTTTTCCACTCCTTTGTCAATTTGTAATCTTTCAGGAAAAGGAGGTGTAGCTAAAGATGTAGGTTGCTCAACTATGGGAGTTGTGGAGGTTGATTCTTTTTCTTTTTCTTTTTGGATATTTTGGTTTTGAAGTGATACTTCAGAACCCTTATTGACCTTAAGAGATTCTTCCTCAGAAATGCTTGGCTGTTGACCACTTGTAGAAGGTTGATCTAGGATTCTACCTGATCTGAGTTGTACTTCATTGAGAGGAACAACCATATAGGTAGGGAATGGTTGACCTTCCATCATGTAAGCATTTTGAGGGTTCCTATTATTGGGATTTAGTAATGGCTGAGAGGGAAGTTGATTTGACTTCTGTTGAGATTGAAGCAAGAGTTGAGAATTTTGATTTTGTGGAGGAGGTTGTTGTTGTTGAGGGTATGGCAATGATAGTTGTTGACCTTGATTTGGAAGTTGTGGAGCTTTCTGGTTCTGAAAAGATGGAGGACATTGATAGAATTGAGCAAATCTCCCATAAGGATTTTGCATGCTTTGCATCCATGCTTGAAAAGGATTTTGAGGTTGAGGCCAAGGTTGTTGCCAAGGATTCCAATTTGGTTGGGTTTGAAAATTCATAGAGTTGTTAAACCCTTGATTCTGTTGCCCTTGCCAAGGTCTCCTTGCAACAAAACAGAGAGATTCAAGTGTATTTGGATCCTCTTGAAAGACTGCTTTGAGGCAAGGAATTGAAGGACAATCCTTGGTCTCATGAGTTTCTGAGCAAATTACGCATGTTTCTACAATGTGTGCATCCAAGGGACATTCCCTTAAAGCATGTTTCTTTCTACATTTCGGGAAAAAAATGGCCAAAGCCTCAACTTCTGCTTTTTGTTTATTGTGAATCTTAAGGGTATCTAACTGTTCACTAAGACTCCCTAAGATGTCAGTTTTAAATTCATCAAGCATATTGCCGATTTCAGCCCTACTTACTGATCCCGTTGCAGATTTATTTGCTCTAAGGAGAGAAGGATCTCTAGGCCCTTTTTGAGTTTTTGATTTGCCCCTTGAGAGATGGATACATAGTTCTGCTATATCATTGAGTGAAAGTTGAGATATATCCCCTTTCCCCATCATGTTCAAGATATCTATCCATTCATCCCTAATGGCTTTTAATAGGAGGGCTTTTAAGGTCTCTTCATCCAAGTTACTCATTTTTGCTCTTTTCAAGCTATATTGAAATCTTTCAAGTAAATCTTCTAAGCTCTCATCTTCTCTTTGTATCATTTTAAATACCTCGTCCTTGTGATTAGTAGGCATACAATAATCCAAATACCTATCCAAAAATGTTTGTTTCATCTCATCCCAAGACCTAATGGATTGAGTGAGTAACCCCATGAACCATTTCAAAGCTTGATCTTTCAGTGTTGAAGGGAACAATTTGAGTTTCTGAGAGTCATCCAGATAGTCATAAGTTCGACACACAACTTCAAACTCAAATAAAAATGTTTCAGGGTCCTCAGTCCTTAACCCATGGAAATTTGGGAGGACAGATGGTGATATGTTTTTCATAGTAGCTCGGGAATCCTCATTAACAATGGGAAACCCAAATGAGTTATCCCCATCTCTATTTCCTCCTCCAAGGGGGCCTCTACCTCCTCCATTATTGTTTTTGTTTCCTCCTCCTCCTCTACCTCTACCTCTACCACCTCCTTCTTCCTCTGCCATGATGGTTCCCCTAGGGATTTCAAGGTCTTCTGGTTCTTCTACAAAGGGTGAATGAGAAGAGATTTCTCCTTCTTCTTCAGATGATTCTACTTCCTCAATTACAACTGGTCTTTCTGTAGGAGAAAGAGAAGGGTCTCTTCCTGGTTCAAATTCAATAGAAGGTGTGGGAGAGTCAATTCTTGGCTCTTGAATTCCAGGAATTCTAGGGCTAGGAGTGTCGGTTGGAGATGAGGGGGGTGTCTCTTGTCTATCCCTTGAAGCAGATGGACTTGTAAAAATTGAACTTCGAGCTCTAGCTAAAAACCTTCCCCTAGAATCTCTAGCTCTATGCATGTCATTTTTTTTTATTATTTTCTTCAAGTCAAGTTAATAGTTCTTTTTCTGATCTTCCAGGTCACTCTAGGTGCAAGAAGAGAGCATACTCAAGAAACTACTAAATCAATAACTTTCTCTTTTCTGATCCTCCAGATCACTTTGAAGTGCAAGAGGAGAGCATACTTTGATAGGTTATCAACTTCTTTCCTCGAAATTTTATGTTTTTTTTTTCTAAGAATATGGATACTTAATTTCACTTCCCCGGCAATGGCGCCAAAATGTTTAGTCAATTTAGTGTTGTCTAAATTTCTATCATAAATTGTCAACCCGGGGCTCGTAAGCTGATGAAGTGAAGGTGTACTATATGTACTTAAGCAACCTCTTAGATCTTTTTGTCGTTTGGGGGTGTTGTTTGTGGTCAATTTATCTTCCTAAGATGGAATGGAGGTTTTATAAACAGATGAGTGATAGTGTGTGTAAGGTGATTTCTAAATGAGTGAGTGTGTGTTACTGGTGGTTTCTAACTACCTTCTAAACTTGCAAAGAAAGAGCTTGAAAGAAATAACTTGAAATGAAACAGAAAGCAAAGAACCACTTTCTAATGGCACTAGTCACTACTCATGCTGCTGCAATAAAAAGATAAGAAAACCACTTTAAAGACCAATTATAATGTTCATCTCTTCCTAACACTCTGCTTCCAACATATAGTACTATGTGAAACACGATTAAGAAGTAGTTAGATATAAGTCTAAAAAGTAATTGAGCTCTAAGATGACAAATTATAACACCACTGTGCCTTTCTCCAACATTCTGCTTCCAACATACATTGTAATGTGTAACAAGTGAAGAAAGAGTTAGTGATATAAGTCAAAAACTACTCAAAACAAGCTGTACTTTATTAGTATTCTGATCTCTTAAAGATGAACAACTTATGATAAGGAGACCATCAATATGTTAGCATACAACTTGAGAAACTAAACTAGAAGTCAAGCTAGAAAAACAGAGTAAAGGCAGCAACTATGAATATGACAACTGAAAATACCATTAGAGATAAAGCAAATAAAACAAAGACACACAATCCCGGGCTAACACCTGCAGAAAACAATCCTGATCAGTTAAAGTAAATGCTGGAAATGAAATAACAGTGAAAGTAAATTAAAACTGTACATGTTTTAAAGAAAAGGAAAATTGCTGAATTCGAAAGAAGGAAATGGCAAGAACATAAAGATAAATTTACTGTACAAAGGCTGTTATGAATGGGGGCCCTCCATCCACAAAACCCAAAGAAAGATCAGCTACTTGAAGTCAAAACAGCACAGTCTTCTATTAACTCATATGCAGAAATTACAGTAAAAGTGCTGAAACAGCAGCTTTAAAACAGAGTTTCTGTATACACTAAAATTGCAGCAATTACATAAACACAGCAACTAAAAACCAACTCTTAAGCGTACACAGATGCTGGATTTATAGGCGTATGAACAACTGCCTACTACGTAAAACATGAAACGAGAAATTAACTAACAGTCATGCTAATTAAAGGTACAGCAACACGTAAACAGATCCGTGTTTTATCTGGAGGGTACGGTCATCATGGAGGTTGAATCCAAGGTTGGATCCTGTCTCCCATAACCTGAGTAGCGTGGAGGAATCGCCATCTGGAGTGACGTGACCTTTCAGCTCACGCAGCACCGTTTGAGCTGGCTTTGTTGACCGAAGTTTGATCCACGTTGACCGGAGGTGTGCGTGGCATTGCTGACCGAACCAATAGCATAGGAACCTTTAACACCTTCATTCCCACGTGCCCATGTGATTCGTTTTTCAAAATGACACGTGGAACATAGAGATCAATGAAAAGGCTACGGAATGACTAGATAGCTGCGGAATTGCTGAATGGTTGCGGAATCTCTGTGCATATGTCAAAAATCTAGACAAACAGTCAAACATTAGCAAAGTTAACCAATCATGCTTAAAGACATCAAATGTAATGATCTGGGTAGGTTTATGAGGAAAATAGGGCAAAAGAGAGGGATAAGTGAGGAAAAGCTGTAGGTAATGATAGGTAATTAGGTGCAAGTTAGAGGCTCTACAGTTTCCCAATGCACATTTCAGATAGGAGAACAAGTCAGCAGATTGGGTGGTTAAGGGGTTCAATGCCTCAAGCTTGAGGCTTGATGCTTGAGGTTTCCCAACATGTAGTCCTTGAGGGAGAGAGGCAAAGTGATTATGTATTTATGCAATTCAAAAGCTCAAGGCTGAGACTTGATGATTGAGAATGTGAAGTGTGTAGAGAAGGATAGCTAGAGGCAAGGATTGCACAATTCTAGAGCTGAGGGGATGGGCTTGAGAATCGATATTGCATAGTGCATAGTTCGGGGTGACGGAAACTATGCTTTGTTCAGTGCTAAGAGGCAAGGCTACTACTTGAAAACTTAGGCTGCGCAATGCACAATCGAGGAGGGATGAATGAAGCTGAGAGGCCCGGTTGGGGAGTTTTCCTAGTTTTGACTAACTGTGGGATTAGTGAGATGAGTTTGAACAAGAACAAGACTAGAGAATGACCAAAAAATTATATCACTTGATGACACAACACATGACACTCAAAAGACATGAAAAAAAATACTTTCCTCAACGTGACAACATTGAAACAACTCACTCCAAGTGCAACACTAAAGATACAGTTGGCGACGATAGTGACTACACTTGTGCAACAATGCTTGAAACTTTGGAAATGAGTATGATACATGTTTACATGATTAGAGAAACTCATTATCACAAGGATTACCCCTTGAAACACACCATAACTATAATTTATACAATGTGTGACACTTAACATATTAAAAGATGACATTTGTCATATGAGCAGGAAAAGTGTGAACGACACTTGTAATATATGAATGCCGATGAAAGAAACACATGCCAGAGTGAAGATAACATGAAATCAGTACTAATTAATGTGAAATAAAGTAAAATAAACACTCAAAAACAGTAAAACGACACTGGCAAATGTGAAGGTGTGCAAAAGAGACAGTTTTAAAACTCATCGAAATAAATGTACAAACACAGCCAAAAGTAAGGGACTGTCAATGCTAGTGTGCACTAACTGACAGCATGGGTTGAACATTGCACATGCATTGTATTGATGGATTGTGTTATGCTTGTTCATTCTTGCATAAAAGAATGCGCTCATGAACTTGTTGAGAATTGAGAATGTGTGAGAAAGTTACTTTGACCAATCAAGAAATGACCATAGAACGACCGTTCGTGAGATCCATAGTAGGCTCCAAAATTCAAATGTAGGTAAAAATTTTTATAGTGTTTACCACAGTGACAACACTAGGTGACGCACTTGTAGAACTCCAACTTCTCTTCCTTGGTTAGTTCTTTCATGCAAGGTCTAGTTCTTTAGGGAATATTGATTCATCGTTCAGATTACCATGACTGCCCCACTTATCCCATGAATAAAGATAGTCCCATTCATTCCTTTACTCGGTAAAACACAAGCATAAGATCAATGATCGAAAAATGTTTTGAATCAGGAAAGGGTAATTAAGTTTGCGAGCTTTATATTTTCAGAGTATAGTTTTTAATCTCTGGTGCTGCTCCATTTCCAAGAGTCCTAGATATTACCTCGACGAAGTAACTTCAAGGACATAAACATTGCTCCACTACTAGCAGGCTTAGACAGTACCCCAACAGAGTTTCTTGCTTCAACTCTCTACATAGGAAGCCCTTCTTTTCTTTTGCCTTTATTTATTTATTTTCTATAGGAATGTGCATAGAAACTTATTTATTTCATGGGCAGAAGATGGATCCCAACTTATTGAGAGAAGAAGAGGTTGTCCCTTCAGAAAAGCATATATAAGACCTCTAATATTGGTTTTCTCATTTATATTTTCCCCTTGTCCTTCTCTAACTGATTGGATGAGTCCGAAAATACCGAAACATAAAGACCCGAGTGTAGGCATGAGGTTTCTAGAATATACATGGAGATCATGGTTTAACACAAGGCTTTCCTTAAAAAAGGATCCTATTTTCTATCAGAACATCATCGATCAAAATTTGTAACCAAGACAAGGAAGAATGATAGAGAGTTAGCCTAATGTTGTAGTGTCACAAAGTTCTTTTCTATTTTGCCGCATTTCCTTTTGAGCCAACAAAGCATCTTCATGCAAGGTCTTACAAAAGAAAACAAAAGACAACATGTAATAAGGAAACACACCTAGAAGACAAAATAGAAGAAGGCTAAACCAAAACATGATGCGAAACAAAATAAAAAAAAACACAAGACAAACTATAGAAAATAAATGCATGATGAATGTGTAGGTAAACTAATATGCAACTAGACCTGTGCCTAACCTAACAATCTAGAAGGTAGAGTTCACGTATAATGAAATTTCCAATGTAGCCGTTGTAGTTGTTCCTAAAATGCAATCACAAAGATATGGTCGATCAAAAATGAGATAAAATTGTGTGCAATAGAAAAGATAAGAGCTTGAATAGTTTTCACATCAAATTGAAGATCTTTCCTGTTGTCAGAAAGATATGTCATATCCACTACCTCTAACCATTTCACACTCTTAATTTCTTTTTTTATTTTATTTTATTCTATTTTATTTTTCTAAAAAACATAAGAAGAGAAACATCAGGGGCTTCTTGCAAATGTATCTTCATCTTCACTTTACTTCTTAACATGCATGAGAAAAGGCTGAAACTTGTTATTTATAATGAAGATTTCTAGTTAAGATTGCTCCAACCATTCATCGATTGGATCATGAAACTCAAAACAGTCCTCTTGAGAATCTTGAAATCTTTTAAAAGATGAATTTGCAAGCATGAGATCAAGATGAGAATCTTGTAAGGGAAAATGACTTTGATCATATTTAGAAGGCTTGTTAAGATAGTGAGGGCCTAACATAACCATCAGGGAAGGCTGAAGTGCCTCAATCACTTGACAAGTATATGAATGGTGAGATAAAACATAAATATTAATCGATGTGAAACAACTGTGATCAAATATACTGGTGGGAAAGTGATAAAATGAATGAAAGTTAATATTATGATCATATTGACCATTTGTGCCAAGATATTCTCGATTAGAAGATAACAAAGATAGATCAATTTGAACATCTTTATGAATTCCTTGAAAAAATGAATCATCTACCTCATCGTGAAGAAGAATTTCATTCACACAATAACTCATGCATTCAGTAGCACTCAGGATGATTTTAGTTACAATGAAGAACAAGTTCCACAATATAACATTCAAAAGAAAAACTAGGAGTTGAATATACTAAAATGAATCTAATAGGCATGATTTCTTTGGCCAAAGATGATTTTTGAAATGATTAACTTCATAGTTCCATGATTCTATGAGAGATACACATTCCAAATCTGAGTTTGATACAATATATTTTCATGAAGATGAATCAACTAAGGAATATTCATGAATCCGATTAGAAATAAAATCTTGAAAGCTTGAAAGTCTACATCTAAAATACCAAACATCTTTCAAGAAGAAATTTTCATTGAGTGAAACCATTAAAAGAGAAGGATTTCATGAGAGAAACCAGATCTGACCTAGTTCGAGGACCTTACAAAAGTTGCGAGATCCTATCATAACCATCAAAAAAATTTGAAGTGCCTCAACTCCCTGACAAGTCCCGAAACTTTCAAGGATTGTAAAATCGTATTTTGAAGATTGAACCAAATCATGCATGGTGTGAGGATATCTACTATCATTGCTCTGAATAAGACTACTACTAACAGAATGGTATCCATCTATCCCATTGATTTGATCATATTTTACAACAATAACCATATTACTCAAGTCAAAATATTCTGTTGATCACAAATCTGAAGATGAATGAATCAGGGAAATTTCATGAGAAAGTTGATTTGAAGAATTGTCTTCATAGAAAAAAAGAGATGATGAGGGATGGAAAGAATATTCAATGATTTGATTGTTTTAATTTTCATCAGGGATAATCTCACCACCTTGTGTCAATTGCAAAATTAAGTATTCATATGGAGAACTTGAAGAACGTGGAGTATCTTCATCGTAAGTTGATGCATTACAAATGAAAGAACACAAGAGACAATGATATGAAGAGGAAGTTTTGATATGAACATTTTCTTCAGCTAGATCATATACTAGATCAAATTTTGTCAAATCAACATCTTTTGGAGGAACTGAAAGATTAGTTGGTGCACTTGGGAATACATCATCCCATAAAATAATGGAGTCAGAATCATCAAGATGATGGTTGTCAAAGACTTTAGATTGATCAAGAAAGTTGATTCTATTCTATTCATCACTAATATTATTAGATTCATTATCATCCAAGAGTGAAGCAACACCATCTTCACACAGAGGACTCTGAAAAAGAGAAGAAAGATCGAAAGAATCCTCACCTTCTTGCTCCTCTACCTACAAAATGTGACTACCTTTCACCTATTCATTGCTTAGATTTGGAAGAGATTGATTGGGTAGATTGAGGGGCAAGGGGTTATGAGAAAGAGATGGTAGAGGATGACAAGTATCCAAATCAGATTCAAGATTTAAATTATGAGTAGTAATATCATCTTGCGAAATGGATAAATTAGTCTTTATCACAGGCTTAATGAACCAGTTTGATATTTCCTCCATGGGATCTAGAATCATGAAAAAGGAAAGGTGAATGAGAGGCTAGATTAGGAATTTGATTATCATATTTCCCAAATTTATTATGATCACAAGGAGGCACCCTCATTATAACTAGAAAGGGAGGAGGACAAGGAACAAAACGAGTAGTAGGTTCCTCCTCTGAAATTCCAGGTGTCTCATGATTTACAAGAGTTGGGGGAGTAAAAACATCATGGGGTTTAGATTCACCATGCAAAGGTATATGAGCCAAAGACTTTTTCTTTTTTTTTTAAATAAATCCCAATCTATGTCTTCTCCTAGAATTTCATAACAAAGGTGAAGGAATCGATTAGAAAAATGCTCAATTGATTGATTCATTATGTTTCATTCTTAGTTGATTAATTATTTTAAGAACATATCGGTAATCACACCTATCAAATGCTTTATGAAGCTCCTTCACGAGCTAGTTGAATGATTGGATAAAATTAGCAGGTAATGTGTGATACCATCTCTTAACATAACCTTCAAATGTGAGGGTGAGAAATCTAGCCATGACATCTTTGCAGTGAATTCCATTAGAAAGGAAAAAATGGATAACTTGAAACAAATGCTCATGAATATTTAATTCACCATCACCATCACCATCAAACTTAAATTGGGACAAGTTATGAAAAAATTCACAGGGATGGTAAGATTAATCTCTTTAGAAAAGCATCCATGGATTATGATTCGGGAAGATCCATTTTGGATAAGAGATTCAAAGAAGAATCAATGGGTACAACTTATCATCTTCCCTCCTTCTAGCGCCCTTTGTTGACGGGTGCTAGAAATATGTCAACCAAGGGGTTCTCCATGATGTTAAGTCCCAATTAAACCTCACATCATTTGGAATAGAAGCCGATCTGGGGTATCGGCCCGACTGCCATATATTCCTATAGATTTTCCTTGGGTAGAAAGTTCAGCATAAGAGAGTAATGCACAGGTACTCTCAGATCAACAAGTGAGTATGCCTTGTGAAATGTTCAACTATGGATAATATCAAGGTCCTTCTACCAAAAGGGGAGAGAAAGGTGGGCCCTTTAAAGACAAGTAATAGTACTAATCTAGAAAACGCACACGAGAAAATACATATGAATGAATTTTTGATCAACCAACAAAATAGTTCACAAGGAAACAATGGTTGTTAAAGAAAATACAACACACCTTCAACGAGATAAGTACCAAAGCCATTGAAATAGTTCAATTTCCTTAGTACAGATGAAAATAACATATGTCACAAACATTTAATTAATAGTCTTACAATATTCATGACATAAGCATGAAAGCATGTTGGCTTAACGAGGTTCTGAATTAAGTAAAAATTCTGAGATACATCAAGATAGTGAAATTTCTTGTTAGGGTTAAACTTGGTGACTGGTTGAGTGACTAACTTAGGGATTATGTAGTTGAGGGACTCAAGGACTCAGGCTAGAGGCTTGAGCCTTGAGACTGTGCAATTCATAGTTTTGAAGGCCTGGTTTGAGTGTCTGCACAGTTGAGGAAACCAAGAGGTCAATCTTGAGGCTTGAGGTTTCCCAATACGCAGTTCAGACCAGAGAAAAGGTTGGGAGATTTCAAATTTGAGGGTTTCATGTTAAATTTTCATATTGTTCTATGGTCTATCAATTACTTTAGTCCAATTTACTTCTTCAGTAACAATGCACCCAATTATTAGCAATGTCATCAATCATAAATTGTAACTAAAGATAGAAAAATATATGCAATGATAAAGAAGACAACAACACAACCATAAGAGACAGAAAATTGGTCCAAAACCAGGGGGGAACCCCAAAAGGGGAAAATCATTTCAAATCCTCTTCTTTATTACATCACCATAAAACGTTTTTAGTAGAGAGTACAAAGAGCCCAATACATAAATTTGCAACAGTAGATAAAAACCTCGATCCACCAGATTGTTGAAGCCAACTGAAGTCAATTGTCAAACCCTAGATCAAAACTGTGGATTCTCTCAGAAATATTATGCATGTGTGAGGGCATCTGTGTCTCCTCATACACTCTCAGGAAGACTGTGTGTGTGTCTAGGGTCAAAATCACCCAGATCTGCTCCAAACTCCCAAACACTCTCTTCTAATTACTATGAGTGAGTCCGAGACTTCCTAGATGCTCCCTTCACCACTCCATGTGAGTGTTTAGGGACTAATACTATCTAATCTACCTATGAAACCTAGGACACTCCCTTTAGGCCTTTATGTGAGAATCTGAGACTTCCTTGACACTTCCTTAGCTACTTTGTGCATGTGTCCAGGGATGAAAAATCTGACTTACGTGCCTGTGTCCAAGAAACAGAAACCATAGATCTGTGTGAGCTTCACACCTGTAATTTTGGACCCTTGCATGAACTTCATCCCTCAAACCTGTGCAAACAAAGAAAAAATAGAAGAGTAGAATATGGCTAGATGAATCTGTAGAAATGAGCTTGAGGTCTCTTCTATTTATAAGCTTCCATGAAGGTCCACTTGGGGTTGAAGCTGACCTAACTAATTTGACATGTGCTTAGGGCCGACCCATTCCATTATACATGAATTAATAAAATAATTCAAAAATAAACTTTCGCTTGTCCAAATGGGGTGATCTTTAGGTCGATTTTGGTCCTCTCAAAAAAAGGGAATTTAATGCAATCATCATCTCAGTCATCTGAGCTTTCCAAGGTGTAATTTGACCGTAGTTGCAAAAATTAACACTCCCTGTCAACTAGGAAGAATTCGACTTGCCAATATATATCTACTAATCTTCACCTCATCCTGTCATGTTGTCATCATGATTTGGTTGTCTCTACTCAGCTTTATCTACTGAAACTTTCTCAGATCTAAAGAAGAAGAATGAGGGAGCTCATTCTCAACTGATAATCTCAAAAGGGGAGAAAGTATCAACCTAATCCTATCGCCTACCGATATTCACATCAATGACGCTCAATAGTCATGTGGTAGAACAGCTGCATCATAATCGACTTGGGTTTTATACCCCCAAGTAGACTCTCAACCTGTTGGCCAAATGGGGAGCGATATTCCCAACAAGGCTTTCTTGAGTGTATGATGCCAACTGGGGTATACTCTGCATTGACCAGATATGGGAGAAACATCTCTGACCCTATGAAGATAAGGGAGCATCATCTCCAAACCTATGGGTAATAGATAGGGGAGTACCTATTTTCCAGAGATTCCTCAACCCTAGGAGCCCTCTATCTCAATTCCTCACCCTAGGAAATGAAACAAGGGGGGAAGAGTTGGCTCAGTGTCATCAATCAACGCTACCCCTTATCCAAAGGGGCCACATCCATTAGTCCAAGCTACTCTAAGAAAACATAGAAATTTACTTTCGGTAATGCCTTGGTGATAATATCTTCAATATATTCATCTGTCGAAATGTGATGGAGTCTAAAAGCTCCTCTTTCCACCATGTCTTGAATAAAGTGATATCGAATCTCAAAGTGCTTGGACTTGTCTTGAAACATGAGATTATCTACCAGATCGATCTCACTCTTGATGTTGTAGTATATCAATTTATTGTCTAGGACCTACTCGAATAGCTCTCCAAAGAGCTTCCTTAACCAAACTTCTTCACAGCTAGCCATGCTAGTGGAATTGTATTCTACTTCGACGGTGCTCAATGCTATAGAATTTTATTTCCTGCTCATCTAGGATATCATGGTAGATCCAAGGCTAAAGCAACATCCAGATGTAATTTTTATAGCGATAACATTTCCTACCCAGTCAACATCAGTGTATCCATGAAGTTGAAAATATTCGGAAGAATATCTCAGACCAAGTGTGATCGTCCCATGCAAATATCTCACTACGTGTTTGGTAGCGATCTAATGTGCATAGAGGGGCTTGGTCATGAATTGACTCAATGTGTTTAATGCACAACATATTTCTATATGGTGTTTACAAGGAACATCAGAGCCCCAATCAGCGGCATATACTCAGATGGATTTACCAAATTGGGTATTGCGGTTTCTCTACATACTTCTTGAATTTCATTTCCATCTATGTAGCCATGGATTTGTATTCATTCATTCCAAATATTTCCAGCAACTTTACAACACATTTTCCTTATGAAAGTAAAATCTCATCAGGTCTTTGCCACACCTCAAGGCCTAGAAAGTAGTGCATGATGCCAAGGTCCTTCATCTTGAATTCAGAGGCTAGCTCCCTCTTACACTCTATCATTAGAGGCTCACTACTTTTCAAGAATAGATCGTCAACATATAAAACCAAATTCAATGGAATACCTTGGAATACATTGAAGTAAAGGTTGGGATGAGCATTACCTCTTGTGAATCCCAGCTTCATTAAGTAATTGCCAATGCGTGCACACCAAGCTTGGGGAGCTTGCTTCAAAGCATACAATGCCTTCTTCAACCTGCAAACATCCATTCTTCGATATTCCACTTCAAATCCATATGGTTGTTCAACATATACTTCTTCCTATAACATGCCATGACGGAAGGTAGTATTTACATCCATCTAATGAAGATTCCATCCTTGACTAGCAATAAGGGAAACTATCAAATGAATGGTTGTATATCAAGCCACTGGAGAAAATAAGTCATCATAATCTTCTCCCTCTTTCTAATAAGATCCTCGAGATATGAACCTTGTTTGGTATTTCTCAATGCTACCATCTTAAATAGCCACTTTGAAGTCACAACATACTTCCCATTCAGTCTTAGCACAACATCCCATACATCATTTTTCACAATATATTCCTTATCCATAACATCCTTCCAAACTTGTTCTTTTACAACTTCTTCAAATGAGGATGGTTCGGCTTGAATCATAATGCTCATGGCTACAACATATCCCTGATACCTGCATGGCTGCTCCCTTTCTCTAAATGATCTATGAATGGGAACATTCCTTTCAACATTTAGTAGAGTATCGCGGAGCCAAAGTGGTCTCTTCCTAGTAGGAGGATCACTTGGAGGAGGATCTAAAAGATCCATAGGCTCCATGGGATCATCAAAAATAAATTGACTTTGGCATGGAAAGACCATCTAGAATATCCCAGTCATCATTCTCTTCCTTGGGAGGAGGAGGAGGAGGAAGATATTTTTCTTTTCCAAGAGCTACATCTTCATCGAATTTTACGTCCCTATTGATTTCGACCTTCCTTTGACTAGGAATATATATTCTATGTTCTTTATAATTTTCACAATACCCCACAAATGTACCTTTTCTTCCTGTAGCTTCAAATTTGTTCCTTTTTTCCTTCGACACTTGAAAATATATGGGGCATCCAAATACACAAAGATTGATAATATCGGGCTTGACACCTGTGAATATTTCTTTGGGGGTTTTTTTTTTTAATGCTTGATGAGGCACTTTGTTTTGAACATATACAACATCAGATGTGGCTTCTTCCAAATGGAATTTTGGCACCTTTTGATCATGGAGCATGGAATAGGCAGCTTCTAATATAGACTGTTCTTTGTTTCGGCTAAACCGTTCTGTTCGAGAGTATAAGGGCATAATTGTTTCCTTCTTGATCCCTTATTTCTTGAAAAATTCTATGAATTCATTTGAGATGTATTCCCCTCTATTTTCATACCTGAATACTTTGATTCTCTTTCCTGTTTCATTTTAGATCAAGGCTTTGGATTCCTTGAACATTTCAAAAGCTCCATCCTTGTGCTTAAGGTAATATATCAATGTATTTCTTGATAAGTCGTTAATAAATGTTATTTAGTATAGATTACCACCAATAGAATGCACAAGTATTGGACCACATATATCAAAATGAATGAGATGGAGGATGTCATTTGTCTTGTTATCACTAGAGGGGAATTGTCCCCTTGTTTTCTTTCCACTCACACAACCTGGACAAACTCCATCATGATCAGCTTGAAAATCAGGAATACCTGAGACCAACTTCTTCAATTTCGGAAGAAAATCATAGTGTAGATGAGCCAGTCTACGGTGCCAAAACTTGCTCAGATGATTGGTATTATGAACCAATGCTAGGATAGGCCTTCCAGTGACTCTATAGAGTCATTCAAATATTGATCCTAATGTGAATGCATCTCTCATAGGTGAATCAATAGACCAAGTCAAAACTTTTCCTTTAATGAAGGAAACCCTCATCCCTTTATCTTCCAATGTGGATATAGATACCAAGTTCTTCATTAATCCTGACACATACATAACATCATGTAGTAGAACTGATTTCCTAGAATTCAACTAAAATTTGATGCACCCAAAGCCTTTCACGGGATGAGTGGAGTTGTCTCCAAGAATGATCTTAAACTTAGTATCCCTCTCTACCATATTAGGGAGGACTTCCTTATATCTAGAGAAATGACCAGTGGCCCCACTTCAACCAACCAACTATCCCATGAATCCGGTGGAGAAGAACTAGTAAGGGTAGAAATAAGAATGTATTCAGATTTATTTACAACATTACTATCATACTTGGGAGCTCTTGACTTCTTTTGAGGAGGATGATATTATTCATGGTCACTAGAGGAATCTCTTCTTCTTCTTTCATATATTCCATTTCGGTTATTTATTTGATTTCCTTTTCTTCTATTATTATTGTTGTTGCTTCTGGTGTTGTAATGTGCCTTTTTCTCTTCTCAAGATAGTCTCATGCATAATGTCCTTTCTTGTAAAAATTGTAGCATTCAATATGAGATAACAATCTGTCATTTCTTCCTTTTTCATTTTGAGAAGGAGACTTCCTTGATGGACCTCCTTTTCCCTTCTTATTTTTGTCATGAGTGATATATGCAGTGGGATCTCCCTCTTCATGCTTTTGAATCCTTCCTCTTGCTATCATCTTTGATTTTTCTTGAGTAAGCTTCCCAACAATTTCATCAAATGACGGAAGGACTTTGTTGTTTCTTATTGTAGTAATGAAGGTTTTCCAAATAGGAGGGAGACCTCTAAGAGTCACAACTACTAGTTCCTTGTCAGACACATTTTCTCCAAGTCGAGAAATCCTCATAATGTAGGATTGAACAACTTCTCCTTTGTTCATCTTGATTTCCTTGAGTTTATATTTCAAGGTGATGATCTCATTCAAATTGTTGATTTCATACATTCTATCTATCTTGGCATACATGTCTTTAGGCTTTCTTAAATTCCCAACATATGCAAGTACATGATCTTGTAAACCATCAACTATAATTTGTTTTGCTTTGGACTCACCTTTCTTGTACCCGTTTTTGAGGGAAGCAGGAGCACTTTCTAGAGTCTCGAGAATCCTTCTTTGAATGTATTCCAACACATCATTATTGTCAGCTATGATCTCCGACTTGACTTTCCATGCAACAAAGTTTGATGCATCAGCCAATTTTTCATCCTCCTTGACGGTAGAGGAATACATCTTGACCTTGACTATGAAATCTTATTTCTAATAATGAGGGCTTCAATGCTTGTCTTCTTTTGGGCTTTCCCTTCACTTAAGCTTTGGCACCATGTTAATTTTTTATATTGTTCTATGTTGTATCAATTACTTTAGCCCAATTTACTTGTTCATTAACAATGCACCCAATTATTAGTAATGTAATCAATCAAAAATTGTAACTGAAGATAGAAAAATATATGCAATGAAAATGAAGACAACAACACAACCATAAGAGATAGAATATTGGTCCAAGGCTAAGGAAAAACCCCACAAGGGGGAAATCCTTTAAAATATTCTTCTTTATTAGATCGTCATAAAAAAAAATCAGCAGAGAGTACAATGAGCCTAACACATAAATTTGCAGCAATAGATAGAAACCCTGATCCAACAAATCACTAAAGTCAATTGTCAAACCCTAGATCAAAACCTTGGAAGCTCTCAGCAAGATTGACTGCATGCATTTGAAACTCCCTGAATGCTCCCTCAGCCATTTTGTGAGGATGTCTATGTTTGCTTGGACGCTTTTAGGAAGACTATGTGGGCGCGTCCTAGGTTAAACTCACCCAAATGTTCTCCAAACCCCCAGATACTCTCTTCTAGTTACTGTGTGTGTGTATCGGATTACCAAAATGATCCCTTGACCACTCTATGTGAGTTTTCAGGGACTAATATTGTCAGATCTGCCTATGAAACCCAGGATGCTCCCTTCAGGCCTTTGCGTGAGCGTCTAAGACTTCCTATATTCTCCCTTAGGTACTATGTGCATGTGTCCCAGGACGAGAAAACTCAGTTATGTGTCTACGTCCGAGAAACAAAAACCCTAGATTCGTGAAAGCTTCATGCCTTTAATTTCAGACCTGTGCAAACCAAGACAAAAGAGATGAGTAGAAGATGGCATGATCAATGTGTAGAAATGAGCTTGATGTCTCTTCTATTTATAGGCTTCCACAAGGGTCTAGTTGGGGTTGAGACCGACCTAACTAATTTCACATGTGCTTAAGGCTAACCCATTCCATACATGAATTAATAAAATAATTCAAAAATCAACTTCTGCTTGTCCAAATGGGGTGATATTTAGGTCCTCGTGAAAAGAGGAATTTAATGAAATCATCATCTCAGTCATCTGAGTTGTCCAAGGTGGAATTTGACCCTAACTGCAAAAATTAACAGTTCAATGCCTCAAGCTTGAGGCTTGAGGCTTGAATTTGCCGAATGCGTAGTTCTAGAGGGAGAGAGGCAAAGTGATTGCGTAGTTGCATAGTTCAATAGTTGAAGGCTGAGGCTTGATGCTTGAGAATATGCAATGCACATAGAAGTCTAGCTAGAGGAAAGGATTTTGTAGTTATGGAACATAGGGGCTAGGCTTGAGCACTAAGATTGTGTAGTGTACAGTTATGGGAGGAAAAAATCATGCATTGCTTATTTCCAAGAGGTAAGGCTATTTCTTGAGGACTAAGACTACACAGTACATAGTCCAAGAGGGATGAATGAGGCTGAGAGGCCCGGTTGGGGAGTTTTCCTAGTTTTTACTAAGTGTGGGATAAGTAAGATGAAGTTGAACAAGAACAAGACTTTACCATGACCCCACACTTAGATCACTTGGTGACACAACACGAGACACTTAGAACACATGAAAAAAATACTTTCCTCAATGCAAAAACATTGCAACAATTCACTCCAAGTGTGACACTAAAGATACACTTTGCAACGACAGTGACAACACTTGTGCAACAATGCTTGAAAATTTGGAAATGAGTATGATACATGTTTACATGATGAGAGAAGCTAATTATCACAAATATTACCCCTTGAAATACACCATAAATAGATTTTATATAGTGTGCGACACTTAACATGCTAAAAGAGGACATTTTCCATATGAGTAGGAAAAGTGCGAATGACACTTGCAATATGCGAACAACGTTGAAAGTGAAACATGCCAGAGAAAAGATGACATGAAAGAGATACTAATTAAAGTGAGGGAAAGAAAAAGAGAGTAAAAAAATGAAGATGAAACTTGCGAAGCGAAGGTGTGTAAAATAAACAATTTGAAAACTCACCGAAATAGAAGTACAAACGTAGACAAAAGTGAGGGACTTTCAATGATGGTGCGCACTGACTGTTTAACATTGCATAGACACTGTCTTGATGGTCTGTGCTATACTTTTTCATGATGGAATACAATAATTTTCTCATGAACTTTTTGTGAATAGAGCATGTGTGAGCAAGTGACTTCAACCGATCAAGAAGTGACCACGGAATGACCAATCGCAAGATCCACAGTAGGCTCAAAAATTCAAATGTTGGTAAGATTTTGGAGTGTGTTTGTCATAGTGACAACATGACCCTAGGATTTTGAGAGCCCCGAAGCAAAGAAATAAGATTTCGAGGAAATGGATGTGGACTCATACATGTAAGTTTGCAGCTTCGTGCCAAAGGAGAAGCTTCCAGAGGTTTAACTCACTCAAGAGGTAGCTAATTGCATTTTATTTCTATTTTTTAATTATAGGAGTTAGTGCAAGAAATTTTCTTATGAGGGACTTTTGTTGGCCTAGGTTTTGAGTTTTAATGGTTAATATTATACCAAAATTTCTTGGGACTTTCATGTTATTTTATTTGGGTGGTGTGGACCATAGTGACAATGCAACCTATTGGTTGGGTTAATTTTTGTTGACCTCACTAGTGAACCAATGTTACCTTGGGTATCCTAGGGTGATAAATTGGGTTTCATAGCATTCTAATTTTCTCATTATTTTAATTGTTTCTTTATTTTCAATCCTTCTTAACTTTCCTTTTCTAATTATTGTAATTCCTTGCGGCCCTATTAAAATTTTATGATTACCAGTGCGGTGTATTTTTTCTTTTGGTGTAATTCATCTAGAATGTTGTAAACAAATCTTTATTTTTAGATGTAAATTTGATTCTAATAGGAAACAAGTGGAAAACAAGAAATATAATGGCTTATGCCCTAAACTTTGTTCCTTGTATGGCTTGACCTTTCAGGCATGGGAAAAGTTGATAGAGGATTAAGTTGACTATAGTTTATGTTGTTTTTGTGATTAATGATATCAAGTTGAATGGCATGTATAGATTTAAATATGGCATCATAGATCAAACGAAAATGGGATCTCGAAAGCTAAAAGAAGATTTTATGGACTTAACCCCAAAAATGGAGAAATTAGATAACAGTGAAAGTGTTTGACCAAAATTCAATTAAATATATGCAAACTTGTGTTAATAATGAACTCACTGGGGGTTTTGGATCCCAATGTAGGATCATGTTTGAGATAGAATCACTATATGATAATTCTTAGGAATCCATTCTTGAAATTATCTTAACATGCTTGTACTCACACGTTAGAAAATTCTAGGATGAGGTTCCTTCCATGGAGCACTCTTTGATGCTCCAAAAACATAAAATAATTCCAAAATTAGGTTCTTGGGCCTAGCCATCTCGGTCAATTTTTTTTCATATTTTCCAAAAACAACATACTTTCCTCCAAGGCCTCGATTAATAAAAAAAATTGAGACCCATGAATTGCTTGCATAACACTTGTGAGATTCTTCGAAGAAACCTGTATATCATTAAACAACTATTGTCAAAACCATTTACCTCATGTGAATGCAAGAAGTAAATGTTCTATAGAAACAAAATAATCTACACATGATTCCATCAAATGCTATGTCTCAAATATTTTATGTTTACTCCCTTTTGAAACTTCTAGAGCTAATATCACTACTTCCTAAGTTATTTGTGTTTTGCATTTGTGAAATTGAATTAATCCTTTCTTGTTACTAAAGCAATAACCTATATATTCAACTCCTTCCACACTTTTGGTTTCTCTTTCTTTTCAATCATGAATGCATATCAAAATTATGATCCTTTCTATATTTTCAAACTCTCATCCAAAGGAAGGTCAAGATTATTTGCAGCTTGTTGATGCACATTCCCTATTTTTTTTCCACTCCATCTCATTCATCCTTCAACATCAACAAGGTAGGTTCATAACCCACTGAGATCATGTAGTTATTCCTCACCATAAGCATTCTCAACATATCTAGTAATCATTGTATTTTAGGAAAATTCCCTTTATCCAAACATATTATCAAATACTAAGCACACCTCTGATATGTTGTCACATTTGGCATATAGGTCAACAAGAGAATTCTCTACAAACATATATGAGTTTAGCCTAACTTTAATGATGATTATATGGAACTACATCCTAAACTAGCACATGCTACAAAAGTAGTGGAAATGGTGAAAGTATCCAATATCATCCCATTTTGGTGCATCTAATTGAACAATTTCAACAACTACCCACAAATATTATTGTGAGCATATTATTCATCAGGGAGAATAAATTAACACATCGATCCTTCAAATTAATTGACATTTCTGTATCCAACCTCCTAGAAAAATAGCTAACATTTATATATCTAACCTCTGAGCATCAAATTGGTTAACTCTTGATAATTCACTAGTATTAACCATATGCCAAAATAAGGGGTAACATAGGATCCAACTTAGAGATGTTCTCTTCATTGGAGCGCAAGAGAGTCTTAAAATTTTGTCATGTATATTTGAGAATGGCCTCCATATCTAGTAAAAGAACCACACATCTTTTCTTTTACAAAGAAAAAGAGAAGTCATCTATTTATGACAACATGAAAGCAAATTTAGTGATCAAGGAAGATTATTCATGCTACAATATTTCTCAAAGAATTTTATTCATTTCCTACCCTATCGTAGCACATGAAAAATGAGGGTGTTACCTTAAATTAGTGAGCTAGTGAAACCACCTTAGAATTTCATCAATACAATGTTTCCTTCCCTTATGCTTAGTCATCTTTCAAAATAATGAAACATCAAAATTCCAGTGTTCATAGGTCAGGTTTTCTTTCATTGCTAGGATGGACAGTAATTTGGATACCTACAAATTAGTGGTACCTTGAAATTTCAAACACATGTAGGTGTTGATATAAGCTACTACAAGATATGTCCATCCATTATTGCATAGGACTATAATAATTATTGCCCATTAACTCTTAAATTTTTCCTTTGCTACCACCTGGGAGTACATAATTCTTTTATGTTTTGTCCTCATAAAATATTGGCTCCACATGATGATATAACAATGTTGTTTTATTAGGGTTGTATTAGGGAATGTTAGTGACAAGTACATATCAACCAATGGGAGATTCAATGCTACATTCTTTCGCACATAATTTCTTTTGAAAATGTTCATCCAAACCTTTTTCAATCCATGCTATGCCATTAGCTATTGCATTAATTATATAACATCCAATGGAAAATTTCCAACCTAATGGTTGTTGAGACTGTGTATTCATTGTTTTTGTAGAGATAGACAAACTAGTACAAGGATTGGACAAATTAATGTTAACATTATTGATAACTATAGTTTCTGTTAAAATTAAAACAATTTACAACACTCTTCAAAGTTTCATTATTTGAAAGTGATTGTGTATTTTGTGCAGTATTTCATTTTAAAATATAGAACATCCACTATGTCAAACTTACAATTTATAGACTTTCCAATTTTCTTTGGTAGAATAAGTCATTGATGGACTAGACAAGGCAGTTATGACAATGAAGAAAGGTGAAATTTCCATCGTGACTATATTTCCTAAATATGGGTATAAATATATCCACACTCAAAGGGACCTAGCAGTTGTACCACTAGAGTTAATTTTTATTTTTTAAATTGAGTTGATTTCATTCATCAAGGTGTTAGGTAGCAGAGGTCCCATGTAACGGTTTTGGGGCAGAAAGCCCGAAAAGTATGATTAAATTATTGTAAAAACTCCGAGGTATGCGGAGCACGAATTATAATAGGAGTGAGTCAAAGGGTAGTCTGCCCAAAAATAATGTAAATAAATATAAATAGAGTCAGCTCGTGCAGGGATCGCAGGCCAAGGAAGGGTATAAATAGAGCACGGCTCTAAGAGGGAAAGGCAGTTCTTTTTGGAAGATGAAATGTAATGGGTTTTTGAAGAAGATAGTCTGAAAGCATCTGTAAGTCTGAGTCGAGGGTTAGGGTAGTAGATAGAGGCTTTGCAGCTGTGTGCATAGAGGCCTGGAAAGTCCGCAGCTGGGTGCGCAGACCCCTGTAGCTGAGTGTGCAGGGTAGATCTAGATGTATTGGTGGGAAATAATAATAAAGATAAGTTGCTTCTATAATTCTATGTTATCGTGCATCTGACTTTATGATTTACCTTTCTATATCTGTTTAAATGCGAATGTGATGAATGTATGTGAATCTGGGTTCATTTTAAGTACGCGAATGATTAAACTTGTTAAATGTTTGTTTAAAGACCCCACTAAAAAGATCTGATACATTAATTAGATTAGATCAGTAATCAGCATAGTGGAAGTTACTCCAGGTCCGGATCTGCACGACTGCAGAGCAGCACGAAGCAGTAGAAAGGTGTGCGAGTCCCCTACACCACATCTTGATAGCCCAAGGGTGCAAAAACCTGGTTCCATCACCCTCCCTTGCTACCTCGGGTGAGACCTCAGTCTGCGCTCCACGGGTTGTTGCCGAAAGGGCCGGTAGCTACGGGATTTGTTTGGCTAAATAAGTCTTCTGAACCTAGGTCAAGCCCATATAAGCCAACAAATGGTTCCATTTCTAGGATCAGGATCTGCCTAAGGGGTGTCTGGTGTGGAACGTGGGGACTCTATAGAAAAGAACATTGAAAAATCAAAAGGATTAAGGACGGTAGTAGATCAAGGGTAACTATGGCGAATGCAATTCAGTTACCGGTGTTCAAAGGAGTAGGAGGCAAAGACCCAGAACAATTTTGGTTTGTGCTAACATCAGTATGGAATGCGCAGCAAGTCGCAGATGATAACATCAAGAAAGCCATCTTAGTCAGTCACTGCAGGATCGAGCGCTAACATGGTACATGAAGTATTCAAGCATCAACCCAGCGGCGAGGATAGTGGACATCCATACTGAATTAAAAAAGGAGTTTAGCTGGCCAAAGTCAGAAGCGCAGTCGGTCATAGGATTCAAAGAGATCACAATGATGCCTAGTGAGACCCCATGGGATTTGGATCAGAGGTTGAAAAGCACCATTCACGAGGCCAACATGACCCTGACGGATGCACAGCACTGCACTTGGTTCGTCGCATCATTAACGCCATATCTCAAGTCAGCCTTGTCACAACAAAATATCTCAACCCAAGCGGAAGTGTTGGACGCAGCAATGCGACTGCATGGAACCCCGATACAAGACCTAGGGTTGGGAGTTCAGAAAATCTAAGCGCAAGTCCAAAATTTGTGTTCGGAAATACAGAAGTTAAAACAAGAACATACATCGTGTTTAGAAGTCTAGGAGGAAGTATGGTGTATAAAGTGCAGGAGCCAGGGACACGACAAAGATCATTGTCCGGTCTTGGTGAATTTTATGGTCACAGGGGGACTGACACCATTGTGCCTAGAGGCACAGGCAGGGCCAAGCACGATCACCCCGCTCTGGTGCGCAATTTACCAGGTGGGAGGAAAGCACAACACTGATAACTGTCATCTATTGCCAAAATACAACCAAACCCCCCAACAGCTTTTTTGCAATTTTTGTAGATCAATGGGTCACGAAGAAAGAGATTAATGTAGCTATCAAATGTTGATGGACCAGGAACCGGCCTATAGAATACAGACTGAGGTGCGAGGTTAGGATCCAGCCAAGGCGATGGTGCGCAGTGGGTTCCCGGGACGGGGTTAAGGACGAGGCGAAATGGGACTAGGAAGGGGTCGCGGGCAGCTAATCTATTACAACTGTGGAGGACCAGAACATTACATGCGGGATTGTACCAATCTGAACCGAATATCATGTCCTTATTGTGAGCAATTCGATCATGAGCTGTTAGATTGCCCCATGCTAATCACACAAATTTGTGAAAAGAAGGCAGCACCTCCTACAGCAATGCAAAACGTGCAGATGATGAGATCCGAACCACGCAATGATGAACCCATGGTAAACATGGTATTGCGAAGTGGCACAGCCATAGGAGAGGTCAATGGGGAAACCAATATGGAAGCTAGGGAAAGCTTCACAAGCATCTCTACCTGAGGTAGTAGGGATCGACCTGAGCCGGCTAGGGATCCCTTAATGTTGAATACCTTTTTAGAGACATGCATAAAACTACTTCGCGACAACAAGGCAGTTAAAGGGTTACAAGAAGTGATTAATAGATGCGCAGGGTGGGGTGAACCTCGCGTAGTCCGGAAATTAGGAAGACATGCATCACGGACGGGTCAGGAAATGTGGTTAACGACGCAGATTGGCAACTACGAGATGGATCAGGTCATTCTGGACCTAGGTTCGGATGCAAACGTATTGCCTAAACAAACTTTGGAGCGCATGGGTAAGCCTACACTATAATGGCCTCCTATCTAATTACAGATGGCCAATCGGAAAAAGATCTTGCCCATGGGGAGGTTACAAGGAATTACAATAGATATTGATGGCACAAGTACCCACACGGATTTCGAAGTTATTGAAATCATGGACGAAAATAGCCCATACCCTGCGTTGCTAGGGATAGACTGGGCCACTGACATGAATGGGGTTATTGACCTCAAACAGAGGAAGATGATATTTGAGAAGAAGTTGCTCCGTGTAGTCGTTCTGCTAGATCCAACAGATGGACCACGCTACACAGAACCTGTGCGCAACAAAGAAAGGGATGATGCATTGGATTGTATCTACAAAATTGTTGCAAATAGGCCAAAGGAGGAGCGGAGACTCTCACAGGGCTATGCTGACTCATGCACCAGCGATTCAGATGAAGAGGACGAGTGATGGCGAAATAGGGTGAATGGGGTAACCACGTTACACTATAATATGATGACGAAATCCCTGTATTTCATTGAAGCTTAGACCCGCGAGCTACCAATTTATGATGGGCTGACAATAGTGGATGAATTCCTAGTTAAATTCGAAAGTGTGGTACTAGAGGACCAGAAGTTTGATGCGCTAAAATAGACATTGCACACGACACTAGCGTGATGGTGGGATACCCATGATGCATGATGCAGATAATATTTGGGAAGCCAGAGCTACGAATAACGGCGAAATACAATGGATGAGATGATCCGTGCCTGCACCTGACCAAATGGACCAAAGCTTATGGTGCGGAGCCTCAACTAGAATGGGTGCACTTATTTTATCATACCCTGGATGTCATTCCAAGGAACTGGTATACGAAAACAGAGCTCCGACATGGCATCGGCGAGTGGGATATCCTGTGCGAAGGGTTTCTGTCGACATTTCTCTTTGAAGACCAATGGATGGATACCGTGGATGATGCATTATAGCTAGTAAAGACTGCCATATTCAGAACACCGCCGGAACCAGAGGAAGTCGTACCATCAGACTGGTCGCGATAGTTGAGCCAGGCCTTAGCATGTTACAATGTACAAGTAGAAGATGATGAGGATGACCCACGTAACATCAATATACCAGAATCCAAAGGGAGTCGTGAGGTGCACGGCCCTGAGATAGAAGATCCAGACATCATGGTGCCATTGAAAACAAAGCAAGTAAATATCAAAACAGAGGAAGAGCTGAAGTATGCTACACTTGGGGACTACTGGGACGACGCCACAATGGAAAAGGTCGTCGAGTTGCTCCGAGAATACCGAGATTTATTCCCTACAAAAATTACGGAGCTGAAAGGGATTCTAGGAGACCTAGGAATGATGAAGATAAATTTGAAGCCAGATGCAAAGCTAGTGAAGCAGTGACCCTACCGATTGAATCCAAAATATAAAGCCAAGGTTCGCGAAGAATTGGATAAGATGCTGGCAGTAGGAATTATTGAACCAGTTGAGGAGTTCGATTGGGTAAGCCCTATGGTCGTGTAGGAGAAGAAACAGAAGGGTGAGATCTGCATCTGCGTAGATTTACGAAAGCTCAATGATGCTTGTGTTAATGATCTATTTCCAACACCCTTTACAGATGAGGTACTAGAAAATGTGGGCGGGCAGGAAGCATACTCCTTCATAGATGGGTTCTCCAGGTACCATCAGATCAAGATTGCACCAGAGGATCAAAGCAAGACAATGTTTGCTACCGAATGGGGTTGTTTTCAGTATACGGTAATGCCCTTTGTGTTGAAGAATGCGCCGACGATATTTTCACGTATTGTGGTGGCCGCATTCAAGGAATTTATCCACAAGTTGTTAGAATTCTACCTAGATGACTAGATCGTCTTTGTCTTGGTTAAGAAACATGTCACGAGCTTACAATCGATGCTAGATACCTGCCACCGGCACCAGATTCCGCTCAACCTAAAGAAGTGTACTTTCCTCGTCCCTTTCAGGAACTTGCTGGGCCATGTGGTTTGTAAGCAAGGACTAATGGTGGATCCAGCAAAGATCATTGTCATACTAAATCTGCAAGTGCCATGAAGTGTAAAGTAGCTACGCGCTACATTAGGACACACAGGCTACTACCGAAAGTTTATAAAAAGCTATGCCCAGATCACGGCTCCAATGGAACAGTTACTGAAGAAGGATGCTATGTATTGCTGGAATGAAGAATGTAACAAAAGCCTGGAAATGCTTAAGGAAAAGATGGCATCTGCCCCTATCTTGGTCTTTCCAAAGTGGGACGTTGAATTCCATGTACATTTTGACACGTCGTGTATCACGCTGGGAATGGTACTTACTCAAGAAGGAGCGGAAGGAATCGATCACCCGATTGCATTCACAAGTCGTAGGTGGTATAAAGCAGAAAAGAATTACTCTACTACTGAGTGAGACGGATTAGGGATGGTATACGCGCTCCAAAAGTTCTACTACTATCTGCTCAGAGGACATTTTAAGATGTATACTGATCACTCTACACTCAAGTACCTAGTGAATAAGCCTGTGTTGGGGGGGCGCATTTGTCGATGGTTGTTGTTGTTTCAAGAATACGACTTTGAGGTTGTTGTAAAGTTGGGATATCTGAATGTAGGTCCGGATCACCTATCTCGAATTGAGATTGGCGAAGAACCAACAAATCTAGAGGAGGGACTCCCAGATGCCTAGTTATATGCCGTGCGCATTGCAGATGGCCACTTCGAAGATATAATCCACTTTTTAACTACGGGCACTGCGCCACAGGGATATTCGGTCCAGCAAAAGAAGGAATTGGTGATACCCACAACAAATTTTACTGTAATTGCAGCCCACCTCTACAAGATAGGCAACGAAAAAATATTGCGCAGATATGTACCAGAATTCAAGCGCAGACAAATCTTGGTCGAAGCACATAGAGGGGTTGCTGGTGGACATTATGCAGGCTACGCCACAACCCAGAAGATTCTTTGCACTAGATTATGGTGACCCACTCTACATCAAGATTCGAAAGCATACTATCAGGCCTGCGATGTATGTCAATGGACGGGAAAACCATCGCGAAGGGATGAAATGTCACTTCAGCCATAGATGATGCTAAAACCATTTGAGAAATAGGTGATTGACTTCGTCGGGCCTATTGAACCATGAGGAAAGATGGGTGCATGCAATATCATCATTGCGACTGAGTATTTGACCCGATGGGCCAAGGCACAGCCGGTTAAGGATTGCACGACTGTGACAAAAGCAAAATTTTTGTTCGAAAACGTACTAACTAGGTTTGGCTGCCCCAAAATTCTCATGAGTGATAGGGGAACACATTTTCTAAATGAAACGTTCAGCGCACTCACTGAAGAATTTCAGATATATCACCAATAGAGTACACCATACCATCTGCAAGCAAATGGGATCGTTGAGGCATTCAACAAAATTTTGGAGACTGCGTTGACTAAAGTCTATAATGCGCGATGAAATGACTGGGACTTGCGCATCCATGCTGTGCTATGGGTATATCGAACTATGTGCAAGAAGCTAATAGGCCAGATGCCATTTTGCTTAGTCTATGGAAAGGAGGCTATTATGCCTATGGAATATATTGTGCCTAATTTGTAGATTGCGATAATCACAGGTATGGCAGACTGTGGGGCATTGGATAAGAGGCTTGCACAGCTAGAAGAATTGGAGGAGGAACGACTTCTGGATGGATTCCATCAGCAGGTACAGAAATAGCGCGAGAAAGCATGGCACGATCGCCATATCAAGGTGCGCACCTTCAAGGAGAATGATCTAGTATTGCTTTATGACAGTAAGTTTGAAAAATTCCCAGGTAAACTCCACATGCACTGGTTGGGACCCTATGTCATCAAAGAAGTTACCGATGGGGGCACGGTTCAGTTGGCTAAACTCAATGGAGACCCCTTCCCAGGAAGAGTAAATGGCAGTTGCCTAAAGCTCTACATGGGCGGGCCAACCACCTGACTAGTTGGCAAAAAGATAGTCTCACTGCTCCACCCAGTTGAAAGAGAGCATGGGACAGTAAAGCAGCTTGGGGGACAGCTGCGCGAGGACCATGGTGCACGTACATTTGACCAAACACAAGGGTCGTGGTTACGTGAGAAGGCTCACACAGACACACTGATAAAAGGAATGATGACCATTGATATCACTATTCATGACATGATCTCTGCATTATGGCAAAAGGGAGTGGGCGGTAGGAAATTAAGAGAAACATTATGAACCAGATATGGAATGAGCTACCACAGGTTTTACACGAGAAGTTTACACAAACTAGAACAGGTGGCAATCAGTGCATTTGAAATTCGCATGGCTTATAAATCACCGAGGGGAATCCACTGGGTGGCCTACACTTCGGAAACACAGATGGAGCTATTCATTATCTCTGCACAAGGCATGCACCCGAAGGTAGTAATCTGGCCGATGGAGAAGTAGGACTCTCTAAGGAGTATGGGGGTGACAACTGCGGGCATCCTGTAGACTGCAGCATCACCAGTAGGGGATGTACCAGAAAAGAGGGAACACAAAGCAGAATTGGTCTGGATGTCGTCCTCACCCAGGGGCAGGCCGACGCACTACAATAGAACAATGAAAGGATGGATAGACAGTGACCATGGGTAGATATGCAATTAATAAGTCGTCTCTGATGTCCCTTGAAGATTGGGATCTTGCAGACAGTAGCCAAGGTCGTGCAAAATTGCAACACAAGCTGCAGCAGACAGTGTGAAGAGAAGATACGAAGGTCAGAAGTGGATGCAGTGGTATCAAGACGTCCCGTATGTGGCTCCCCCACTCACGTTAAAATCCTATGTGGGGGTGTTCTGTGTTAATAGAGCATAGCAGAATGAGCATCATCGATCATGAGACGTGGTAGAAACACTGAAACAGGAGCCGGATGAAGCAGGAGACAATGAAAGAGCAAAAGGATGAGGAGCACCACTCAAAGGGAGGTGAATGGTAAAGCCAAGGTAGAGCATCTAGCCGCACCATCGAGTGACTCGAGACGAGTCATAATGATTGTGTTGGGGGACTGTTGGGTAGCGAAGGTCCCGTGTAATGGTTTTGGCGGAGAAAGCCCGAAAAGTAGGATTAAATTATTATAAAAACTCCGAAGTATGCGAAGCGCGAATTATAATAGGAGTGAGTCAAAGGGTAGTCCGCCCAAAAATAATGTAAAGAAATATAAATAGAGTCAGCCCGCGCAGGGATCGCGGGCCAAGGAAGGGTATAAATAGAGCACGACTCTATGAGGGAAAGGCAGTTCCTTTTGGAAGATGAAATGTAATGGGTTTTTGAAGAAGATAGTCTGAAAGCATCTGTAAGTCCGAGTCGAGGGTTAGGGTAGTAGATAGAGGCTCTGCAGCTATGTGCGCAGAGGCCTGGAAAGTCCATAGCTAGGTGCACGGACCCCTGTAGCTGAGTGCGCAGGGTAGATCTGGATGTATTGGTGGGAAATAATAATAAAGATAAGTTGCTTCTGTAATTCCGTGATATTGTGCATTTGAATTCATGATTTACCTTTCTATATCTTTCTAAATGTGAATATGATGAATGTATGCGAATATGGGTTCATTTTAAGTACACGAATGATTAAAGTTGTTAAATGTTTGGTTAAAGACCCCGCTAAAAAGATCTGATACATTAATTAGATTAGATCAGTAATCAGCATAGTGGAAGTTACTCTGGGTCTAGATCCGGATCTGCACAATTGTAGGGCAACGTGAAGCAATAGAAAGGTGCGCAAGTCACCTACACCACATCTTGATAGCCCAAGGGTGCGGAAACCTGGTTCCAGCACCCTCCCCTGCTACCTCGGGTGAGACATCAGTCCGTGCTCCACGGGCTGTTGCTGAAAGGGCTTGTAGCTGCGGGATTTTTTTTGCTAAATAACTCTTCTGAACCTGGGTCAGGCCCATATAAGCCAACACAAGGTATGCATACTTATCCCAGTATCATATTGAAGCTTCTTTTATCTTTAATATTTTCAATTTTCTCTCATATATCTATAAATAGGAAAACAAGTGATAGGACTGGAAAGAAGAAGGAATTTGGGAATGCATTATTCAAAGTTGGTAAATATTTAAGGGCCTCAAAAATACATGACAAGGCAAGTTGTTGGCCAATGCTTACAGATACCTATTAGAAGTAAATCTCAGAAAAACAGAAGTCCATAGGTATATTCTAATTTTTGACCTTTTGTGTGGAGATCCATAATGGAAGTCCATAGAAGGTAGGCTACATTGTGAAATTTTATTTTTAGATTATTAATAAGCTATATAATGAGTAAAATAAAAGTATATTTTAGTGTAGGGACTTGTAGATGTTTCTATAATACATTTTGATTTTCTGGAGAACATCAACTATTCTCCTTGTCTAGAAGCAGGAAAGTATATTGAATATGACAATGCTTTCAGTGAGGATCAAAAAAGCCAAACAAAGGCTTTGAAAGTCACATGCAATCTAAATAATGCAACCTGTAATATTAAATTAAGTGAATATAGAGAAGATGCTAAATTGTGCTCAAAGGCACATGGTCATGAGTTGATTCATTCCTTTCATTTATTCTAGCATACAACACCCATAATTTTTTCTATACAGGAACACTAATTTCATAGATGAATTATACATGTTTTGCTATTAACTTCATGTGGAACATGAGGGCTTCGCTAGGGGAGAAATACCATACCACATGCATTCATTTTCGGGGATATATATTGAGGAAAAAATGACATAATATATTGAGCATATATATATATATATATATATATATATATATATATATATATATATATATATATATATATATATATATATATATATATATATATATATATTCTATATAATACTACCTAAGCACCCACGGGGGATTTGAACCAGTGATCTATCGCAAGGAGTGCCTTAACAGTACACCCATTCATTGTCAATCCAAAACCACGTGGGCTATATTGAGCATATATTACGGGGTAAAGGGTTTTTATATTGGAAAGTATATTAAATGGAGCTCAAATTTAATGAAAAAACATTAAGGGCTATAAAAAATGTTAATGAAAAAATGGATACCTACAATATGTAGTGAAAGTAGGGGTTTTTTAACTTGAAAAGGTATATTGAGTTCATATTCGCAGGGGGGTAAATAATGTGATTTTTAGAGGTATTTTCCAATATGTAGTCAAATTAGGGGTATTGTTTAGTATGTCAAGAACGCACATGATATGTTAGAGATTCATTGAGTGAATCCCCCATTGTGTAGAAGAGAGATTTTCCCTTTTCTATGCATTGGAATACACATAATATTATTATACAACCCAGTTCGAAGAGCCATTATAAACTTACACAACTATGAAAAACCTTTCAATATTTTGGCTTCTCAATTTCTCAAAGAACCTAAAATTTTCAAGGATTATAATATCAACCATTAGTCTTTAGGATGTTTTCAAAGGGCTATGGTTGATTATAAAAATATGTCGGGAATTTAAGTGAAATATTTTGAACACTAAAATTCCTAGATGTTTGCTTCTATAGAACTATGCACTAGAGAAAACACACCATGTATTCTAATTTTCTCTAAATTTAGGTAGCACGTTTTAATTTTCTAAATTTATGTCCTGAACTTGGTTTCTTAGTAGTGTAAAAATGAAATGTTAATGTGAAAACAAATAATTCCTTTAAAAGGTTCTGTCAAACTATTGAGTTTCCATAACCAGCAAGTAGTCCTTCATTAATCTGATGGTGGGTAATATACTTGATCATGGCTTAGAGTTATCTAGAGATAATTACAATTCTATCACACAAGGGGTATGCATGGCATATGATATCCTGGAGTCAAGTAAAATGAATACAACAAAACTGACATCATGACTCAAAGACACTTATCAGTGTGTATCAAATAAACAAATCAGTATGTGTGGATGGATCAAGAGAACATGAGCTCAATCATCTTGATGGAAACAATAATTGGAGTACAACCACCTATCTTCACAACTCTACTGAGGTAAGGAGACAAGTTGCGACTAAGCTGGAAATGCTAGCTCAGTGAGTAAGAAGCACAATGGTCTTAGTCATCCTGGCTAGGTGACAACTATCTTGGATGTACAACAATTTGTGATTAAGAAAAAATTGTGACAAACATATTAATTTAGTAGATCATACATTGTCCAAAATATTCCACAATATTTAAAAGTGCCAACTATTAGTCAACATACTAATGGAGTGAAACACCTCTTAACATCATATTTCTATCTAAGTTATACTAGAAATAAGCAATAAGTAGCACTAGGTGTTCAATGTTTGGAAAATTTGTAGAGACTTACACAATAAAGATACTTGAATGCACATAAACAAAGTCCCACTTACTAGCTCATTTGAGCCTTTATGAACACTTGAATATTTTGTTTCTTTTCAATCTACCACTGTAACCAAGGAACTATAGTAACCATATACTCCTGAATCCTAGAACTCCAAAATGTCAAAATTATTTATTACTAGTAGTTTGGTGATTTAGCAAAATGCATTAATGTTATAACATTTTGTTGATATTGCCTTGAATAGTGGTCTCATTTGATTTGTGTTTTAGTTCCTAGTAGTATCTACTACAACTAATGCTTACTTGAGTTCTACAATACCTAGTTTTTGACAATTCACTTTCATTTCCACATGCATTGTTTTTGAGAATCATTGAATTATTGAGCCCGACCTTTTGATCTATTATCTAGATAGGTGTGTCACTTTGTCAATAATTTCTACAAATCATTTAGAAGGAATTCTTGTCTATTGCAATATAATGAACATGCCCAACTTGTGCTAAGCATTAATTACTTTGTATGCCTTTAGTTGTGGTATCTATTTCGGAAGCAACAATTTAAGTTTCCCAAATGTTTCTAATAATACTCAACTCAAAAAATCAAACATCTTCCACAGTTTGCTACAATAATAAAAACTAGGAACGTAGCACAACATGGCTCAAAACTACGAACTTCTAGTGGTTTCCATAGTAATGGGATAAACCACTTCTTTTTTCCAGATTCTATTTAAGACACATGAAATAGACAAGAATCAACAATGGTGGTGCAAATTTTCCAACCATCATGATGGTGATATTTGAAAACAATGAACAAATATCTTTTAAGAAAGGAAATAAGGTACTATGAGCCTATCCTAACATGCATATTGGGACTCTACACCATCTGCATTAGACACAAAATCCACAACATGATTATGTGACTTGTTACAATACTAAAGTGAAGTAGTAGTTACAAAATCCAAGAACTTCAAAATGCATTTATTTTACCAGCAATTTTCTTTCATTAACCTTAATATAACTCCTTAGTTTTATTATGTTGGAGTTTTTGGGTCACTTGGGGTATGAAATCCATTAGTGTTTTTTACTAGAATTCATTTATTCAATGTTAGTTTAAACAAGGTGAACTTAGTGACCCTGAAAAATTCCCCCCCTCTTTATGGAGCATCTAACAAATTTTCTCACTCTGTTAATCAATCCCCAAGCCTTTTGAAGCCACTCTTCTCTAATGCAATATATTTAATATTCCATGTCCTAGAATTAGTTACCTTGACCAAGTTCCCACTGTTTCTGGAGTATCTGATGGGTTTTCTCACTCTGTTAATCAATCCCCAAGCCTTTTGAATACACTCATCTCTAATGTGATATATTGAATATGCCAAAATGTCCTAGAATTAGTTCATTGTTTTGTATGCCTCAATTATGGCTCATGTGCATAGGACACTGATTGCTTCAATTTTGGATTGTATGATATATCAACATGGTTAGGTCAAATCTCAGTATAGTTAGGCCAATTCTATTGGTGAAAATTCTACAAATTGTCATTGGCCCACTGCAAAAATAATTGCTTTATTATTTGTCCACCTTAGCTATGTTCACTATTTCTTTACCTTTAATATATCTCCTTAGTTTTCATAGGATGAGGTTTTAGGGTCACTTGTGGTCCGAAGTCCACTAACATGTTTGACCATAATTCATTTATGCACGGTTGGTTTCAATCAGGTGAACTCAGTGACCCTGACCAAGTTCCCCCTCTCTGTGGATTATTTATGAGCTTTTCTCACTCTGTTAATGAATTTCCAAGCGCCACTCTTCTCTAACGCAATATATTGAACATGCCAACATATCATAGAATTGGTAGCCCTCACCAAGTTCCCCCTATTTATGGATTATCTAACATGTTTTCTCACTCTATTAATCAATCCTTGAGCCTCTTGAAGACTCTTCTCTAATGCAATATATTGATTATGGAAAATTGTCCTAGAATTTGTTCATTGTTTCATATGCTTCAACTTTGGATCATGTTCACATGATATTGGTTGCTGGAGTCTTGGACTATATGAATTCTCAATGTAGTTAGTTCAATTCTATATGTGAAAAATTCACTGGCCCGCTATAAAAATAATTGCTTTCTAATTTTCCCACCATATCTATGTTCACTATTGCTTTAATTTTATACTTTATTATAGGTACTAAATGTTGGCAATATTGAGAAGGGGGTGAATCCATATTTACTTCAAGTTAGTTAATTTTTAATTTTCATAGCATTAAATACACATTAACATTATATCAACATAAATCGACATCACATCACATGAAGAGTAAACAACACCATTCAACAATGCACAACATCAAGACAATACATAAGAGATTTTAGATGGAAACCCTTCCGGGAGAAAAACCATTGAATGCTTCTTAATATAAGTCTTCAAGAATTTACATCAATTAGGAAGCTCCAACTTCCAAGATTTTCAAATTCAACTGAAGGAGGCCCCAACTCCTTAGTTTATAGGCTCTAACATTAAGCATGCTCTGATGCCTTGGTTTACCAACTCCAACTGGAAGGATGCTCCAACACCCTGGTCAACACCTTGTTTACCAACTCCAACTGAAAGGATGCTCCAATGACCTACACAAGCCCCAGCCTACCCTAGCACCACTCTTCCACATTGAATTTTTCTCAGGCTCCAACCTGAAGGAGGTGCCACTCTTCTACCTTCCACCATTCCACCACCCAGTTCAACAAGTGGACCATGTTTCACAATTTTCAGACCAAATCCACCTCCTCCTAGTCCACAATCATATCTTACAAGGTTACCTTCATATGCTCCACAATATTCTTATGTTACACAACCTTTATATGGACCTACATTTGTAGGAAAACCTTCATATACATGGCTATCTGCTTCTCATGGAGTTGTAGCACCAACATAGTACAAACCCCACTATAACCAATATACAACCTTTCAACCTCCACAATCTAGCCAACTTAGATTTCCTACAATAGGTACCACAACTGCACCTATCCCTCCATATTATGGCACCTCATGAAGTGATTCTTGATGACATGATGATCAAAGATTGTCCTCCTTATTGAGGATTAAGGAAATTAACCATGGTCTCAATACTTGAAGCTCCCATTTTACCAGAGAAATAATTGAAGTTCTATTTTAATTTTTGGCACTTTAGAAGAGTCACTTTTTGGAGGTATGTATATTTGGGAAGCCCATGCTAGTCCCATGCACAAGATCTCATGTCTACTCCATATGTTCAATTTTTATAGTAAATTTACCCGCCTTGCAATATTTTAAATCTTTATAGTTAAGTTATAATGCCCATTTTCTTCCTTTATATATCATTGGAGTTCCATATTAATTTTTGTGGGATTCAGAAGAGTTACATTCTAGAGGTATGTATATTCATGGAGCCCATATGAGAACCGCGCACTAGATTTCATGCAAGCTCCATCATGTTCAGTTTCTTTGTTGAATTGACTACCCTACATGATTATGATATTTGATCATCATAGTAGTTATAATTCCTATTTTTGTCAATTTTTTCTATAGCTATATACAATTTTATGTTCTTCAATGATTTCTTTCATTTTCAAACTTGTATTAGAGGATCCATAGAACATGGGTACTTTTGGTTTGTACTTTGGTTAGTCTCAAGTTTAAATAATCAGCTTTGATGCTATTTTTTAGGTGGATGTGCATATTAAGCATGTGAAAGTTGCTTCCTTGTTCTAAAACAATTATGCTTTTCATCTATTCGATAGTTGTTTGTGCTAGTTCAACCAATGAAACCTACAAGACTTTAAAAATTTTTGGAATTTAGAATTTATAAAGTGTCAAGGTCTAATTCTTTGAAGAGTGCTAGCTCAATGGAAGAGCACTTGCTTTACAAGAAAGTGGTTGGTGGTTCAATTCCATTGTACCTTAATATTCATAGGGAATGGTGATTATCACTATTTTTCCATATATATGTATCAATAGTAAGGGTCGTTAAATGGCCATCATCAAAAGTAAATTTTTATATATAAAATGGTTACAGTTAATTAACATAGCGATATATATGTATGCATCAATAGTGAGGGCCATGAAAGGTCTATCACCATAAATCACAATTGTTCATATGAACTGGTGATGATAATTATGAATCATTGTGATAGACCTTGAATTTTACCACAACACATATACTTTTGGTGACATGGCCTTTGGTGATGTTCAGTTTTTGGTGATGAAAGCTATTTTGACTGTCACCAATGAGCTTACGATGACATTTTTTGTCCCTCACCAAAATATGAAAAGGTGATGGTCAATGAACGTCCCCATATATATGTATCAATAGTGAGGTCCATGAAAGGTCCGTAACCATAAATCACTAATGTTCATATGAAATGTTGATGGTCACTGTTTGTCATTATAATCATTATTCATGATGATCTTGAATTTCACCACAACACCTATACTTTTGGCAATGCCACCTTTGGTGATGTTCAATTTTGTGATAAAGTCCATTTTTACCATCACTAATGAGTTTATGGCGACATTTTTTGACCCTCACCAATGACCTTTTTCGTTGTAATATTTTATTGGTTTAGAAATAATATAAGAATAATCATGATGATGCAATAATGTGAACATAAATATGAGGTTTTTATTGGCTATACATTTGTTCCTAACATGTTGGAAGGGAAGCTACTAGTTGTTAGATTTCCTTTTAGCACAAGTAGTAATATACAATCACAAGGTTTGAACATGGGTAGAATGGTGGTATTCCCAAACAATTCCAAATTTTAGGAATTATTGAGTGTTAGCTTGAAGACTGTGATGGATTCAATTAGGCCCAAGACTTTCTCAATTTAAGTGTTGAAATCAATTATTTTGGGGTGTCATTGTTTTAACAATCACCGTGATCAATGTTCTACCTATATGTGTGGCCATTTCTTATCTCTAGAACAAGATAAGAAAATCCATGTTTATGTAACAAGAAATGTACAATTTTGATGTTGTTGTGGGATATACACTAATTTTTTTCATAGATGGAAATACAATCATTTTTAAATTTGTTCCACTAACAAGCACAAGTATGAAATCATTTCTTAAGGTTTCCTTTTTCCTCACATGTCCATGTCCATGGTAATCCTAGTTTTGATTCCCCTACAAAACAAGAATTCTTATTGGCTATATACAAAGCAAGGATTTGACTTCACCCTAAGCAAGGATAATGTTCTAATGTTATTGTGTTATGGCATCTTGGAAGCCAAGGGAAGGTTTGGATCCTAGGATTGATTACAAACCTATCCAATTTCGAACATAATATCAAAGATAGTTGATCTAGGTGGATATCAGAGGCCACCAGCCTATTCCTTTCGGACCCCCAACATTGTTTCTTTCAATTTCCTTAATTGTAGCAAAATTTACTATTTTTGGTAGTTTTTCAAGTCGTGAACTTCTAGAATTGTTTTGAGGCCCTAAACAACATTTTTTTGAAAAATATGCAAACCCATAGCCTATGGAAAGGATTTGTAGTCGAAAGTTGTAGTCCTTGGATAGATACTTTTAACAAGGTATTGTATGTGTCAAATGAAGATTTTATGCCAAAGTTATGACCCCGAGAAGTTGTTATATCAATTTACCCGAATGGGTCCCACAAAATTTTGGCACTTCATCTCCTAGGGTTAGGATTTTGGATGTTTAGGGCTTCCCATTATTTCTCAATAATAAATAGGCCTCTGAGCCTCATTGTAACATAGTTTAGGAGGCATGTAGCCACCACATCTCTTCTTAGCGATATGCTACAATTGCCCAAGCTAGTTTATTTCCATTCTGCATGTAAAGAGTTTTCAGTACTTTGTTGTTAATGAATTGAAGTTACGTTTTCATTGTAGCCCTGTGTTTCCTTTTATATCTATATTTCATTTCGTTTCTTCATAAATTCATATCAGTGGTATCAGAGTGGTTTTTTTCTCTATATTTCTATACATGTCCTTAATGAGCTTGGGGTATAAGGAGTTAGGGATTGAAATGGTTGAACGTTTACAAGGACGACCTCGCCAACCCCAACAACCTCCCATGGTGGAAGAAAATATATATGAGGGAGCAAGAGATCCTTTCAAAATATTGCTCGAATAAGCCCTCGAGTGACAAAGGAATGAGATGATGGACAACTTTTCCCAAATCCTTCGATGGATGCCCACAAGAAACACATATTCATTTAGCATCTACCTTGGAAGCACCACTCCCCACGTTAAGGACTAGTGGGAAACTTAATATGACATGAGGGACGAGAGTCAACCCTCACTTTTTTCAGCCACACCCACATGGAATTCTTTCGAATATGCCATCAAGGAACAATATTACCCTGTCATGAGCTATGAAGATAAGTACATAAAATGGAACATACAGAGGTAGGGAAGAGACCATTATGTGCCAAAATTCACAAATGTTTTTCATACCCTTGTACAAAGTTTGGTATCAAGGATTCTGAGCGGCATCTAGTACTCAAGTACTACAATTTTCTACACAAATACATCTAGGAAATGATGGAGTTCGTTGACATATTCACGCTTGGCAACAATTATTGATAAGTTTTCAAGATTCAGCATACATTTAAATAGAAGGAAAAGGCACCCCCAAACCATAAAACAAAGGAAAAAGGCAAGGCGGGGTGACCTATGACAACCCATCGAAGCTGCCAACAAAGAATAACACCAAGAATATGAAGAAGGACATGAGGAAGTAGTGTGAGTTCCAAAAGAAACCCACTCACAACACAAGTCAAATGCATGATCCGACTCTGAGTCATACCTCAACAAGGGGAATGAAAAAGGGAAGCATATTATTGATGTAAATCCTAGTGCCACCATTTCCACCACCAAGGTCTATAAGATCAAGGCCAAAAATCCAAAGGAAGGGGAGTGTCTCTACTAATCACAAATGTGGGTGAAGGGGTCTTCGTTGCAGTTCATCATCGACAACAGGAGCTAAAAGAACCTCATATTAGCAAAGGTTTTAAAGTGGTTGAGCCTATCGACCACACCAAACTCACAACCATACACCATTGAGTGGCTCTGCCAAGGATGAGATCTCCGCATCAACTAACAATGCCTTCTTCCTTATAACATCAAACCCTTCATGGATGAGGTATTGTGTGATGTTGCTCCTCTTAAATTTTGTGATGTATTATTAGGCCAACCATACTTGTGGAAGCATCAAGTTGTGTATGAGTCTAAGCCTTACACTATTATTATTACTTTGGGAAATAAGTTATAAAGGATACCAGAGGTAGCCCCACCTACTGCCATCTCTCTGATCTCTGCTAAGAAATGCAATAAGATTATCTCCTACAGCAAGATTATTTTTTTTCTTTCTAATTCACTCTTAAAGTAAGGGGAAGATCGTGGCTACATCCATGGCCCCTGGTAAGGGTTCTTCCACATAGCAAAAACAAGTGAATAAGGTCATGGAAGAATACAAGGGAATCTTCTCCTCACCCACAAGGGTACACTTGCACTGTCAAGTCAATAATTCGTTTGGTATTACTCCCAGAGCTCCTCTACCCAATGGACCGATATATTGTCACTCCATTTTGGAAAATGAAGAGATCAAGTGACATATCCATGAGCTACTTTAAAAAGGGCACATATGACCAAGTTCCTCACTATGTGGGAACTTGATTGTATTAGTACAAAATAAGGATGGGGCCTAGAGGCTCTACATTGATTATCAGGCACTGAACAAAAATCATTGTTAGGAATAGGTATCCAAATTTGTGAATTGATGACCTTCTTGACCAGATCAAGGGGGCCAATTATTTCAGCAAGATCGCTTTGAAGTCTAGCTATCACCAGGTTCCAATAGATCCCAAAGATGTATGGAAGACCACCTTTAAATCCAAGGAGGGATTTTTTGAATGGTTGGTCATTCCTTTCAGGTTGATAAATTCCCCTGAAACTTTTATGAGGCTGATGGATGAAATTTGCATCCCTTCACAAACTCATTCATGGTTGTCTATTTAGATGCCATCATCATCTTCAGTAAGAGTTGGGAAGAGAACTTGCAACACATTCAATAGGTCCTTCAAACCTTGCAGCAACACAAACTATGTGCCAACTTGAAGAAATGCACCTTATGCACTAGCTAAGTCCAATTTATGGGTTACATCATAGATGAGCAAGGCATGCATATGGATCCAACTAAGATGCTAGTCATTCAGGATTGGCTAGCCCCAACCACTCTAACAGAGCTTTCGCAGCCTTTTAGGCCTTGCCAATTTTTATTGGAGGTTCATGATGGGATTCTCCCATATCGCTTAGCCTTTGAATCAAGTTACCAAGGGCATAGTGAAAAAAAATTCTCTTGGTCTAACTCCCAACAGAAGGCATTCGTTGAGCTAAAGTAGTGCCTCTTCTCTGCACCTGTACTCACATTGCCAGACCTACAACAACCATTTGAAATTGAGAAAGATGTCTCCAAATATGTTATTGGTACATTCCTTACCCAATAAGGGCATCCCATGTCCTATCACAATGAGACACTTTTTGATACAATTCGGAAGTACCCCACCTATGATAAAGATACTTATTCTATCATGAAGGTTTGTTGACAATGGAAACATTACATTCTGGGGAAGTAGATGGTCATCCACACAGATCATTGACCTCTTCAATTTATACAAACACAAGGGAAGTTACAGAATGATCACCATCAGAAGTGGTCTACATATTTGCAGCAATTCCACTTGAACATTAAATACAAGAAGGGAGACACCAATCACATTGCAGATTGCCTCAGTTGGCCCCCAGTTCCAATACTAACTATTCTTCTCAACTCTTATGGCCATAAGACTTCTCGATGGCCACAACTATACAAGAATGATCCAAAGTTCACCACCACAAACCTAATTCTAGTGGATGGAAAGAAAGTTCCATATTTCAACCTCCAAGTTGCATTAGTATGCTACACAGGCCACATTTGTCTTCCTTCAAGTGAGCATGCCAAACTAATTTGGGAGGCATACTATAGTGGGGTCGTGGGACACTTTTGTGTGGAGAAAATTGAAGTCGTACTACATAAGTATTTTTATTAGCCAAGAATCTAACACGATGTTGGAAAATATATCAAATCATGCATTTCCTATGCCATCTCCAAGCCAACCATCAAGAAGCAAGGCATGTACACTCCTCTTCCTACTCCTAGCCAGCCCTGGGAATCCATCTCCATGGATTATCTGTCTAGCATCCTTTCTAACAATAATGGTAATGACTATGTATTCGTAGTCGTGGAGAAATTTTCTAAGATGGCTATATTGGTGGATTGCAAGAAGAGCATAAAAACAGAGGACACTGCCAAACTCTTCTTTCAATGAGTGTTCTTACATTTTGGGATCTTGCAAACCATTATCTTAGACTGGGATAGCAGGTTCCTAAGCACATTTTGGTTGAGCCTCTAGAAGTTATTAGACACCAAGCTCACTGTAACCACCCCTCCCACATTTACCCACTTTAACTGGCCTACCAAGGTAAACATGAGCTAAGGGCTACTATAACATGACCCAACCTCCTAAGTACTATTACTAAAGTGGAGCCGAAAAATAGGAATTTGACTGACTTTCCTTAGGAGCCACATAACACCTAGGAGCTAAACAACCACTCCAAGTTCCCAAACCCTAATTTGGATTGCATTTTTAGTAACGTGGGCTCAAACCCACATGTATGAAAAGGCCTCCATGTTGTTATAGGCCTCCAACCACATACATAAGCCTATAAGGGTGCCGTTATGGCACAAAAATTCTAGTTTAGAGGGTGTGATCCTGAATTTTGAGCCACCGTTTCAAGCCAGCTTCCAGACCACTACCCAAAACTCAATGAGACTTTCTAGAATGATATATAACATTGGGACAAAGCCATTCATAAAAAACTTGGTCAAGGAATTGACCTAACCATGCTTAACCATGACATTCATTTCATCATGTTGGCTTGTTGGGGCCTGACCCAGGTCCAGAGTTAATTAGCCAAACAAATCCCTGTAATACTGGCCCTTTTGGCAACAGTCCGCAGAGCGTGGACTAAGGTCTCACCCGAAGTAGTATGGGGGGATGTTGGAACCAGGTTTCCGCACCTTGGAGATGTATGAGGGGTTGATTTTGTCCAACTGTGAATACCTCTACGCAGGTTACTTCGTGCACTTCCTTGGTTTGCGAGGCCTTCGCGCAACCCTACCCAGGGTTTGTGGGGCTTTCATGCTGCTGGAGCAGCGATATGCACTATTTCCCTAAGTCACCCTAGGGATCTTACTTATCTTCTTATGACAGTTAGTTATCTTTGCATAAATGGATGCCTTATATTACATTTACTTATTCAACACATCTATATAAGTTCGTGTAGTAAATAAACAGTAACCTTGCAATTCATGCCCAATAATGCACAAAATAGGAAAAGATACATAGAAATATGGTAAAACTTCTCTTTATTTCCAACAGTTACACAGTCGACCTACCCTGCGCACTCAGCTGCAAGGGTCCACGCACTCAACTGCAGACTACTAGGCCTCTGCACACTCAGTTGCAAAGCCTTCTCCTACTCTACGACCCAAAGACACAACTCTAAACTTCGACTCGCTGCTTCATTGATTTCTTAGATCCATCAATGCCTAGATGATGTCTACACTTAGAACCTCACTCTATTTATACAATTCCATGGTCCGCATACCATGGGTAGATCTTTCAAACTGACATTACATTACAAAAATAAGGGCGGACAACCCTATGACTCTATTACGACTTCTTGCTCCACACCCACAATTCGTGGAGTCTTTACAATGGACTTAGTCCAAACTTGGGCTTTAAGCCCCAAAACATGCCTTGGGGGAATCCCATGCCCAACAGACCCCCAACACACACATCATGACTTTCCCTTGAGTCATTCTATTGATGCAAAGATCTTCGCATGGAGACCTCCCAGCTCTGCTCGGACTGCTGCAAGGTCAGCAGCGCACTGAGCGGCTGCCTGCTCAATCCCCTGTACTCATTGTTCCAAAACCGCGGTGTCGAAACTGCTCCCCTACATCTGTTTATAGTCCCGTGTCTTCTTCTAGCTACATGGAGTGCGAAGACTGTGCTTCTGTCAACTATTCAAATAGTTTGGCCACCCGTATATGGATTCAATTGACTACCATTCACTTTGCCTAGGAAAGGTTCTTCATTTAGCTTTACCAGCTGCACCACGCCTCCATCTGTGACTTCCTTAACAACATAAGATCCCAGCCAATGCATTCTAAACTTTCTCAAAAATTTATCAAACTTACTATCATACAGTAACACCAAATCATTTACCTTGAAGGCGCGCAACTTAATATGTCGATCATGCCAGGTCTTTTCTCGCTGCTTTTGTACCTGTTGATGAAATCTAGCCAAAAACCATTCCTCTTCAAGCTCCTCCAACTACACGAGCCACTCCTCTAGGGCTCCGCGGTCTATCATACCTGTGAGCACTGCTATGCACAAACTAGGCACAATATACTCCATTGGCATTACGGCTTCCACTCCATAGACCAACCAGAAAGGTGTTTGTCCCATCAGTTTCTTGTAGGTTGTCCTATAAGACCATAATACTGTAGGTACTCACAGGTCCCAATCACTTTGTTGCACGTTGCATACTTTAGACAACACAGTCTCCAGTATTTTGTTAAATGCTTCTACTATCCCATTGGCTTGTGGGTGGTACGGTGTGATTTTCTGATGATACACCTGAAACTCTTCTATTAGTGCGTTGATTGTTTCATTCAAGACATGTGTACCATGATCACTCATCAACACCTTCAGACATCCAAATCGTGTCAATACGTGTTCAAACAGAAACTTCACGGCTATGGCAACCGTGCAATCTTTTACCGGTTGCGCTTCTGCCCAACGAGTCAGGTACTCTGTCGCAGTGATAATGTATCATGCGCTCGTCTTTCCCTGAGGTTTGATAGGTCCTACAAAGTTGATCATCCACTTTTCAAAGGGCTAAATCATCATTTGCAGATTCAAAGGAATCTCATCCCTTCATGATGGTTTACCTATTCTTTGACATACATCACAGGCCTTGCAATGTGCTTTTGAATCCTGATGAAGGGTTAGCCACCACAACCCTACACGAAGAATCTTTTGCGTAGTCACTCATCCTGCATAATGTCCTCCTGTAGTGACCCCATGTGCATCCGCAAGGATATGAATTCGTTCAAATTCAGGTACATACCTTCATAGTATCTCATCATTGCCCATCTTATATAGGTGCCCTGCAATGACAGAAAAATCTACTTCACGCACCACCAATTCCTTCTTCTACTGGACAGAGTACTCTTTCGGTGCAGTTCTAGTTGTGAGAAAGTGGATTACATCTTCGAAGTGTCCATCCGATACACGCACAACAAATTTGTGCATTAGGTAGTGCTTCCTCCAGACTAGTAGGTTCCTCACCTATCTCAATGCGCGACAGGTGAATCGGTCCTGCGTTTAGGCGCCTAGGCTTTACAACGACCTCAAAACTATATTCTCAGAACAATAGAAGCCACCTGCATATGCAGCCCCCCAACATAGGCTTGTTGACCAAGTATTTCAACGCAAAATGATATGTATACATCTTGAAGTGTCCTCCCCCCCGGCAAATAGTGCCGATATTTTTGGAGCATGTACACCATAGCCAATCCTTTGCATTCAGTTATGGAATAGTTCTTTTTTGCTTTAGACAACTTGCGACTCGCGAACAAAATAGGGTGATCCAAGCCCTTGCCACCCTCCTGTGTTAGCACTGCTCCCAACGCTATACACGACGCATCCACATGGACATGAAACTCCTCGTCCCATTTTGGGAAGACCAGGATCGGTGCAGAGGCCATTTTTTCTTTTAGTATATCCAGGCTTTTCTTGCAGTCATCGTTCCAGCAGAACGTTACATCTTTCTTCAATAGCTTCTCCATCGGAGTGGTGATCTAGGCATAGCTTTTGATGAACTTCCTATAGTACCCCGTATGTCCGAGGGTTGCGCGCACCTATTTGACACTCCGCGACGCTTCTAAATTCAGAATCACGACAATTTTCACGAGGTCTACCATTAGTCACTGTTTGCAAACCACATGTCCCAACAGGTTCCCAAAGGGAATGAGGAACGTACACTTCTTGCGGTTCAACGCGATTTGGTGTCTTGGGCAAGTGTCCAACATCAAGCGTAAGCTTGCTACATGGTGCTTAAACAATCCAAATACAATCCAACCATCCAGATAAACCTCCAGGAACTTGTGGATATATTCCTTGAATTCTGCAACAACTATGCGCGAAAATATGGCCAACGCATTCTTCAATCCAAACAGCATAACAGTGTATTGAAAGCAGCCCCACTCAGTTGTGAAGGTTGTCTTACTCCTATCTTCCAACATGATTTTGATCTTGTGGTACCCTGAAAAATCCGTCAGTAAAAGAATATGCTTCCTACCCACTGACATTTTCCAATACTTCATCTGTTTACGGAGTTGGGAATGGATCATGCACACATGGGTCATTCAATTTTCTGAGGTCCATGCATATTCTTATCTCACCCTTCTGCTTCTTTTCCTGCACTACCATAGGGCTTACCCAATCGGATTCTTCCACTGGCTCAATGATTCCAGCTGCGAGCATCTTGTCTAGTTCTACATGAACCTTCTCTTTGTACTTTGGGTTCAAGCGGTAAGGCCTCTACTTAATTGGCTTTGCATCGGGCTTTAATGTGATCCACATCATTCCTAAATCTCCTACAATTCCTTTTAAGTCCGTGATCTTGGTCAGGAATAGGTCCTGGTATTCACGGAGTAACTCAATGACCTTATCTACCATTGCATCATCCTAGTAGTCGTTGAGCATTGCATACTTAAGTTTGGCTTCTGTACCAATGTTTACCTGCTTTGCCTTTACTAGTGCGGTTATGTTAGGGTCTTCAATCAGTGGTCCTTGAACCTCATGATGGCCTTCAGTTTCTGGAATGTTAACTTTTCGTGGATCCTCATCGTCTTCTTCAGTATTTACATTATAACACTCTAGCGCGCAGCTCAGCTGAGTAGCCCATTCAGGCTGAATCAATTCTATTGGCTCTTGGGGTATCTTAAAGATAACTACTTTTACTGCTTGTAGCGCATCATCAATAGTGTCCCACCAATGATCCTTAAACATGAAGGTTAACACGAACCATTCATGCAAGATATCCAATTCACTCGTCCCATGGCGGAGCTCCGTCTCTATATACCAGTTCATGGGTATAACATCTAGGGTGTGATAGAACAGGTGAACCCACTTAGGTTGTGGCTCTTCCCCATATACCTTTATCCACTTAGCGAGGTGCGCGCACAGATCATCTCATCTGTCATACTTGTCTGCTAGTCACATCTGAGGCTTTCCAAAAAACATGTGGATCATTCTTCTACATTCACTCCAGTCCTCAGATCTTCCTTGGTGCATACCCCACCACCTTGTAGGCGTAGCGTGTAGTACCCATTTCAAAACCTCGAAACGTTGTTGTTCTAACACCTCTCTTTCAAATCTATTCTGGAAGTCATCTACCTCGCTTAACCCATCATATGTAGGTAGATCCCTTACTTCCATTGATACGCAGTGCAATGACCTTGTCATCATGTTACAATTCAATGTGGTTAGCTCATGTAACTGGTTCTGCCATCTCTCTTTCTATTCATCCGAATCTAACATACAAGAGCTTTCACACTCCCATGAGATTTGTCCATCTGCGTTGGGATTTATCCAGTATTGTCTCGTGCGGTTATCTTGTAGATACAATCTAAGCTGTCATCACTTTCATAGTCACGCACTGGCTCCATGCAGCGCGATCCTTCTGTAGCATCCAAAGGTACGACTACGCATAGAGACTTTTTTCTCAAAAATCATCTTGTGCTTCTTTAGATTTATCACCCCATTCATGTCAATGGCCTAATCTATTCCTAATAGCACACGGTATGGATTTTTGTCATCAACAATATCTATCACTTCAAAATCTTCTAGTGCACTTGCTCCTTCAATATCCATGGTGATTCCCTGCAATCCTCCCATAGGTAGGATCTTTTGTTGGTTCGCCATTTGTAGTTGGATAGGAGATAGTTGCAGCATAGGCCTTCCCATGCGCTCCCATGTCTACTTCAACAGAACGTTCACGTCCGATCCTAAATCCAAAATCACTTGGTCCATCTCATATTCTCTAATCTATGCGGTCAATCTCATTTCTCTTCCCATCCTTATCACATGCTTTCCAATCTTTTGGACTACACGGGGTTCTCCTGGTGCAGTCCCAGTGCATCCATTTACGAGTTCCTATAGTCCCTTTATAGCCTTGCTGTCGCACAGTAACTTCATGCATGTTTCTAGGAATGTCGTGAGCATTGATGGGTCCATTTCTGGCTCTGGTCTGTCTTTGCTTCCTGAAGTGGAGGCATCAACGAAGCTCTTCCTAGCTTCCATGAAGGTTTCCTTAGCACACTCCAAATCAAACTCTGGTTCTTTTGTCAAAGCCTTGCGAACCCAAGTACTATCTTCAGGCTACTTTCCTTTATCATCCCCTATCATAATTCCACTTCGGAGCACAATGTTCACATTAGGGTCTTCCTCGCATGGCTCAGACCTCATCATTTTTAGGTTCTGAGTCGGGGGAGGTTGGAGCGCTCCCTTGTCGTGCAACCTTGCTATTAGTGTGGGACAATCCTCCGTCTCATGATCAAACATTGTACAATACAAGCATGATGGAGGTGTCGAATTCATACAATCACGGGCATAATTTCCTGCCCCCCTGCAATTGTAACATATCAATTGTCCACGACCTCTTCCAGGTCCTCCTCCACCTCGACCTCATCCGCACCCCCAAAATCTGGTTCGCGCCATTCTTGTGTTCTAGTCAAGGGGTCATGTTTTGGCCTAAACTCTATAGGTGGGAGTCCTATCCATCATCAAATCATAACTTCTACAGGTGCACTCATCATGTCCTACTGATCTACAAAAATTACAGAACAATTGTTGTGAATTCTTCGTGTACTTCTGCAACAAATGGTAGTTGTTCGTAGCATGCTTTCCTCCTATTTGACAAATCACGCACCACAAAGTAGGCATCGTGCTAGGTCTTGCTTGGGCCTCTGGTCTTAACAACATCATTCCTCCTCCCGTGAGGTAATTTTTGAACACTGGACAGTGGTACTTGTCATGACCTCGACCCTTACATTTAACACACCATACCTCGCCGTGCACTTCTGGGTGAGCTGTCTTGTCCTGTTTTAGATTCTGCATCTCAAGGCACAAGTTTTTCAACTACACGTGAATCTATTGAACTCCCAGGTTGGGATCCTGTATCGGTGTCTCATGCAGCCTCAGCGCGATCTCCAAGGACTTTGCCTAATTTTTTAGCCTTTATTGTGACAATGCATTCCTTAAATGCGGTGTTAGCAATGCTACGGACCATTCACGGTGTTGTCCATCCGTCAAAGTCATATTAGCTTCATAAATTGTGCACTTCAACCTCTGATCCAACTCCCACGAAGTCTTGCCTGGTAGCATCACGATCTCCTTGAACCCAATGATCGACTACGCCTTTAACTTCGGCCTGCTAAATTCTCTGTTCGGCACAGTTTGGATATCTGTGATCCTTGAATTCGGATTATCATTAGAATGCTTAATATACCAGGTCGGCACGCAATCCTGCAAGGTGCTGACCAACGTCACCTTCTTTATATTATCATCTGTAACTCCCTGTGCTTCCCATATAGCTTTTATCATGAACCAAAACTGGTCTGGATCATCATTTCCTACTCCCTTGAACATCAGTAAATTTATCACGCCTGCCATATTGATTCGTGGTGGTGGCAGAGGTGGTACTGGCGAAGATGGGGGTGAAGGCAGTGAAGCTGGTGGTGGTGTGGGTGGCGGTGGTATGCGTAGAATCCTCTGCCTTATTAAATTTATCACACTTCTTGGTGAGACCTTTGTGAGCTCTTCCTCATCGCCTCGTGGAGGTGAAATCAAGGGGCTAGTTTCTAGTTCTTCACTACCTTCGTTTCTGTAAATTCTCCCTCTTCGCGTAGCCCTAAACATCAATGTATTTGAATAATCTACTTTTCACACAATATGATTTTAACCCAAGCATTCAGAGACTTAACGTACTTACCTCGCGGTCCTTTAAGGAAGTGTCATTCTACCTCGCTATAGCTGACTGAAGTATCTACCGCGAACTCAGTAATGAATCCTCCTATAATTCAATCGAGCTAGTGATCAACAACGCACGCGATCTTATCCTTCGATGCTTCCAATATGTGCACCAACTCTGGGGTCCACACAATAGGACTATCGAGCTTGCACCTTCCTTGGCTATCTGCTAGCTTCGCGATCCACTCATATAGCTCAGTAGGGAAAGAAGAGAAGAAAATTTCGTGGATCTCTTTGTACATGTAGCAGTCTAACCACTCTTCTTTTGATAGTCGCAGATTCCTATTCTCCTGTGATGTGAACTCGTGAATTATCCTGTCCAACCAACCTTCAAATTCTTTCTTAGTCGAATTCCAATGGTATGACATCAGACATCTCTATGCGGATTCCAGTCTTGGCAATGGAAACATTTGTTGGCTTGTTGGGGCCTGACCCAAGTTTGGAGTTAATTAGCCAAACAAATCGTTGTACTACTGGCCCTTTTGGCAATAGTCCGCAGAATGTGGACTGAGGTCTCACCCAAAGTAGTATGGGGGGATGTTGGAACCAGGTTTCGGCATCCTAGAGATGTCTGAGGGGTTGATTTGGTCCAACTGTGAATACCTTTGCGTAGGTTACTTCGTACACTTCCCTCATCTGCGATGCCTTCATGCCCTAATATATTTGCCTTCATGCAGCCCTACCTAGGGGTTGTGGGGCTTTCATGCTACTGGAGTAACGATTTGCACTATTTCCCTAAGTCACCCCAGGGATCTTACTTATCTTTTTATGACATTTAGTTATCTTCGCATAAATAGATGCCTTATATTACATTTACTTATTCAACACATTTATATAAGTTCGCACAGTAAATAAACAATAACTTGGCAATTCATGCCCAATAATGCATAAAACATGAAAAGATACACAGAAATATGGTAAAACATCTCTTTGTTATTGTTTCCAATAGTTACTGACTCGACCTGCCCTACGCACTCAGCTGCAAGGTTGCAGACTACTAGGCCTCTACGCACTCAATTGCAGAGCCTTCTCCTACTCTACGACCCAAAGACACAACTCTACACTTCGACTCACTGCTTCATTGATTTCTTAGATCCATCGATACCTAGATGATGTCTACACTTAGAGCCTCACTTTATTTATACAATTCCATGGTCTGTGGACCATGGGTAGATCTTTCAAACTGACATTACATTACAAAAACAAGGGCATACAACCCTATGACTCTATTACGACTTCGTGCTCCGTGCCCACAATTCACGGAGTCTTTACAATGGAATTAGTCAAAACTTGGGGTTTAAGCCCCAAAACATGCCTTGGGGGGATCCCACGCCCAACACATCATAAATATGATGAACATGTAATCTACAGGTCATGAATGCATATTTAAGCATAGGGGTCTAAAAATTATCTAAGGTTCACCAAGAAGGTCTAATGCCCTCTCATAATAGTTGCAATAAATTTTGTTAGCTCATCCATTCATTAACCATTCATCAACTAATCAAAAACATATCAAGAGCCATAGGTAGAACCTATTATGGAACCATGCTTATAACCAACATATAACAAGAATAATAACCATGATAGAACAACCATCAAAGCCACATAATAACAAGTGAAAGTACCCATGAAATGAAATAGGAAAATAGCTCTTATTAACATATGAAAAAGCCAACCAAGTCTGGGACTTCCATGTACCATTGAACCATAGATTGATTTGAACCAAATATTTCTTTCAACCAATCATCCCCATGCCATATTCCAAGCATGAATGTGGAACTCAAGATACAAACAACCACGAATTCCTATATATTAAACTACCTCCACCTCATGCTCCTACAATCTCACCAAAATCGGTCAGGAGATCACATAAGAAAATCAAAACATACACAACCAGGGCCTCCCAAAGATCAAACCACCTCCACCCTCAGGCTACCATGATCCTTCCAAAACCAATCAAGAGATCACAATGCCGAAAACAATATTGTATGCCTCATAATTTCTCCACTATTACCTTGAGGAATTTTCCTGTCTCCACCCACCTGTCAAAGGCTTCCCAGAGATTAAAACACCTCCACCCCCAACCCTTGGTAATTTTCTTGAGACCACCTCATCTCGTTCCAAAACCTAAACAATCCAAAACTTAGCCAAACAAAATAACCCTATCGCACCATAGCTATCGAGAAATGGCAAGGAAAGGCTGAAACTACTGTGACACCCGACAAAACCAATGGAAATGATAGCAAGACAATCAAATACACAAATGCATGTACCGTGCATTCATAAACTAGCTAGGAAATAATACATTCAACATGTTACCTACAAGTCTTCTTGTTGAAGCTGCTTGATCCAACCTTCCTTGCTTGTCCTTTTCTTTCCTTGTCCTTCTTTTGCTTGCTTTCTCCAATGCTAGAGTGCTCCAAGAATTCTTTATGTGTGCGACAGGATGAGAGAATAGAGAGAGCTCCAAAATTGAACTAACAAAAGCTATGAATTGATCCTCATAAGCCTTTTTATCATTAAGGCCTCTATTTTCTTCAATTTCCTTTATTTTCCCTTTAATTTTCCTCTCAAGCAAACCTTTGACCTTTCATCTTCCTTTTCTCCTATTTTCCTTTATTTTCATAAATAAATTCCAATTAATTCCTCTTTTCCTTTGCCAATGCCTTTGTCAATTTCCTAGGCAATAATAAACCAAAAGTGACACCCACTAGGATGTTTTTCCCAACATTCAACTTGGAATACATGTCCCATGAACTTGGCCTTATTTTGCCTTTATTAACTTTTATTAGTGAACTTTAAGCTAGGGTTGTTAGAAACACATCCCCCCTTAGGGGAAAACCTTCCTCGGTGTTCTATGACACCAATGGACAGGAAAACCGTTGAAAACCAAAAAATACTTCCAATGGAGCTTTATAACTTAGCTTGATGTAGTATTTACAATAAACAACTTGTTGAAAAGAAAAACCAACATGACACACATGACAACATGAAAACCATACTACTTATTGTAGCTCTATAACACAACTCATTGCGATATTTACAATGTCAACCATACATAAATATGTATATATACCAAAAATCCTTTGCCTCAACTAGAAATAAATGAAGGATAAAAAGCCCACATATGATCATTCATCTACCATGTAGCTTCATTGGGCCCAAAGTGCTTCCACTACACTTTAACTTGCTCAATTTCTCAATTTCAAAGTATGAGTTGTTTCTATTGTAACATGCACTGAGGTTCCAACTAGTTCTCCCTCTAGCTCCACCTACAATACATACTAGTCAATCACATGATCAACATCGTTCACATACATTTTAAGTAATGAAACATGGAAAACGTCATGGACTTTCACTATCAGAAATAGTGAAAGTTTATAGGCTACTAGTACAATCCTTTCATGGATCTCGAAATGCATAAAATAACGAGGTGCCAGATTAGCGCATAATCCAATCCTCAAGGAGATCCTCCTGGGATTGATGCACAAGTACACATGCTCCCCAACCTAAAACTCCTTCTATGCCCTATGTTGATCTGCATATCTCTTCTATCTATCCTATGGTGCCTATAAATTCTTCTTGATAACCTACATCTCTTGTTCCATCTCTACCAACATATCCAATCTAATCAGTACCATGTTCACTAGATCACTCCAATAGATGGGAGTATTACAAATCCTCCCATAAAGTGCCTCAAGAAGACTCATCCTCAAAGATTCTCGATGTCCATTATTGTACGCAAACTCTACTAGTGTAAGATGTTCTTCCCACTTCTGTTGTTGATGCATAACATACATCCTCAGCGTATCCTCTAGAATATTATTAACCCTTTCTATATTTCCATCTATCTGTGGATGATAAAATGTACTAAAATCAAACTTTGTACCCAAACCTGCAAATAACTCCTTCCAAAACCTAGAAGTGAACTTGACATCTCTGTCAAATACAATATTCTTAAGAATACCATGCAATCTCAATATCTCTCTGATCAAGGCATGAGCTACCTCACTAGCTAAATTAATACACTTCAATGGAATGAAGTGAGCTACCTTAGTCAACATGCCAACCAAAACCATGATGAAATCATGATACCTAGATTTCCTCAATAAACTTGTAATGAAGTCCATATAAATGACCTCTTGTTTCCATTATGGAATTAGAATCGACTGCAATAAACCACCTAGGTGCTTGCACTCCGCTTTTACCTATTAATAATCCAAACATCTTGTGACGAAATAAAATCTCTCTTTCTTTAGATTTGGCCAATAGTAGAACTTCTTCATAGTTGTCAAATTCTCCTAATATCCCATATGACCTGAATATCGCTTAACATGAAATTCGCTCAAGATCAGCTTCTTGAGTTCATTGTTGTCTGGCACATAGAACCTGTACCTAAATCGCACCAAACGATTTGTTGTGAGCTGATAATCCACATCATTATTACCTATACCCGGTTGTTGTAACATGTTCTAAAGTTGTTGGTACCTATCATCCTATTGCCCCACCTATAAGATTTGATCTTGTAAATCTATCCCATATGAACTCATAGCTACTATGTGATTTACCTGCACTCTTATTCTAAGAGCATCTGCAACCTTATTCTCCTTACCCTTAATATACTTGATCTTGAAGTTGAATTCACTGAGCAAAGACAATCTTACTTTCCTAACATTCAGATTAGGTTGGTCAAACAAGTATCTTAGCCCACTGTGATCGCTCATCAAAACAAACCTCCTTCCAAGAAGATAGTTTCTCCACATCATTAATGCATGAATGATTGTTGCCAACTCAAGGTCATGCATCACATAATTCTACTCGTTCTCTTCAGTTTCCTTACCTCATAGCATACCACCTATCCCTCTTGCATCAGGACTCCACCAAGTCCTCTCTTGTAAGCATCTGTATATGCCACAAACTCTTTATCTAGATTTGCAATCTTTAGAACTAGATCGTTTGTAAGCAATTGCTTCAACTGCTCAAAACTTGTTTCACATTCCTCTATCCATTCAAATTTATTTCCTTTCCTCTATAATGATGTAATAGGATAGGAAATCAATGACAAGTTCTTGATGAACCTCCTGTAATGAACTTCTAACCCCATGAATTATCTTACCTCATCCACATTCCTAGGAGCTGCCCATTCCATGATAGCTATGATCTTTTTTGTATCCACTCATATGCCTTCCTTGGAAACAACATGTCCCAAGTAATGTACCTCTATTTGAAAGAAACTGCACTTACTAAGCTCGTCATACAATTGATGCTCTCTCATTAGTCTTAACACTACTGCCAAGTGTTCTGCATGGTCTTCCTCATTCTTAGAATATATCAATATGTCAACAACGAATATTATTGCAAACTTTTTTAGATAATGACACAAACCACTATTCATAAAACACATGAAAGTAGTTAGAGAATTAGTCAAAACAAAAGAAACCACAACAAACTCCTAATTCCCATACCTAGTTCGGAAAGCAGTCTTGTAAATGTCCTCTTCTTTGATGTGTACCTGATGATATCTTGATCTCAAATCAATCTTCGAGAACATTGCTCCTCCCTTCAACTGATCAAACAAATCATCAATCCTTGGCAATGGATACCTATTATTGATTATCAACTTATTCAACTATAAGTAATCAATGCACAACCTGAGAGTACCATACTTATTCTTCATAAACAACATTGGTGCACCCCAAGATGATACACTTGGACTACTATATCCCTTGTCAAGAATTTCCGTGAACTGCAACTTTAGTTCCACTAACTTTGGATTTCTCATCCTATAAGGTTCCTTTGGTGCTAGTGCTGGTGTTGCTCCTGGTACCAACTCAATAGAAAATTCCACTTCCTTTTGAGGAGGCAAATCTAAAATATTCGCTAGAAATACATCCTAAAACTGCTACAAGATCGAATACCTCTTCAAGACTTTTGCATCCTCAACATGCTTATCTTTATCACTAGAAACATGAATTGAAAACAATACACACCCTTTCCTATAGTTGCAATTTTTCTGCATAGCTATAACCATTCTCATTAACTTATGATTTTTCTTTCCTTGCAAGATTCTCTTCTCTCCATAATCATCCAAGCACTCAATAGACTTTTCGTAACAATCCACCATAGTCTTGTGAAGATACAACCAATCCATACCCAAAAGCATATGTATGATCCCAATGGAAGCACATTCAGATTTTTTGATGGTAGGCATACCATTCAGCTCAAATGCACAAGCTCTTACCCAATAATGGACTTCCTTTTAGTACTTGTGGCCAATTGCACCAAACCAAGACTCTACATGCACTTCTTTACACAAACCACACTTATCCACTAGATTAGGGTTAAAATAATTATAATTAGATCCAGTGTCAATCAAAATAGAAACAAGTTGATCGTAAAGCTTACATTCCATCTCGATGATCGATGCATGATGATCCACTTTCTTGTTATCAAATTCTACATAGATCCGAGGAATTCTCTATCCAACATCTCCAAATGTCTGTGCTTCCTACGAGTTGTAGATCTGAGGCCTACCACCCTAATACAACATACATTCCTTCTTGCGATGATCCTTGCCACATATCCAACACTACAACTGTCCCCTACCATCACCTCTATTTTGATGCTCTCCAGGTTGTGACTCATGTCCCTTCTCAATTGCATTAAACTTCTTATAAGGAGAAACCTTTTCCTTCTCACTTGCATCCTAAGGTATTTCTCGCTTTAGTGGCCACTTCCCTTTAGTATTGTCATTCCCTTTCCAATCCTTCTTGGATTCAGCCTTATGCTTCGATTGATCATAATAGTGCCTCAACTTGCCAATAAATTATTCCAGTGATCAAGGCTCATCATACTCAATCTAATCCTTGAATGCTAATGGAAGTCTACTTATGAATCTCTTAACTATTTTCTTCTCATCGTTGAGGTAAGGCACACACCTCAATAACTCTAGGAAATTAGTCATGTACTACTCATCTGCCACAGATCCCATCTTCAGCTCATAGAACTCCTTGGCATTTCTATCATAGTACCTCTCTAACAAGTATTTCTTCCTATAGAGTCCCTTGAATTGATGCCAACTCAACTTCTCTATCCTCATGTCTCTAACATGTTTCACATCTTCCCACCAGATGTATGCTTTACCTTTGAGACTAAAAATAGATATCATGGTTTTCATGTCCTTTTTATAGTCATGCAATGCAAATAACTCATTCATTCCAAGAAACCATGCCTCTAAATCTTTTGATTTCTTCAACTCTCCATCGAATGTAGGTGGCTTGGATTTCTTGAACTCATCTAGAGAATATCCCCTCTCACTCCTCTTATAAGGATGATAGAGATGATGACCATGATACTTGTCTGAACCAAAAGTATAGTAAAAACCATATCCACCGCCTCTCTTATCAAGTGTATCCACGAACATGCCATTTATGACTATGTCATCCTTGTCTGATCTGTGCCCACCATGAGACCTGTTACCATATACCCCATTAGTCATGTCCTCTTATCCAGAAATTATCCATGGTTGTCCATGTCACTTCAAATCTAACAAACTTTGAAGCATAACTACATTGACCTCTGCTTGTTTTTCCTATGCCTTGTCAAGTCTTTCCTGTGACTGAATGATTCTGCCATTATCCACCTTACAACTTCTGATCTCTACCTTTAGACTTCTCAAGGTGTCTGCTATTTCAATAGAGTACTCATCTCTATGTTGCTCATATGATCTATAAGGAGAATCTCATGACTATAATCAACCATTTTGTTGGTCATCTCCGATCCTGTTCTTCCCACAAACATACCATGTCATATAAACCAAACATAAACATAATCAACATACCTCAATGATGTTCATGGGAGGCTATATCATTTGCAAAATCAATCTAGATTAGAATGATAAATGCATGTACATAATCATATAAATATATTGACATCATGCATGACAACACGAGTTTCATACAAACACCTCACGCACAACATCCATAACCATGACAAGGAATGCATAGAAACCACATATACATTAACATGAACACATAATAAACACATTCCACCCATCCAGTCCAAGTATTTGAACCATGCTCTAATATCAATCTGTAACCACCCCTGCCACATTTACCCACTTTAACTGGCTTTTGGGCGTAAACATGAGACGAGGGCTACTTTGACATGCCCCAATCTCCTAAGTACAGTTAAGAAAGTGGAGCCAACAAACTGGAACTTTACGACCTTCCTCAGGAGCTGCAAGACACCCTGAAGCTAGAAAACCACTCCAAGTACCTAAACCCTGAGCTAGATTTATTTTTTAGTGACTTGGGCCCACAATCCCATGCATGACAAGGCGTCCATGTGATTATAGGCCTCCAACCACATGCATAAGCCTATAAGGGTGTGGTTATGGCCCAAAAATTCATGTTCAGATGGTCTGGTCTAAGATTCTGAGCCACCATTTCAGGCTAGGCTTCAGAACACTACCCAGAGCTCAATGAGACTTTCTTGAATGATAAATAACATCATGAAAAATCCATTAATATAAAACTTGATTAAGGACTTGACCTAACTAGGCCTAACCATCATAATCATTTCGTAAAACATATGGTGAACATGTAATCTATAGGTCACAAATGCATATCTAAACATAAGGGTCTGAAACTTATTTGAGATTCACTAAGAAGGTCTATTTCCCTCTCATAATAGCTCCAATAACACTGTTTAGCTCATGCATTCATTAACCATTCATAAACTAATCAAAACATATCAAGAGAAATAACTAGAACCTATTATGGAACCTTGCTTATATCCAGCATATAACCAGAATAATAACCATGATAGAATAACCATCAAAGGCACATAATAACAAGTGAAATTAATCATGAAATGAAATAGGAAAAGAGCTCTTATTAGCATAGGAAAAAGTCAACCAAGTTTGAGACTTCTATGTACCACCTGGCCATATATTGAATTGAACCAAATCATTGTTTTAGCCAATCATCCCCGTTCCATATTCCAAGCATGAATGTGGAACTCAAGACATAAACAACCAAGGCTTCTTGGAGATTAAACCACCTCCACCCTCATGCTCCCATGATCTTGCCAAAACAAGTCAAGAGATCACATAAGAAAACCAAAACATAAAAAACTAGGGCTTGCTAGAGATTAAACCACCTCCACCCTCAAGCTACCATGATGCTTCTAAAACTGGTCAAGAGATCACAATTCCCAACACAAGCTTGATTGCCTCAGAATATCTTCATCATTACCTTGAACAATTTTCCTATCTCCACCCATCTGTCGAGGGCTTCCTGGAGATTGAACCACCTCCACCCCTAACCCTTGGGAATTTTCTTGATACCACCTCACCCAATTCCAAAACCTTTCAACAATCAAAAGCTCAAATAGGAAAAATAACCACATCACACCATGGCTATTCGGAAATGGCATGGCAAGGTTTAAACCACTGTCACACCTGACAAAAACCATGACAATGACAATAATAGAACCAAATACACAAATGCGTGATGAATGTATTCACAAACCAACTAGGAAATCATACATGAAACCTATTACCTACAAATATTCTTTCTAAAACTGCTTGATCCAACCTTCCCTGCTTGTCCTTTTCTTTCCTTTTCCTTACCTTGCCTTCCTTTGCTTGCTTTCTTCAATGCTAGAGTGCTCCAAGAATGGTCTAAGTGTGCAATAGTATAAGAGAATTGATAGAGCTCAAAAATTGAACTGAAAAAAGATGTGAACTGATCCTCTGAAGCCTTTTTATTAGCGAGGCCTCTGTTTTCTTCAATTTCCTCTATTTTTCCTTCAATTTTCCAGTCATTCAAACCTGTGACCTTTCATCTCCCTTTTCTCGTATTTTCCTTTATTTTCATAAATAAATGCCAATTAATGCCTATTTTGCTTTGCCAATGCCTTTGCCAATTTCCTAAGCTACAATAAACCGAAAGTGACACCCACTAGGATGCTTTGCCCAACATTAAGCTTGGAATACAAGCCCCATGACCTTGGTCTTATTTTTCCTTTATTAACTTCTATTACATGAAATTTAACCTAGGGTTATTACACTCACTAATTCAATTGCATTCCATCCACAAACTAATAGCCAGGCAGAGGTCGTCAATAGGATGATTGTGCACATACTGTGCATGTACAACTCCAAGCATCCATAAACCAAGGATGATATCCGTCCTTATGTGTAACACAGTAATAACAGATCTCTCGATAGACTGAATGGTTGTAATCCATTTCAAGTGGGTTTATAATTACAACCATTGTGTCTGATTGATGTTTCCATGCCTCATGCCATTACAAAGACAAAATACACACATGTACAATCTTAGGCCGATAAAGCAGTCGGTTTTATTGAACACATTGAGCACATATACCAATAGGTCCATGACACCTTGGAGAAGTCCAATGCAATGTACAAGCAAGAACATGATCAACATCGGGTGCCACATAAGTTTTAGGTGGGCGACAATGTTTGGTTGCATTTGTAGAAAGAACACCTTACTGCAGGCCATCAGAAACTCCGATCACTCTGATACAAGCCTTACACCATCATCGAGGTTGTGGGAGATAATGATTTTGAACTCGACATTCCCCCATTCCTCGGCTTGCGCCCAGTGTTCAATGTGGACCACCTTCGACCATACTTTCCGCTAGTGTTGGACACATCAGACATTGCAAAACAACTAACACCAATAGAGCTCAACCCAAATTGCATGGAACAAGACGTAATTGATCAGATCATGGACAAATAGATTAAGAACACTCGCCAACAAATGATCTAGCTGTATCAAGTTTTCAAAGTTGGCTAGCTCCTGCACTAGGGAAAGTGGCGCACCAAGGATCAAGTTCAGCAAAAGTTTCCCCATATCATAGATCCACTCAACGTAATGAGGACCATTTCTTCCTAAGATAGGAGGACTAATGCAGGTGGATATTGGTGGCCACCTGCCTATTCCACTTGGACCCCTAACATTGTTTCTTTCAGTTTCCTTAATTGTAGCAAAATTTACTATTTTTGGTAGTTTTTCGGGTCTTGAACTTTGAGAGTCATTTTGAGGCCCTAAACAATGTTTTTGGGAAAACATTAAAACCGTTAGCCTATTTTAAAAATTTATAATCGAAAGTTGTAGTCCTCGGATAAATCTTTCTAATGAGATATAGTATGCATCAAACATAGATTGTATGCCAAAGTTACGACCCCTAGAAGTTGATGTACCAACTTACCCAAATAGGGCCACACAGAACTTTGGAACTTCATCTCCCAAGGTTAGATTTTTGGATGTTTAGGGTTTTCCATTGTTTTTCAATGATAAATAGGCCTTTAAGCTTCATTGTAACACATTTTAGGAGGCATGTATCCACCACATCTCTTCTTAGAGATAAGCTACCATTGCCTAAGCTAGTTTATTTCCATTCTACATGTAAATAGTTTTCAATACTTTGTTATTAATGAATTGAAGTTATGTTTTTGTTGTAGCTCTATGTTTCTGTTTATATTTGTATTTCATTTCGTTCCTTCATAAATTTGACTCAATATCTCAATGCTAAAGTAGTTGGCTAGCTAAGAATGGGCCTTAAGATTGATTCATAAAGTGTCCAAATTTTAGTTGGATCCAACATCTCATAAAATCCTCTCTCACTCAAAGGCACAAGCAGAAGGTTGAAATCATTCCTCTAGGTTCATTTTCCCTCAAATGAACTTTTAGCTCAAGCCCACGTTGTAATGAAATTTCTTCTTCCTAAACTTAATTAAGATTCCCTACATAATGAGCCATGTTTGTGTTGAGACCTTGACATACACTAAAAAAAACCGATATTTTTTTGCTACCATTTTCTTTTTTTCCTCTAATTTTCATTTTTTTCTCTTTTAGAATTCTTTCCTTTTCATGTAGGGTAAAAAATTATTTTAAAAACAAATCTTTGAATTTAAGAAACCTATATATAAAAAAAATCATTGATGTTTTCAAGCAAATTTATTTCACTTTGATTATAAATACATCTCCACTTTTAGTTCAACAAAAATTCAATAGTCCATCATGATAGCTTTAAGTTATTGGAGGAAGGCTCATACTCTCATTTTACCGAAGTGAAAATTAACCTTTGAAAATGTTCGGGTGGAGATAAGTTTGTCTATATAGTGTAGTAAATTGAAATTTTAACTACAATAAAAAAGTGAGTTAAATCTCATTGAAAGTGGAAAATATAATCTTAAAAAAAATCTCATACTTTGATAAAATAAATAATAAAATGTGTTCCCATGATTGGAAAAGAAAATGACTTCTAAATAAAATTAAAAGAAAATAATGTGGAGAAAGTGTTTAAAGTTCACCAATATAATCATTGAAAATATAAAAGGATCATGTGCAGTCATTTTTTTTTTCTTTAAGTTGGCTTTTCAATATTCCCTCTAGCTAGTGTTTTCATATCTCTTCACTTTTTAAATCTTTGTGGAGTTGAAAGTTAGGTTTATACATCCATGAAAATGAAAGAATTAGGTTTTATGAAATTTTATTGGAATTTTCAATCCTAAATTCCCTAATGAATTAAAGCTAATAATTTGTTTTTCAAGATTTCAACTTTTAAAATATAATATTTTGTCGTCGTTATTATTGTTATTATTAGTGGACAATTTTCCATGTTTTTATTAGCTTTAAATCTTCATCCATGTTTAGATTTTTCTTATTTAACTTATTTTTCATGGCCACCCATATCTTCCTTTTTCCATAGCAATCCATTCTTGATATGGGTTTTGCATTTTTAACACATATATCATGAGAACTTTAAGCTATAGTGGATATTTTAGTTCTGTTATGCCTCAAAGTCCAATCAACGTTCAGTTAACCTTACTAAAAAAGATCTTCTAGTTTTACCAATATATTGCTCGCTACAAGAGCATGGAATTGAATACACAATTTCAATTTTGCTTTGTCAATGAAATATTTTGTGCAAGAGATTAATGTTTTCCTTCTTCATAATCTTGACAATCTTGTATAATATACCTTTAATGTGAGGAAAAAGTATGGATTTTCCCTTCTTACCAAGGTTTTCTCTTATTTTTTAATACAATCCTATCAATTATTTTTTTTACACCCATTTCCTTTTAATATATTTTTTGTGTGCTTCAATTCATGCTTAGTGTATTCATGATCTTATAATCTAAAGACTGGAGATACTAGAATATTACATGCAAATAATCATCACACTACTTTTCTAAACTCAATGGTAACGAGAATTTGCATGCAAATAATCATCTGTATGATTTCTTTTTTAATAAATTTAATGTGATAGAAAATCCATCATTCTTTTTATTATTAAAATATCTAAGAAAAATATGATTTTATTTTATTTAAATTCCATAATAAACCTTATCATTTCACATGGCAGGTTTAAGTGTTAAAGGAATCTTATTAGATTATCTCAATGTTAAAAGAATCCTACTAAATTATCTCTTTTTTATAGTCAAATTATGTGGATATCATTAACTTATCATCTTTAATTTTTAAGTTTAAGATAATAAAAACCAATAACTTGTTTTTCAAATTTATTTGTGTATAAAATGAAAAATATTACAAAAAAAAAACCATTTCTCATGCCCTCATCTTGTTCATAAAGACATTCATAAAAGCTAAAGCAAAATATGTAAATTTCAAGCAAATCTTCAATGGAGAAATTTGAAACACAAGCTATGACTATTTATTTCAGCAAACACTTATCAAGGAATTATATTTTTCAATCCATAATGAAAGGAAACCATGATTAGTTAGTTTAAATATAGTATTATATTTTATTAATCCACGATGAATTAGTTAAGAAATTGGATTTTTGGAAGGCTAGTAGATTTTTGGAAGGTCAATTCTCATGAGAAAAACTCACTTCATTCAAATAAATGGTGTAAATGGATGGTGCTTGACAACGTCCATCGGTTCACGCAACTTCAAGGTGCAGAATCATAAAGTTCTTGGCATATCTCAAGTTCTTGGCAGACTTTTGTTTTTTTATCAACAAAATATCTCAATCAGAATCATAAAGTTCTTGGCAGACTTTGGTTTTTTTATCAACAAAATATCTCAAGGTGCAGAATCATAAAGTTCTTGGCATATGGTACAAATTGTAAAGTAGCTTTACTCTTTCATGAAAAATCCCTCTCATAGAGATTGCACTGTCTCCTGAAAATGGCTCATATCAATTTATTTGAATTATATTGTGCATGTAGGTACCTACTTGACCTTGTAGGTAAAGCAACTTTTGTATCATACGATGGGGACTACACTCTTTTCTCCTTGCGTGTTTTTTCTTAGGAGTCATGAATGCAACCAAAAATATCACAACTCTTTCGTCTTATGTGTTTGTACTTCAAAGGCCATGAATGTTTGTGTTTGTCTTTCGTCATTGGCTATGGACACTATTGATTGTAATGGTTATGATAACCACTGTGATATTTTTTATTAATTTATAATAATAAACTAGTATACATTTTAAATGGATGAATGACCATATTCAAATAATGAAATGGTGGTGTATATATTGTTATTATAAATGAGGAATTTTTGGTATCTAGTGTGGTGCCAGTTGTTTTTATGTATTTTCTGTAAACATTCTTTTTGCTTAATAAAATATTTTGCGCTAATTGAATACAATGTTAGATATAGTTATATATAATTTTTTACAAAGTAATTAAAGTTTGTTACTTTTCAAATTGAAAATGATCATATTTTTTTAGATAGAACATCCACATCGAAATATGATTTTGAATTAATGATTCATTGTCTTTCATCAGATACATATTTTTTCTACAAACTCTTTACAATCTAGTCACCTTAACTTTTTTTTTTTAAAGGTCACCATTTTCGTCTACTCATCAAGAGCTTTCCAACAATATAAGTTTCATCCAAATATGAGCTCTACAGACAACGTTATGGCCCTAAGAAGTTTCACCACCCTATGCCATGTCAACAATTGAATAACTAACATGTGACTAACACATGGCAATGCTATGTTCACATGTAACCACTGCATTATGCCATGTCATCTAAGACATGGTGATCTTGAGCCCACGTGTCACCACTAAGCCCATGTGTCACCACCACGTTGCGCTATCTTTATAGGATAGGCACATCAACAACCCAGTTACAATTGAATTTGGAAAAAACCTTAAAAGACTTTTTCAAAAAGTCAAATTTCTGGATTAACATATCATATTTGATTTTTTTTAAAAGATGTGAACACCCCAAAAAAATAACACTTAACAAATTCTAGTTAGTTATATGCAAATCTAAAAAAAATATTAAAAGAACATTTTCCAAAAAGCCATATTTCCAAGTTAACAGATTCCAAATCTGAATTCGTCTCTTGATGGGAACACACTCACAAAATAACAACTAACAAATTCTAGTCTTCTTTTTGTACACATTTAAATCCAGGTTTTCTTAAAAAGGACACTTTTTAAAATAAACCACATTTCTAATCTCAAAATCCACTTCATCACTTCCATGTCTTCTCTATGGCATAGAAAGTGCATTAACTAAAATGACAACTATTCTGTACTACAATGCCACATAAGCATACCACATTAACATACCATGTTAGTGTTCCATGCCATCCAATCTGAACCTTCAAACCATGTCTCAGTGACATGTGAACCCAGAACATCACCAAAAGGTTGATGGCATATCTTGATTGCCTAGCATTCGGATTTGGGTTTTTCCATAAATTGTAGCTTTTAGAAATTTCATATGTCCAAACTTCCACTACTTAGAGAATCTGGATGGTGAAACTTCAACACATAACGGAATATGGTAATTACCTTTCATCTGTTAATTGGATTATGTCCCATCCTCTACGGGAACCCAAAATTACAGAAATCTAGAAATTCTTTTAACTTCACATTTTGAAAACCTAGATTTGGATGCTAGTAGGGAAAAACATGTGGTTGAAACATGAAGCCAAGTAGGATGAACCCACCTAGAGTGTGACTTGGTGGATGACATGGCAATGGATGTGGCTACTCATATGTCATTGGTGACATGGTAGTTTTGATAGAGTATGATGAAATGGTATGCTATCATCGCGTGTCAATGTGGAATGTTGACATGGAATTCAAATATCCATAAATTTGACTTGCTAACTATAAGAGAACCTAGAAGAAAGGAAAAGAGTGCAACAAAAGAAAAATAAACCTCTAATCCATAAGTTTTCAAATCACGGATCCATAAAAGTGGAAATATGATAGATTGGACACCCAAAAAAATCTATAAAAGGATTTTAACTGAAATTTTCAAATCTGCATGGGTTAAGCAGCTCAAACTGTCCAATAAAATATGTAGCCTTATTGAAAGTTGGCATGTGGGTGAGGAACCTGTTGTCAGTCAACTGATGTGGCTCCATGTCATACATTCCATGTAGATGTTATATTAACAACCATAACATTTGTAATGCCCCTATATGCGCATGTGTACACACTCCCATACAACATATTACTTCCACACAAGCAAGTGCCAAGGGAACCTGGGTATCGCATAACTGACTTTGATTGTGAGTGTCACAACTGATCATCACACATGGAAGAGCACCCATATGACACAACTAGACCAAGTGGGTTCAATTTTTGGTTCTTTCATGAGAGAGACCGGTCCTCTAGGTATGGGCACAATTTGGGTGAGATGGGGAATTTGGTGAGACAACCACAACATGGGCATCGATTATTATTGCACCCATGTGGAGATGATTTGAGTATGGAAACAAATAGTTACAGGTATGCCCCAAGTCATGACTTGGTGGATGAGTTTGGGTGAGTACCTAACAACATCAATTAGCATGTGTGACAAGTGGGTGCGATCGATTAAAGGCATGTCCCAACCAATGTATGTGTAACCAATTATGTATATTACATGGAGATGACAAGTGTTGGTTTGATCATTTTGTTGAGTTGGCTTGCATGGGTGTCATTTTCCAGCCCTATAAGAGACAAAGGGACATGAGAATTCACTCACACTACACCCCATATATATATCCAAGCCTTTGGAGAGGAGAAGGAATAAGGACTTGGAAATTTATGTGAGCTCACACAATCAATTGTAGGAGAAGAAGAATGCAAATTATCTTGTAGGGAACTGAAGCTTGTCTTGGGGATAATTCTATGGTTTTCGAGTATGCCACTAAGGTCACTCTCTAATTCAAGTTGCATATTAGGTAGAGGAGATGACCAACAATAGCTTTAAAACCCACGTGTTATTGGGTAGGTCTACGTTGTTAAGTGTTGTTGTTTGGTGATGTAAGTGAGAAGTTGGAAGACATACTATCACACTATCTAAGCTTTGTTTGTATGTATTGCATGTAGGGTTGGGTGAGACCCGAACCCTTCACCTATCCATTGAATTATATTTGGTTAGGGTTTTAAGGCATATACCACTCAATTATAAAAATAATTACATACTTTATGTTATGTGTTATGGAATGACCTTTGATGTTGTATGTTAATTAGAATTAGATTCATGTTTTGTTGGATGATGGCATGCAAGAATACACTTGTTTTTGTTAAAGATGTTTTCGTTGTATAATTTTAACTAAGGAGAATAATATAAGTATTGGAATTGTGAGGCATAGTTCATTATCCAGGTGGACATTGGTGGCCACTCGCCTATTCCAGTTGGACCCCCATAATTGTTTTATATCAATTTCCTATTTTCCAGCACAATTTCCTATTTCAACAGTTTTCTGTTTTTGGTAGTTTTTCAGGTCTTGAAATTTTGAAGTTGTTTTGAGGCCCTAAACGATATTTTTTGGGGAAATGAGAAAACATAGGTCAAATAATATGTTTTTAGATGAAATTTGTTGTCCTATGATACAAATTTCTAATGAGCTATCATGCACACTAAATGAATATCATATGCCAAAGTTACGACCTCGAGAATTCGACGTTCCAACTAACCCCATCGAGGCCCACAAGGTTTTTGCGCTTCATCTCCTAGGGTTAGGTTTTTGGATGTTTAGGGTTTCTCATTTATCTTCATGATAAAAAGGAATCAAAGCTTCGTTATAAGACAATATACAAGGAATGTAGCCATCACATCTCTTCTCAGATATAAGCTACCATTGCCCAAGCTAATTTGCTTTCATTTTGCATGTAAACATTTTCTATTTATTAATTGAAGTTCAATTTCTTTTTTTGCTAAGGCAAGAGTGGATCCTTTTATTCAATTAAAAAGGGGAAATGGTGTACAAAAGGTGACTTCAGCGGTGAGGCCCACCAATATGACAGGCCTACCCCAATTCAAGGTCACCAAACTACAAAGCAGACCCAAGGACGTGAGCTTGCTAAAACAGACTAGTAGTCCAAAACAGACCGTTGGATCAGGAGCAGGAGATCCAGCAGATGAAAAAAAAATCGAGTGGCAAACAATCACACCATTTAACAGGTAAATCAGACCCGATAGAACCAATAGACCATAATCTATAATCCTATCAGGTCCATTTTTATTTATCCTTCAATCACTTTAACCATGCAAAATGCACCATTTGCGCGCGATCCCGGAGAGGTCTAACAAACAGCTTGAGACATAACCACTAATGTGGACCCACCAACTTGCACGCAAAATCCTAGCCGTAGATTATCCTCGCTAGATCTGACGGTTACGGATCTTATTGTGCAGACTAAGAACACCAATAGTTAGCGTGAAATGAAGGCGGAATTTCCTCCCCACCCTTAGCCATGTGTCTCATGGTGAGTGGAATCACTCCCAAATGAGAAAAACCGCTTCCCGCTTGATGAGCATGCGATATACCAGAAACCGCCACAAGGGCAATAACGCTGTTTACAGAAAGAAAAGCTAAGGTTTTGCGATTGTCGAGAAAATCCTAGTTTCGGTGCATGGGCCTAGGAGAGATGAAGATCCTTCCATTCTGTCATCCCCCAGAGGCATCTGGTTTGCCATTACCTAAGTTAATGAGGCCAACATAGACCTGCATCCTAAAAAGGATCTCACTTATGTCAAAACCTTTCATCATGAAACCCGAAAAACTGGACCCCGTCACTGTGGCTCTGTGTCAGCAAAAATTGTCTCTTGATTTTCCTGATGCTGCTGTCGGTTGCTGAGGGCCCTGGATGCACATCCCTCCTTCAACCTGTCATCTGTTATCTCCTCCCACCAGCAGCATAAATCAATATGCTTATTTCATACCCCCTCATTGGCAAGCCAGTCCACAACTTTGTTGGCTTCCCTACGAACATGCACCAACCTGAGGGTTCTCAGCATTCTTAGGTGCGCTTGGATTCTTTGGTAGACTTGTAGAAGCCTCCAATGTTCTGAGATTTTCTCAGGAGCAGCACCAGCATTTATCCTCTTCACTGAGTTAATGACTAATTCTGAATTAGCCTCAATGATGACATTTTGAATGTTGTACTTGAGCAGTATTTCCAGGCACAATTCCATCGCCATGAGCTCCGCCATGTTGTTAGTTGCTTTGCCTAGATAACTGTGGAAGATAACTTGTATGTTTCCTTCCTCATCCCTCAATACCCCTCCATAACCAGCTTCTCTCGGATTCCCTTTTGAAGCCCCGTCTATGTTAAATTTTAAAAAACCATGAGAAGGGGGTTGCCAAGAAGACTTTTCTGTTGAGGTTTTCTTGATAATCTGCATAGAACTCTGAGGGGGAATACCCTTGAGCTCTAACTTCTCCAATATTTTGACCTCTCTTTGTCCAATGGGTTTACCTGTAGCTGCTCCTCCCAGGATATACACAGTTTCTTTGAGTTGTTTAATGACTAGTTTGAGGATGTTGCTCACCGGGCTCGCTTTCTCCTTGAAAATCCTATTGTTGCGCTCCTTCCAGACATTCCAGATTAAGAATCCTGGGGTCAGCATCTAGGCAGAGTTTATGATCTCATTATCCAAGAAATTTTTCCTCCAATTCTTCAAAGTAGTGATGATGTCATTAACATCTCTGTCTGTCTGCTCAAAGACTTCTCCAACCCAATTCCAAAGTGTTGTGGTGAAAGTGCATCTATTCAGGAGATGATTTGTAGTTTCTTCCTACTGTCTGCATAAGTGACATCTTGAAGGGTTGACAAAGCCTCTTTTTTTAAGATTATCCCATGTTAGAATCTTTCCCTAGTGAACCAGCCACTTGAACAGTTTGAATTTCATCCAATGAGGATTTTCCTAGATTTCCTTCCACGTCTTATTTGTGTTTGAAAGGTTGACCCTGCATCTATCCTTTTGGCTTCCTTGAGGTTGGAGAGACCCACCTTGTTCTTTCCCCATCTTATTTGATCATCTGAGTTTGAGTTTAATATTTGTCTCTTGTCTAAAAGACTTTTCAGGGCTATAGCTTGAGTATGCAGCATGCCCATTTCTCTGTAATTTGGAAGTTTCCAAGTTCTCCATTTCTCATTGTTCCTTGATTGGTCCCAGTAGTCACTTACCCACCTTAATCCTTTGTTGATGGTATTAATGTGAATGTCTACTAATTCTTCACTTCGGAGATTGTCCTCCTGCTACCAATTATCCTCCTAGAACCAAGCCAGGTTTCCATTCTGATCTCCCAGAAACTATGATTTTGGACTACGGCCCCGTTCTCCCATGCCCTATTTCAAATTGAAAAACCTTTTACATGTCTTCTCATTCTTATTAGATTCTTTTCCTGCCATTCACTAGCATATTTTTTCTTCCACATTTTTGCCCAGGGGGCTTGTATTTCTTTTAGCCATCTCCACCAGATTTTGGCTCCGAGAACTCTATTAAGAATTCCTGGGTCATGCAGACCCAAACCACCATGGGACTTAGGTTTGCACACTCTGTCCCATGCCACAAGGGCCCATTTCTTCTTTTCTTCACATTTTCCCCAGAGAAAGTCTCTCTGAATGTTTCTTATATTAGAAACTACACCGGTTGGTGCTGGGATGGCAGATAACATATAGATAGGGATACTTTGGAGGATAGCCTTAGTGAGAACTAGTCTCCCTGCTAGATTTAGTGCTCTGTTTGTCCATTTTATAATCTTGTCTTTGAGATTTTTAAGAACAGGCTCCTAGATATCTTTGTGAAGCGGTTTGTCAATGAGAGGAACTCCCAGGTACTTCATAGGTAGTGACTCCCTTTGAAAGCCCAAAATTATGGAAATATTTCTTTGAATTGAAATATTTGTATTGAAAAAGAAAATCTTTGATTTAGTAAGACTAACCTCTATGCCAGTTGCCTTAGCAAAATCATTCAGAATCTCTTTGAATTTTTTGGCTTCCTTGACAGTGGGTGTGCCTTGAAGCATGGTATCATCCACAAATTGTTGATGTGTCACTGTGTCCCCATATTGAGTGAGTCTCAGACACTAAATTCTCCCTTCCTCCTTCGCAACTTTGACAACTCTCCCTAATCCTTCCATCATTAGAATGAAAAGGAAAAGAGAAAGTGGATATCCTTGCTTGAGACCTCTAGAAGGCTTAAAGGTTATTGAAGGAGTGCCATTGAGAAGAATTGAACAGCTGGCAGTGGTAACTAGTGCCATAACCCATTTAATCCAATTGTGATCAAAGCTATAGGCTTTTAGTATTACTCTTATGTATGACCAGCTAAGCTTGTCATAGGCCTTTTCTATGTCCATTTGCATAATCATTCCTGCATGTTTGTTGGTAATGAGTGAATGAACCATTTCATGAGCTTGAATTATATTATCTAGAATTTGTCTTCCTTCCACGTAGCTCATTTTCTCCTCTGACACTAGGGTTGGGAGGAGAGGTTTGAGCCGGTTGGCAATGACTTTGGATATAATTTTGTATATCACATTGCATAATGCTATAGGTCTAAATCTGTCTAGAGAGGTGGCCTTTTCCTGTTTTGGGATTAAGGCTATGAAAGATTTGTTGAGTGCCTTTAAGACTGTCTTAAATCTTTGAGAGTCTTCCACTACCTCCAGGATGTCCTATTTCACTATCCTCCAACAGGCTTTAAAAAAGTCTACATTAAAGCCATCCGGGCCTAGTGCTTTCCCATTTTGCATCTCTTTCATGGCTTCCTCTATTTCTTCCTCAGTTACTGGTCTGTTGAGGTTGAAATTATATTCTCTAGTGACCAATTTAGGGATGTACTGAGTAAATATTTCTGTGGACTGATATCTGTCTTTCGAGGTTTCCTCAGCAATTTTTTGAAAATGATGGAGTAGAAACTTCTCCATCTCCTCATAAGTGTTTTTCTATATTCCATGTTGGTCTGTAAGTTTCATTATTTTGTTGTTGTTTCTGTGAGCTATGGTGGATCTGTGAAAGAATTTGGTGTTTCTTTCCCCTTCTTTAATCCATTGTACTCTGGATTTCTGTCTCCAAAATATTTCCTCTTGAAGGCATCTGTTGTCCCACTCCTGTTGGAGTGACTCTACCATCTCTTTCCTTTCTTCTGTATAGCCTTCAGTGATAAGAATCTGGTTTATTTCCTTTAGTTTCTTTCCCACATCCTCCTTAGCTTTGAAGATGTTACCAAATTCTTTTTTATTCCACTTTTTCAGTCTACCTTTAATGTGTTTGAGCCTGCTGTGTAGAAGAAACATTTTTGTACCTTGAAGGTGAAGCTCTTCCTTCCACCATTCTTCAATGTTGGTGAGGAAATCAAAATGTGTGAGCCAAGCATTCTCAAACCTGAAGGGGGTGTTCCCTGGTTTGCCAAAGATTGAATCTTCCAATTGGATATGCCAGTGTTCTGAACCTCCAAAGGGTAGAATGTGTGCAGTAATGTTGTCTCCCCTGAGAAGAAGTTCCTCTGAAACTATAAATCTGTCCAATTTTGAGGCTACTTGGGTAGGTCCCCCTCTTTTGTTATTCCAAGTGAAGATTCCATTGCTTGTTTCCATATCAACTAATTTCATATTGGTGATGAAGTTCTGGAAGGAAACTGAGTCTCTGCCAAGTGTTCTAGTTCCTCCTTTCTTCTCCATGAGTGATTTTGTTATGTTAAAATCACCTCCAAGAATCCAGGGTAGAGCTGGGTATCTCTTCTTCATATCTTCCAGTGTTGTGAGGAGTCGAAGTTTTTCCTCCATTGGCTATGGACCATAAACATTGGTGATCATGTAACATTGTCTGTCACCCACTGGTTGGAAAATCAGTGAAAGGTGATGTCTGGATGCCTCCGCATCAATCACACCAAAATTCTGTGGATCCCATAGAGTGAGAATGCCACCAATGGATTTATTTGCTTTGACTTCTAGGTATTCATATTTATTTAACCATTTGCTGTGTTTTTCATGGATCCTCTCCATAGAGCATTTTGTTTCCTATATGAATACTATGTCAGGTTTTTCCTCTTTGATTCTTTTACCTAGATTCCTCTATTTCCTTCTGCTCTCAAGTTCTCTAATGTTCCAGGTTGTGATTTTAATTGAGGTAAGGTTTTAACGGAGTATCTGGAGAGATCTTTCATCCTTCCTGAGTCAATCATGAGTTTGCCACATTCTAGTAATAGTTCTTTCTGTGTTTTTCTTCCCCTCCTCTTGCCTATATTCTTTGTTAGTTTTCCTATTATTAATCCTATTGAGGAAGTCCCTTTGTTTTCCTGGTTATCATGTCCTCTTTTGACTCATGCAGCTGTTTGGTTTGACTTTTTCAGGAATATATGTTGAACCTTATCCACATCATCCTGAGGGATGGATTTTATTCCCAGGTTTCCTCCTTGTTCTAGAAACTTTTCCAGCTCTAGGTTTTCCCTTTCTAGGATCTCCTGTAAATCTTGATCCTCTTTACCACTTTCACTTTGAGTCATTTCCTGGTCCTTTTCTATTTCCATGGTGCTCAAAGGGTCCATTGTGTGTTCATTCTGTTCCTGAGTGTACTCCATGCCGGTCTCTTTTTCTTTCCCTCTTGCTGTTTGATTCTCTGTATTCTCCTTGTCCCCTTCATCAGCTTCTTTTTCTCCTAAGATCTCAAAATTGTTGTAACTTTTTGTTTTGTCATTCACACTAGTGTTCTTTTGTGTCTTCCTTCCTCCTCCTTTTCCTTTTCCTCCTACTTTAGTGAAGCCTGTCTGGTCTTTTCCTTTGTTGGTATTTAGGTTTTCCTCCCTTCTATTGAGAGGACAGTCTCTGGATAGATGCCCATGCTCATGACATTTGTGACATCTTAACGGGATATGTTCATAGTCAACTGCTTGAACCCTTTCCTCATCATAGACTTCTAGAATGACCTCATCTATAAGGGCTCCTAATAGGTCCATCTCCACACATATACGAGCATAGGATGTATATTTTCCCCTTAGAGTTGCCTTTGAAATTTTTAATAAATGACCTAATTTATTGCCTATAGCTTTTAAAGACTCTGGCATCCAGTAATCTAAAGGTAAGGAATATATTCAAATCCATACCGATACCAAAGTGAAGGTTTCTCATTCTATGTTATGAAACTAGCTCACAAAAAGATAGAAAAGAGAGATCAACGCCTTAGAATTCAGCCTCTTCGAGGGGGCAACCTCCTTTACATTACACAAATGAGAAATTCTTCGATGATTCAAATGAAAAAAACTCCTCTCTATATATAGGAGTCTAAGGAGTCACAATATAACCTAGCCGACCAAACAATAATAATATAAAGCCACAAAAATAACAATAGAGGGATTCTATGGGGCACAATAATAACAATATGGGGATAATAGGGGCACAACAATATTAACAAGGGATACAACTACAATAGTAATGGGGTAATCACTAGTATTATAGGGACCCAACATGCCCCTCTCCTTCAAAAAAGTGTTGTCCTCAATGCTTGAGTAGTTCTGGATGCTTCTATATAAAATTCTCATCCTCCCATGTGGAATCTTCAGCGGATAAGTTCTTCCACTTGATAAGATACTCCGAAATTGATCGATTTTGTAGCTGTCGCGTTCTTGTTTCTATGATTGATTTCGGTTCGAATATAATTTTTCCTTCCTCGTCAAGTTCTGGCAATATTTTTTGAACTGGGAGCTTATCGCCTATAACCTTCTTTAAACATGAAACATGGAAAACTGGGTGTAATCGAGAAGCTGCAGGAAGCTCCAAATTGTATTTCACAGTACCAATCTTTTGCAACACCTTGTATGGACCATAATACTTTGGTGATAATTTATTATCCTTCTTAGCTTGATTGAGGGACATTTGCTTATATGGTTGTAGTCGTAGGAATACTTAATCACCTACATCAAAACTTCTTTTGCTGCGATGTTGATCTGCCTGTTGTTTCATTCTATTATGTGCCAACACAAGGTTATCCTTTAAGAGTTGGAGGACTTGTTGTTGATGTTCGATATGATGTTCCATTGCTTGAACCTTATAATTTTCTCTTAAATATGATGTGATGGATGGTGGCTGATATCCATAAAGTGCCATAAATGGGGTCATTTTTGTTGTTGTATGGAAGGAAGTGTTATACCACCATTCAACTAGAGGCAACCATTTGACCCATTGTGTCTGTTTATCAGATACAAAGCAACAAAGATATCCATACAAACATTTGTTTACTATCTCAGTTTTCCCATCAGATTGAGGATGATAAGATGAGCTATGAGCTAACTGAGTACCATGACAAGAAAATAATTCTGTCCAAAAATTTCCTGTGAAAATGTGATCTCTGTCACGTACAATAATCTTTGGGTTTCCATGTAGCTTTTGAATTGTTTCCATAAATTCAATAGAAACTGTACTGGCTTGAAATGGATGTGATAATGCACAAAAGTGTGCATACTTGGTAAATCTGTTAACTACCACCATGATGACACTCTTTCCCTCAGACTTGGATAAACCTATGATAAAATCCATTGAAACCTCCTCCCAACATTGGCTTGGAATGGATAAAGGTTGTAATAGACCCACTGTCTTAATTGTTTCAACTTTATTTTGTTGGCAAACCAAACATTCTGCCACAAACTTTTGAATATCTGATTTAAGGCCCTCCCAAAAAAATTCCTTCTTAACCCTGTGGTAAGTTTTTAAAAATCCTGAGTGCCCTCCTAAGGGAGAAGTGTGCGATTCCGTAAGAATCTTTTGTTTTAGCTGGGAATTATTACAGAGGTATAAGAAATCTTTGTACCATAACGAATCATTTTGCCAGCTAAATGTATCAAACGTACTGGAGTCTTGTTGTAACTTTTGAATAAGTGCCCACACTTCTTCGTCATTCTTCCATTCCTCCCTTGCTTCGTTTATCCAATCTGGTTGGATAATAGAAATGGCACACAACAATGCTTCCACATCCTCATCCTTTCTGGAGAGTGCATCTACCACCACATTATGCTTCCCTTTTTTGTAGATGATTTCAAAGTCATAACCCAACATATTTGTGACCCACTTTTGTTGCTCTTCAGAGGATAATCTTTGTTCTAAAAAGTATTTAAGGCTATCATGATCCATTTTTACCTTGAAGTGTCTTCCCATTAGGTAGGGTTGCCATTTCTTAAGTGCATGGAGTATTGCCAACATTTCCTTCTCATAAATAACTTTGTGTAAAAAATTTCCCTTGATTGGACGACATTCAAAAGCAATGGGTCTTTCATCTTGCATTAAAACGGCACCAATTCCATTTCCTGAAGCATCACATTCCATAATAAAGGTTTTTGTGAAGTTTGCTGTAGCTAAGACCAGTGCTTGGCACATTTCCTCTTTAAGATGCTCGAAGGCCTTTGTTGCTTCTGGAGTCCATGAAAATGCATCTTTCTTCAATAATGTTGTTAGAGGTGCTACTATTCTCCCATAATTCTTAACAAACTTGCGATAATACCTTGTCAACTCGAGAAATCCTTGCAGATGCTTTACGGATGTGGGGATTTTCCATTCCTTAATGGCTTTAATTTTGCTAGGGTATACCTTAACTCCTTCATGAGATACAATATGACCTAGATATTCCACCTCTTGTACTCCAAAGAAACATTTGGATCTTTTTGCATATAATTGTTTCTCCTCCAATAGTTGTAACACCCTATCAACATGTTCAACATGATCCTTCCAAGACTTGTTGTAGATTAGTATATCATCAAAAAATACTAACACAAATTTTCTAAGGAATGGTTTGAAAATGGAATTCATCAAAACCTTGAAATGTTGAAGGTGCATTGGTAAAGCCAAAATGCATGACCAAAAATTCATAATGACCCTCATGAGTTCTAAATGTTGTTTTCAGAATGTCTTCAATCTTCATTCTGATTTGATGATATCCTAAATGAAGATCCAACTTGGTGAAGTAAATTGATCCATGCAATTCATCCAGTAATTCATCAATGACAGGAATGGGAAACTTATCTTTAATAGTGAGCTTGTTGAGCTCCCTATAATCCGGACACATGCACCATGATCCATCCTTCTTGTGCACCAATACTATTGGAGCAGAGAAAGAAATTTGACTCGGTTGAATTATACCAGCCTCTAGCATTTCTGCAACCATATGTTCAATTTCACTCTTTTGGGCATAGGGATATATGTACGGCCTAATGTTTGGAGGAATACTTCCTGGAATCAGATGAATAGCATGATCATGATCACGAATAGGTGGGAGACCTTTGGGAGTCTCAAATACCTTGAAATGATTGTCCAATACTTTTTGGAGATCTAGAGAAACAAATGATTCCCATGTGGAAACATCTAGCGAACATAATTGTGCAATTACACCTCTTTGTTCCTTTTTTAGAAGCTTTGTCATATCGTTAGAGCAGATTATCTTTCCCAGTTTCCCTGCAATACCCCTTAATTCAACTTCCTTTCCTTCCACAAAACATTTCATGAAAAGTTCTTGAAAATTAAAAGTTATTGTACCCAAGGATTGTAGCCATTGGACTCCTAGTACAACATCAGCACATCCCATTGGAATGGAAAGCATTGGACTAGTCAATACATATTCTCCCATGGATAGGTTGATATTATGGCACTTTCCAGAGCAATTTATTATTCCTCCATTTGCAACCACCACTTGACACTCTAGTGCTGGATTTAAGAAGCAATTCAATTCTTTTTCTACCTTACAATGAATAAAATTGTGGGTACTTCCTGAATCAATCAACACTATTACCTTTTTCTTCTTGATTTTTCCTTCTATCTTGATGGTTTGAGGAGTGGTAATTCCTGCCAATGCATTACAAGATATGGTCGGATTCATTTCTTCTTTATCTAGGCTTTGTTCCTGGAGTATATCCTCTTCTTTTGACCTTTCTTGCTCCTTTTCTTCTTCCTCTTCACAATCTATGTAGAATAATTTCTTCTCAGCACACTTATGACCTTTAGTGTATTTTCTATCACAACTGTAACAAAGCCCTTTTACTCTTTTTTCTTCTAATTGTTGTGGTGTCAACCTTATAGTTTGTGGAAGACTAGGGGCAACAACACTTCCATCTTTATAGTTGTGAGTGGTATGCTTCTTGGTTGCCATAATTTTTCTTTCCATTTTTCTTGCTAACTTGAATGCCTTCTCTAATGAATCAGGTTCCCAAAGGTGAACATCATGTTGGATGTTATCCTTTAAAGTCCCTATGAACACATCAATCCTATGCTCCTCTAGAATATTTTTTACCCTTATGTTCAATTTTTGGAACTCCTCAATGTGCTCCATTATTGAACCCTTTTGTTTGAGACTTATCAATTGGCTAAAAAAAGTGTTGCTTTTTGTATCCTCATAATGTGCTGTCAATTCTTCCGTAAAAATTGCCCAAGTCATAATTTGTTTACAAGAGCAAAGCCATTGATACCATACAAACTGATTTGGTTCCAAATATAAAGTTGCAATACGTACCTTTTGTGTGTTTTTTCACATTATTGAGACCAAAAAATTACTCCATCTGTAATATCCATGTTGTGGGATCCTTTCCATCAAACTTCCTCATATTGATTTTTGGAATATGGTGGGTCTTCGATCAAAAATTAGAGTCTAGGGAATCATGATTAACATTTCTTTTGTTCTCATCATGAGTTTCCTTTACTACCCTTTCACCATTAGTGACATTTCTTGTAGCAACTTATTCATATTTATCTTCAATTCTTCCATCTTATCATCCATGCCATCAATTTTAGCGTCCATGCCATTCATCTTAGCTTCCATGCCATCCATATTAGCTTCTACGCCTTTCTTTAAACAATCCATATTAGCTTATACACCTTTCTTTAAACCATCCATCTTAGCTTCTACATCTTTCCTTAAACCATTCATCCTAGATTCTGTTGCTTTTTGTGCAAGTGACACTTGTTGCACTTGGTCTTGTAATTTTGATATATCATGTTGCATTTCTTCCTCTTCTTCATGAGTCATGCTAGAGCTTTCAAGTTTCTTACTAGGTGTTTGCATTTTCTTTCCTCGGGGCATCAATTACCGATTCAAACTAATTTTTCAAACCAAGCTTATCCAAAAATTTTAAAAAAACTACACACCTTTTTTTCACTTTGTAGAAGCTTGATATTGAATCTGATGTATCTCTGCAATTTCAGATCATCCTATTCTGAGATTGCAACCTGTAGTAGCCCTATGTGTCCTCTTTCCAATGCCACCAGTCTGATCTAAATTGGATTCACCAAGGAAGATTTATGCACAATCTCCCAAGATGACCTGATTATATACTAGTTCAGTAGAGCGAACTTGTACGACGTGCCATGAGTCACTATTTCGACCTTTGGATCTGAAAAAGATAAAAAAAAAACTATAGTCTGTCCTCTTTCTATACCTTCTTACGAAATTTCAATCCAATGCTGAGAGAGAAGGTTAGTACGATTTTCCCCAGGTCACCTATTTGGAATGTAATTCAGGAGTCTGTAAAAAGACCAACTTCCTCAGATCATATCTCCGCAAATATAGTGCAAAAGGCTCTGAAATTTGGATCCAAGATTCAGCACGATTTCTTCTCAAATGGGTTTTTTTTTAGCTTCTGAAATGTCGCAGAAAAAAAATTATAGCGAAAATTCCATGATGACCTGTTTGGAGCAGCGAAACCCTAGAATCCAAAGCTCTGATACCAAATGTTATGAAACCAGCTCACAAAAAGATAGAAAAGAGAGATCAACGCCTTAGAATTCAGCCTCTTCGAGGGGTAAACCTCCTTTACATCACACAAATGAGAAATTATTCAATGATTCAAATGACAAAACCTCCTTTCTATATATAGGAGTCTAAAGAGTCACAATATAACCCAGCCAACCTAACAATAATAATATAAAGCCACAAAAATAACAATACAGGGATTCTATGGTGCACAATAATAAAAATATGGGGACAATAGGGGCACAACAATATTAATAAGGGATACAACTACAATAGTCATGGGGTAATCACTAGTATTATAGGGACCCAACATTCTGGCACAAAGTTCATCGTCCATGGCTACATATAGAGACTAGCAGCTGCAAAGAAGTATGGCCCTCCTTCAAAAATTTTGTCTCTGTCTTCCATGTTCATAAACACCATAGTGAAAAAACCTTTGGATCCAAGATGTATATTTAACTCCCCCTTTAGTTTCCACTTGTATTTTATCCAAGTGTACAACAATTTCTCCGATGGCCAGATGACCATAAATTTGCATATGATGGCATAGTTAGCCATGTGATCCCTGTGCGCTTGCAGAGCTGGATCATTTAGAATAACCCTAGGTTTAGTAGTGGTCTTGGGTTTATAGGGCCCCATCTTAGCTATGTTCTATGATCCTTGACCTTTGTCTTCCTCTTTCTCCTCCTGACAGTCTTCTTCATGGGCCCCTTGATCTGCATTGGTTTTGCTACCTTCTGTCTTTTGAGTTTCTATGTTTATTGTCTTGACCTCCAAGGGCTGTGGAGGTTTGTTCCTTTTCCCTCCTCTTCCTCTGTTTGCTACCATATTACTGTAGGAGGGAGTGGAGCTCCTTCCTCCTTATGTCTCCATGGATGCTTGGTGCCCTCAGTCACTTGCTGCGTTAAACCCTATAACCAGAGTTGCGCCCTCTTCTCTCTAGCTCCCATAATTTTATTCATTGTTATCTAATTGAAGTTCAATTTCATTGTATCTCTGTGTTTCTTGTTTAAATTTGTATTTCATTTCATTCCATCATAAATATAGATCAATGGTATCATATCATTCTACTCTTTCTCATCATTTTTATGCATGTCCCCAATGAGGTCGGGGTATAAGAAGTTGGGACTTGAACCCTTGCAATACCTTCCTCACTAACCTCAACAGCCTCCCATGGCAGAAGAAAATAAAGAAATGGGAGAAAGAGATCCTATCAAATTGTTGCTTGAAGAATCCCTTGATTGATAGAGGAAGAAGATGATGGATAATTTTTCCCAAATCCTTTCTTCGATACCAATGGGTGATGAATCTTCATCCAGCAGTCACTTTGGAGGCACCGCCCCCTTCAAGGTACAAGTTAATTTTGAAATTCACATATTTAAAGGCAATATGGACACAAATTCTCTAGATAAATGGTTTAATGTACTGGAAGGATATTTTTTGGTCCATAATTTTTCTGATGGAGAACATATTAATTTTTCACTCCTTAAGGCCTCCCCCCATGTTAAGGATTGGTGGGGAACTTACTGTGACCAAAGGGTCGAGGAGGAATACTCACTATTTTTAGCTGCACCCTCTTGAGATTATTTCCAAGATGTTGTTAAAGAACAATATTACCTTTTTGGGAGCTAAGAAGAAAAGTACATAAAATGGACCACACTATGGTAGGAAAAGTTCCAAGATGTGCTAGAGTTCACAAGTATATTTCATACCCTACACACAAAGATGAGTATCAAGGATTCTAAGTGACATTTGGCACTTAAGTAATGTGGCTTTATACACAAACACATCTAAGAAGAAATGGAGTTCATGGACATCTCCTCTCTTGGTGCAACATACCGATATCCTGTCAAGGTCGAGGAGAAATTTAAACAAAAGAAGTGAGACTTTCAAACTGCAAATCTGAAGTAGGGCAAGGGAACCCCGAAACTATAGAACAAAGGATGAATCCAAGATGGAATGACCCATGAGAACCTGTTGAAGCCACAAGAGAATAATATCAATGGAAATACGAATAAAGACACAGGAAAAATGGTGTGAGTTCCATAAGCACCCCACTCACAACACAAGTGAATGTCACGCAAAGTAGTCATTGGTGGTCGAGCTAAAACATTTAGAGTCAGATGCATGTTCTAACTTTGAGCTAGTAACTATAAAGGAGAAACAAATCATTGATGTAGAACCCAGTGTCATTGTTCCCAACACCAAGGTCCAGAAAAGTGAGCCCAAAGATCTGAAGGAGGGTGAGCGTCTCTTCCACTCATATATGTGGGTTAAAGGTGCTCATATCAATAGAGGTCATTAAACAGTTGAGCCTGCCAAAAACACCACACCCACAACCATACACTATCGAGTGGCTCCACTAAGGGCGAGATCTCTGTGTCAACCGATAGTGTTTCCTACCCTACAACATCACGTCTTTCAAAGACAATGTATGGTGTGCTGTTTCTCCCCTTGATGTTTTTGATGTTTAATTATTCCAACCATACTTTTGGAAGTGTTATGTTGTGTATTAATCTAATCCCTGTACTGTTATTATTACCTTGGGTAAAAAAATATAGAGGATACCATATATAGCCCCACTTACTGCCATTTCTTTGATCTCTATTAAGAAATGCAGTAAGATCATCTCCCATATTAGGAAAACAATTTTCTCCCTGATTCACTCAAAAATTAAGGGGAAGATTGTGGCCACATCCATGGCCTCCAAAAAGGGCTCTCTTTCATAGAAGAGCCAAGTGGATAAGCTCATGGAAGAGTACAAGGACATCTTCTCCTCACCCACAGGATTACCTTTGCACTGTCAGGTTTAGCATTCGATCGATCTAACCCCAAGTGCACCTCTACCTAATGGGCCAATATACCATCGCTATCTTTTGGAAAAAAAATAAATCAAGTGGTAGATCTAGGATATGCTATAAAATGAGAACATCTAACCAGGTTCTTCACCTTGTGGGAGCCCAATTATACCAGTGCAAAAGAAATATGGGACCTGGAGACTTGGCATTCATTACCAGGCACTCAACAAAATCATAGTCAGGAATATATAATTGATGCCACTATTTGATGACCTTCTTGACCAACTCAAGGGGGTCAGGTACTTCAACAAGATTTATTTGAAATCTGCTTATCACCAATTTCCAATAGAACCCACATATGTATGGAAGATTTCCTTCAAGGGAAAGAGGGGTACCTTTGAATGGTTGGTCATGGCACCCTTTGGGTTAAAAAATGCCCCTGCAAAATTTATGAGGTTGCATGACATACTTGTAACATATTCAATAGGTCCTTCAAACCCTATGGCAGCACAAGCTATGAGCCAACCTATAGAAATTCTCCTTTGGGATGGAATAGTTCCAATATCTAGGCTACGTAATAGATGAGAAAAGCATGCATGCAGATCTAGCTAAGATCCAATTCATTCAGGATTGCCTAAGCCTGGCGACTAATAGAGCTTCATATCTTCTTGGGCCTTGATAATTTCTATCAAAGAATTGTGTCGAGGTTCTCTCATATCACATGGCCCTTGAGTCAAGTTACCAAGGGAAAAGTAAAATAAAACGTCTGAGTCGAAATGAAAAGTATTCATTGAAATAAAACATCTAATTTTCTCTACACCAATCCTTACCTTTCCATACCTGCCGCATTCATTTGAGATTGAGAAAAATTCCTCTGATTATGTTATTGGTGCAGTACTCACTCAAAAAGGGAATCTAGTGGCCTACTATAGTGACACAGTCTTTGATCATTTTCAAAGGTACCCCACCTATGATAAGGAAATGTATAATATTGTGCAGGCTTGCCATAATGGAAACATTATATTCCAGGGAAAGAGAAAATCATCCACACAGATCATCAACCTCTTTATTTTATGCAGACACAGGAAAAGTGGTAGAAGGATCACCATAAACAATGGTCCACATACCTGTAAAAATTCCATATGAACATTAAATACAAGAAGGGTAGCATCAATCACATCATAGACTTCCTCAACTAGCCCTCGATTGTGGCACTAAGTACAACTCTCCACTCTTGTGTGCACGAGACCTCTATATGGACGCAAATATATGAAAATGACTCAAAATTCACTGCCACCTACAGTATGTTGATAGCTGTAAAGCCAGTTCTAGACTTCCACATTCAATATGGATTGTTGTGTTACCTGAGACATTTTTGTGTTCCTTCAAGCAAGCGTGCCAAGCTTATTTGGGAAGTGAATTACAACTAGGGTGTAGAACTATTAGGTCCCTATAATACTAGTGATTCCCCCATTACTATTGTCATTGTATCCCTTATTGTTATTGTTGTGCCCCTATTGTCCCCATATTTTTATTATTCTGCCCCATAGAATCCCACTATTGTTATTTTTGTGCCTTTATATTATTATTGTTAGGTAGGTTCTGGTTATATTATGACCCCTTAGACTCCTATATATAGAATGAAGGTTTTGTAATTTGAATCATCTAAGAATTGTTCATTGTGTAATGTAAAGGAGGTTTCCCCCTCGAAGAAGCTTATTTCTAAGGTGTTGATCTATCTTCTCTATCTTTTTGTGAGTTGGTTTCATAACATTTGGTATCAGAGCTTTGGATTCTAGGGTTTCGCTGCTCCAAACAGGTCATCATGGCATTTTCACTACAAAGTTTTAGAAGCTAATCAAAAACTCATTTGAGACCTTAGGTCTGAATTTCAGACCTTCTCTTGCTATATTTTCAGAGATATAATTTGAGGAAGTTAGGGTTTTTACAGACCTGCGAATTACATTCCAAACAGGTGACCTTGGGAAACTCATCATAACTTTCGCTCTGAGCATCAGATTGAACTTTCATAAGAATTTGTAGAAAGAGGACAGACTATAGTTTGTTGGGTATCATTTTCAGAACCTTAGGTTGAAACCGTGACCTGTGGCATGTCATACAAGTTTGCTCTACTAAACTAGTCTATACTCAGGTCATCATGGGAGATTTGACATAACCCTTCATTGGAGAATCCAATCTTGATCAAACTTGTGGGGTTATAAATATTGCTCAGAGGGTTACTATAGGAAGAAATTTCAAACCTTGGAGATCCAAAATTACAGAGATACATCAGATTCAATATCGAGCTCCTACAAAGTGAAAAAAGGTGTGTAGTTTTTTTTAATTTTTGCATAAGCTTGGTTTGAAAAATTAGTTTGAAGGAATTCAAAGGGAATATTGAGGCATTATTATTGGTAATTGATGCCCTAAAGAAAGAAAATGGAAACACGTAGTAAGAAACCTAAAAGCTCTAGCATGACTCATGAAGAAGAGGAAGAAATGTGACATGATATATCAAAATTATGAGACCAAGTGCAACAAATTTCACTCCCACAAAAAGTAACAGAAGCTAAGATGGATGGTTTAAAGAAAGACGTAGAAGCTAAGACGTATGGTGTGGAAGCTAGGATGGATGGTTTAAAGAAAGGCATAGAAGCTAAGATGATTGACGTGGAAGTTAATATGGACGATGTGGAAGCTAAGATGGATGGCATGGAAGCTAAGATGGATGATTTAACAAAGGCATGGAAGATTTGAAGGAATATTTGATGAAGTTTCTACAAGAAATGCTTACTAATGGCGAAAGGGTAGTAAAGGAAACTCATGATGAGAAAAAAATAAATTTTAATCATGATTTCATAGACTCTAACATTGGATCGAAGAACCACCATGTTCCAAAGATTGATATGAGGAATTTTGAGGGCAAGGATCCTGAAACATGGATACTACAGATGGAGCAATTTTTTGATCTCCATATTGTGCAAAACACACAAAAGGTACACATTGCAACTTTATATTTGGAACCAAATTAGTTTGTATGGTATCGATGGCTTTGCACTCGTAAACAAATTTTCACTTGGGCTATTTTTATAGATGAAATGATAGCACATTATGAGGATACAACAAGCAACACTATTTTTAGCCAATTGATAAATCTCAAACAAAAGGGTTCAATTATGGAGCACATTTAGGACTTCCAAAAATTGAATATAAGAGTAAAAGATATTCCAGAGGAGCATATGATTGATGTGTTCATAGGGACTTTACAATATAACATCCAACATGAGGTTCGCCTTTGGGAACTAGATTCATTGGAGAAGGCATTCAAGTTGGCAAGAAAAATAGAAACCAAAATTATGGCAACAAGGAAGCCTACCACTCACAATCATAAAGATGGAAGTGTTGCTACCCCTAGCCATCCACAACCTACAAGGTTGATACCACAAAAATTGGAAGAAAAAAGAGCAAAAGGGCTTTGCTATAGTTGTGATAGCAAATACACTAAGGCTCATAAGTGTGCTGAGAAGAAATTATTTTATATAGATTGTGAAGAGGAGGAAGAAAATGAACATGAAATGTCAAAATAAGAGGATATACACCAAGAACAAACCCTAGAAAATTAAGAAATGAATCCAACCATATCTTGGAATGCATTGGTTGGAATTACCACTCCTCAAACTATCAAGATAGAAGGGCATATCAAGAAGAAAAAGGTAATAGTGTTGATTGATTCGAGAAGTACCCATAATTTTATTCATTGTAAGATAGCTAAGGAATTGAATTAATTCCTATATCAAGCACTAGAGTGTCAAGTGATGGTTGCAAGTGGAGGAACCATAAATTGGTCAGGAGAGTACCATAATATCAAGCTATCTATGGGAGAATATGTATTGAATAACCCAATTCTTTCCATTCCAATGGATGGTGCTGATGTTGTACTAGGTCCAATGGATACAATCCTTGGGTACAATATCTTTTAATTTTCAAGAAATTTTCATGAGATTCTCTTCAGAAGGAAAGGAAGTTGAATTAAGGGGTACCACAGGGAAACCGGAAGAGATAATAAGCTCTAATGGAATGACAAAGATTCTAAAGAAAGAACAATGAGGAATATTTGCACAATTATGTTCACTATAGGTTCCCACATAGAAATCATCCATTTCTCCATATCTCCAAAAAGTCTTGGACAATCAATCCAAGTTATTTGAGACTCCCAAAGTCCTCCCACCTATTTGTGACAATGATCATGATATTAATTTGATTCCAGGAAGTGTTCCTCCAAACATAAGGCCTTACAAATATCCCTATGTCCAAAAGAGTGAAATTGAACGTGTGGTTGCAGAAATGCTAGAGGTTGGTATAACTCAACCTAGTCAAAGTTCTTTCTTTGATCCAGTAGTATTGGTTCATAAGAAGGATGGATCATGGTGCATGTGTCTAGATTATAGGGAGCTCAACAAGCTCACTATTAAAGATAAATTTCCCATTCCTGTCATTGATGAATTATTGGATGAATTGCATGGATCAATTTACTTCGCCAAGTTGGATCTTCATTCACGATATCATCAAATCAGAATCAAGATTGAAGACATTCCAAAAACAACATTTATAACTCATGAGGCTCATTATGAATTTTTGGTCATGCCTTTTGGCCTTACTAATGCACCTTCTACATTTCAAGGTTTGATGAATTCTATTTTCAAACCCTTCCTTAGAAAATTTGTGTTAATGTTTTTTGATGATATACTAATCTACAACAAGTCTTGGAAGGATCATGTCCAACATGTTGACATGGTTCTCAAACTATTGGAGGAGAAAAAATTATATGCAAAAATCTCCAAATGTTTCTTTGGAGTACAAGAGGTGGAATATCTGGGTCATATTGTATCTCATGAAGGTGTTAAGGTAGACCATAGAAAAATTAAAAGCATTAAGGAATGGAAAATCCCCACATCCATAAAGCATCTATGAGCATTTCTTGGGTTGACAAGGTATTATCGCAAGTTTTTAAAGAATTATGGTAGAATAGTAGCACCTCTAACAACATTATTGAAGAAAGATGCATTTTCATGGACTCCAGAAGCAACGAAGGCCTTTGAACATATTAAAGAGGCAATGTACCAAGCACCGGTCTTAGCTACACCGGACTTCACAAAAACCTTTATTGTGGAATGTGATGCCTCAGGAAATGGAATTGGTGTTGTTTTAATGCAAGAAGAAATACCCATTCATTTTGAAAGTCGTCCAATCAAAGGAAAGTATTTACACAAAGATAATTATGAGAAGGAAATGTTGGCAATACTACATGCACTTAAGAAATAACGACCCTACCTAATGGGAAGACACTTCAAGGTAAAAACATATCATGATAGTCTTAAATACTTTTTAGAACAAATATTATCTTCAAAAGAGAAGAAAAAATTGGTCACAAAGATGTTGGGTTATGACTTTGAAATCATCTACAAAAAAGGGAAGCAAAATCTTGTGGCAGATGCACTCTCAAGAAAGGATGAGGATGTGGAAGCATTTCTTTGCGCCATTTCTATTATTCAACCAGATTGGATAAATGAAGGAAGGGTTGAATGGAAGAATGACGAGGAAGTGTGGGAACTCATTCAAAAGATACAACAAGATCCCAGTACATCTGATACATTTAGATGGAAAAATGATTCGGTATGGTACAAGGATTGGTTATACCTATGTATGAATTCCCAACTCAAACAAAATATTCTTAGGGAATTGCACACCTCTCCCTTAGGAGGCCACTCAGGATTTCTAAACACCTACCATAGGGTTAAGAAGAATTTTTTTTGGGATGGCCTTAAATCGGATATTCAAAATTTTGTGGTGGAATGTTTGGTTTGCCAAAAAAATAAAGTTGAAACAATTAAGACCCGAGGACTATTACAACCTTTATCCATTCCAAGCCAACGTTGGGAGGAGGTTTCAATGGATTTTATCATAGGTTTACCCAAGTCCAAAGGAAAGAGTCTTATCATGGTGGTAGTTGATAGACATACCAAGTATAAACACTTTTGTGCATTATCTCATCCATTTAAAGTGAGTACAGTTTCTATAGCATTTATGGAAACAATTCAAAAGCTACATGGAAACCCAAAGATTGTTTTAAGCGATAGAGATCCCATTTTCACTGGAAATGTTTGGACATAATTATTTTCTTGTTTTGGTACTCAGTTAGCTCATAGCTCAGCTTATCATCCTCAATCTGATGGGAAAATTGAGATAGTAAACAAATGTTTGGAAGGATATCTTTGTTGCTTTGTATCTAATAAACAGACACAATGGGTCAAATGGTTGCCTTTGGCTGAATGGTGGTATAACACTTCCTTCCATACTGCAACAAAAATGACCCCATTTATGGCATTTTATGGATATCATCCACCATCCATCACATCATATTTAAGAGAAAATTCTAAGGTTTAAGCAGTGGAAGATCACATCGAGCATCAACAACAAGTTATCCAACTCTTAAATGATAACCTCACCTTAGCACATAATAGAATGAAACAACAGGCAGACCAACATCGCAGTGAAAGAAGTTTTGATGTAGGTGATTGGGTATTCCTACAGCTACAACCATATAAACAAATGTCCCTCAAGCAAGCTAAGAAGGATAATAAATTATCACCAAAATATTATGGTCTGTACAAGGTGTTGCAAAAGATAGGTACTATGGTATACAAATTGGAGCTTCCAACAGCTTCTCGAGTGCATCCAACATTCCATGTTTCATGCTTAAAGAAAGTTATAGGTGACAAGCTTCCAGTTCAAACAATATTGCCAAAACTTAATGAGGAAGGAAAAATCATATTGGAACCTGAAGCAGTCAAAGAAACAAGAACTCGACAGCTACGAAATTGATCAACTCCAGAGTATCTCATCAAGTGGAAGAACTTACCTGTTGAAGATTCCACATGGGAGGATGAGAATTTTATACAGAAGCATCCAAAACTACTCAAGTGTTGAGGACAACACCTTTTTGAAGGAGAGGGGCATGTTAGGTCCCTATAATACTAGTGATTCCCCCATTAATATTGTCGTTGTATCCCTTATTGTTATTGTTGTGCCCTTATTGTCCCCATATTTTTATTATTATGCCCCATATAATCCCACTATTGTTATTTTTGTGCCTTTGTATTATTATTGTTAGGTCGGATTTGGTTATATTGTGACCCCTTAGACTCCTATATATAGAAAGGAGGTTTTGTCATTTGAATCATCTAAGAATTGTTCATTTGTGTAATGTAAAGGAGGTGTTCCCCTCGAAGAGGCTTATTTCGAAGTTGTTGATCTATATTTTCTATCTTTTTGTGAGATGGTTTCATAACAAGAACACTTTGGTGTGGAGACGATAGTGGTAGTATTACATAAGCTTTTTTCATAGCCAAAAATTCGACAAGATATTGGAAAATATAAAAGATCCTACACTAGGTGTGCCATCACTAATCTAACTATCAAGAAGCAAGGCTTGTACACTCCTCTGCCTACTCTTAGCCAACCTTGGGAATCCATCTCCATGGACTATACGTTTGTCTTTCCTTCTACCAAGCATGGTAATGATTGTGTATTTGTGATTGTTGATAGATTTTCTAATATGCCCATATTAGTTTCCTACAAGAAAGGTATGACAACATAAGCCATTTCCAAGCTCTTCTTCGAATGAGTGTAGGTAAAATTTTGGATCCCATAGACCATTATATAGTATCAGGATATGTTGTATGGATTTAAGATCGAATGGAAAAACTAGAAAACTCTCTCATGGTTTTCTAGAAACCTAAGACATATGGATCAAGGGATTTATTAAGCTATGGTATGACTCATTCAATAATGTAAATGATAAGCTAGAATTGACAAAGCAAAGTTAAGGGGTTACCTAATGATCATTTCGTGTAGATTAATTGGAGTAGTCAATGTGGTTGAGAAGCTATCCCAACCAGCTCCAAAGATCAATCTTGCACACAAAAGAGAGAAAACATAACCTTTACAACATATATACTTTAATCAATTCAAACATTAATGGATGAAAAACAATATTTTATTATACATGTAGGCATAAGACCATCTTGCAAGTTATCATTAAGTAAACACAAAGGGCATGAATAATAGGAAACAATATGGAAGGAACAATAATAGATCTATATATTTAATAAGTGAAGGAAGGTTACAACTATTAGTAGTTGCAGCATGACCTCCTCCAACTCCTAACTATTCAATCTCTCTCTCTTAAACAACATCTTGGAAACATAACAAACATGAATTTTGATCCCCTTTCTCCATGGCTAAGCCTCCAATATACAGGCAAGTGGAGGCTATGAAGATTATCAAATTCTTCATTAGTTTAATTTGGGAAAAAGCTTTAGGGTGGATGTTTCTTCCTTTTAATGCTTTGTGGACTTTTCCTACTTTTATATGATTTTATATGATTTTCAGAGACTTAATAATTTCATCCACTTTTAAGAGATATATTTTTTTAGGAAAAAGTTGTAGATGAGGATAAAGTGATCACATTCCACAATATGAGAGTTTCCTCATGAAAAAAAGTGTCATAGTGTGTTGACTTGGGATTTTTTCCTTGTAACTGAATGGAAATTTGGTTTCACAAGTTAGATAAAGAGACAAAACATTATCTACTAGGATAATTTTTTCCTCATGGTACATAACTTTGTTACAGGGAAAGGTGTCTATTTAGAACTACTCTATCCCACTAAGGTGTGACAGCTGCCTTAGAAACAAACAGAGAAAAACTACTTTTGTATTTCCTTTATGAATTATAGACAGAGGGGAATAGAAAGAACCAACCTGTGTCTTGCGCTAATCATTTGATTCAATCCATCTCTTCTTTGATAGTCTCCAACTACTTGCTCCCTTGCATGCCCAGCTTCACAAAGTACCTGTAAGATCACAGAAGAAGAGCACTATACAAAGACAAAGATCTATATTCATAAACAACTTAGGATCAGATTTAAGTTAACCACACAAAATGTAACAAGCATCAATGATACAAAAAGCATGGAGGAAAACTCAAATAGTTTTTATTGATAAGCAAGAAAAGATCCAGGAGGAGTTACAACTAGTGATTCCGACCCAGCATCAACCTCCCAGCAAAGAAGCCCCTCTTCACCTCAAACAAAGCATAAATCACCCAACAATCTGATGTATGTCTCTAGAAACCAACAACAATTCCTTACAATATGCAAAATTCCAGCCTCTGGATCTCTCGGATGAGGGATCCATATATAGATATGTGTAAGGAGGATGAGTCAGCTTATGATTTGATTAGTGCCTTCTCTCTGTCAGTTCTTGCTTCCACTTGGAGACTGAGGGCCTCTTACTCATCTTTGGTTGAACTCAGTGAGGCAAGTGTCACAGGAGAAGATTCTGGAAGCTTCCATTGCCTCTCCACCTCGCGGAATGACACTGCCATTTGTCCTTTCTCGCCCATCGCACCCTACAGAAGGGAGTTTTGAAATGAAACGCACCCTCACAGTGTATTTAGGTGCAATGCGACGCACTTAGCCAGTGGAGCAGCTGAAATGATCCTGTTTTGACCAATTCTGAGCAGTTTCTGGTGGAGAACTTTTGGGAGAAGCTGTAATCTGTTGACCTTGTTCCTTTAGGGGTTAGAACAACACTTTTAGGGACTTAGGAGCCCTTGGTTTATGGACATTTCATGCTTGGAGTTGTAAGGCACAAAAATGTCTATAACAGTTGCCCCCTAAAGTATGAGGCTGTTAACCTTTTGGTGTCGGGTGAAATGCTTTATTATGAGGATCCAAAGTTCTTTCAATGTTGGGAGGAGACCTGTAATAAGATACAATACAATACATTATCTTCATACTGTTTTCATGATCTAGCTGAGGCGGGCATTCCCATGCTCAGCTTTATAAATTCATTTTCATGTACATAGGACAGACAATCGTCTGAGTGTAGACTGATGATTCTGATAGAGCCATCATCCTTTTGGTAGGATGATTATCTATGCTGCAATGATGTACATTTGATGTCTTTATTTCCCTGAATATATATCGCAGCCCGGATGGATGAAATTAGATCCGGGGTCTTCAATCTCCTCTGATCTTTACTCGAAGTATAAGTCGATCCATGTGAGAAATGTTTTGAAGTCGAACATGGAAAGACATCGCTTGATTACCAGTCAATGATGTAAACTGTTAACAAGCGCGAGAGGAATCACTGATAATGATAATGATCCTCAAGGTACTGCAATACAATTCACGTGGTGTGAATAAAGGACTTGGCGTCGAACACCACGCAAAATCTTTCGGTCGAAGGCCATTGATGTAAACCTATTGCCGGAAGTGAGAAACTTGCCATTGAGGCATGCAAGCTTCAAAGTACTGAATGGGGTGTCCCTAGATCAACTTCTTAGATAATGAGCTGATGTCGACAAGAAGTGATCCGTCACAAGAGGGCCTGAATGAATCCCACATCAATGACACGGAACGGAGCAAATGATTTTGATGGAGGTGAAAACGATCTGGTGATATAAGGTTCAGGGTGGCAGTCATTAAAGAATGGAATATAATGTATGGTAGTGGGTGAGACACAGGTGATTTCTCTGGATGACTTCTCTTGAACATATCGGCAACACTGATGTGATGGATTGGTAGCATTAACCCCAAATGTGGATGGTATGGCATGACCATGGTGATGTGACCGGTGAATGAAACAACCCAACCCGACTCGGACACGGAGTGGAAGTGTCATGTTCAAGAGCGACTTGCTACCAACAAAGTTTCTTTGAGTTTTCTTCCCAAATTTTCCCCAGTCATTGCTGACCAGTACCTCTTTATTTTTGTCAAGCTTGAGGAGGATAACATATGCTTGTTCTATAATTTGCCCTTCCGGCAAACCCATCGCTATGTTTTAACGAGCCTAGCGATAGTGAAACTCGTTCTCGTCTAAAGACAAGTTTGTCGCTATTAATATTTTTAACGAGTTTAACGACAAAGATAACTCGGTCCTTTTCAATTTTAGAGAGTCTGAAAAGGAACGTAAAGGTAACTCCAAAATTCCTTTTTTGTCATCTAATCCCTCAAGTCCGAAAAAGTATAAAACAATACAGAAGCGATGAATTTTCGATAGCTTTAACGAGCCAAACAAAACAAGCGCTCGATCTTTTTGTGTAATAATTCCTCAGGTCCAAAAAGATTAAAATTTAGAGGAGGGATAGCACTTCCTGTCCCTTTAACGAGTCGGAGAGGCCAATGGCTCGGCAATCTTTTCATATTTTACGAGTCAGTTGAAAAGAGCTTAAAGGAGACTCGTCTTTTGAGGAACGAGTGATAAAATGGGTAGCAGCTGATTCCAGGTAAGGTTTGAAATTTTCCAATCACGGCAGTGTCACAAGGATGGCTAGTGAGATCACTCTTCGCAGCTGTTCCTCAAAATGGGTAAACAATGAAACGAAGGTGAATGATCGGCCAATGAAAAGTGGAGGTGACGGTGCAAACACGACCAAGGCTTTAACGGCTGAAGTACTACATTCACGATGATTATTTACCGGGGAATAGTTCATTTTTTAATGAGCTTAAACGCGGGTGGAAACATTTGCTCATGTCTTATGTTTATTTTTTAACGAGCTTGAACTATGTGCTAAAACTTCTCGATTAGATGGTCTCGTTTTGATTTTACCATAAATAGCTTTGTCCTTTCAAGGATTGTACTGTATTTTCAACTGCTTCATCAAACTAGTCAGAAATGAACAATATATGTTTGAAAACGAGTTAGAACACCAATATTTTACTTTGAACTGCGTAAAAGTAATGAAAAAGTGTTTTTTACCTCTCATTTTACCATTTCATTTGAACTTGGTTTGTTGGAGCTTTGGAGGTGCTTTTCCCCCTCGATTTTCATTAGCTGATTTCGGGAGATTTTGTGGATGATTCTCGGTGCTGTCTGGACCAGGTAGGAGCTAAGCCTGAGCTCTTTCATTTCATGGTTTCCATTTTGCATTTTGAGCTTGATTCCTAGCTTTTCTGAGTCCCTGGGGTTTAAGGAACTCGTTCTGCCATCAATGCACCCTCAGCGTATCGAAACCTGCATTGAATGTTGGCCTGTCTAAAGGCTATCTGACATTCAACGCACCTAGAACACTGCTACAAGTGTGTTGGGCGCAAAAAAGGGAATTTGATGCACAATTTTTATGGAATTTTTTGCCTGTTTCTCATCAAAATCAGGACCTAACTCCTTTCTTGTTTGTTTTTTCAGAGACCTTTGGAGTAAGATGACCATTACATGGCGAGAACATGAGCATGAAGAAGAGGACATGCTTGCCCTACATGATCCAGTTATAGTGAACGCGCTGCGGAATTGTGGCTTGCTGAAGTTCTTCCGCATTTCTAGCATGAGACAGCAGATCAACTTACTGCAGTATTTGCTCGATGCTTAGGATCCTACCAATCAAGTTTTCTAGATCAGGGGCAAATCCATCCCCTTGACTGTAGTAGACATCTACTTCTTGACTGGCTTGTCGAGGCGAGGTGCCCCCATCTGTTTGTCAGGTTCGGCCCGAGGAGGCGACTCTGTGAGAGATTATGTTCGCCAGTACTGCAGAGAAGGATCTCAGCCGAGTAAAGACGGCAAGATCATCATTCATGATGTCACTGACAGGTCCCTCAGGACTATTCTATTTACTTTTGGTAGGATGGCCAGTGGTGCGGCTCTTCATGTAGCCAACCGATCTTATATGCAGCATGCCTTGGAATGCCTCCAACCGAAGGTGTTCAACTGGTGCGACGCAGTACGTCTTGTGATGAAAGAACAGTTGACCAAGATAAAGAGTGGGAGGTTGAAGAACTTTGGGTATGGTTCTATTTTGACTGCCTTTGCCTTGGAGAAGATACCACGGATTCAGCCGCAGTACATTGCACTCGATTTACCTTCTCCTACTGAACCACGTATGCAGAGATGGGTTGACCATATGTCTAGGCATGCTGGCCAGTCTCAGATTTCATTTTCTGATACCTTCTTCAGGTGGTTTGATCGTCAGGAGATGGTTTATTCTGAGTATCCATACATTGGCATGGACTTCCGGGGTGATCCAGATTTAGTACTGCCGGATGGCGAGCAGTGGGGCACAATTGGTAAAATCTTTGACCATATTCATGTTTATCGTTTTTTTGTTTATAATGTCCTTGTGCTTTATTCTATCAAGACTTTAATCAAACTCATGTGTACATGCAGATGTTGGTCTTGTTCGTCCAGTAGTTCGCCTGAGAGTACCAGCTGCTGCCCCAGCAGGAGAGGCCGTCGGAAGAGCTATTCTTCGTGACCTCGATGTGGCCGAGACTCTCACAGCATTATAGGAGCAAGTTGAGGGCCTCACTCTCGGTATTCCAGATGTGAGGACTAACGAGCTACCTTTGCGGTTACAGCGGCATACTACTGGTGTGCCCAGACGATGGACTCGTCTCTTACGCATGATCGCACAGGCTGTGACTTGCTATCACGAGCATCATTAGACTAGGGTGCCCCCTAGCATTTTGAGTTTTGGGGTCATTTGACCGATTTTGTCTTGGTTACAGAACATTATGTGTAAACCATAAACAGTTATATATATTTTTGATTTTCAGAGTTTTACTTTGGTTAAGTTACATGATCCAAATGCAAACATTGATGGTATGTTTCTTTTTATAAATGTTGCAAATGTCTATCTAACACATAATTTGCTAATGAATCAGTTAATGTGTTCAAGTTTCTGGAAATATGTTGATATTGAATAAAATCAAATTGTCTTTCCAAAATCTTAACCCTTAGGAACATGCGATAAATAGCTGGGTTTCGGACGGAATATATACCATTGAGTTGTAGTATTATGAGTTGTGAGTCTAGCCTGACAATTAGTCGGCGTATACCATGTGTGATGGCATCAGAGAGAAGTTCTATCAATGCGCTATATTTAGCGATGTTATTCGTTGATCGACCAATACATACACCTCTGAAACTTACTAACTCGCCACTTGGATCAAAAATGGCCCAGGCTGCGGAGGATAGGTTCCGCGAACTATGACTTGCTCCGTCGGCATATCCAACACATGACTCCAATAGGTTTGACATCTGCAACAAATGTAAAAAGTGGATTACTTGACCAAAATAAACACTTTAGCGAAAACAAAAATATAACAAAAGCACACAGGTTACCATTACGCATAGTAACGCTTGAGGTACAACCCATTACGAGGTTGCGCCAGCGGAATTCCGTCATAATCCATTAACTCGTAGGCTCCTTTTGATAAACTCGTTTAACAATATAGGGGCCCATCCATAAAGACTTAAATTTACCTGCTTCCAATTTATTGGATTCTTGGTCGTAAAGCAAGACCAAGTCACCTTCTGAGAAGACACGGGGTTTGACATTTTTGTCGAACTGCGCTTTGACTCGTTTCTTATGGGCTTCATTAGCCAAAGCAGCATCACGACGAGTTTCATCCAATTGGATTAATTCCAAGAAACGAGCTTCTTCTTCTGAAGTTCCGGGGAGGAGATCAATTGCGAGTTTGAGAGACGAGATTTCACACTGGATTGGTAAGATTGCTTCCAGGCCATATACCAGTTGGAAAGGTGTGAACCCGGTTGCATTCCTTACCGATGTTCGGTAAGCCCACAAAGCTGAGTACAGGATTAGGTGCCATTTTCTTTTGTGAACTCCAATCATCCTTTGTAGCATGCGTTTGAGGACCTTGTTGATTGCTTCAACTTGTCCGTTGGCTTGCGGATAATATGGAGTAGAGCTGTCGTGAGACAACCCTAGTTTGGCAGCTAATTCGACCATCATGTGATTGCGAAAATGCGATCCATGATCTGTGACTATAGCTTGCGGCACGCCGAATCTGGCGACTACATGATTGAAAAAGAAGAGGGCAGCTGTTTCACCAGTATTATCTAATGTAGGCATCGCCTCGGCCCATTTGGTAAAATAGTCAACTGCGACTATGATATACCCATGCCCCCGGGTCGAGGTGGGGTTACATGTCATGAAATTGATGCCCCATTTGGCGAATGGCCCAACAGCAACTATCGGTTGCAGAGGTGAGGGTGGTTTTCTGGTTTTGCTATCGAAAATTTGACAAGCATGGCAACTTCTGATTGCAATTATGCAATTTTTGAACATTGTTTGCCAGAAGTATCTTGCTCGTAAGATTTTTTTCGATGTAGCATATCCAGATTGATGCCCCCCACACGCGCCTGAATGAAAATCATTCAGGACTTTTTCGGCCTCCTCATGCGTGAGGCACCTTCTCAGAACTGTATCGATACCGCGACGGTAAAGTGTATCACCGACGATCATGTAGTCTTTTGCTTGGTATCGAATACGTTTTTGTTCGGAGTGGGAGGTGTTTGGCCTGTATTTTTGAGTTTGGAGATAAATGATTATATCTCCATACCACTCATTGCTTGCAGATATCAGAAACAAACTTTCATCCACGATTGTTTCTTCTGATGTTTCATCGTTGGACGACGATGGGAGATCGCATAATAATTCTGCGAAAACTAGAGCTTTCTTTGACTTGGATTTTACAAATTCCAGATCAAACTCTTGTAGGATTGCTATCCATTTTGAATATTTGCCCCCCAGCAACTGTCGCGACAGAATATAAGTCATGGGGTTACAATCTGACAGAATGGTAGTTTTCCGAAAGAGGATATAGTGTCGAAATCTCTGTATCGCTTGAACAACTGAGAGTGCTAGCTTTTCAAAGTAAGAATATTTGCTTTCTGTATCATTTAAGTTTTTGCTTAAATAATATATAGGATGTTCAATTCCATCGACTTCTTGAACTAAAACCATTGCGATGGTCGTATCCGCTGCAGCCAGATACAGGTTAAAATCTTTTTGATAATTGGGGGCATACATTAATGATGCTTTCATAAGGGAATCTTTTAAAGCATCAAAGGAAGCTTGCGCAACCTGATCCCAGACAAAGGGCACCTCTTTTTTCAAAAGGCACGTATAACCTTTAGCAAGTTCAGCGTAATTTGGAATGAACCTCCTCAGAAAGTTCGCTTTCCCTTGGAGTTTCTGAATCTGAAGCAAATTCGAAGGTGGAGGCAAATTTATGATTGCCTGGACCTTACACAGGTCGAGACGAATCCTATCCTTTGAGACTACAAAGCCAAGTAAACGACCAGAACTGACGCAAAATACACATTTGTGTGGATTGAGTCATATCTTGTAGTGTCGGCAGCGTAGAAATATCGCTCTTAAATGCTGCGGGTGATCAGTCCACTTTCGCGAATGAGCCGGAAGGTCGTCGAGGTATGGTTGAAAGATGTTTTTGATGTCATGGAAGGCATAATTCGTTGCCCTATGAAATGTCGCCCCCGCGTTCTTCAAACCAAAGGGTAATTATCGATATGCGAATGTGCCCCACAGACAAATAAATGCAGTCTTTGACTGGTCCTGTGGGCGGATATTTATTTGATTATACCCGGAGAATCCATCCATAAATGAAAAGATTTCGCATCTGGTGCATTCATCAATTATCTGGTCAATGAAGGGTGTAGGGTAGTTGTCCTTTGGACAAGCTTGATTCACATCCCTATAATCGACGCACACTCTAATTGTTCCTTGTTTTTTCATGACAGTGACAATATTCGATACCCAATCGGTTAGAGGAATCGGGTAGATGAAACCAGAATGGAGAAGTTTTTCAACTTCTGCCTTAATGGCAGTGACTTTCTTGGGGTGCACCTGTCGTAGCCATTGTCATACTGGTTTGACATCTGGATACATCTTAATTTCGTGTTCAATGATACTCGAGTCAATGCCTGGCATTTCATCATATGACCAAGCAAAGACATCTCTGAATTCGCGAAAAAGAGCGTTATATATCTCTAGTTATGAAGGAGAACAACATTTGCTGACATAAATATTCTCTACAACATCTATTTTGGTCGAGATATTTATGGCGATAGTCTCTTCAATATTGGACAAGTTTCACTCGGAATCCACCGTGTTTACAGTATTTGATAGGAATTCAAAAACTGAAGGATGGTACAGGTCACCTTGATTATCTTCTCCACAATCCGGAAGAAGGGAACGATGGTGGGAATGATTCCATGGTGTCCCTTCAATTACCATAGATTGGACAATTCCTTCGTCGGTGTCATGCACTCGCGACCAAGGATCTGAAGGGGTGCCATATTCTCTAGACCTATCTATCCAAACGCTTGATGAGCGTTGATTTGGGTTTGCCTCCCATGCTAGGAACATTGATTGCTATAATATTTCCGTTGGGCTTGGGGGCAAAACCATTGCATGATCCATGTCGATATCGTTTTCTGAGATCCTTTTAGAAGATATCATGTTGCAGGTTCCTATCGACGCTACTTCCGCCAGATTGATTGGAGGTGGAAGAGCAAAAGTTCCCATTAGTATAGGATCTTATAGTAGGCCTACTCTGATATTCTGAAGTGAATGGGGGCTTCCATGGATCATGGAAATGATTCCAGTAACTTGAGAACCATTGGGGAGGAAGTTTTGTTGATCGACGATTGTAATCCCTCCTTGAAAGGGAAAAGCAATCTTTCTAAAATAGGTCAACACAATAGCTTCCATGGCATATATCCATGGTCTTCCTAGTAGGATGTTGTAATCAAGATTCCCATCAATGACTTCAACATCTATTTCTACTGTTTTCCCTCCTAGTTCAACTTTCAAGTTACTTAGGATATCATATGGGGTATATGTCCTTCTGTCGAATGCTTTTAATGTCGTCGAAGATCGCGACAAGGTTGGAGATCCTAAAGTTTTCCAGCAACTCATCGACATAATGCATGTAGATGCCCCCTCATCAATAATCGTTCGATGAACAGTTTTGTTGAGGGCTTTCACTTGAACAAGGAAAGCTAGTTGAGCTGGTAATTGAGGATCGTATCCTTTATGATCGAAGGATACAAGATTGGAATCCTTTGGGTCAATCCCACCAATGGCCGATAATAAAGCCTGCCTTTGGGATGGGCAATTTTGTAGTACTTCAAGAGTCGACATAGCGGATGGCGATTGGGCCAAATCTTCCACTATATTATAATGTTGTGCCGCTCTAGCGCGGGGATTAAATGTCGACTTGTGTACTACTCCCTTTGGCGGTTTTATCGTTAATTCAGGAATGGTAGGTGGTGCAACTTCTGTCGAAGTTGTTGTTGAACTACTAGGTTGATCTTTATCCTTGTTATTCGATAGCTATGGACTCCCATAATCCTTGTTCCTTGTCGATATCAAAGCATCATTTTGCTGTTTTGAAACTGACAACATTAGCACTTGAGATGGGGAAGCATTTCCGCTCTCAACTAGATTTGTTCCTGGATTTGGAAACGGATCAGTTAACACTGCTGAGGTTTTCGAATTCTTAAAGAATTTTTTAACCTCAGCTTTGTGTGGACAATTTGCGGTCCAATGATCTTCATCGCATATCAAGCATGGATTTTTTGGTTTCCTATCTCTAGGAGGGTTTGAAGAAGATTTTTCAGGTGATGATTCCTCCTATTTCTTCTTCTTCCCTTTGCCTTTCTTCTTGCTCCCTGGTTGTTTGGTTTCTTTGCCTTTATCTGTCGATACGGCATTTACTTCCGAAGCAAGAAGTTCATCTTTTGCATTTTGACCTGAAATCTTCCGGGCCTTTTTGGATGTGGCCTTTGTCGATTTCGTGTCTGTCGTGCCAATCACGCCATCACCGGCATGAGAGTCATTGTTTGATTTAGGAGGAGGAGGAATTGAGAATTCCGGTCTAGGGGCATCAGGTATTTTATCGTAGAGCGTGCCGAACTGAGTGTAAATCAAGTCCAAATATTGCGCACAAGCGATAACTTGCTCTTCTGTTACGACTCCCCCCTTTGCCACATATTCCGTGATGGAACGCAGTAATGACTTGATAAACCATTCAGCTAACAGCTGATCGGGGACATACGTTTTTACCATTCTACGACGACGTCGCCACTCATGTATATGATCAAATATGTGAGTGTCCGTTGTCTGTTTGAAATTGGTAAGAAGTTCTGTTCCTGTTTCATACCTTATCGGTAATTGAAAATGGGTTAAAAAGGTTGTGGCTAAGGTACTGAAGTTGTCAAACGAAGCTTTAGGCAATTCGATGTACCATTTTTGCCGCCGGACCCGTTAACGTCCTCTGAAAGAGGCGAAGTCTTATCGAATCATGATTTAGGGTGTTCGATGAACACCATAGATGAAAGGTCATCACGTGATTCGATGGATCTTCACCCGGATTTCCATTAAAGTTAGGAATATCTGATGGAAGTTTATGCGGAATCGCTGGCCACCAAGGGGCGTAAGCAATTGGATCGTTTGTTAACCAATTTAAATCAGGTAATTCTAAAGTTGCCACAAAGGGTAACTGTTGGTTTAGATTAGGTGAAGCATACCTAGGGTAAGATGGGATTGCTTGAGCAGTTGGTCTTTGCATACCGGCATAATGCATTTGCTGCTGGTATGCTTGGTAAGGTTGATGGACATGACCACTATAAAATGGTTGATTTTGACCGTTTTGAATGTACGGTTGTCTACTTTTAGCAAAGATTTGCTGCTCAGAACCTTGGTATACTTGTTGGAATTGCGGTTGTTGGTATTGCACCAGCCATGGTTGTGAAGCCATGTGTTGTTGCCCGATACTAATAATTTGACCAAGATGAGGAGTAATTGTACCCATCTGAACCTGTGTCACTCCATTAGTCGGCGATTGTGGTTGAGTCGCAGGGTCAAGGGGCTGTTGCATTACAACCTGAGGTTGGCATACAACAGGCAGCGCTTGAACTTGCGACACCATCACAATAGATGGCGTAGTCGGGATATTCGACATAGGTACGCATTGTTGCATTGAGTACACAACTCTTGGTTGTTGAGGTAGTATAGGTACCCAACCACTTGAGGTAATTCCAGTATAACCTGAATGTTGTTGTGAACTCCCGTATGGATATCCTCCCGGAGGGGATAATGAAAGGGTATACTGCCCCCCATATAGTGGTAATCCAGAATTCAAGGGAATTCTTTGCCCTTGGGGGCCGGACCGCCCAAATTGACCTCCAAATGGATCAATTTGTTGAGACTCAACATAAGAGTTTCTGGATATTATTCTGGATGAACAAACAGGAACAGACCATACTGTCGAAATAGCCCCTGAGTGGGCTCCTTCTAGCAGGTGAGAGCTAGTCGGGACAGATGGTATACTGGCGAACATTGTCAGAGTGATAGCAAGGAGTTCTTCCGTCGCTGTGTCAGACGACACAGTCCTAGATGTTGACAGTTGTTCAGACATTTGTAGTCTATCCAAAAGACTACCTAGTGATTCTACAGAAGCTTCCGCTGGTGGTAGACTAACTTCTGATGAAGAAGGATATAGAGTGATCCCTACTCCAAAGTGCATTGGAGTACTTGTTTGAGGATCTTCTACAATTTCTTCTATTGTAATCAGACCAGGTGGAAGGGGAAGACCATCAGGTCCGTAAAATATTTCTGGTGCCGAAGAAGGTGTGAAATCGGCAGTGACAGATGTTTGAAGAGTAAGACTCTCCGAACCAGTTGTAGATGGAATTGGTTCGGTAACACAAGTGTTTACTCTCAGACTAGGATCAGTATCAATGTCCTTCTGTGGCTATTGAACTTCTTCTGTAGAGGCAGGGATTCCAGAAATGTTTGGAGTAACCGGAGTCTCTGATGTCGTTGGAACACTTGTTCTAACTTTAATAGGAGATTTGGATTCGGTTAAATGAGTTCGCTTTGTCCGTACTGGTTTCGATTCCGGAGACAAAGACAGTTGACTCGTAAGCCTCCGCGAACGACGGGGTTTCAATTGACTTTCTTCCACGATTACGGATTACTCGATCAACTAAAATAAAGGGGAAGTATTTTTCCGAATTAAATGAATTTTAGACGCTTTGACACAACTTGTTTTTTTAGTTTTTAAGAGTCGAGAAAAAACAAAAGATGACTCTAGTCGCCTTCGATTTTTAATGAGCCTGAAGTGACAAGTGCTCAGATGGACCTTTTCCGTTAAGGAGTCTGAAAAGGAACGAAAGGGACTACTCTGGAGATCTAGGTAGAGGGAGTACCAAACCAAACCAATCGCAAAACTGCAGAATACTTTTTACGGTACGGCAGTCAATCTTCTCGAATGTTGTGTTCAGTTCATTGCGATCGATAGGGTGGCAGACACGGCTTCCTAAGGATAAAGGATTTAAGCCTATAGGGGTCTCCCAAAATATACTCGACGGTACGTGGGAGCACAAGTCCGTACTGGCACTTATCGTCTCAAAGTGGAGGAATCACCCAACCATCAGTGAGGACAACAGTTACCAGGCTTTACGACGCCGGAATACGTCTCTAGCCTAGACCTCTAAATGTTGTGCGTTAAGTTCCAAAGCATTGTTAGATTCATTGAATTTATTTTAAGTTGATCGTGTTTATGAAGTTTGCCTTTCGGGTTCACCATGAGATGTAGATGTAATTCCTAAAATGAAATCTAAAGATGATAAACAAACTTTTATCTCTTTTGTGCAATGAAAATCCTAGCTACTAAGGGAAAAGAAAGACACAATCTTTTCGCAAAGAGCAAAGAGCACACCGTGAATGCACTTTCCTAAATCAAGCCAAACAAACTGTCTATATGCAAATGCACATGCATTTATTTGTTTTTCGACTTTCTTAGTATTGATGCTAAAAAGAAAGTTGATGTACAAATCTGAATTTCTTTTCAAGCGACAAATATAAACAAGCTCTTTTTCGAAATCAAAAAACAAAGATGATTACGACACCTTACGATTTTGAAATGAACACTTGTTCTTGACACTAGAAAATCACAAATTCAGACCAAAAGCAATAGTAACAGCATAATCGACCATCAACAGCAACTAAACTTTCTCCTATGATCGAAATCGACACTTACGACCGATTCAAATCAAAGGACGACAGTACGACTATTCTACTTTTGCAATGGAAAACTGTAAACGACTCAGCAAACACATAAAACATCTACAGTTCTTTTTTACAAAGGAGGTGGAATAACAGTAAGGAAAAGAGGCTTCAAATAGGCATATACTGATCACAGGCAGCAAAATTCAGGGATAGAACTGCAAAGAATGAAGCACAGGAACCACAGCTGCATAGAGCTAGTCTGATCAGCGCACCTGTAACACAGAGAATCTAAAATGCAGCGCAGGTTGCCCCTTCGGGAAGTGCACTGAAATTTAGGATCTCTGAACAATACCTACGCTGGGCCAGAAACAAGACTCTGTCCGGGTTCTGGGTCACAGTTTGCAGTTCAGTCCTAGGTTTTTGGCCGAGTAAAAAGCAATCAGTAGTGCAACAATCAGGGGTAGATCTAAGGAGGATCTAAGAGCTATCACAAGGGTAATCAGATAGTCTGAGCATCAGTTGTTTAAATCATAAACAGATCCAGTGAATGGATTGAAGCAGCAATTATCTACTTTGCATTTGTTATGGCAAATGCGGTTCGAGAGCTACTTATAAGTTTATGAAACAAACAACAAAGAATGATACACAAACAAACTAATTAGACATTCCCCAGTGGAGTCGCCATTTTGTTACAGGGAAAAGTGTCTATTTAGAACTGCTCTATCCCACTAAGGTGTGACAGCTGCCTTAGAAACAAACAGAGAAAAACTACTTTTGTATTTCCTTTATGAATTATAGACAGAGGGGAATAGAAAGAACCAACCTGTGTCTTGCGCTAATCCTTTGATTCAATCCCTCTCTTCTTTGATAGTCTCCAGCTACCTGCTCCCTTGCATGCCCAGCTTCACAAAGTACTTGTAAGATCACAGAAGAAGAGCACTATACAAAGACAAAGATCTATATTCATAAACAACTTAGGATCAGATTTAAGTTAACCACACAAAATGTAACAAGCATCAATGATACAAAAAGCATGGAGGAAAACTCAAATAGTTTTTATTGATAAGCAAGAAAAGATCCAGGAGGAGTTACAACCAGTGATTCCGACCCAGCATCAACCTCCCAGCAAAGAAGCCCCTCTTCACCTCAAACAAAGCATAAATCACCCAACAATCTGATGTATGTCTCTAGAAACCAACAACAATTCCTTACAATATGCAAAATTCCAGCCTCTGGATCTCTGGGATGAGGGATCCATATATAGATATGTGTAAGGAGGATGAGTCAGCTTATGATTTGATTAGTGTCTTCTCTCTGTCAGTTCTTGCTTCCACTTGGAGACTGAGGGCCTCTTACTCATCTTTGGTCGAACTCAGTGAGGCAAGTGTCACAGGAGAAGATTCTGGAAGCTTCCATTGCCTCTCCACCTCGCGGAATGACACTGCCATTTGTCATTTCTCGCCCATCGCACCCTACAAAAGGGAGTTTTGAAATGCAACGCACCCTCACAGTGTATTTAGGTGCAATGCAACACACTTAGCCAGTGGAGCAGCTGAAATGATCATGTTTTGACCAATTCTGAGCAGTTTCTGGTGGAGAACTTCTCGGAGAAGCTGTAATCTGTTGACCTTGTTCCTTTAGGGGTTAGAACAACACTTTTAGGGACTTAGGAGCCCTTGGTTTATGGACATTTCATGCTTGGAGTTGTAAGGCACAAAAATGTCTATAACAAACTTGCACTACAATATTAAATAGGCTAGAAAAAGGGGGTGTAAAGGGGCATATTTCAACCAACAGAATAATATTATCCTCTCAGCTGATGAGGAGGTATTTTCATGCATAACAGATGCCCCCTAAAGTGTGAAGATAGAGTGGAAGATGATGGCCAAAAAGATTTATAAAAGAACGAAGTAGAGAGAGTTTCAGAGTGTCAGAACAGAAGGAGGTCCACAAACAACAAACATATGTTAGATATAAATCATGTCTCGAGTCGAGCATTCCCATGCTTAGTAGCAAGAAACATACATTGTGGATCCATGTAGAAGATGAGAGATCATGTCCACCGGTAAGGACAATGTGGAAATATGTCACAGTGTAGTCAAGCTAAGATAAGTTGTCTCTAGAAACAAAACACGTAGTCTGGGAGAGGAAACAAGGTTGAGTGATGTAAGCATCATCCCAATGTCTTTGTCACAATCATGGAGTGGTACACATGTGAATAAATGAGTGAAAGTCAATGTTGGCTTGAGGGGGCTTGGACCCAGGTTTAGAGTTAGTTGCGCTAACCAACAAAACCCTACACTACCAGCCCTTTCGGCACCCAAGGTAGTATTCAGGGATGCTAGAACCATGTTTTTTTATCCAAAGGACTATTTGAAGTGTTTATGTTAGATTTAGGGCTTTATTCCGACCTTCACAAACCCTAACCCTTAAAATCCATAAATTACAACTAACAATTAACAAATTCAAACCCTTCTCTAATTGTTATAAAAATTCATAACATCATGTAAATAAACAGATCTACTCCTTTCGCGTATCTATTAAGCATTTTTCATGATAAATTACATAAACAAATTTAGATATATGCAATAGTACATAGATATGCAAATAATGCTCCAAAATAGCCTTTATTATGCCTAGATCTTCAATTATAGAGTCTTTCAACCTTGCGCACATAGATACAGGAGCCTGCGTACTCAGCTACAGGAGCCCGCACACTCAGCTACAGACTTACCAAGGTTTTTCATGCACACAGCTGCAAGAGCCTTCCCCTTCGCCTAAGTATAGAAAATAGACTTATATCTCTTACTTAGATCATTCACTGATAGGTAGATATATATATCTCTCATGACTCTCTATGACTTCTTTTTATATCATTCCTTATTACAATACCATGGTCTGCAAACCATGGACAGGTCACAAAACAACTTATTCTTAACAAACTAAGGGGCTTTGACCTTCCTAAATCCCCTTTGTCTCCTATCGACCTGCGCGCTCCTCTCCTCAAAATGCGTAGACTTTACAATATTATAAAAAAATTTACAAAATTTAACCATAGATGACCCTATCCCAACAGGACCCCAACACAAAGTCGTGACTCATCTCGAGTCACTCTGCTGGTGGTGCATCAATCTGTGCCTGTAGACCGTTGAATTCTGTCTTCAATGCTTGAAGATATGTTTCTCCCTCTGCAATAGCCTGATGAACATATTCAACCAGTTTCTCGGTAGTTGGACCTTCAACTGCAAGGCCCATGGTTCTCTGTTTCTGTTGCATAGCCTTCAACTTTCTCTACACCGTCTGAATCAACTGGCTTACCTCATCAGCCAAGGCTATGTCCTTAAGGATATGATGGTTTCCTTCCAATAGAGCTCCTGAATTTGAGTCTAGATGAAATTTCCCTCCTACAATCTGGTTAAACTTCGCACCGGGGCTAAGGTCTACGCCGTAGTCCTGATCTCATCAAACTACACCTATTTTTCTCAAATATCTGCTTCGATTTTCTATAAGTGTGGATCCTCCTACAGCAAGCTCCACATCTCCATGGTATGTTCAAATGACTAGCGTTAATCCTTGATTGTAGCTTCCAAAGTAATGTCTTCTTTAATGGTAGCCTCACGTTGCTCTCTAACTTCTAGAGGAGTAGTTGGCTACAGGTTAAGTTGAAGCTCAAATATCTGTAGCTGTAACTCAAAACAAACCTTACCAATTTCCTCCTTTGACTCCTTCACTGTGGCAGTGAACTTCTCGATCTTCTTTGTGGAGGCTGCTTCTATTGAAATCTGTAGCTCAGGAAGCCCACTGTAGGCCTGCATTATTATTGCTAACTACACACAATGAATTCTTCCCTTTCTTTGAGTGCATGAGCATTTTCCTCAAACATTTGTTGGATATTGGTTTTGACTTCACTAATAACTAGCAATACCCATTGTTCCTAGACTCTGAGCTCGTATGAGACACCTTGACGCAACTCATGCACTGTATGAATAGGGAGCACCGTGAGGTTAAGGCTCTAATTCCTCACATGCAATAGGTGTGCCCTGTCATTTCAAGTCTCAATGTGCAAAGACCCCTCTAGTAATTGTATCAAATGGAGGTTTTGGTGATCTCTACTATCAAACTCACTTACTTCAGGCTCACTTGCTTTAGGCTCGCTTGGATAACCCCTTTTTGACCTGCAATTCACTCAGGCCCTGCTGCACCTTGTTGTTAAGTTATGGTATGTTCTATGCTTATAACAGTTTACTTCTTTTTCTTATTATATTCCACCGATTAGCAATCACATGTACATAAAGTAAAGTGCAAATAGAACATTAAACGATCGACAGAAAACAAGCCAAGACAAGAGACACAAGATGTGGCGGCTAGCCAGGGACAAACCCCACAATGTGTGGGGAAACCCTTTGATCAAATCTTCTTTTATCTTCAATAATTCAGCAGAGAGAAATAGTACAATAAATCTGATTCATATCAGCAGTAGCAAACCCTAGATCAGTAGCATCAGCGTTAGCGGCTTCATTATCAAACTAGGGCAGTCGATATCTTGCAAACCGTTCGTCGGATTGACTTCATTCCACCACCAAAAGTTGCGGCTTTCAAAGGAGGTTCAGATGAACCTACAGTGCAGTTCCAAAGAGGAGATCTTCTAGGCCACGCAAGTCAATCTTTACTTCTGCAGTTGCAGCTTCAGTTTCAGCAATTTCCGGCTTCAAACTAGGGCAGTCGATATCTTGCAAACCGTTCGTCGGATTGACTTCATTCCACCACCAAAAGTTGTGGCTTTCAAAGGAGGTTCAGATGAACCTACAACGCAGCTCCAAAGAGGAGATATTCTAGGCCACGCAAGTCAATCTTTACTTCTGCAGTTGCAGCTTCAGTTTCAGCAGTTTCCGGCTTCAAACTAGGGCAGTCGATATCTTGCAAACCGTTCGTCGGATTGACTTCATTCCACCACCAAAAGTTGCGGCTTTCAAAGGAGGTTCAAATGAACCTACAGCGCAATTCCAAAGAGGAGATATTCTAGGCCACGCAAGTCAATCTTTACTTCTGCAGTTGCAGCTTCAAATTCAACAGCTTCCAGCTTCACATGTGTGAGAGAGAGAGACCCATTTCAACGCAGTAGAGAAGAGACTCATATTTGCGTAGTAGAGAGAGAGAGATGTGATGAGATGAGTGAGTCCAAATGAGGAAAAGTTCTCTTATATTTATACACAACGTTGGTGGGTGAATAGATGCGACTGTTGGGCTTCTGAGCCTACATGAATTGTAGGTCGGCTTGATAATAATTCCATAATCAAAATAAATTCATATCTCCATGAATACTTATTGGAATTGGATGATCTTTATATCAATCCTACACCTCTCGACGAGAGGAATCTAATAAAAATATTATTAGCCATGAATAATATGACCCACATGAAGTTTTGCGCTGGTTTCCAATTTTAACACTCCCTCTCAACCATGGAGAACTTCATCTGCAATCTGTCTATCGGTCATTACTATTCGTCCATCAAATGCACTACCTTGTACAGCCTGACCCTTGCCCTGCTCTGCTCTATTTTGCCTGTTCTTCTTTGTCTTGTTCTGCCCTGCACTGATCTGTACTGTTTTGTTCTGTTCTGCTCTGCTCTTGCATTGTTCTGTTCTACTCTGCTTTTGTCCGAATTATGAAGAAGAAGAAATGATCGAGGACGTATCATACTGACTCAAAGTCAGTCTTAGAGTATGTACCACTGGTCCCAGACCAGTCTCAACCAACCCAAATTGAGCGTCATAGTGAGTACAACTCTAATGGTCCCAGACCAATATCATCCTCCACTGACTCAAAGTCAGTCGCAGAGTATGTACCACTGATCCTAGACCAGTCTCAACTGACCCGAAGTCAGCGTCATAGTATGGTACAACTCCTATCACAAGTCCCAAACCAGTATCATTGATCTCAGATCAATGGAGGTCATCCTAGCGTAGGGAGTATGGTAGTTACAATGATGCGTCCATCGGTACTACTATGGTCCCTAACTTCATTTCCCTGCTCATTGATCAGATGAGAGGTACTTCCCAGGAGTCCCAGACTGCATGGGTAGGATGCCTCGACAGGAGAACTAATCAATCTTGTCCTCACAGGAGAACACATCAATCCTGCTACAATTGCCATGGAGAACACATCAATCCAGGCCTCACAGGAGAACACATCAATCCTGCTACAATTGCCATGGAGAACACATCAATCCAGGCCGCCATGGAGAACACATCAATCCAGGCCTCACAGGAGAACACATCAATCCTGCTACAATCGCCATGGAGAACACATCAATCTAAGCCTCACAGGAGAACTAATCATCCTGCTACACAGGAGAGCGAATCATCCTGTTCCACAAGAGAGCGAATCATCTTGTCCCACAAGAGAGCGAATCATCTTGTTCCAGTGTGCACCACCAGGGGAGGGTGAGTCACCCTGTGGTCGTATGTTGCTCCACTAATAACCACAAGCCCTCAGAGCTCCCAAAGCTCAATGTATGCAACATGCAGGACCCTTGTACAAGGGTTTCTTACCGACTCCAAGTCATTTGGGAAAATCACAGATTAGATCTTTCCTCGAGGCTTTGACAAGGTGTATCAACCTATACATCATCTTAATGCGATGGAGCCTCCTTGCTCATCAACTTACCATATCCAAGATGATGTCTATCTTCTGGAGAAATCGAAGAATACAAGATTCCTCAATAATCGAATCCCACCTCTGGTTGTTATAGAGAATCACAGTGTTATCCAATGTAAATCCAAACAGCTCACTGAAGAGCTTTCGCAACCAGACTACCTCACATGAGGTTATGCTAGCAACAATATATCCTACTTCGGCAGTGCTCAAAGCCACCGACTTCTGCTTCCTGCTTATCCAGGATATCGAAGCAGATCCCAAGGCGAAACAACACCCGGAAGTGCCCTTACGGTACACCACACTGCCTACCCAATCAACATCAGTATATCCAAGTAGTCTCACATCTCCGGCAGTGTATCTTAATCCATGAGAGATTGTGTCCTGGAGACATCTCAGAAGATTCCTGGCATCAATCCAGTGAGGCTCAACCAAATATGAGCTTACAATGCTAACTGCAAAAAATATGTTCGGACGGAGGTTCACCAAGAACATCAATGCGAATGAGTTTATGAAAGTCAGAGGCATTTCCCAAATCTGGTCTGACATCACTACCATATAACTTCTAAAAGTTAAGATCCTCGAGGTAGTCACAGGATTGCAGTCCATCATACCAAATCTTTCCAATATATTTACCACATATTTCCCTTAAAATAGGAAAATTTCCCTTGGCTTCTGCCATACTTCAAGTCCTAGGAAGTAGTGCATCAGTCCTAGGTCTTTCATTTCAAATTTAGAGGCCAGCTCCCTCTTACATTTGTGAATGAGAGGGTCTGCACCTGTTAGAAAGAGGTCATCCACATACAATACCAGTATGAGAGGCTTTTCATCTTCAACCTTAAAGTAAAGGTTAGGATCGGCTTTACTCCTAGTGAATCCCAGCTTCATCAAGTAGCTACCGATCCTCTCATACCATGCTCGGGGTGCTTGCTTTATCCCATAGAGAGCTTTCTTCAACCAGAATACATGAGATTTTCGATCATAAATCTCAAATCCTTCGGGTTGCTCCATGTAGACCTCTTCTTTAATCAAGCCATGCAAGAACGCAGTCTTCACATCCATCTGATGTAGGTTCCATCCTTGTGAAGTGGCAAGGGCTATGATTGAGCGGATGGTCGTATATCTGGCAACAGGTGCAAATATCTCATCATAGTCTATACCTTCCTTTTGGGAGAAACCTCAAGCAACAAAACGAGCCTTATACTTTTCTGTGCTTCCATCTGCTGCATGCTTTATCTTGTAAAGCCATTTGGAAGTAACAACAGTATTGTCCTGGGGTCTAGGAACTACTTCCCAAACATCATTCTTTATGATAGACTCATATTCTTCGGTCATAGCATCCTTCCATACTTGATGCTTGACGGCATCTGAGAATGACGAAGGCTCATTTTGTATGATCGTGCTCATGATGGTCAGGTATCCTTGATACCTATAAGGTTTCTTACTTTCACGAAAGGTTCCTCGGGGTGCAGCATGTCCTTCAACATCATCAAGTAACCCCTTAAGCCATGAAGGCCTCTTCCTAGAAGAGGAAGGCTCATATGGAGGAGGATCAATAGGATCCATGGGTTCTTCTACATCAGGCATTGATTCATCATTCTTTTCTTTCGGTTCCCTAGTGTCGGCTTCTTGAGAGCTCCTCAAAGTCGGAAGATTGATCACCTTGCTGAGAGCCATATCTTTGTCAAAGGTGACATCATGACTAATTATGACTTCCCTTTGACCGGCTACATAGATTCTATAGCCTTTAGTATTTTCACCATAGCCCACGAAAATTCCCTTCTTTCCAGATGCTCCCAATTTATTTCTTTTCTCTTTCGGCACATGAAAGTATACAGGGCTTCCAAAAATTTTAAAATGAGAAACATCAGGTTTCTTACCGGTGAATTTTTCTTCAGGAGTCTTGGAACCCAATGCTTGATGAGGGCATCAATTTTGTACATATACAATGGTGATTGTAGTTTCAACCAATAGAAACATCAGAATTCTTTGATCATGTAGCATGTCCCAGACAGCTTCCATCATCGTGTGGTTCTTCCTTCCCACCACACCATTCTGCTCAGGAGTATGTGGTGTAGTAGTCTCCCTCTTAATGCCAACCTCAGGTATGCCTGAGTGAACCAATTGTAATATATCAGAGGTCTTGCTTTGGCTTGAGGGGAATGGTCCCCTTTTGAGCTTTCCTTCAGCACATCCTGGACATACACCTTCATTCTCTATTCAGAATTCGGGCATCCCTATCACCATTTGTCTTACAGCGAGTATAGCTTTATAATGAAGGGGGGAAACTTATAATGCCAAAGTTCGGACTAAAGAGATGTGTCATAAGACATGACACCTAGCAGACTTCCATCGACCTGATATAATGAATCAACACTAAACCCAAGAGTAAAGGTATCTTTAACATTATTTTTCCATATACATACCTTGCCATCACTGAAGGTTACCTTGTAGCCTTTGTCTTCCGTTCCCGAGATGGACACTAGGTTCTTTTTGAGGTTAGGTGCATTTAATACATCCTGGAATTTCTGGCCTTCTTGAATGCTTGTCCTCTTCCTTGATTCCCAGCTCTCGTCTTACCTTTGCTGTTGAATTTGTCATTCCTTTGATTGCCATCAGAGGGATTTTGATCATCGTCCTAGAGTGAGTCCTTTCTATCAGGGCACTCCCTTGCATAGTGACTTGCTTTATCGCAAATGTAACATCGTCATTTTCTTCTAGCCTTAGGTCCAGCCTTTCCTTTTGATTTAGTCCCGGAATTATTTCTTTTCTTTGCATGAAAAGAAAAAGGTAGCAGGAGGACCTTTAGGCATGGGCATTTCTTACACTTCTTCCCTTGTTTCTTCTTGAATGCATCTAGCCATTAATTCCTCAAAACCAGGAATTACATTATAGTTCAGAAGAGTAGTCCTGAACACATACCATTCAGATGGTAATCCTCCGAGAGTTGTGAGTACCATTTCTCTGTCAGTAATGGTTTCCCCAATAGATAGGAGATCGTTCTTGATCTCGGTGATTCTTAAGAAGTATGCTTGCATACTTTCATCTTTACCCTTCTTGATTTCCCTCAACTTATTTCTAAGAAACAAAACTTGATTTGCATCATTAACTTTAAATAAACTCACCAGTCTGTCGTAGATTTCCTTGGAGGTGTCTAGATCAGAGATGTAGGCCACCAAGTGCTTGTCGATAGAGTCCTAGATGATCTTCTTTATTTCGACTTCTCCATTTTTCCATTTGTTCCAGGCAGCAGCAGATGCATTTGATGAAGGCTCAACAATATTGCCTCTTACATGGTCCAGCACTCCTTGATCTTCAAGGGTTAGATCGATAGACATCTTCCATCCGTGATAGTCAGCTTTCTCACGGAACTTGTCTTCGGCAGGAAAGAGTGTTGAGGACCCCATAGTTCTTTTAGGATAGCCTTGCCAATCTTCTCTTCAATGATTGCTCTTGCTCTTGCTCGGGCTTTGTCTTCACCTCAGCTCTGATACCATGTTAATTTATGGTATGTTCTATGCTTATAACAGTTTACTTCTTTTTCTTATTATATTCCACCGATTAGAAATCACATGTACATAAAGTAAAGTGCAGATAGAACATTAAACGATCGACAGAAAACAAGCCAAGACAAGAAACACAAGATGTGGCGGCTAGCTAGGGACAAACCCCACAATGTGTGGGGAAACCCTTTGATCAAATCTTCTTTTATCTTCAATAATTCAGCAAGGATAAATAGTACAATAAATCTGATTCATATCAGCAGTAGCAAACCCTAGATCAGTAGCATCAGCATTAGCGGCTTTATTATCAAACTAGGGCAGTCGATATGTTGCAAACCGTTCGTCGGATTGACTTCATTCCACCACAAAAAGTTGAGGCTTTCAAAGGAGGTTCAGATGAACCTACAGTGCAGTTCCAAAGAGGAGATCTTCTAGGCCACGCAATTCAATCTTTACTTCTGCAGTTGCAGCTTCAGTTTCAGCAGTTTCCGGCTTCAAACTAGGGCAGTTGATATCTTGCAAACCGTTCGTCGGATTGACTTCATTCGACCACCAAAAGTTGCGGCCTTCAAAGGAGGTTCAGATGAACCTACAACGTAGTTCCAAAGAGGAGATCTTCTAGGCCACGCAAGTCAATCTTTACTTCTGCAGTTGCAGCTTCAGTTTCAGCAGTTTTCGACTTCAAACTAGGGCAGTCGATATCTTGCAAACCGTTCGTCGGATTGACTTCATTCCACCACCAAAAGTTGCGGCTTTCAAAGGAGGTTCAGATGAACCTACAGCATAGTTCCAAAGATGATATCTTCTAGGCCACGCAAGTCAATCTTTACTTCTGCAGTTGCAGCTTCAAATTCAACAGCTTCCGACTTCACATGTGTGAGAGAGAGAGACCCATTTCAGCGCAGTAGAGAAGAGACTCATATCTGCGCAGTAGAGAGAGAGAGAGATGTGATGATATGAGTGAGTCCAAATGAGGAAAAGTCCTCTTATATTTATACACAACGTTGGTGGGTGAATAGATGCGACTATTGGGCTTCTGAGCCTACATGAGTTGTAGGTCGGCTTGATAATAATTCCATAATCAAAATAAATTCATATCTCCATGAATACTTATCGGAATTGGATGATCTTTATATCAATCCTACACCTTTCGACGAGAGGAATCTAATAAAAATATTATTAGCCATGAATAAGATGACCCACATGAAGTTATGCCCTGGTTGCCAATTTTAACACTTGTCCAGTGTCTGATGGTACTAGCCCTCAATTTAGTTCCAAATAGTTTCCATTGCATTGCAGATCACATTACCAATAAGGTCCAGGTCCCCCTCCATGAGGACCAAAGGTGTCACGCTAGTAGACTTGGTAGATGTATGCTTCTTGTGTGATCCTGTTGAACTCTGCTTCTTCCTCTTTCTGAAAATGAAGGGGGACTCCAAGTCTACACCCCATTCCTCTTCACCCTCTATCTCTACCTCTATATTGGTGCACTCCGTTTCAGATTCCTCGAGGTCAATAGTGGCTTGTGACGTGGTGGAAACCTTCTCCTTTCTTGCTTTTGTCTCTTTGGCGGAGACCTTTTCTTTCGATGCTTCTCTCTCCTTTGTAGAAGCCTCTTTCTATTGTGTGACCTTTTCTTTCAACACGGTCTTTTCTTTTGCATAATCCTTTTGTGCTTCTTTCTTCTTATCTTTCTCTGCAACTGTCGTAGCTGCACCTTCAGAAGCCTTATTGGTTCCTGTGCTTGCATCAGAAGGGGTGAGCCAATCACTCAACCATTTATTAATGACCCCCATAATGTCTTCTTTGGTGACCAAGTATGGAAACTTATGCCATGTTCCCATGGCATATTTCTTCGTATGGATAGAAAGATTATGAAAATATGCCTTGAAACCAGCAATGTTAGTATATTGTTCATACAATCTTGGTGATAACTATGGTCGTTGGTTAATCACCATCCTCAACTCAAATTCAAATAAGGCCCAAAATATCTTTGTCTCCATGATGTGCTCAAGGTCCTTTTTTTCCCATAGCGAGGCGAATTTGTTGGCCTCACATAGGTCTGGGTCATGTTGTGGGAATTCGCTTTCCTCCAGCGTCCTTGATGCCACTGATGTGATCAACAAAAGTAGCCACACGTAGTGGAATTCCTTGCCATCGTCTTGGGCTTCTCAGCAATCGTCCAGGAACTCACGACATAGATACTAAGCCCAATTATATTGGACTCCTTTGGCACACTATGTTGGCATTATGTTTCTGGTATGGCTATATGTTACAGATGTTGTACTTGATGGCAACTCCCGTGGCAAGGCTCTCAATATGATAAAAATTAAGAAGTACACAGGAAATCAGTTCAGAAGGTGCGTACCCGCAGCTACACCATGCAGGGACCGCGTCCAGATACGCTGGCCAGCCGTTCAGGAGGTGCGTACCCCCAGTACACTCATTTCAAGGCAGAGAAAAGCACACGTGGGGTTTCTTATGTTTAATCCTTGGTATTTAGCCGACGGTATTTGTGTTATTACGGTTTTGGCTCGTGGTATTGTTCCATGATTTTAGGAGGAGCTTGCCTATATAAAGCAAAGGAGAACACTTGGCTAAGCATCTTTGCAATTGAATATCTTTAGATCTGAAATATTGGGTTATGGTCTTAAAAGCTTGATCTAGATGAAAGGGAAGTTGAAGTCGAATCTGTGAAGGGTGATCTCTCGAGCGCATGATCAGATCTGAGCAACTGTGCCACTCTGGTGGACTGCCTATTCGGCCCTAATCAAAAGTACGCAGGTGTTTAACAGGAGAGCTGCGTGGGTACGCAGAGCAGAAACAGGAGATCTGCGTGGGTACGCAGAGCAGAAACAGGAGATCTGCGTGGGTACGCAGAGCAGAAACAGGAGATCTGCGTGGGTACGCAGAGCAGAAGAAGCAGAACTGCGTGGGTACGCAGAGCGACTAAGGTTCAGGTGCGTACGTATAGTAAAAGTACGCGGCGCGATAGTATCTCTGGGTGCGTACCTGCAGTAACAGTACGCGGCGCGATAATGTCTCTGGGTGCGTACCTGCAGTAACAGTACGCAGTGCGGTTGAAGAAACAGTGCGTGGGCACGCAGCGCGGCAGAAGGATCTCTGCGGGTATACGCAGGGAAGCAGAAGGTGAACTGCGTAGCGACGCAGGCCACAGAAGGAAAAACTGCATATCTGCCTTAAGATGTTCTGTTGATTGAATTTTTCTGTTGATAAGGTGTTCTGGGTTAGTTCTGTTATTGCTGATCTGATAACTGTAGTGGACTGTAACTTTCATGTACTTGATGCTTTATGAAAAGAAGTAGGGGGTTGTAGCTCCCTTCCAGGAGAGACTGGAAAACGAGAGAGAGTTGTAGCTCTCTGCAGGTTGCAGCCTGCATACTGGTAAAGGACTGCACCAGTACAAAACCATTGTAAAAGGAGTTTCTAATTTGAAAGAAGATAGAGACATATTGCAGCAGGTGGTTTTCACCCACATTGGGTTTCCACCTTACATCTTGTGTTCTTTGGTGTGACTATCTATTTTCCTTGTTCATGCTCATTATTTTATGGTACTGACATGCAAAAATAATTCAAAGAACAAATAAGGAAGATTTATTAAAAGAATTTGATAATACTGATTCACCCCCCCTCTCAGTATTATTTCCAACAATTGGTATCAGAGCAGGTCCTTCAGAGAAGCTTGATCGCTTGAAGGTAGATCGTGCATCATGAGCAACTACGAGAGAGAAGCATCAATCAGGCCACCGGTTTTTGATGGGACAAACTTCAATTATTGGAAGGTAAGAGTTACTACCTATCTTCAATCTCTTGGTACAGAAGTTTGGGACATCGTAGAGACAGGCTATGCTTTTCCTTCAGCTACTCCTACAGATGCAGCCGAGAAAAAGAAGTATGAAACAAATGCGAAAGCAGTCAGTACTCTGTTAGGATGTATATCTCAATCAAAATTCGTGAAGGTAATGCACTATAAATCCGCAAAAGAGATATGGGACAAAATTGTCACGAGCTATGAAGGAGACGAACAGGTAAAGCGTGTTAAACTTCAAACTCTCAGAATTCAGTATGAGACTCTCAAAATGTATAATGATGAAAGTGTGGCTAACTATTTTCTTCGGGTAGATGAGGTTGTTAATTGTATGAAAAACTTGGGTGAAGAAATAAAAGAGGCTATTGTGGTTGAAAAGGTCCTAATATCATTGTCCCCCAAGTTTGAATCTAAAGTATCTGCAATAGAAGAAAAGGAAAATCTTCGAATTCTTACTATGTCTCAGCTACATAGAATTCTAACTGCTTATGAAATGAGAAAGGGAGGTCCATCAGATAGAAGAGAAGCTGCTTTCAAAGCATCAGGCAAAGGAGATTATTATGAAGCAAGCCACGTCCCGGAAGAAGAGGAAGAAGAATCAAATTTTGTCAGAAATCTTCAAAGGGGTTCTGGAAGGTTCAGAGGTAAGTTACCTTTTAAATTCTTTTCTTGTGGAAGAGTAGGTCATTATGCTGCAAAATGTCCTTATAAGGATAAAGGAAAGGAACCTGCTAGATGGAACAAGAAACAGAACGCAAATAAGAAAAGCTACGACACTCATGAAGATAGTGATGGTCTATCAAACAGTGATGAAGATGAAGAAGGTAATGAATATAAGTTGTTAATGGCATTTGAAGATGATGATTATATGGATGCTATAGATGTGGATAAACTTTATGATGAAATTACTAGACTCAAGAGATGTATAGAAGAAAAGAACATGATCATTGATACTCTACAATTTCAAATTGATGAAAAGGAAAAACATCTTGAAAAATTAGAAGGTGAAATTGTTGGTCTTAGAAAAGAGATTGAGAAAACAAAAGCTATTAATCTCAAGTTTGTCAAAGGATCTGAAACTTTGGATGAGATTATCAATGTGCAGCGGTCTCCACTAAACAAGACAGGTCTGGGCTATAATGGAGAAACTTCTCAAGCATCCACCTCAAAAATTTATCTTGATGCAGCAAGAAGAAATGAGCAAAAGAACAATGAAGATCATCAAGTAAAGCAGGGACGAATTACAAACAGAAACTATCAGGGGCAATCCATCTTAAGGGTGAACAAAAGCTACAACCAACCACAGGTAAAATCTTCTCAATTTGGTTCAAGAATAGATGAAAATAGAAATTACAATCAGTTGGCTGGTAGATTCGATAACCGCAGAAGTTTCTTCAATGGACAATGCTTTTCTTGCCATAACTTTGGTCACAAAGTAGCTCAATGTGTTGCATATAAAACGATCATGATTAGGGAAGCTCAAAAACAAAGAAGTATGACGGGGATTACAAAAAGGACCTATAACAACTTTTCGGTTCTTGAAAATGAAGTTGAATGTTCTATTTGCAATAACTTTGGTCATGAAGACTCTGAATGCAGGAGCAGGTTTCAGCAGAAAAAGGAACAAGCCTCAAGCACCAAAACATGGAGAATAAAGGAACCTCAAACAGAAAGATGTGGGATAGCATTTTATGCAGAGGGACAGGAAAATCTATGGTACATTGACAGTGGATGTTCGAAGCATATGACAGGTGATAAAGAAAAACTTGAGTCTTATTCTACTCTAGAAAAGGGAAAGAAAGTCTCTTTTGGAAATGATACTCCTGCAACTATAAAAGGAAAATGCATTGCTCAGTTAAAAGAAAAGGTCAAGGCTGGAAATGTTTTGTATGTTGATGGATTGAAGCATAATCTTCTAAGTGTCAGCTAGATGTGTGATCAAAGAACTGAGGTTATATTCAGATCAAATGGATGTCTTGTTCGTGATCTTGATACAGGTAAAACAGTGATCAAAGGCAAAAGAACTCCAAATAATCTGTACATATTTGAAGAAGGACAACAACAATGCTATTTGAGCAAGGATGATGAGCACTGGTTATGGCATCGGAGGTTGGGACATCTAAGCTTTTCACAAATAAGGAAAGCATGCAAATATCAGGCAGTTCGCGATCTTCCAGATATCAAAATTCCTGACAACACCATATGCAAATCATGTCAGTTTGGAAAACAAACCAGAACTAACTTTCCAGAGAAAGAAGGATCAGCTAGCATGCCTCTTGAGCTAGTACATACAGATACATGCGGTCCTTTCAGGAAAAGAACACCTCGAGGAGAAGAATACTTGATATTATTCATTGACGATTTCTCCAGGTTTGTCTGGTTAGGACTTATGAAGCACAAAGATGAAGCATTCGAAAAATTCAAATCCTTCAAAGCCTTGGTTGAAAATGAATCAGGTCACAAAATTAAGTGCCTCAGATCCGACAGAGGTGGGGAATTTACTTCAAATGAATTTTTCGATTTCTGTGAAGAACATGGGATAAGAAGAGAATTCTCTACAGCAAGAACTCCTCAGCAAAATGGAGTTGTGGAAAGAATGAACAGAACAGTCCAACAAATGGCTCGTGCTATGCTTGATGAGTCAGGAACTCCCGCAACTTTCTGGGGTGAAGCTGCACATGCTGCAGTTGTTATTCTCAACAAAACAAATGTCCGGGTGAACAGCACTCAAACTCCTCATGAGCTCTGGAGTGGTAGGACTCCTTCAGTAAAGCACTTCAAAATCTTTGGGAGCAAATGCTATATCAAGAATACTGATGAGCAGCTTGGCAAACTTGAACCTAGAGCAGATGAAGGCATTCTTCTTGGTTACTCTCCACATAGCAAAGCATACAAATGCTACAATAAAAGACTTGGCAAAATTGTTGACAGCATTGATGTAGTGGTTGATGAGAAGGGATACATTCCTAGGCAAGTACATCATGAAGACATCGAAGAAGATGAAGGCTACCCCCAACGACAGAATGATGAAGAAGAAGAACCTCAAGAAGAACCAGAGGAGCAAACAAGAATAGAAGAAAAGACTCCATCCAGATATGTTCATAAGAACCATCCAGAATCTCAGATTATGGGGCAGAAAGAAGCAGGTGTACAAACAAGAAGAACAGTTGCAGAAGCTTCAAGCTATTTGGCATTACTATCCTCTACTGAACCACAAAATGTGAAAGAGGCATGCAAAGATGAATGTTGGGTGAAAGCAATGGATGAAGAACTTGAGCAGATCGAAAAGAACAACACTTGGGAGCTGGTTCCTAGACCAAAAGATAAGAATGTTATCGGGACAAAATGGGTCTTCAAAAACAAATTGAATGAAAATGGAGAAGTAATTAGAAACAAAGCCAGACTTGTTTGTAAAGGGTATGCGCAGCAAGAAGGAATAGACTTTGAAGAAACCTTTGCTCCTGTTGCAAGACTTGAGGCCATCCGAATGTTCCTTGCTCTCTCAAGTTTTCAAAACTTCAAAGTATTTCAAATGGACGTGAAATCAGCCTTTCTGAATGGAGACCTGGAAGAAGAAGTGTACATTGAACAGCCAGATGGGTTCATTCTTGGAAATGATCCAAATCTTGTATGCAGATTGAAAAAGGCTCTCTATGGTCTCAAACAAGCTCCAAGGGCTTGGTACTACCGTTTGGACAAATATCTTCATCAACAAGGCTTTTCAAAAGGATCGGCAGATAGCAATCTTTATATAAAAGTTGAAAATGACAAATTGCTAATACTTGTTGTGTATGTAGATGACATTATTTTTGGGAGCAATGAAGAAGCTATGAGTCAAAACTTTGCCTTGGTCATGCAGAAAGAATTTGAAATGTCCTTGCTAGGAGAACTGACATATTTCCTTGGTTTGCAAATCCAACAAAAAGAAGGAGGAATATTTTTATCTCAAACCAAGTATCTCAAACAGATTTTGAAGAAATATGGTATGGAAGATGCAAAACCAGTATGTACACCCATGGTCACAGGATGTAGCCTCAGTGCAAATGATGAATCTGCAGCAGTACATCAACCAACCTACATATCTATGATTGGAAGTTTACTTTATTTGACAGGTACCCGCCCAGACATCATGCATGCAGTTGGAATAGTTGGAAGATTTCAGGCAAATCCGAAGGAGACTCATCTTCAGGCAGTGAAGAGAATTTTCAAATATCTTCAAGGGACTCAAAATTATGGCTTATGGTATCCTAGAGATACAGATCTTACACTTCATGCTTATACAGATGCAGATTGGGCCGGAAGCATGGATGACAGGAAAAGCACAAGTGGTGGTGCGTTCTTTATGGGTTCCAGACTGGTATCTTGGTTCAGCAAGAAACAGAGTTCGATTGCCTTGTCTACAGCTGAAGCGGAATATGTTGCTGCTGCATCTTGTTGCACCCAACTCCTTTGGATGATGCAGACTTTGCAGGATTTTCAAATCACTTGTACACCACCAATCCCCATCTTATGTGATAATACAAGTGCAATCAGCATCTCAAAGAATCCTGTTATGCATTCAAAAACCAAGCACATACCAATCAAGTATCATTTTCTCCGGGAACAAGTGCTTGAACAGAAGGTCAAGTTGGAGTATGTTCCTTCTAAGGAACAAGTTGCTGATATTCTCACCAAACCATTGCCCAGGGACACTTTTGAATACCGCAGGCAAAAGCTGGGGGTTGTTGATGCATCATCTTATTGTTGAATCTTTTCTGATTGATGGTACAGGTTCAGGGGGAACATATAATGCATTGTTGGCATTATGGAGGATGTTCAGAAGGAGATCTTAGAAATAGCTGCAATATGTCTCTATCTCTTTCATGGTGGATTATGGTTCTTTGTTGCAGATCTGGTTCATATTCAGGGGGAGCATGTTCTTAGGGGGAGCATACCCCTTTGCCCTTGATGTCAAAGGGGGAGAATGAAGCTGAAGATTGTGAGGTTGCCATCAAGTCCAAAGGGGGAGATTGTTGGCATTATGTTTCTGGTATGGCTATATGTTACAGATGTTGTACTTGATGGCAACTCCCGTGGCAAGGCTCTCAATATGATAAAAATTAAGAAGTACGCAGGAAATCAGTTCAGAAGGTGCGTACCCGCAGGTACACCATGCAGGGACCGCGTCCAGATACGCTGGCCAGCCGTTCAGGAGGTGCGTACCCCCAGTGCACTCATTTCAAGGCAGAGAAAAGCACACGTGGGGTTTCTTATGTTTAATCCTTGGTATTTAGCCGACGGTATTTGTGTTATTACGGTTTTGGCTCGTGGTATTGTTCCATGATTTTAGGAGGAGCTTGCCTATATAAAACAAAGGAGAACACTTGGCTAAGCATCTTCGCAATTGAATATCTTTAGATCTGAAATATTGGGTTATGGTCTTAAAAGCTTGATCTAGATGAAAGGGAAGTTGAAGTCGAATCTGTGAAGGGTGATCTCTCGAGCGCATGATCAGATCTGAGCAACTGTGCCACTCTAGTGGACTGCCTATTCGGCCCTAATCAAAAGTACGCAGGTGTTTAATAGGAGAGCTGCGTGGGTACGCAGAGCAGAAACAGGAGATCTGCGTGGGTACGTAGAGCAGAAATAGGAGATCTGCGTGGGTACGCAGAGCAGAAACAGGAGATCTGCATGGGTACGTAGAGGAGAAGAAGCAGAACTGCGTGGGTACGCAGAGCGACTAAGGTTCAGGTGCGTACGTATAGTAAAAGTACGCGGCGCGATAGTATCTTTGGGTGCGTACCTGCAGTAACAGTACGCGGCGCGATAATGTCTCTGGGTGCGTACCTGCAGTAACAGTACGCAGTGCGGTTGAAGAAACAGTGTGTGGGCACGCAGCGCGGCAGAAGGATCTCTGCGGGTATACGCAGGGAAGTAGAAGGTGAACTGCGTAGCGACGCAGGCCACAGAAGGAAAAACTGCGTATCTGCCTTAAGATGTTCTGTTGATTGAATTTTTCTGTTGATAAGGTGTTCTGGGTTAGTTCTGTTATTGCTGATCTGATAACTGTAGTGGACTGTAACTTTCATGTACTTGATGCTTTATGAAAAGAAGTAGGGGGTTGTAGCTCCCTTCCAGGAGAGACTGGAAAACGAGAGAGAGTTGTAGCTCTCTGCAGGTTGCAGCCTGCATACTGATAAAGGACTGCACCAGTACAAAACCATTGTAAAAGGAGTTTCTAATTTGAAAGAAGATAGAGACATATTGCAGCAGGTGGTTTTCACCCACATTGGGTTTCCACCTTACATCTTGTGTTCTTTGGTGTGACTATCTGTTTTCCTTGTTCATGCTCATTATTTTATGGTACTGACATGCAACAATAATTCAAAGAACAAATAAGGAAGATTTATTAAAAGAATTTGATAATACTGATTCACCCCCCCTCTCAGTATTATTTCCAACACACTACACAACCAGATATACTATTGGCATCATCACTTCATCATTGCAACACTTGCTCATGGTCTTCCTGGCCAATATTTGTGTAGCAAACCACACAACGCCATTGGATATTAAACTAATCGCATAGTCGTGCGACTTCTTCGCCAGTCTGAAGTCACTCTTCATCTGGCCTTCCAACTTCTTCTCCTGTGATTTCCCCACAAAAGCATCTGTAGGGTCTACTCCTTGATACGGTGACAGTGTTATCCGGTGAATCAACATATCAGTAAATGGAATGGCCCCTGTTAGGTTCCTATACTAATAGTTTTCATTTTTCATGATTGACAGTGGAAGTGCCAAATATGTTCATCCTTGCATGCTGCAAAGGTTCCATATTTTGTGAACAGAAAAAGAAAGTTAAAAAATGTAAAGAGGGTATGCCCTAAAAGAATAATCAAAGGGCAAAAAGAGTAAATTGGTCAGGAAAAATAATAAAAATGAACCCCAAACCAAAGACCAGGAAAGTGGCCAGCCAAAATGCCACTGCTAGCTGATTTGCAGGTTCACAATGTACAGATATTGCTGCTTATCACACTTGATGGATGGCCCAACAGTTCAATCTGGACCATGCCATGTTTGAATTGCTTGTTGTAGAATAGAGAAAGAATATCTGTCCAAACAGTTTAGGCTTCCCAGATGATTAGATAGGCAGAGAAATTAAGGAACCCAACTGCTTAATCTAGGCCCTTGGAAGAAATAAGGGTAGATTTAGATAGGAGGACAGTCAAAAGAAAAGAGGACAATCAGGGTTTTCTAGTCTAAGAGCACCCAATGAAATGGAAGAAAAAATGCTAGGTGTATTAGGCTGGGTAGGTAGTTTGAGGTTGCAGAAGCAGGTGGGCGCTCATTTTTGTCTTGACAAGAAAGACTCATATCATCAGTCACATAAGCACTAAGGCAGTTGTTGGACTGTGGAACAATGGAAGCATGTCTAATTTCCCCTTCATTCCCCACAAATCTTTTACTAACATCCCCTCAAGGACCTTGGGATCTGCCAATAAGTCGTGCTTTCACTTCACTTTTGAGAAATACTAAGTCAAGTTTTTTCTTTCCTTAATGAAAAGAAGCCACATTTCTTGTGTAAAATTACTCACTTCACACTCCATTCATTTCCTATGCCTAAGTTTAATTTTATAAACTTAGCATCTGCCCCTACACTTTCACCCCACAAAGTCATATTAACACTCTGACTTATTGTATAGCTCCCTAAGTTACTTTCCTACCCCTATTTCTACAAAAGATCATATAAAAACCCCAAAAAATATTAAATATCCTACCCTTTAGCACTATAGCTATATAACCAAGTTTCGGGAAATATCAGTCCATTTGGGACTAATATCAACCCTTCCGCATCCTAACCCCTGGAGTTAATTTAACCTTTGGTTAAATTAATAACCATTGTCCACCCCCTCGCTCATAAACTTTACTATTCTACCTTCCGCGCTCATTTTTGAAGTTTTTCGTTTAAATGTTTAATTAAACATTAAACTCTCCGCCGGCGCATAACCCATTAACCCACATATCCTAAAGTTTCAACCCTCCCGCTTGCCATTAAACATTAGATATTAAAACGGGTCCCGCTTCAGAGTTGCACGTCACTCCTATTGCCCTGTCCGCCGTCCGATATCCCGCTCCACAGATCCAAGGGTGGGCGGTCGTTTTTGAAATCCCGATCCGCCGGAGATTAGCGTCTGGGGGATGGGCGGTTTTACTGCTGTACCCCCACCACGCGTCATTCTCCCGGCGTGATCGGAGGCCCCCTCCCCAATACCGCCTAGGGCCAAAGGTGGTGCGGGAGAAAACCACAAACCACCCTCTGCCCCTTGACGTCAGCAACCACGTCACCACTGACGTCATGTCCGCGTCGGCCCGTCGCTGCCCTGTGTCATTGCCACATCATCTGCTCACGTCATCACCCCACCAGTGTGTCCTTTGCCACGTTATTGTCCGAGTCAGCTGCCACATCACCATACCGTACCCACTACCCGCCAAATGATGTCATGCTGACGTCATCGCCAAAAAATGCCAAAAGCGCCAAAAGTCCCAAATTTTATAAAAAATCCGTGAAAACAACCATTTCGTTTTATTTTCGTTGGTTAACTGTTGAAGAACGTGCATACTATTTGTGAAGAATCTGCCATCAAACATCCATAGTCCACCAACCTGTGAAATTGACTCCACAGCTCGACTATGCAACTCGACTTGTACCTGCAAAAGTGCCTTTTGTGCCATAAACTAGGTATTTACCCGCAGTTTGCCTCTGAACCCTATTTTTCGCAGTTTTCTCCGTGTGAATGAATGAAAATCTACAAAACATGTACTGAATTGCACCTTAACCTCTTAAATTTCACCTGCAAATCCATTAAATCACCCTCTGTCCAAGTGCAACGCAAAAATTGCCCTCGGTTGCAAATTCCGCCATCAAAATACATCTCGAGGCCGTTTTCTCCGGCAAAACCTTGCAAGTTACGCATTCATTCACTCCCTCTATCAAAATCCTCTGCTAAATTGTACTCATTTGGTTAAAAAAATCATTCCCACTTCATCTGCAGTATACTCACAGTCTGTAAATTTAGTCAAACCTTTCCAAAACTTGTCTAAGTTCTACAAATTTCCTATTTCACCTAAAACTACACACAGTGAAGGTTAGCTCTATATCTCAGCTCATTCCATATAGCCTCACAAGCATTCTCCACCAGTCTGTTGCTGCATCAATCCAAATTTCAAACATACAGACACAGAGCATACAATATGTCTACTCCAGCAGCATTGAACATTGCTCCTCTGAATGCACCTCACAAAGATCTTGAGGAATTGCCCCTGGCTGATAAGGACCATCTTATTCAAGATTTGGTTGGGGACAGAAACCACTTGCAGACCTTATGTCAGCTAAGAAACAGTCACCTAAACAACTGTGATATGTATGGGATATGGGAGTCTAATTTGCCCATTTACTTCCTCCCTTCTGTAAACATTTTCCCTAAAATTATTCACCTCTGCTGTGAAAACTACGAGCCAAATCAAAGAGCAGTCAAGTCTCCATCTAGGAGAATTCTATTCCAAATAACTCCTGATTCAATTAACCAAATGCTTAACTTCAAGAAAACTCAGCTTTTGATGCCTCTTTCAATGAAATATCTACTTGATGAAGGTCCCAAACTCTCTAACTCCGAGATTGCCAGAATTGCCAAAACATTCATGAGAGTAGATTGCCAGCCTACAGAGCCACCTCCTTTCTTATATGTCAATTTCAATGAAGTGGGAAAGCTGCTAGTAGATATGATCTCCTATGTACTAGGTTTCAAAACAAGTGAGCACATTGATGAAACCATTCTGGTCTTATTGTCTGCATATAGTCCAGGACAGCCCCCTGCTGTCAAGTATAATTATGCCAAATTCATCTCCAACAAAATACATGACCAGCTAGTGAAACTGGATAGGGAGGGAGTCTTTAAATATTCATCCTATATATATCATTTGTTCATGTATTATCAGCCAGACTGCTTCCAATGCCCCATCAAAAAGTTGGATTCAAAGGGTGAAAGAAGGTCTATTATCTTTTGGTCATCAGTCTTTCATGAGGTTCAAAACTCTCCATATTCCTACTGTGAGTTCATTGACCAATTTGTTTATCCAGTCTCTTGTCTCCTAATGAGAACTCCTCCTCCTAGACTATCCTATGACATGCATAAAATATTGCAGCTTTCAAAGAACTACAAAATAGGTGACTGGTACTTTTACCAGAATCACACTATCATTAGGATTTATGGCTGTGAGCTCTGTCCCTACAGGCTCCCAAGGTATGTGCCAATGAGACTTTTTGCCTTGGAGTATTATAGGCAACTCATCAATTCAGACTTAACTCATTTTCATAGTGCTAAGAAGAAGGCTCACCTCAAATTCAGAGACCAACTAGGCCCCTTTCTCATGAACAAGAAAGAAGGTTGGCAAGATGCTGACCAAATATTGGGGCAGAAGCTCAAGTTGAAAAGGAGTTTCTGGTGGGTTCCTTATGACCCAGATGGCTTTATCAGTGCCAGAAAAGTAAAATATAGGCTGACAGCCTATGAGCATTGTAAAATCCCACAAATTGAACAATATGCCAACCAAGATGAGTGGGTGGCAGGGACACTAGTTGAGGAGTTTACCCAAGAAGAAATTATGGAGCAAAATGTCAAAGATTTAGAAAAAACTCTTGACTTGGATTCTTTTGACCAGGTAACTTTCAAACTGCCACAACAAGTCGGAGAAGGCCCATCTACAACTGCAGCTTCACAAGCTGCCCAACAACAGTCTACACCAGCAACAGGTACAGCTAAAGGCAAGGAGCTAATGGATGCAGAACCAGAAATAGTGAAAGAACAACCTGCTACCTCAAAGGAGCAGAGTCAAGAACAAGCCCCTCCACAGCAGACTGATCCTCCACAAATTCCAGCATTGCAAACTCCTGCCAATGAGGAAAGAGGCAAGAAGCGAGATAGGGAAGAAACTACACTAGCTAGTGGCTCAACACAACAACCAGAGGCCAAAAGACAGGATTGATCCTCAAGTTGAGGAAGAAATTATTGAAGAGGTCATACAAAGCCTGAGAAGAGAAACAAGCCAGAAAATAGCTACCAGCTCATTTCAGCAAGAACAAGAGAGGCAGCATGGTATGGGGGTCTCTTCTTTAAGGCAGCAAACCAAACAACCACCTAGCATCAAATCAGCTTTTATGGAGATCAAGGCTCAGAATGAACTGTTAAGAGTACAGTTATACGATCAGTTTCTTAAGGAAACACCCTCCAAACAGTAGAGATTAATGGTAGCTTATGACCTCAAGGAGGAAAAGATGATTCTGAGTCATTTTAAGCCCAAGATACCACAACCCCAGACAGCTGCAGATTACGTCAAGACAAGCTTAGAGGTTCTCTCCAAGGACATACACCCGATGGATCAAATAGAGCTGCACAAGCAAACAGGTGAGATGGTCTATGCCACCCTAGTAGACAAGGCCACACTGGCTCATCAACTGAAGGAATCATTGAAAAACACAAACACTCAGTTGGATTTGGAAAGAATGTCTTCCTCTGCCAAAGATAACATAATAAAGACTTTGGAAGAAATCATTGTTGATATAGGGCATAATCCTAAGAAGGATGCCAAAGCCATTCAAGCCCTCATGAGGAAGAAAGAGGATGATATTGTTGCACTCAAAAAACAATTGAGGCTGTCCTCAACTATGTACCCACAAACAGCAGAACTTGTGCAAGAGAAAGAAGCTGAGGATACAATGGATCCGCTGATGCAAATGAACCAAAGAATAATTCAAATGGAGGGAGAGTTGGAGAGAGAATTGCAAGGCAAGCAGGGAGAGTCGACCTCCCAGCCACCTCAAACAACTCCAACTGTTGCTACTGTTCCTCCTACACAAGCACCAGCAATCCCTCCTATTATCCCAGCATCCACAACAGCTTCATCCACTACAGATGCTACAACAGCAACAACAACAGAAGCACCTAAATCTAGCATGACCATGGATGAAATGATGAAAGCTGTCAAAGAGCTAGAAGGTCAGGTAATAGAGGTGAAAGAGGCCAAGGAAAAGTTGGTCAAACTGGAAGTAAGCTATGATAAGTCTAAGATGACAGTAGCTAAAAAAACAAGGGAAATTAAGGCCTTGAATGACAAAATAGAAGCCTTGGAGAAGGAGCTGACTTTGGACAAGACTCTAGTTGAAATAAAGAAGATTTTTTAGGCCAAAATTGGCCAATCAATCACTCACCAATGGAAATCAATCCAAACCATTCATGAACAGATAGAATTAATAGGCCTAGCTCAATTTGAGAATCAAAGGGCTAGGGAAGCATTGGGAAATATGCCTAAGCAGGCTACTAAAATGATTCATTTCCTGAACACTCATACTAAAGAGGAGTTGGCAGCATTAGACATCAGTAATAGGACAGATACTGTTCTGACAGCAAAAAAGGTGCTGACCCTAAGAAATTTTGTGCAAAGTCTAGAAAGAAAGTGTCAGGAAATGCAAGCAGAAGTAGATGATTTCAAGCTAAAGCTTGCAGCATTGCAGAGCAGAGGATTACCCAGCCTATTGAACAGCGCTGGAAGACTACTAACCCGTGAGCAGTATGCTACCAGGATGAATAATTATATTTCAAATCAGATTACAGCATCCACAAGTACCTCAGAGGAAACAGGGCCTCCCTCAGGACAGAGTCTTTATGACAAGTTAGAGAACCTATTTTACATTGAACATGAAATAAATCATCTTTTTGAGGTTCCACCAAATTTCTATAGATATACTGAAGCTGATGAAACACTCATCAAGATACAAAGACATCAGCTGCCTAAAGAAGATTGGTGGCAAGCAATGCTGGAGATTTTGCCAAAGTAATCTCGGTCCTTTCTCTCTTTTGATCAGCTTCAGATTTTGGTCAGCTACAGGTCAGCGAAATTGGGTACATAGACCACCGATTAAAGCATGAAGACAGCAAGCAAAAGAAGTCAAAATATGACTACAACAATTTTATAAAAAGGCCAAGTATGCATGCCAAAAGTAGGACAGCAAAGTGGTGACACAGCAAAGACAGCAGGACAGCAAAACCCAGCAACCGCATATTAAAGACGCAGCCACAACCGACTTTGTTGGTCCAAAAAGTCAAAATTCTCTGACAAAAAGACAGCTAGTGCACCAACAATTACTGCAGCATTTATTTCTTTCATTTACTTCTTTAAAGAGTTGGTGAGGGAACTTATTGCATGAAGACTCATCCATAAGATATTTTCTATTTTATTTTTGTATATATACCTCCCCATAGAATGTATTTGGGGTTGGTAATTTCATTTCTGAACTGCGTTGTAAGTTATCGAAGTTGTATAATACAAAGGTTGTTGGAATTTCACTGTGCTGAATCATCGGAATGTGGAATTTACGCTCTAGGAAATGCTACAGGATTCTTGCGTCGTTTATGGATCAATAAGTCTCTCTTCTCTGTAATTTTTATGTTTTCTATGTATGCAATTTCATGTATGTTCCCTAAACTTGGTAGTAGAGAAGAAGAATAGCACAGAATTTGCCTAAAAGCACTCTGTGTTCAATCTCATCTACTGTATATGCCTTCTTCAGAATTATTCATAAATAGGAATTCTTAATTGCTCCTATTTGCATTAGTTCTTTCACTCTGGATATTGCTTAGGAATTCTTCATTGCTCCGTAGTAATCTTCATGCACTTTCCCTCTGCCAGCATAATGAAAGATTCTTGATTGCCTTTCATTCACTGATTTCATTCCACCATTTCAAATATCAAAATTGCTCCTAAATTGACTACCCTGATCTGTAGCAAACTCCTCTTACCAAATGAATACTTCAACACTTCACCAGTTCACTCACTCTGACTCCATCTACCCAATGGAAGAAACTGTTTCCTACTTGCATCCCTGTTCCACCTAAAGTTACCTTCCAACAAAATAAAAACAAAAACTTGTGCATAATAACTAGCCTAAAATACTCCAAAAACAAAGCTAAAAATTACAAAGAGAGAGCCCTCTCTGGTTGCAGGTAGGCCAGGACTTGTAGCTAAAAGATTGGTTAGTGGTTACCTCGGCCGTATTCCCTTTAGGAGGTAGGGAACAACCTGAGTGATAACATCATTAGTGACTCCATTGGGGATCTAAATGCCTATTTTTTACTGTTGTCCATTTTTTAGTCTTAGGATTTAGACAGTTGTTCCAAAGATTCAATTAGTTTTCCTCATTTCAACATATTCAAAGAAAATTCAAAGCCTCAAATGAACTCTTGTAGAATATAAAACATTCCCAGAAAATACCAAAAAACAAGTTTAGAAGCTGGCTCCAAAGAAGAAAACTCATTATACCAGGTCCAATCCTGACCCAGATCCTCTAGCTGTTTTTGAAAATCCCAACTTAATCCCAAAGATCCTTAGGAAACAAGAGGAACAAGAAGATTTTGCTGATTCAAGCCCTGAAACAGTTCAACAAAACTATATTCCAACCCCTGCTAAAGCTTCACTCCGTCCTCACATTACTCCTACTTCTCCTAGTTCCTCATCCACCTCTCAAAGCACCTTCTCCACACCTCCATCTACTACACATATTTCTACCACCGTTCCTGTTGTTCCAGTTGTCCCATTTCTTCCTGTTGTCCCATTTATCCTAGCAAACATGGCGAACCGTTATGCTCCTCTTCAGTTGCCTGGAAATCCAGGGGCTATGCCTCAGGATTATCAAAGTAAAATCACATATTTTGATGGAACTGGCTCTTATACAGCCCAACAACACACTAAGAAAATGCAGGATTATTTTGAGAACTATGAAATAGATGATGATGATGTGAGAATGAAGATTTTTGTCCAAAGTCTAACAGGTGAAGTAAGAACTTGGTTTAGAGCACTAGCTGCAAATTCCATAGCCAATCCGGATGCCCTTTACCAAACCTTCCTCAACAGATGGGAAAAGAAGAAAGATCCACTGCATATCCTATCAGAGTATGACAACATAAGAAGAGGTCCACAAGAAACTGTCCTAGACTATTGTACTAGGTTCAACAATGTCTATAATGCTATTCCTCAAAACCTTAGACCTCCACCTGACTTAGCTTTGATCAAATTCCCTGATGGATTTGATTTTGACATGGCATACCAATTGAGGGAAAGAGCCCCTCCAAGCTTAGCAGACATGCAGAATATAGTTATTAGTGTGGAGGCAAACTTAATTGCTAAACGAAACCGGGCAAGAACTGAAAGAAGAACAACTTTCAAAGAGGAACCTTCAGCATTTGAACAAAATCTTGATGCAATAATCAAAGGCATGGACAAACTTGGAGATAGGGTGGAAACCACTGAAAGAAAATCATCAGGGGAAGGGCAGCCAAGTAACACACCAAGGAACCCAAATTTTAGAAAAAACCAGAATCCAAATGTGGAAAGGGCTGGCCCTGACCAGAACATCAGACCTCCGTTTCGAGAGAGCCATGCTGAAACCTCAACATCTAATGAACCAACAGAGGACCCTCACATCAACTTAATGGGTTTAGACAGTGAACACCAAGTCTTTCTAACACAAGAAGATCAAGAGGCCCATAATTTCAAGCAATTTCAAACCAAATCAGGAGAGTCATTCGACTTTAGAGAAGGTTATGATGCAGCAGTCTATGAGGTTCATAAACAGTACAAGTTGAGAAGTAGAACCATAGATGTGCCTGAACCTAGCAAGCTGAAAGATACTAAACAGCCAAAGAAAGCAAAAGATAAAGCTGTCTTGACAGAACTCCCTGCCAAAACAGACTTAAATCCAACGGAAGTCTCTGTTGAGGACATATCAGATGAACAGCCCTCAAAAAACCAGCCATACACTCCCTCTCCTCCAAAAGAAAATGGAACCGGCCCTCCTAAAAACAATTTAAAAACAGATTTGATTCAAAACAAAATTCAGCATGAGGAGAAAGTCATTGAAAATCCAGCTGAAAAGGAAAAGTTTGTTGTCCACAACACAAAACTGCAGATAGAAAAACCCTTTAATTTAGAAACAGAAATTGGCAAGCTGAAAATAGCTATTCCTCTTTCTGAATTGGCCAAACATGAGATATACAGACAGCAAATCAATAGGTCACTACAAATAACAGAGAACAGGGATGCAGTTAATGTTCTTGATGATCAACCAGAGTTAATTTTTGGTCCTGAAGTCAATGGTAAAACAGTAGATGGAGGAGTTCCTCCATTCTACGTGAGCTTAAACATTCATGACAAAGTGCTGCATAACGCTATGTTTGATTCAGGAGCTTCCCATAACCTAATGCCAAAATCTGTGATGGAAAGACTGGACCTAGACATCACAAGACCCTACAAAGATTTGTTCTCATTTGATTCCAGCCAGGTCAGGTGTCTAGGCCTAATCAAAGACCTTTGTGTATCTTTAGTCCAATACCCAGCTAAGACAATCTTGATGGATGTGGTGGTAGCTGATATCCCACCCAAGTATGGCATGCTTTTATCCAAATCTTGGGGTGCAAAACTCCAAGGATCTTTGCAGCTAGACATGTCCTATGCCACTATTTCAATCTTTGGACAGCCAAAGAGATTATACCATGAAACACTGATGAAATATGTGATGAGTAGTCAAGAAAAGCCCCAAAACTTCCCCATCTATGCAATGCATTCCGACATGGATTCATTCATCTTATACAATGCTGACATGTGTCCCAAAACTGATGCCAAACTCCTGATAACAGCACAACCAGAAAGCATGAATGAACAATCTACTGCTCAAGATCAAAAAATTGTTGATGTGGTTAATGCAATAAAGAGAAATGACATATCATGTGACATACAAAATCCAAATATGCCCACTAAACAAACTTCCAAAACCCTTAAGACAAGTCATAACCAAGAAATCTTATGGTACTTAGAGTTTGATGGCTCAGTAAACAAGTTAGGAGCAAGGGTAGGGGTTTGGATACACAACATGCAGAATGACCATGCTGAAGGTCATGCATATAGGTTAAATTTCAGATGCACAAACAATATGGCCGAGTATGAAGCCCTGCTGTTGGGACTCAAACTCATTAGAGGTCTTGGAGCAACTAAGGTTTCAATACTAGGGGATTCAGATCTGATCATACAGCAGATAAAGGGAAATTTTATCACAAATGATCTAAGGTTGAGGGTTTACAGAGGAGCAGCCATTGAAATACTTAACACTTTCTTAAAATCTCAGCTAACCAAAATCCATAGAAAGCACAATTTACATGCACATAGCATGGCAACTTTTTCCAGCACTTGCAAGCTTCCTTTTGAGCCCAACCACCATTTCACTGCCGAAATCAAACATAGACCTGCTGTCCCTGATAATGTCGAAAATTGGTAGATCTTTGAAAATGACACACAGATAAATAACTTCCTGACGTTGAAGGGGGAATTCTCTAACATGAACATTGATACTAGCACTATGGATGACCAACAATAGATAGACAAAATTGAACAAAATATATTAGCTGAAACGACAAATCTGATTTTACACCCAACTACTTTTGATGACAAGAATGTACAACAATTGAGGCAAACAAACCATGATGAAATAGTTGAGGCAAAAGCTGAAGTAATTGAACTAAAAGACAATTTTCTGCCCACGGGCTTGACCCCTTTGGAAGATTTATTCGATTCAAATGACATCAAGGAAGCAAAAAATGCAACCACTGAATGCTGAAATTGAGGACTGCAACATTGGGACCACAGAAAATCCCAAAATGGTAAAACTCTCTAAAGCCTTGCCTGCTGATCAGAAATTGAAATATATAGACTTGTTCAAGGAATTCCAAGATGTCTTTGCCTGGGGTTATGAGGACCTCAAGTCCTATGACACTTCGGTAATCCAACATACTATACCTTTGAAAGAGAACCAAAAACCTTTTAAACAGAAGCTTAGGAGGGTGAATCCTGTCCTCCTTCCCTTGATTGAAAAAGAAGTTAGGCGAATGTATGAAGCTGGAGTTATTGCACCTATCAGGTTCTCAGAGTGGATTTCAAATCTAGTACCCACTAGGAAGAAAACAGGAGAGATAAGACTGTGTGTTGACTTGAGAAATTTGAATAAAGTCTCCCTCAAAGACTATTACCCTTTACCAAAAATGGATCATATCCTACAAAGGGTAGTGGGAGCCTCTAGGATCTCATTGCTAGATGGATTCTCAGGATTCAATCAGATTTTAGTCCACCCGGATGTTCAAGACAAAACTGCCTTTACAACACCATGGGGAACCTTTAAATATGTCAAAATGCCTTTTGGACTTAAAAATGCAGGGGCCACTTTTCAAAGAGCAATGGATATAGCCTTTGCTAAAGAGATTCATGATTTCTTAGTCATATACCTAGATGATCTCACTGCTTTTTCAAAATCAGACCAAGAACATTTAAAACATCTCAGACAAGTGTTCCTAATTTGCAGAAAATATGGCATATCATTGAACCCAAAGAAATCATTGTTTGGCCTAGAAGAAGGCAAACTCCTAGGTCACATTATTTCAAAAGATGGCATTAGGATTGACCCAGACAGAATTCAAGCTATTCTCCAAGTGCCTCATCCAAGGAACATCAAAGAACTACAAGCTTTTTTAGGAAAGATCAATTTCCTAAGGAGGTTCATTCCCAATTTAGCTGAGCTAATTAGACTATTAAACAATATGCTGAAGAAAGATTCTAAAGTCAAATGGACTGTGGAAGACAAACAAGCCTTTGAGGACATCAAAACAGCCCTAACAAAAACACCAGTCCTCACCAGTCCCAAGTTTGATAAAGATTTCATCGTTTTTTCCTTTGCCTCTGAGCATACAATTGCTGTTGTCCTATTGCAAAATGATGACCAAGGGTGTGAGAAGCCCATTGCCTTCTTCAGCAAAGCTCTTAGAGATGCTCCCTTAAAATATCAGATCATGGAAAAACAAGCTTATGCCCTTGTAAAGCCCATCAAGGATTTCAGAGTTTACATTTTATACTCACATGTGATTGCCTATGTCCCAAATGTTGTGGTTAAGGACATTTTGACTCAAGAAGGAATTGAAGGCAAAAGAGGCAAATGGATAGCTAACATCCTAGAATATGACATTGAAATTAAGCCTACAAAACTGATAAAAGGACAAGGGCTAGCCAAAATCCTAACTGAAACCAATTTCCAAGCCCTTGACATCAATGAACTGGACAACGAAGAGGAGATGGCGACTCCACAGATCAATCAAGCCTTTTTACAATCGCCTTGGTATGCTGACATATGTTTTGTATTATTAAACCTGCAAGCTCCTCCAGGGTTGTCCAGAACTAAGAAAATATTCCTAAAAATGAAAGCATCAAAGTTTTGTATCATAGACAATGTTTTGTTTTGGAAAAATCATGAAGGTATTTTGCTTAATTTCCTAACATTGGATGGAACTGACAAATTACTCAAGGAATTTCATGCAGGGGACTGTGGAGGACACTTATACTGGAAATCAAAAGCTGATAAAATCCTAAGGGCTGGATTTTATTGGCCCTCCCTGTTTGCTGATGTGAAAAAATTTGTAATGTTTTTCCATAAATGCCAGATCTTTGAAGGCAAGAGAAAGCTGTTACCGTTACCACTCAAACCTATTTCAACTGAAAGACCATTTCAACAATGGGGTTTAGAATTCATTGGTGAAATTCATCCTTCCTCTTCTGGCCAACATAGGTGGATTCTGACTGCCACAGACTACTTTACCAAATGGATAGAAGCCATCCCTTGTAGGCAAGCCAATGACTCAATCATCATGCAATTTTTAGAAACCAACATCTTGTCCAGATTCGGCTGTCCAGAAAAAATTATTACAGACAATGCTGCTGCATTTAAATCCAAAAGAATGATCAGTTTTTGCCATAAGTACCACATTACCTTGGGCCACTCCATAGCCTATTACCCTCAAGGTAATGGCCTAGCTGAGTCCTCCAACAAAAGCCTCATCAACATCATCAAAAAGGTCTTGGAGGAGAACAAAAAGAATTGGCACAAAAAACTTGTGAATGCACTATGGGCAGACAGATTGACTACTAAAAGATCTATTGGTACAAGTCCATATGAATTGGTTTATGGTCTAGAGGCTGTTTTCCCCTCATCTTTGGGAATCCCTGTGATAAAATTGCTGCAAGAAATACAGGCAGAGCCTAATGATATTCAAAGAAGGATCAATCAAAATATTTACTTGCAGCGAACAAGAGAGGAAGTATATCAGAGAACCCAGGTACTACAAGATAAGCTCAAAAAGATCTTTGATAAAAGAACAAAAGCTAAAGACTTCTTCATAGGAAACAAAGTGCTGAGATGGGACTCTAGGAGGGAAGATAAAGGGAAGCATGGCAAATTTGATTTCCTATGGAAAGGACCATATGTTATTCAGGCAATACAAGGTAACAATACTTATTTTCTGAAGAGTTTGGATGGCACAGATACTGAGGAAGGCCCAGTCAATGGGCGAATGCTCAAGCATTATTTTGATTCCCTTTGATCAGCATAACATGACTGTATATTGTACATAAATATTTGTATTTCCAGCAGTTTTTATTTACAACAATTAGATAAGGAACAACATGCAGCAGATTTTGAGGAAAAAGTCAAGGAATTACATCACTTTTGTTGTATGTTTTGAAATTACAACAAAGGATCAAGAAGAAGACTTGGGAAGTATAAAAATGATGATAAATACTCAGAGAAACCAGCAAAGACAGAGCTGTAATTTTGCACAGATCAGCTCATAAGGACTGCATACAGGATACAAAGGTTCAGATCATTGGTCTCCAAGAGAAGGAAATTTTAGGCTACAGTAAGTGTTGAAAAATAAGGAAATCTGACCTGTTGTTCTTGGCCTTTCACAAGGAAAGGCCATCCCCAAGTGGAGCCACTGTTAGGTTCCTATACCAATAGGTTTCATTTTTCATGATTGACAGTGGAAGTGCCAAATATGTTCATCCTTGCATGCTGCAAAGGTTCCATATTTTGTGAACAGAAAAAGAAAGTTAAAAAATGTAAAGAGGGTATGCCCTAAAAGAATAATCAAAGGGAAAAAAGAGTAAATTGGTCAGGAAAAATAATAAAAATGAACCCCAAACCAAAGACCAGGAAAGTGGCCAGCCAAAATGCCACTGCTAGCTGATTTGCAGGTTCACAATGTACAGATACTGCTGCTTATCACACTTGATGGATGGCCCAATAGTTCAATCTGGACCATGCCATGTTTGAATTGCTTTTTGTAGAATAGAGAAAGAATATCTGTCCAAACAGTTTAAGCTTCCCAGATGAGTAGATAGGCAGAGAAATTAAGGAACCCAACTGCTTAATCTGGGCCCTTGGAAGAAATAAGGGTAGATTTAGATAGGAGGACAGTCAAAAGAAAAGAGGACAATCAGGGTTTGCTAGTCTAAGAGCACCCAATGAAATGGAAGAAAAAATGCTAGGTGTATTAGGCTGGGTAGGCAGTTTGAGGTTGCAAAAGTAGGTGGGCACTCATTTTTGTCTTGACAAGAAAGACTCATATCATCAGTCACATAAGCACTAAGGCAATTGTTGGACTGTGGAACAATGGAAGCATGTCTAATTTCCCCTTCATTCCCCACAAATCTTTTACTAACATCCCCTCAAGGACCTTGGGATCTGCCAATAAGTCCTTCTTTCACTTCATTTTTGAGAAATACTAAGTCAAGTTTTGACTTTCCTTAATGAAAAGAAGCCACATTTCTTGTGTAAAAATCCTCACTTCACACTCCATTCATTTCCTATGTCTAAGTTTCATTTTATAAACTTAGCATCTGCCCCTACACTTTCACTCCACAAAGTCATATTAACACTCTAACTTATTGTATAGCTCCCTAAGTTACTTTCCTACCCCTATTTCTACAAAAGATCATATAAAAACCCAAAAAAAAATATTAAATATCCTACCCTTTAGCACTATAGCTATATAACCAAGTTTCGGGAAATATCAGTCCATTTGGGACTAATATCAACCCTTCCGCGTCCTAACCCCTGGAGTTAATTTAACCTTTGGTTAAATTAATAACCATTGTCCACCCCCTCGCTCATAAACTTTACTATTCTACCTTCCGCACTCATTTTTGAAGTTTTTCGTTTAAATGTTTAATTAAACATTAAACTCTCCACCGGCGCATAACCCATTAACCCACATATCCCAAAGTTTCAACCCTCCCGCTTGCCATTAAACATTAAATATTAAAAGGGGTCCTGCTCCAGAGTTGCACGTCACTCCTATCGCCCCGTCCGCCATCCGATATCTCGCTCCACAGATCCAAGGGTGGGCGGTCGTTTTTGAAATCCCGATCCACCGGAGATTAGCGTCCGGGGGATGGGCGGTTTTACTATCGTACCCCTGCCACGCGTCATTCTCCCGGCGTGATCGGAGGCCCCCTCCCCAATACCGCCCAGGGCCAAAGGTGGTGCGGGAGAAAACAAAAAACCACCCTCCGCCCCCTCACGTCAACAACCACGTCACCACTGACATCATGTCCGCGTCGGCCCGCCGCTGCCCTGTGTCATTGCCACATCATCCACACACGTCATCACCCTGCTAGCGTGTCCTCTACCACATCATCGTCTAAGTGAGCTACCACGTCACCATACCGTACCCACTACCTGCCAAATGATGTCATGCTGACATCATTGCCAAAAAACGCCAAAAGCGCCAAAAGTCCAAAATTTTATAAAAAAGTCGTGAAAACGATCGTTTCGTTTTATTTTCGTTGGTTAATTATTGAAGAACGTGCATGCTATTTGTGAAGAATCTGCCATCAAACGTCCATAGTCTGCCAACCCGTGAAATTGACTCCATAGCTCGACTCTGCAACTCGACTTGTACCTGCAAAAGTGACCTCTGCGCCATAAACCAGGTATTTACCCGCAGTTTACCTCCAAACCCTATTTTTCGCAGTTCTCTCCGTGTGAATGAATGAAAATCTACAAAACATGTACTGAATTGCACCTTAACCTCTGAAATTTCACCTGCAAATCCATTAAATAACCCTCTGTCCAAGTGCAATGCAAAACTTGCCCTCGGTTGCAAATTCCGCCATCAAAATACATCTTGAGGTCGTTTTCACCGGCAAAACCTTGCAAATTACTCATTCATTCACTCCCTCTGTCAATCCTCTACTAAATTGTACTCATTTGGTTAAAAAAATCATTCCCACTTCATCTACAGAATACTCACAGTCTGTAAATTCAGTCAAACCTTTCCAAAACTTGTCTAAGTTCTACAAATTTCCTGTTTCACCTAAAACTACGCACAGTGAAGGCCAGCTCTATATCTCAGCTCATTCCACATAGCCTCACAACCATTCTCCACCAGTCTGTTGCTGCATCAATCCAAATTTCAAAAATACGGACACAGAGCATACAATATGTCTACTCCAGTAGCATTGATTATTGCTCCTCTGAATGCACCTCACAAAGAACTTGAGGCATTGCCCCTGGCTGATAAGGACCATCTTATTCAAGATTTGGTTGGGGACAGAAACCACTTGCAGACCTTCTGTCAGCTAAGAAACAGTCACCTGAACAACTGTGATATGTATGGGATATGGGAGTCTAATTTGCCCATTTACTTCCTCCCTTCTGTAAACATTTTCCCTGAAATTATTCGCCTCTGCTGTGAAAACTACGAGCCAAATCAAAGAGCAGTCAAGTCTCCATCTGGGAGCATTCTATTCCAAATAACTCCTGATTCAATCAACCAAATGCTTAACTTCAAGCAAACTCAGCTTCTGATGCCTCTTTCAATGAAATATCTGCTTGATGAAGGTCCCAAACTCTCTACCTCCGAGATTGCCAGAATTGCCAAGACATTCATGAGAGCAGACCGCCAGCCTACAAAGCCACCTCCTTTCTTATATGTCAATTTCAATGAAGTGGGCAAGCTGCTTATAGATATGATTTCCTATGTTCTAGGTTTCAAAACAGGTGAGCTCATTGATGAAACCATTCTGGTCTTATTGTCTTCATATAGTCCAGGACAACCCTCTGTTGTCAAGTATAATTATGCCAAATTCATCTCCAACAAAATACATGACCAGCTAGTAAAACTAGATAGGGAGGGAGTCTTTAAATATTCATCCTATATATATCATTTGTTCATGTATTATCAGCCAGACTGCTTCCAATGCCCCATCAAAAAGTTGGATTCAAAGGGTGAAAGAAGGTCTGTTATCTTTTGGTCATCAGTCTTTCATGAGGTTCAAAACTCTCCATATTCCTACTGTGAGTTCATTGACCAATTTTTTTATCCAGTCTCTTGTCTCCTAATGAGAACTCCTCCTCCTAGACTATCCTATGACATGCAGAAAATATTGCAGCTTTCAAAGAACTACAAAATAGGTGACTGGTACTTTTACCAGAATCACACTGTCATTAGGATCTATGGCTGTGAGCTCTATCCCTACAGGCTCCCAAGGTATGTGCCAATGAGACTCTTTACCTTGGAGTATTATAGGCAACTCATCAATTCAGACTTAACTCATTTTCATAGTGCCAAGAAGAAGGCTCGCCTGAAATTCAGAGACCAACTAGGCCCCTTTCTCATGAACAAGAAAGAAGGTTGGCAAGATGCTGACCAAATATTGGGGCAGAAGCTCAAGTTGAAAAGGAGTTTCTGGTGGGTTCCTTATGACCCAGATGGCTTTATCAGTGCCAGAAAAGTAAAATATAGGCTGACAGCCTATGAGCATTGTAAAATCCCACAAATTGAACAATATGCCAACCAAGATGAGTGGGTGGTAGGGACACTAGTTGAGGAGTTTACCCAAGAAGAAATTATGGAGCAAAATTTCAAAGATTTAGAAAAAACTCTTGACTTGGATTCTTTTGACCAGGTAACTTTCAAACTACCACAACAAGTCAGAGAAGGCCCATCTACAGCTGCAGCTTCACAAGCTGCCCAACAACGGTCTACACCAGCAATAGGTACAGCTAAAGGCAAGGAGCCAATGGATGCAGAACCAAAAACAATGACAGAACAGCCTGCTACCTCAAAGGAGTAGAATCAAGGACAAGCCCCTCCACAGCAGATTGATCCTCCACAAATTCCAGCATTGCAAACTCCTACCAATGAGGAAAGAGGCAAGAAGCGAGATAGGGAAGAAACTACACCAGCTAGTGGCTCAACACAACAACCAGAGGCCAAAAGACAAAGGATTGATCCTCAAGTTGAGGAAGAAATTACTGAAGAGGTCATAGAAAGCCCGAGAAGAGAAACAAGCCAGCAAACAGCTACCAGCTCATTCCAGCAAGAACAAGAGAGGCAGCATGGTATGGAGGTCTCTTCTTCAAGGCAGCAAACCAAACAACCACCTAGCATCAAATCAACTTTTATGGAGATCAAGGCTCAGAATGAACTGTTAAGAGTACAGTTATATGATCAGTTTCTTAAGGAAACACCCTCCAAACAGCAGAGATTAATGGCAGCTTATGACCTCAAGGAGGAAAAGATGATTCTGAGTCATTTTAAGCCCAAGATACCACAGCCCCAGACAGCTGCAGATTATGTAAAGACAAGCTTAGAGGTCCTCTCCAAGGACATACACCCGATGGATCAAATAGAGTTGCACAAGCAAATGGGTGAGATGGTCTATGCCACCCTAGCAGACAAGGCCACACTGGCTCATCAACTGAAGGAATCATTGAAAAACACAAACACTCAGTTGGATTTGGAAAGAATGTCTTCCTCTGCCAAAGATAACAGAATAAAGACTTTGGAAGAAATCATTGTTGATCTAGGGCATGATCCTAAGAAGGATGCCAAAGCCATTCAAGCCCTCATGAGGAAGAAAGAGGATGATATTGTTGCACTCAAAAAACAATTGAGGCTGTCCTCAACTATGCACCCACAAACAACAGAACTTGTGCAAGAGAAAGAAGCTGAGGATACAATGGATCTGCTGATGCAAATGAACCAAAGAATAATTCAAATGGAGGGAGAGTTGGAGAGAGCATTGCAAGGCAAGCAGGGAGAGTCGAAATCCCAGCCACCTCAAACAACTCCAACTGTTGCTACTGTTCCTCCTACACAAGCACCAAAAATCCCTCCTATTATCCCAGCATCCACAACAGCTTCATCCACTACAGATGCTACAGCAGTAGCAACAACAACAGCACCTGAATCTAGCATGAGCATGGATGAAATGATGAAAGTTATCAAAGAGCTAGAAGGTCAGGTAACAGAGGTGAAAGAGGCCAAGGAAAAGTTGGCCAAACTGGAAGTAAGCTATGATAAGTCTAAGATGACAGTAGCTGAAAAAACAAGGGAAATTAAGGCCTTGAATGACAAAATAAAATCCTTGGAGAAGGAGCTGACTTTGGACAAGACTCTAGCTGAAATAAAGAAGATTTTGTAGGCCAAAATTGGCCAATCAATCACTCACCAATGGAAATCGATCCAAACCATGCATGAACAGATAGAATTAATAGGCCTAGCTCAATTTGAGAATCAAAGGGCAAGGGCAACATTGGGAAATATGCCTAAGCAGGCTACTAAAATGATTCATTTCTTGAACACTCATACTAAAGAGGAGTTGGCAGCATTAGACATCAGTAACAGGACATATACTGTTCTAACAGCAAAAAAGGTGCTGACCCTAAGAAATTTTGTGCAAAGTCTAGAAAGAAAGTATCAGGAAATGCAGGCAGAAGTAGATGATTTCAAGCTAAAGCTTGCAGCATTGTGGAGCAGAGGATTACCCAGCCTATTGACCAGCGCTGGAAGACTTCTGACCCATGAGCAGTATGCTACCAGGATGAATAATTATATTTCAAATCAGATTACAGCATCCACAAGTACCTCAGATGAAACAGGGCCTCCCTCAGGACAGAGTCTTTATTACAAGTTAGAGAACCTGTTTTACATTGAACATGAAATAAATCATCTTTTTGAGGTTCCACCAAATTTCTATAGATATACTGAAGTTGATGAAACACGCATGAAGATACAAAGACATCAGCTGCGTAAAGAAGATTGGTGGCAAGCAATGCTGGAGATTTTGCCAAAGTAATCTCGGTCCTTTCTCTCTTTTGATCAGCTTCAGATTTTGGTCAGCTACAGGTCAGCGAAATTGGGTACACAGACCACCGATTAAAGCATGAAGACAGCAAGCAAAAGAAGTCAAAATATGACTACAGCAATTTTATAAAAAGGCCAAGTATGCATTCCAAAAGCAGGACAGCAAAGTGGTGACACAGCAAAGACAACAGGACAGCAAAACCCAGCAACCGCATATTAAAGACACAGCCACAGCCGACTTTGTTGGTCCAAAAAGTCAAAATTCTTTGACAAAAAGATAGCTAGTGCACCAACAATTACTGCAGCATTTATTTCTTTCATTTACTTCTTTAAAGAGTTGGTGAGGGAACTTATTGCATGAAGTTTCATCCATAAGATATTTTCTATTTTATTTTGTATATATACCTCCCCATAGAATGTATTTGGGGTTGGTAATTTCATTTCTGAACTGCGCTGTAAGTTATCGAAGTTGTATAATACAAAGGCTGTTGGAATTTCACTGTGCTGAACCATCTGAATGTGGAATTTACGCTCTGGGAAATGCTACAGGATTCTTGCGTCGTTTATGGATCAATAAGTCTCTCTTCTCTGTATTTTTTATGTTTTCTATGTATGCAATTTCATGTATGTTCCCTAAACTTGGTAGTAGAGAAGAAGAATAGCACAGAATTTGCCTAAAAGCACTCTGTGTTCAATCTCATCTACTGTATATGTCTTCTTCAGAATTAGTCATAAATAGGAATTCTTAATTGCTCCTATTTGCATTAGTTCTTTCACTCTGGATATTGCTTAGGAATTCTTCATTGCTCCTTAGTAATCTTCATGCACTTTCCCTCTACCAGCATAATGAAAGATTCTTGATTGCCTTTCATTCACTGATTTCATTCCACCATTTCAAATATCAAAATTGCTCCTAAATTGACTACCCTGCTCTGTAGCAAACTCCTCTTACCAAATGAATACTTCAACACTTCACCAGTTCACTCACTCAAACTCCATCTACCCAATGGAAGAAACGGTTTCCTACTTGCATCCCTGTTCCACCTAAAATTACCTTCCAACAAACTCAAAACAAAAACTTGTGCATAATAACTAGCCTACAATACTCCAAAAACAAAGCTAAAAATTACAAAGGGAGAGCCCTCTCTGGTTGCAGGTAGGCTAGGACTTGCAGCTAAAAGATTGGTTAATGGTTACCTGGGCCGTATTCCTTTAGGAGGCAGGGAACAACCTGAGTGATAACAGGCCCTCCCAACCAAAGGCACCCATCATGAACTAGCATCAATAATTGACGCACACAAATAGTGTTAATGGTGCTGCGGCTAAAATGTGGCACCCATAACATGTTGAGTAGCCCTGCACACTCAACTCTTGGCACCCACTTCATTGGCTTGAGTTGTTAACAAGCAAATCCTCATAGTATACTTTCTTCAGGTATTTTCTTGGTTCCAACTATGGTAACTTCACGTGATCACCGAGGTCTTAGTCCTCCATTTTCAAAAATGATATTTGGGCCAGTAGATTTACCTCAAAAGGTACGATCTCCGGTAGCAATGGTGTGGAGACATGGAACTTCACTGAATCTAGGTCGTTTGTAACTTTGTCCATGGATTTCCTAGGGGGTACATAAGGCGGTAGGCGGGTAATCAACAAGAATTCATCTGCATCAATCTATTTGATCCCCATAGTTAACTCCTCCTCATCTAAGTCCAAGGGTTCCATCATATTCTTGGTCTCATTCATCTTACCCTTTTGTCAGACCTCCATTTGAATCTTACGCGGCAACTTCCACACCGGTGTTTGCTGGGGCTTCTTTTACATCTTTTCTCCTACCACGGAGGTGGTGGGCTTAGGCCTCGACGACCAAGGCACTATGGTAGGTGTGGGTTGGCTAAGGTCAGGTTGGGTTGCAGTCATTCCTTCCCAGAATATTTCACGTTGCCACTCAAGTAAAGTTTCCTCCCACCCAAATCCTTGCTGTGAAAGCTTCTCTCGAATTTCTTTCCAATCCCCTCCAGACATGCAGCAATTATCGCGGTGCAAACTAAAGTGCAAAAGCTCAAGGAAATTTCTCAAGAAGCAAAGTGTTCAAATGTGGAGTGGGATGTTGCATTTATAGAACATTTTGACTTCAAATCCATTCGTTCCCTCCATATCTCTGTCATTAATGCGCTTTTGGCGGAAGATGTCTAAAGATATGCTCCTTAAATGCTCTCCCCCTATTCCCTTTAATAGAAAAATTTCCATCCAATCATCTGCAGTGCCTCCAATGGTCACTCTTTGGCCAGGTTGCGTGGGACACACCATGCTAGTGTAGCTCTTTCATCGAAGCTCTCCTCTGCACCTCTCTTCCAATCATTGCACAACCCCTTTTCTTCGCTAAACTATTCTTTTGGCAGCATAGTTTATAGTATCGTACTTCCTTGCAACTGCCTAGAGTACTAAGAGTGTCCTACTTCCATACAGTCATTGCACAGGGGTGGGATCACCCATGTACAACTTCAGCTGCTCCCATTGATTTTCCCTGGAAATAGCTCACCGTTCAGCTTCGCGAGATGAATTGCGTCTCCATCTATAATCTCTTTGACAATATATGGTCCCAACTAATGCATCTAAAATTTTCCCAGAAACTTCATGAACTTACTATCATACAAAAATACTAAATCTTGATTTTTAAAGGTGTGTTGCTTAATGTGGTGATCATGCCATGCCTTTTCGCAAGCCTTTTGCACCTGCTAATGAAAACCTGTCAGGAAGCGATCTTCTTCTAACTCAACTATCTACGCAAGGAGGTCTTCCATAGTATCTCGATCTTCCATCTTTGTGATTGCATAATTTTACAAACTAGGCACAATATACTCCATCAGAATTGCTACCTCTTTTCCGTAAACCAGCCGAAACGATGTTTGTCTAGTGAACTTCTTACAGGTAGTTATATATTCCCAAAGAATAGCTAGTATGCGCACATCCTGATTGTTCCTATGTGCATTGCAAATATTTGGTAAAGAAAATTCCAAGATTTTATTAAAGTATTCCACCCCACCGTTCACTTGAGGATGATACAACATACTTTTTTGATGATACATCTAGAATTTTTCCAGTAGAGAAGCAATTGTTTCATTTACGAAGTGCGAACCCCTGTCACTCATCAAAATCTTAGGAAAACCAAATTGAGACAAAATATATTCAAATATGAACTTCGTAGTTGTATCTGCTCCACAATCCTTCACGACCTACGCCTCAACCCATCCGGTCAAGAATTCGGTCACTCTGATGATGTATCACTCTCTTGTCTTCTTTCCTAGTGGCTGAATTGGTCACACGAAGTCTATTGCCCATTTTTCGAATGCCTATAATGATACTTTCAGGTTTAGAGGTAATCCATCCCTTCGTGATGGCCTCCCCATCCTCTAACAGACATCACATGCCCTACAAAATTCCTTGGAATCCTTGTGCACAGTTGGCCACCATAGCCATGCTCATATGATCTTCTGCGTAGTTTCTCTGCCAACATAATGCCCTCCAACAACTCCTCCATGTGCTTTAGCAAGCATACTTTGCCGTTCATAATCCTGTACATATCTTTGCAAAACTTCATCCGATCCCATTTTATATAAATTCCCTACAATGACAAAAAAATCTACAGCTTTGACCACCAATTCTTTCTTCTATTGCATCGTATAGCCTTTAGGAGTTGTACCCCTAGACAAAATTTTGATTATATTTGCAAAGTGTTCATCTACAACGCGCACAACAAAGAGTTGTGCATCAGGCAATCCTTCATTAATACTGGTGGGTCCTTCACCATTATCAATTCGGGAAGGGTGATCTGGTCCAACATTTAATCTCCCTAGCTTGACAACTACTTCAAAGTCGTATTCCTAAGAGAGAGGAAACCATCTGTGAATTCCCGCCCCCAACATAGGCATGTTGACCAGGTTCTTCAAAGCAGAATGATCTGTGTACATTTTGAAGTGTGCACCCAACAAATAATTCCTGAACTTCTGGAGTGCATATACCATCACCAATCCTTTGTGCTCTGTGGTCAAATAATTCTTCTTTGCCTTAGACAACTTCCTTCTCGTGAATGCAATCGGATGGTCAAGATCATCTGCGCCTGGTTGGATTAACAGTGCTCCTAACGCTATGCAGGACGCATCTACCTGTACATGGAACTATTTCTTCCAATCGAGGAACAACATAATAGGTTTTGTGACCATCTTTTCCTTCAATACATCCAATCTTTCCTAGCAATCATCATCCCAGCAGAATGGCACATTGTTCTTAAATAATTTTTCCATGGGCATAGTGATCTATGCATACGCCTTGAAGAATTTCCTATAGTATCCTGTGTGGCCTAATGTCAAGCGCAACTGTTTTACATTCCTTTAGGCTCAAAATTGATAATTACTACAATTTTGGCAGGGTCCACCATCAACCCCTGCTTGCAAACTATGTGGCCCAAGAGTATCCCATAAGGGACACAAAATATGCAGTTCCTTAGGTTAAGGGATATCTGATACTTCCGACAAGTATCTAGCATTAGGCGAAGACTTGCAACGTGCCTTTTCACTAACCCAAACACCATCCAATCATCAAATTAAACCTCCAAAAACTTATCGACATTTTCTTTAAAAGAAGTGACTACCACACTAGAAAAGATCGCAGGGGAATTCTTAAGTCCAAAAGGCATAACTGTATACTGAAAACAACCCCATTCTATGGCAAATGTAGTCTTACTTCAATATTCTAGCGTGATCTTGATCTAATGATACCCTGAGAACCCATCTACAAATGAGTAGGTTTGTTGACCACCAACGTTCTCCAATACCTCATCTGTGAAGGACGTAGGGAATGGATCATGTACACAAGTATCATTTAATTTCCTTAGATCTACGCAGATCCAGATTTCACCTTTCATATTCTTTCCTGAACCACCATAGGACTAACCCAGTATGATTCTTCTACAGGCTCAATGATTCTTGCTGCAAGAATCTTATCTAATTCTTTGCATACTTTTTCTTTGTACTTAGGATTCAACTGGTATGGGCGTTGCTTTACTGGCTTCACATTTCACTTTAGATTGATATTTATAACACCCGGATCACCTACTACCCCCTTCAGATCAGAGAATTTAGTTGGAAACAAGTCCTTCTATTCTCGTAATAGCTTCGCAACTTTGTCAACTATGTCTTCATCCCAGTAGTCACCTACATTTTCGAACTTTAGCTGCACGTCAGACCCAATGTTTGCTTTCTTAGTTTTCAATGGTTTTGAGATGTCAGGAACTTCTTCTTTAGGCCTCGTGACTTCACATTGTCCCTTTGACTCCTGGATATTGATATTTATGTGTTCTTCCTCACCTTATTCAGTGGTCATATTGTATCATTCTAGAGCATGGAACAACTACATACTCCAGTCTGGTTGTACCCATGTGACAGGTTCTTCTAGCATCTTGAATATTGCAACCTTAATTTCCTGTAATGCTTCGTCAATACATTCAGACCCATCCTCAAAACTAAAAGTTAATAGAAAACTTTCCTTAAAAACATTATCCCACTTTGTGGTTCCATGTCGCAACTCAGTTTGTAGATACCATTTCATTTGGATAGTATCCAAAGTGTGGCAGAATATGTGAACCCATTCAGGCTGTGTTTCCTCTCCCCATGCTCTCATCCAATGAGCCAAATTCTCAGGTGGGTCATCCTTCCCTGTATATTTTTCAGTTATGCAAGTATTTGCATACCCAAACCATAGCTTCATCATCCTAAGGTATTCCTTCTGTTGGAAATAATACTGAGAGGGGGGGGGGGGGTGAATCAGTATTATCAAATTCTTTTCAATCTATCTTTATACTTTGAATAATTCTTCAAATATTGATCATTAATTTGTATGTTAGTATCATAAAATAATGAGCAGGAACAAGAAAAGCAAATAGTCACACAAAAGAACACCAGATATAAGGTGGAAACCCAATGTGGGTGAAAACCACCTGCTGCAATATGTCTCTATCTTCTTTCAATTAGAAACTCCTTTTACAATGATTTTGTACAGGTGCAGTCCTTTACCAGTACGTAGGCTACAACCTGCAGAGAGCTACAACCCTCTCTCGTTCTCCATCTTCTCCTGGAAGGGAGATACAACCCCCTTAGCTCTTGTACTAGCCAAGATACTAGTATGTAGGTGCTGGCCTACTGAAGGCTACAACCTTCTCTTTCTTCCAGGGACCACGTTTCATAAATTTCAGACTGGATCCATGAACATCAATCAATCATCAAGTATATCTGCATCAAACAATCTCCTTTTCCCAATTAGCACTGAATCAAGTAAACACTTCTCTGACAGCTGTACCTAGAACACAATAACAGTAACCACACACCAAATTCTGAACCCAAAATACTGTAGCAATAGATAGAGGCAGCTAGATCATAATTTAAAGATATACACTACTTCAACAACCTGAAACCTGCGTGCAGATCTATAAAGGATAATTCCTTCTTTCAAATATTCAGACACTAATTAACCCAGATTGTCAGATTTATAGATCAAGCATGCGCCTCATATAACAGATCAAAATCATGCAAAGATACTATTATTCAAGCATAAAGATTATGACCCATCAATAGAACTTATCCTTCTTTATGCGCTAAGGTTCCTCCTTCATTCAGATCCAGATCTGCACCATAACCCAATCACAAATATTTCAGATTTAGCACTTATTAGATATTCAATTTATTCGATGATGCTTTGCCAAATGATCTCCTACCTCTTTTATAGTCTTAGGCCTTCCATAATACCATGGTCCAAAACCATAGGATCAAAAAACTGTTGGACTAATACCATGAACCAACCATGAAAGTGCGTGAGATCAACACTTTTGGATGCAATACCACGGACCAAAACCATAGGATCAAAAACTGTCAGACTAATACCATGAGCCAACCATGAAAGTGCGTGAACTTTTCTCTTCATGAAAGGGACTTTTCTCTGCATGAAAGTGTGTGAACTTTTCTCTACATGAAATAAACTTTTCTCTGCATAAAAGTGCGTGAACTTTTCTCTACATGAAATAAACTTTTCTCTGCATAAAAGTGCGTGAACTTTTCTCTACATGAAATAAACTTTTCTCTGCATATAAGTGCGTGAACTTTACTCTTCATGAAAGGGACTTTTCTCTGCATGAAAGTGCGTGAACTTTTCTCTACATGAAATAAACTTTTCTCTGCATAAAAGTGCGTGAACTTTTCTCTACAAGAAATAAACTTTTCTCTGCATAAAAGTGTGTGAACTTTTCTCTACATGAAAGAAATTTTTATCTTCATGAAAGAAAATTTTATCTTCATGAAAGTGCGTGAACTTTGCTGCACTATAATTTATCATCTGAGATGAGTGGGTTTCCATCAAGTACAACATATGTATCATAATGCCAACAATCTCCCCCTTTGGACTTGATGGCAACAACAACCAATCACTCTCCCCCTTTGACATCAAGGGCAAAGGGTATGCTCCCCCTAAGAACATGCTCCCCCTGACTATAAACCAGATCTGCAAAGAAGAACCATAATCCATCAAACACCATAAATGACCATGAAAGAGATAGAGACGTATTGCAGCAATATTCAGACCAGCATCCATGATCTCCTCCTATACTTCCTCCATAATGCCAACAATGCATGATATGCTCCCCCTGAACCTATGCCATTCGATCTTTGACCAATCCACAACCCAGCACATGTACGCATATGCTTCAGATGAACCTTGCGTACAACCAATAATCAGAAGAGATTCAACAACAAGATGATGCATCAACAACCCCCAGCTTTTGCCTGAGGTATTCAAAGGTCTCCCTAGGCAATGGTTTGGTGAGTATATCAGCAACCTGTTCGTTAGAAGGAACATACTCCAACTTGACCTTTTGTTCAAGCACTTGTTCCCGGAGAAAGTGATACTTGATTGGTATGTGCTTGGTTTTTGAATGCATGACTGGGTTCTTTGAAATGTTGATTGCACTTGTATTATCACATAAGATGGAGATGGGTGGTGTACAAGTGATTTGAAAATCCTGCAAGGTCTGCATCATCCAAAGGAGTTGAGTGCAACAAGATACAGCAGCAACACATTCTGCTTCAGCTGAAGACAAGGCAATCAAACTCTGTTTCTTGCTGAACCAAGATACTAATTTGGAATGCATAAAGAATGTACCACCACTTGTGCTCTTCCTGTCATCCACGCTTCCGACCCAATCTGCATCAGTATAAGCATGAAGTGTGAGATCTGTATCTCTAGGATACCATAAGCCATAATTTTGAGTCCCTTGAAGATATTTTAAGATTTTATTTACTACCTGAAGATGAGTTTCCTTTGGATTTGCCTGAAATCTTCCAACTATTCCCACTGCATGCATGATGTCTGGTCAGGTAACTGTCAAATAAAGTAGAATTCCAATCATAGATCTGTAGGTTTGTTGATGTATTGCTGCTGATTCATCATTTGCACTGAGGCTACATCCTGTGACCATGGGTGTACATACTGGTTTTGCATCTTCCATGCCATATTTCTTCAAAATCAGCTTGAGATACTTGGTTTGAGACAAGAAGATCCCTCCTTCCTTTTGTTGGATTTGCAGGCCAAGAAAATATGTCAATTCTCCAAGCAAGGACATTTCGAATTCTTTCTGCATCACCAAGGCAAAGCTTTGACTCATAGATTCTTCATTGCTGCCAAAGATAATGTCATCTACATACACAACAAGTATTAGCAATTTGTCATTTTCAAATTTTATATAAAGATTGCTATCTGCTGATCCTTTTGAAAAACCTTGTTGATGAAGATATTTGTCCAAACGATAATACCAAGCCCTTGGAGCTTGTTTAAGACCATAGAGAGCCTTTTTCAGTCTGCATACAAGATTTGGATCATTTCCAAGAATGAAACCATCTGGCTGCTCAATGTATACTTCTTCTTCTAAGTCTCCATTCAGAAAGGTTGATTTCACGTCCATTTGAAATACTTTGAACTTTTGAAAGCTTGAGAGAGCAAGGAACATTCGGATGGCCTCAAGTCTTGCAACAGGAGCAAAAGTTTCCTCAAAATCTATTCCTTCTTGCTGCGCATACCCTTTACAAACAAGTCTTTCCTTGTTTCTAATTACTTCCCCATTTTCATTCAACTTATTTTTGAAGACCCATTTTGTCCCTATAACATTCTTATCCTTTGGTCTAGGAACCAACTCCCAAGTGTTGTTCTTTTCGATCTGCTCAAGTTCTTCATCCATTGCTTTGACCCAACATTCATCTTTGCATGCCTCTTTTACATTTTGTGGTTCAGTGGAGGAGAGTAATGCCAAATAGCTTGAAGCTTCTGCAATTGTTCTTCTTGTTTGTACACCTGCTTCTTTCTGCCCCAAAATCTGAGATTCTGGATGATTCTTCTGAACATACCGGGATGGAGTCTTCTCTTCTATCCTTATCTGTTCCTCTGGTGCTTCTTGAGGTTCTTCTTCTTCATCATTCTGTCTTTGAGGGTAGTCTTCATCTTCTTCGATATTTTCATGATTTACTTGCCTAGGAATGTATCCTTTTTCATCAACCACTACATCAATGCTGTCAACAATTCTTCCAAGTCTTTTATTGTAGCACTTATATGCTTTGCTGTGTGGAGAATAACCAAGAAGAATGCCTTCATCTGCTCTAGGTTCAAGTTTGCCAAGTTGCTCATCAATATTCTTAATATAGCATTTGCTCCCAAATATTTTGAAGTGCTTTACCGAAGGAGTCTCACCATACCAGAGCTCATGAGGAGTTTGAGTGCTATTCACTCGGACATTTGTTTTGTTGAGAATAACAACCGCAGCATATGCGGCTTCACCCTAGAAAGTTGCGGGAGTTCCAGACTCATCCAACATAGCACGAGCCATTTGTTGGACTGTTCTGTTCATCCTTTCCACCACTCCATTTTGCTGAGGAGTTCTAGCTGTAGAGAATTCTCTTCTTATCCCATGTTCTTCACAGAAATCAAAAAATTCATTTGAGGTAAACTCCCCACCTCTATTAGACCTGAGGTACTTAATTTTGTAACCTGATTCATTTTCAACCAAGGCTTTGAAGGATTTGAATTTCTCGAATGCTTCGTCTTTGTGCTTCATAAGTCCTAACCAAACAAACCTGGAGAAATCGTCAATGAATAATATCAAGTATTCTTCTCCTCGAAGTGTCCTTTTCCTAAATGGACCACATACATCTGTATGGACTAGCTCAAGAGGCATGCTAGCTGATCCTTCCTTCTCTGGAAAGTTAGTTCTAGTTTGCTTTCCAAACTGACATGATTTGCATATGGTGTTGTCTGGAATTTTGATATCTGGAAGACCACAAACTGCCTGATATTTGCATGCTTTCCTTATTTGTGAAAAACTTAGATGCCCCAACCTCTGGTGCCATAACCAGTGTTCATCATCCTTGCTCAAATAGCATTGTTGTTGTCCTTCTTCAAATATGTATAGATTATTTGGAGTTCTTCTACCTTTGATCACTGTTTCACATGTATCAAGATCACGAACACGACATTCGTTTGATCTAAATATCACCTTGGTTCCTTGATCACACATCTGGCTGACACTTAGAAGATTATGCTTCAATCCATCAACATACAAAACGTTTCCAGCTTTGACCTTTTCTTTTAACTGAGCAGTGTCTTTTCCTTTTATAGCTGGAGGAGTATCATTTCCAAAAGAGACCTTCTTTCCCTTTTCTAAAGTAGAATATGATTCAAGTTTTTCTTTATCACCTGTCATATGTTTCGAACATCCACTGTCAATGTACCATAGATTTTCTTGTCCTTCTGCATAAAATGCTATCCCACATCTTTCTGTTTGTGGTTCCTTTATTCTCCATGTTCTGGTGCTTGAGGCTTGTTCCTTTGTCTGCTGAAACCTGCTCCTGCATTCAGAATCTTCATGACCAAAGTTATTGCAAATAGAACATTCAACTTAATTTTCAAGAGCCGAAAAGTTGTTATAGGTCCTTTTTGTAATCCCGATCATACTTCTTTGTTTTTGGGCTTCTCTAGTCATGATTGTTTTATATGCAACACATTGAGCTGCTTTGTGACCAAAGTTATGGCAAGAGAAACATTGGCCATTGAAGAAACTTCTGCGATTATCAAATCTACCGGCCAAATGATTATAATTTCTATTGTCATCCATTCTTGAAGAAAATTGAGAAGATTTTACCTGTGGCTGGTTGTAGCTTTTGTTCATCCTTAAGACAGATTTCCCCTGGTTTACCTGATAGTCTTTGTTCGTTCTTGATGTAATTTGTCTCTGCTTTACCTGGTGATCTCCATTGTGCTTTTTCTCATTCCTTCTTGCTGCATCAAGATAACTCTTTGAGGTGGATGCTTGAGATGTTTCTCCATTATACCCCAGACCTGTCTTGTTTAGCGGAGAACGCTGTACATTGATGATCTCATCCAGAGTTTCAGATCCTTTGACAAACTTAAGATTAATAGCCTTTGTTTTCTCAATTTCTTTTCTAAGACCAACAATTTCACCTTCTAACTTTTCAAGATATTTTTCTTTTTCATCAATTTGAAATTGTAGAGTATCAATGATCATATTCTTTTCTTCTATACATGTATTAAGTCTAGAAATATCTTCATAAAAACTATCCACATCTATAGCATCCATGTAATCATCATCTTCAAATGCCATTAAAAGTTTATAGTCATTACCTCGTTCATCTTCATCACTATTTGATAGACCATCACTGTCTTCATGAGTGTAGTAGCTTTTCTTATTTGCATTTTGTTTCTTGTTCCATTTGGCAGGTTCCTTTCCTTTGTCAATCTTATCCTTATGAGGACATTTGGCAGCATAATGACCTACTCTTCCACAAGCAAAGCATTTAAAAGGTAGCTTACCTCTAAACCTTCCAGTACCCCGTTGAAGATTTCTGACAAAATTTGATTCTTCTTCTTCTTCTGGCACATGAATCGATTCATAGTAGTCTCCTTTGCCTGAAGCCTTAAAAGCAGCTTCTCTCCTGTCTGATGGACCTCCTTTTCTCATTTCATAAGCAGTTAGAATTCCGTGTAGCTGAGACATAGTAAGAGTTCGTAGATTTTCCTTTTCTTCTATTGCAGACACTTTAGGTTCAAACTTGGGGGACAATGATCTTAGGAATTTTTCAACCACAACATCATCTTTTATTTCTTCACCCAAGTTTTTCATACAATTAACAATCTCATCTACCCGAAGAAAATAGTTAGCCACACTTTCATCATTATACATTCTGAGATTCTCATACTGAATCCTGAGGGTTTGAAGTTTTGCACGTTTTACTTGTTCATCTCCTTCGTAGCTCAAAACAATCTTGTCCCATATTTCTTTTGTGGATTTATATTACATAACCTTCACGAATTCAGATTGAGATAGACATCCTAGAAGAGTATTAACCGCCTTTGCATTTGTTTCATATTTCTTCTTCTCAGCTGAATCTGTAGGAGTAGCTGATGGAAAAGTATACCCTATTTCTATAATGTCCCACACTTCTGTACCCAAAGATTGAAGATAGGCAGTAACTCTTACCTTCCAATATACGAAGTTTGTTCCATCAAAAATCGGTGGCTTGATTGATGCTTCCCTCTCGTAGTTGCTCATGATGTTAGATCTTCCTTCAAGCGATCAAGCTTCTTCAGAAGGACCTGCTCTGATACTAATTGTTGGAAATAATACTGAGAGGGGGGGGGTGAATCAATATTATCAAATTCTTTTCAATCTATCTTTATAATTTGAATAATTCTTCAAATATTGATCATTACTTTGTATGTCAGTATCATAAAATAATGAGCAGGAACAAGAAAAGCAAATAGTCACACAAAAGAACACCAGATATAAGGTGGAAACCCAATGTGGGTGAAAACCACCTGCTGCAATATGTCTCTATCTTCTTTCAATTAGAAACTCCTTTTACAATGATTTTGTACTGGTGCAGTCCTTTACCAGTACACAGGCTACAACCTGCAGAGAGCTACAACCCTCTCTCGTTCTCCAGCTTCTCCTGGAAGGGAGCTACAACCCCCTTAGCTCTTGTACTATCCAAGATACTAGTACGTAGGTGCTGGCCTACTGAAGGCTACAACCTTCTCTTTCTTCCAGGGACCACGTTTCATAAATTTTCAGACTGGATCCATGAACATCAATCAATCATCAAGTATATCTGAATGAAACAATCTCCTTTTCCCAATTAGCACTGAATCAAGTAAACACTTCTCTGACAGCTGTACCCAGAACACAGTAACAGTAACCACACACCAAATTCTGAACCCAGAATACTGCAGCAATAGACAGAGGCAGCTAGATCATAATTTAAAGATATATGCTACTTCAACAACCTGAAACCTGCGTGCAGATCTATAAAGGATAATTCCTTCTTTCAAATATTCAGACACTAATTAACCCAGATTGTCAGATTTATAGATCAAGCATGCGCCTCATATAACAGATCAAAATCATGCAAAGATACTATTATTCAAGCATAAAGATTATGACCCATCAATAGAACTTATCCTTCTTTATGCGCTAAGGTTCCTCCTTCATTTAGATCCAGATCTACACCATAACGCAATCACAAATATTTCAGATCTAGCACTTATTAGATATTCAATTTATTCGATGATGCTTTGCCAAATGATCTCATTCCTCTTTTATAGTCTTAGACCTTCCACAATACCACGGTCCAAAACCATAGGATCAAAAAACTGTTGGACTAATACCATGAACCAACCATGAAAGTGCGTGAGATCAACACTTTTGGATGCAATACCACGGACCAAAACCATAGGATCAAAAACTTTCAGACTAATACCATGAGCCAACCATGAAAGTGTGTGAAATTTTCTCTTCATGAAAGGGACTTTTCTCTGCATGAAAGTGCGTGAACTTTTCTCTACATGAAATAAACTTTTCTCTGCATAAAAGTGCGTGAACTTTTCTCTACATGAAATAAACTTTTCTCTGCATAAAAGTCCATGAACGTTTCTCTACATGAAATAAACTTTTCTCTGCATATAAGTGCGTGAACTTTTCTCTTCATGAAAGGGACTTTTCTCTGCATGAAAGTGCGTGAACTTTTCTCTACATGAAATAAAATTTTCTCTGCATAAAAGTGCGTGAACATTTCTGTACATGAAATAAACTTTTCTCTGCATAAAAGTGCGTGAACTTTTCTCTACATGAAAGAAACTTTTATCTTCACGAAAGAAACTTTTATCTTCATGAAAGTGTGTGAACTTTGCTGCACTATAATTTATCATCTGAGATGAGTGGGTTGCCATCAAGTACAACATATGTATCATAATGCCAACACCTTCTAGTTTGAAAATTTGTTCTTATGTGTACCCCACCATCTAGTAGATTTAGCTCTCAATGCGATGTCTAGTGCCTATAACCTATGTTCCTCTAGTACATCCCTTTCAAATTTTCCCAGAGATAAATTTACATCATCTAAGCCATCGTAATATGTTAAATTACGTACCTCAGTAGATATACACCAGAGTGACGTAGTAAGCCTATTGCATTCTAGCATCGATACTTCATGCAATCGATTCTGCCAATGCTCGAGCTACTCATCAGAATTCGAGTTGCAGGAGTTTTCCTTCTCCCAAGTAATGCACCCATCTGCCATAGGGTTGATCCAATTCTCATCCCACACATTAAGCTTATAGATTTGCTCAATATCATCTTCCTCATATTAATCTCGGACTGGTTCGGTATATCGCGCACCCTCAGCTGGATCCAATGGAACAATCACTCTCAGTTCCTTCTTCTCAAATTTAATGTTGCACTTCTCGAGGTTAATGATCACATTCATATCAAATTATTAATCAATTCCAAGCAACCCCAGGTAGGGATTACTATCATTCACTATCTCGATCACTTCAAAATCAACTATAGCACGCACTCACTCACATTGGTTGCGCCAGAAATCATAGAAACATTTGGAATCTTCCCCCTAGGTGGTGGGATAGCCTGTCCACTTAATGGAGGGATGGAAGAACTAACAGCGACATGATTCGATATCATCGGTTGAACTGGACAAGTTACTTGGACTGACGAAACAAGACGATTGGGAATGGTGGGTTGCACCGGGACTGAAGTAACTACAGAAATCACCATCTGTTGGGAGGTCAAGTTTTGAAGGAATGAACCTATGGTAGGCATGCTAGATGCCCAAATAGGGTTGTGATACAATGATGAGGTAGTATGCATGCCTGAAACAAGCTGAGCTAAAGTCACGTAATTACGTGGTAACTTAGGATGAACACTGGTCGAAATAATTCCCGTGTAAGGGAAACCTTTAGGAGGGAAGGGATATTCCTGATCCTCGACTGTGCATGGAGTAGAAACCTTTGAGTGACCCAGAGTGGAGACTGGGATTTTGCCTTTTGATCCCATGGGTGAAAATAGATGACGACTGAATACTAAAGATGTTCGAGTGGATAATTCCAAAGGAATACCCAGCTGATCATACGGACTGTATGGATGTTGCGATGATATCACAACAGGATCGAACAAAGGATTCGAGGATAAACAACTAGTCCAAGCTGACCTTCGGAAGTCGACAGACTCTCAGGAGTCTAGGTAGGGTTATACGGAGATTCCAGGAAAATATTAGAAAGTGACCCAGTATCTGAGGGGGGAGGTAGAGATGAAAAAGGTTGAATACTCAGAAAAATTCCAAGCTCAAAACCTTGGTCCTCAAGCAACTGTGGAAATTTAGGAAAAGGCTCCTCAGACAATCTTTCAGACAGTGGAGAGGAAGAGGAACTAGGTGAACCAGTTGGTTTAGCCACAATGATTTTGTCTCAAATAATTAAAAGAGAGATTGGTTTCAAGGGCTTTAAAATGTATTTAAATTTATACTCAAGATGTGGTCTTAAAAATATTAACAGGGATGTTATAAGATCATGGGCAACAATCTTTTAGGACGTAAAAACAAACAAGTGCTCTTTCATGTTTTAAGAGTCGAGAAAGAAGCAAAGGTGACTCTATCACTTTTTGTTTGAAACGAGCTTGAAAGGACAAGCACTCGGGTGATCTTTTATATTTAGGGAGTCAAAAATATCAAAATGACTACTCAAGATGATCTAGGTAAAAAGGATTACCAGGTAACCGTGAACTGCAGAATACCGCCCGATGAACCGAGAAGTACGGGCAGGCAATCTCCCTGAATGTTATGTTTGGTGTATCACGTTTACAAGGCGGTAGACTCGACTTCCTATGGATAAAGGATTGTAGCCTAATGGGGTCTCCCTTTATATACTCGATGGTATGGGAAGCACAAGTCTGTACTAGCATTGTCTAGTGCTGAAGCGAATGACAATTGCTAGGTTTTAAGACGTCAGAACACGTCTCTAGCCTAGAACTTCTAAGATGTGATCGTTAGGTTTCAAATGTACCTTAGGTTAATTGAGTACATTTTAGAGTTTATCTTGAAATTATTTCTCAGTTTTCATGCCTTATCGATGTGACTAAAAAACACCAATATGCAGCTAAATGAGACAATACCCTTTCAATTCGATGAATTGTCTACACTAATGAGAGTAGAAAACAGACTCAAATGCAACAAAATAGGATATTCAAAGAAAAATGACTTTTTCACTATTTCACCTTTTGAAAACAAAAATGGTGAAAAATTATTTCCAATTCCTGACTTTCCTATCAAATGCACTTCAAGTAGCCCTTTCACTAGTAAAGAGAATTCATTTATTTTCTAATGCAAGTGATGATGCAACTCTAGCCTTCAATGATGCTAACTAATGTAACATATTGATTCAGCAAACTAGAATTATGTATTTTTCAATGAAATGGTGGAATAAATCTTTCATAAACACTTCAATGAAATATTCACAATACAATCAATCACAAGCAAACACAAACCACAAAATATAACTCCTTTCAAAACTAATGAAGCAAACACTGAATCAAAAACAAGACAGGCAATGTGATCTATGCCTGAAAAGAGATGCTCAAACACTAAACGAAACTTTTGAAACTTGTTAAGTGGAAATCAAAGCAACAAAAGGACTAATCAAAGGAAATGCAAGGAGAAAATTTGACTATCGACTTGACTTTCTGAGCAGGAAAACAAGAGAATGGGTGACGACCTATATGCCCTAGGGTTATACACCATCTACCATACTTCTATTATGAAGCTCTTAGACATGGAAGCTTTGACTCCTTATTTAAAAAACCTTCGAAAAGAGAATCGACATGAATGGAAAAGGGCTCAGTCGTTCCGAATGATGCGAGGTCTAGTTTTAACCTCTGTAAATATGTGTGAGGAGAAAATTGGTCAGTAGCGCTGGTATTGTAAACTGGGATAGAAGGAAGATTATTGGGAAATGATGCAAAGGGGAATTATTCTGCTCATGAAGAAGGACACACTGGGAGTTTCTTCATGATGGTAAAGCATGTCAGGTACACTGTAGAGGTCCTCTAGGATCATAGACAAGGAGTACAAGGATAGTGAAAAAATGTTGTGTAACACCAGTGCAATGCATGATGCATCCACATGCACATTAAATTCCTTCTTCCAATCCAGGAAGATTAGGATCAGCGCGGTGACCATCTTCTTCTTTAATACATCCAGACTCCACTAACATTTTTCATCCCAACAAAATGTAGCATCCTTCTTTAGTAGCCTTTCCATCAGCGCGGTAATCTGAGCATACCTCTTGATGAACTTTTGATAGTATCTAGTATGACCCAATGTTGCGCGCAGCTTCTCAACACTCCTTGGCACTTCTAAGTTAATGATAACGAAGATCTTAGTAGGGTACACTATTAATCCTTGTCTACACACTACATAACCCAGAAAGATTCCAAAGGGCACTCAGAACAAACATTTCTTCAAGTTCAACGCAATCTGATACCTTCGGCATGTATGCAACATGGAGCGCAAACTAGCGACATGGTGCTTTACCAATCCAAACACTATCCAATCATCAAAATATACCTCCAAAAACTTGTGAATGAACTCTTTGAATGCCACAATGATTATGCATGAGAAGATTGCTGGTGCATTCTTAAGTCTAAAAGGCATTACCATATACTGAAAGCATCCCCACTCAGTCGCAAAGGTAGTCTTACTCCTATCTTCTTGCGTGATTTTTATCTGATGGTACCAAAAGAACCCATAAGTGAATGAATATGCTTCATGTCCTCCAACGTTATTCAATACCTCATTTGTTAATAGAGTTTCGAAAGGATCATGAACACAGGCATCATTCAAATTTCTGAGATCTACACAAATCCTTATTTCATCCTTCTGCTTCTTTTCCTGAACTACCATTGGACTCACTCGATTGGATTCCCCCAGTGGTTCAATAATACCTGCTGCCAACATATTGTCCAACTCCAAATGGACCTTTTCCTTGTACTTTGGGTTAAGGCGATATGGTCTCTGCCTAACAGGATTCACGTCTAGCTTCAATCTTATTTTCATTACTCCCAAATTGCCTATGATGCCTTTTAAGTCCAAAATATTGGTGGGAAACAAATCCTTATATTCACGTAGAAACTCAGCGACCTTATCCATCGTAGCATCATCTCGATAGTCCCCTATCTTCACAAACTTCAGCTCCGCCTCTGTTCCAATGTTCACTTGTCTAGTTTTCAGCGGCGCAGTGATATCTTAATTTTCTATATGTGGCCCCTCAACTTCATAGTGGCCTTCTACCTTAGGGATGTTAATGTTCCTTAGATCCTCATCTCCTCTTCATTAGTCACATTATAACACTCCAGTGCATGGCACAGCTGGGTGGTCTAGTCTGGTTGAATCAAATCCAAGGGATCCTATAGAATTCTGAAGATCGCTGCCTTGACCTCCTACAACACTTCATCGATGCACTCGAATCCATCCTCAAAGTTGAATTTCATCAAGAACCCCTATCTCAAAATGTCCCACTTGTCATTGTGATGGTGGATCTCTATTTCCAGGTACCAATTCATTGGTATTACATCCAAAGTGTGACAAAACAAATGCAGCCACTCCAGTTGTGGCTCTGCTCCACAAGCGTCAGTTCATTTTGCTAAGTGATCGTGAAGGTCACTACTCCCATCATATTTCTCTGTCAATCACACTTTTGGGTGACCAAACCACAACCTCATCATCCTTTGGTATTCACACCATCCATCGAAATTGTCTTTATGCGTACCCCACCATCTTGTAGGCCTAGGGCGCAATGCCAAATCCAAGGCTTGGAAGTGATGCTTCTCTGGTAGTTACCTTTCAAATGCATCCAAAAATTTATATATGTCTATTAGGCCATCATAATAAGGAAAAGGCCTTACCTCCAATGATACATAGCGCAATGATTTAGTCACCATGTTACAACACAATGTAGATACTTCATGCAACCTATTCTGTCAGTGTTCCATCTCTTCATCTGAATGTGATGTACAGGAAATTTCGTGGTCCCATGCACTGCATCCATCTACTATTGGATTCACCTAATATTGGTCTCACATTGTTATTTTGTAGAACTGGTCCAAATAATCATCACTTTCATAATCGTGTATAGGTTCAGTGTAGCACAGACCCTCTGCAGGGTCTAAAGGTACGACTACGTGGAGTGATCTCCTCACAAATAACATTTTCTGCTTCTTCAAATTGATCACCCCATTCATGTCAATAGCCCAATCAATTCCAAGGAGCATGGGGTATGGATTGTTTTCATCGACAATCTCTATCACTTCAAAATTAGCCAACACACTCGTGCCTTCAATATCTATTATCATTCCCTACAATCTTACCATGGGGATAGTATTTTTTTGATTCACCATCCTCAATTGAATCAGATACCACTGTAGCGCATGTCTCCCCATTATTTCCCATGACTGTTTAGGCAAAACATTCGCATCCGACCCCAAATCCAGAATAACTTGATCCATTTCGTACTCCCCTACTTGCGTAGTGATCCTCATCTTGTGCCCTGTTCTTTCCTTATGCTTACCAATTTTTCTGACTATGCACCATCATTCAAGGAGATTTTCTTTACCGAAAAATTTAATTATCAACTCTTGTAATCCTCTCACGGCCTTGCTATCACGAAGAAGCTTCATACAGGTCTCCAAAAATGTTGTAAGCATGGAGGGGTCCATTTCTTCAGATGGTTGATCCTGAATTCCTGAGGTAGAGGCCTCAGCGAAGCTTTTCTTTGCTTCCTGTTGGCTTTATGGGCCCTAACCCAGGTTTAGCATTAGGAATCCAAGAAAATCCCTACACTACTCACCCTTTCAGCATCAATCTACAAAGCGCAGACCAAAGTCTCAGCCGAAGTAGTATGGGGGGATGAAGGAACCAAGTTTCCACACCCTGAGATGGTTGTGATGTCATTTTTCCACCTTAATCCCTACTTTCACGCAAATCAACAAGCCTTTAGGGCATATCAATGTATTTCCTCCTCTGCCTTTTAGAACGTCTGCGAAGGTATTCTACTTCCTTTCGCGCAACCCTAAACAATGATCCAGGCACTTACGCGTCCCTGTAAGTATGTTACTATCTCATTTCCCTAACTATCTTAGTGGTTAGCCAACTTTATCATGCAATTAATATTACCCTCATGTAAAAATATAATATTACTTGCGTTCAAATAACATATAGAAATAGATACGTTCGTGCATCAATTTATCATTATATTGTAAACACAGAATTGAAGATATAATAATTGGATGTAATAATCAGAGACAGAAAACACAGTGATTCAAGAATACTTCTTTTTATTTATGATTCAAATTCCCAGTACAAAATCTATCCGCCCTGCGCACACAACAGTGGACTTCCACCCTAGGCCTCTACGCACTTAGCTGCAGAACCTCTTCCTACGCTAAGACTCTTGCTCTTAGCTCACCCAAACTTACCAATGGCTCATGACTTCTAATATACTTACTCTACTATCTTCTCCTGTTAGATCTTCTAAGACTTCCCATTTCATACAATCCCATGGTCTACAGACCATGGGTAGATCTCGAAAACCGACACAAATTGTCTAGACTAAGGGTGGAAAACCATTTTAACTTTAGACATCTTCACGCTCTGCAACTACAAAATGTAGAGACTTTACATTTCTTTACAAAACATTTGGGCCTTATACCCTAAAACTTGGGTGTTTAACCCCAAAATTGACCCCCAGGGGACCTGTTCCCAACAGGCCCCGAACACAAACATGGTGACTTGCCCTCGAGTCACTCGGCTGGTGTGGATATTTTATCGCGAAGACCACCCAACTTGACCTAGAGAACTATTACCTTGGCAACGCACTGCGTTGCCACCTGCTTCAGCTCCTCAACCAACAGTTCTGTCACTGGCCCTGCGCTAACAGTTTGTAGCTTCTGCTAAGTCTCCTGTAGACTAGCCAACTTGCCTCCAATGGTAGTCATGATCTCATAGGCCTCATCTAACCAAGGCTTCAAGCGAGCCTTCAGAGTAGCTTCCTTGTGATGTGCTTCATCTACCTATTCCTTCAGTGCCTTGGCCTCCTACAGCTTCGTGGGCCTCTATGTAATGACAACATTTTTTGTTGTTGCCTTAACCTCATCGTAGTGCTGCTGCAGTACCCGCACTTCTATCTCCAGCCTTTGTACATTAGGGTCCTCTTGTAGGCTAGTGAGGACCTCGAGTGAACTAAGGCTACTGCCATAGAATCTGAATTGGTTAAGCAATATATGACTCCATGCCCGAGGTGAAGGCACTGATCTGTGGTTCTTAGTGCTTCTGTGGCAAAAGAACTATCCTCAGGTGGAGCCAGATGCTATAGCATCCATTGTTATTTAAGTTTTATTTTCAATTTTATCACAAAATGAAAGAAAAATAAAAAATGTGAAAGAAATGGCTGATTTTATATTATTAATGGCTTTTGAAAGTGATAAACCCGCAAGAAGATCTAGGTCATCCGATCAATAAGCCACAGATTAGACGACAATCACGTAGTTAACTAGAATGGGGTTTATTTCAGAGATCAAACGCGATGGTGTATCAAATACAGTTTAATTCGCTGAAGTTCGGGCCAAATATCGGGTCGGAATATCGGGTCAGAAAGTAATTAGGTTCTATCTTTAAAATTAGACCCGATAAATCATTAAATGACAGCTTTTATTTCCTATCGGGTTTGTATGACGTTGATGGATATTGGGTCGGTAAGTAATCACGTTTTGTCTTTGAAATCAGACCTGATAAATCATTAACTGGTAGTTTTATTTCCTATCGGGTCCATATGGGAGTCAAAGGTGCATTGAAAAGGCGAACGTGATAGGTTATGAACCAGAGTGTTAATTCTTTTGAGTTTTGTGGTAACCGAAGGTTTGTTGTTGTCTAAAGGTCATGCAGGTTCAAGAGGCATGATCAAGTGATAGCTTGATAAGTACATTGAGGTGCGTTGTAGGGGAGAAATAAGCACGAAGATTAATTAAATCTCAACCCATGTAGTTTACCATGGCATTAGCATGGTTGACCGAAATGTGTGGCCTGAAATTACTGCGGGGGTTTGACCTCGTTGAAGCTCCCATACATTCTTTACCATTGTAGTGAGCTCCCGAAGCTTTCTACCCCACGTCTCTTTCATCTGTTAATTACCCACGTCACTCACCATACCCCGCCACTTCATCCACTACTTCATTAATGGATGATAAAGAAACACAAAGATACATCAGCAGAACCACAAGCTCAAGCTACAGATTTGAACAGCGAACAACCATCACTTTCTAATTTCCGTTACTTCCTGTTATTTTATTTTCTTGAGAATGAGGTGTCTTTTACCCTCTATGTAATATTCTATAATAACCTTTACTTCAAAGCAGTTAGAGGATAGTTAGGTAGTTTGATAGTTTTGGTGATTACCAACTGTCTCATAGTGTATAAAAAGAGGAAAATTTACAGATAGGGGGTTTGAAATTTGGAGAACCCGGATACTAGGCCACCGAATTCCTGATACAATTGTTGATTAATGAAAGAATCAGAATTTTTCCATACATTGTTGGGTATGATTTTGTGACTTCTCTGTTATGTGTCATATTATGTTTTCTTCCTTTAATTATGGTAATTAAGATGCAGGTCTTTATTTTCTTATGTAAATGAAGTTAAAATCCCTTAAAAGAGTGCTCCTATACTTGAAGTTCCTACCTCTACAATTCTTCTAAGTTACAGATAGTAGTTTCTGTGTAAGATAGCACATTATCTTTAACTTCTCCAAGTGTCATAGACAGTGGATTTTGTGTAAAACATCATATTGTCTCTAACTTCTTCAAGCTTTCTTCATTCATCATTTATATTCAGCAATCAAATGGAATTATGATATTTTCATGTCACCTAAGTATTAAGGGTTAAAAACCAATTCTTTCAGGTCCTTCATTTGAGAATACAACATACAATTAAGTGACAAACAAGTGACAATAATTATAAACATTAATGTCTTAAGCACAATTTCTACACAGCCAGGAAATTGGTTTCTTAAGGTACAACCGGTTCAATAATACCTATTGCCAACATCTTGTCCAATTCCAAATGGACCTTTTCCTTGTACTTAGGGTTAAAGCGATATGGCCTCTGCTTAACGGGCTTCACATCTGGTTTCAACGCTATTTTCATCACTCCCAAATTGCATATGATTCCTTTTAAGTCCAAAAACATGGTGGTAAACAAATCATGACATTCGCGAAGAGACGCAACGACCTTATCCACCTAGCATCATCCCAATAGTCCCCTATCTTCGCAAACTTTGGATCCACCTCTGTTCCAATGTTCACTTGTCTAGTTTTCAATGACATGGTGATATCTAGATTTTCTATCTGCGGCCCCTCAACTTTGCAGTGGCCTTCTACCCTGGGGATGTTAATGTTCCTTGGATCCTCGTCTCCTTCTTCAGTAGTTACATTATAGAACACCAGTGCATGGCACAGCTGGGTGGTCCAGTCTGGTTGAATCAAATCCAAGGGATCTTGCAGGATTCTGAAGATCGCTGCCTTGACCTCCTGCAATGCTTCATTGATGCACTCAAATCCATTCTCAAAGCTGAATGTCATCAAGAACCCCTATCTCAAAATGTCCCACTCATAATTGCCATGGCAGATCTCTATTTCTAGGTACCAATTCATTAGTATTACATCCAAAGTGTGACAGAACAAATGCACCCACTCCAGTTGTGGCTCTACTCCATAAGAGTCAGTCTATTTTGTTAAGTGATCACACGGGTCACTCCTCGCATCGTATTTCCCTATCAATCACACTTTTGGGTGACCAAACCACAACTTCATCATCCTTTGGTATTCATTCCATCCATCAAAATTTTCTTTATGCGTACCCCACCATATTTTAGGCGTAGCGTGCAACGCCAAATCCAAATCTTTGAAGCAATGCTTCTTTGGTTCTTCCCTTTCAAATGCATCTAAAAATTTATTTACGTCATTTAGACCATCATAATAAGGCAAACTCCTTACCTCTGATGATACAAAGCACAACGATTTAGTCATCATGTTACAGCGCAATGTAGATACTTCATGCAACCTATTCTACGAGTACTCTAGCTCTTCATCTGAATCTGATGTACAGGAACTTGCGCGGTCCCATGCAATGCATCCATCTATTGTCGGATTCACCCAATATTGGTCTCGCACTATTATTTTGTAGATCTGGTCCAAATCATTGTCACTTTTGTAATCATGAACCAGTTTAGTGTAGCACGGCCCCTCTACAGGGTCCAAAGGTACTACTAAGCGGAGCGATTTCCTCTTAAATGACATTGTCCGCTTCTTCAAATTGATCACCCCATTTATGTCAATAGTTCATTCGATCCCAAGGAGCATGAGGTATGCATTGCTGTCATTGACAATCTCTATCACTTCAAAATCAGCCAACACGCTCGCGCCTTCAATATCTATTATCACTCCTTGCAATCTTCCCATGGGGATAATATTTTGTTGATTCCCCATTCTTAATTAAATCGGAGACCACTACAGCATAGGTCTCCCCATTATTTCCCATGTATGTTTATGGAAAACATTTTCATCTGACCCAAAATCTAGAATAACTTGATCCATTTCATACTCCCCTATTTTCGTAGTGAGCCTCCTCTCGTGCCCTATTCTTGCCTTATGCTTACCAATTTTTCTAACTATGCGCAGTCCTTCAAGGGCATTTTCTTTATCACCACATTTATTTATCAACTCCTGTAATCCTCTCATGGCCTTGCTATCACGAAATAGCTTCATACAGCTCTCCAAAAAGGATGTAAGCATGGAGGGGTCCATTTCTTCAGACGGTTGATCCTGACTTCCTGAGGTAGAGACCTCGGCGATGCTTTTCCTCGCTTCCATGAATGTTTCTTTCGCACACTCCAAATCAAATCCAACCTCTTTTTCTGGAGATTTGCGTACCCATTCACTCTCTTCAAGTTGCTTTCTCTTATCCTCACTTGTCATCATTCCACTCCACAACATGATATTCACATTAGGATCTTCTTCGCGAGGTTCAACCCTAATCATCTGTAGGTTCTGGGTATGTTGTTGAGGCTACGCCCTTTTCTCCTATATTTTGGCTATCAATATAGGGTATTCTTCCATTGCATGGTGAAATTGAGTATAGTATCAACATGACAAGCATGTCGGGTTCATACACTCCCATGTGTAGTGTCCTGACACTCCACAATTGTAGAAAATAACTTGCCCCTGACCTCTCGTAGGTTCTCCTCCTCCTCGGCCTTGTCTGCGCCCCTAATATCCTCCACGTGCTCCCCCAACGCCTTGATTGGGAGGCCGATTTTTCATCTGCATTCGATACGTGGGCATTCTCTCCATCATTAAATCATAGCTATAGAAGTTACGCTCATCGTGGCCCACTAATTTGCAGAAGTTGTAGAAGAGTTGTTGCAGTGTTTGTACAAATTTCTACAGCAAGTGATAATTGTTGATTACATGTTTTCCAGCCACCTGACAAATAGCGCACCATAGCGCGGGCCCTGTACTTGGCCCGGCTTGAGCTTCTAGCCTCAGAGCCATTGGCCTTCCTCCTACAACATAATTCACAAAGACAGGTCAACGATCTTTATCGTGCCCCTGACTTTTACACTTCAAGGACCAAACTTCTTCGTGCACCTCTCGCAGAGCCGCTCTATGCTTCTTTAGAATTTGGAATTCTAGGAAAATATTATGCAACTCCACATCAAACTACTGAACTCCCAAAGTAGCATCTTGAATTGGTGTCTCATGCAACATCATCGCAATCTCTAAGGCTTCCGTTTGGGTCCCAATCTCTTACTGTGATAAAGCAACCCTTAGGTGAGTCAAGAGTGAAGGTACAGACCATTCGCTGTGTTGTCCATCCGTAAGATTCATGTTAGATTCATGGATTTTTCATTTCAATCTCTGATCTAGCTCCCAGGGTGTTTTTCCAGGCTTCATCATGATTTCTTTGAATCTAATGATTGATTGCGCTACAGAGTTAAGCCTACTGAATTCCTTATTTAGCAAAGTCTGATTGTCTTCCAACGCAGCCGTCAGGTTATTGGTGCAGTACTTAATGTACCACGTTAGCGCGCAATCATGTAAAGTAGTAACCAATGTTTTTTTCTTCATTTGATCATATACAATATTCTAGGCTATCCACATGGCCTTCGCAACAAACCAAAACTGGCTTGGGTCCTCATTTCCTAAACCCTTGAAAACAGGCAACTTCACTACATTCGGCATATTGAATGGTGGTGGAGGTGGTGGTAGGGTGGGCGAAGGTGTACGTTGTGGAGGTGAAGATGGAGGTGGTGTGGGTGGATGGGGTATTCACGGGAACCCTTACCTTTTTAACTAGACAGTGCTCTTAGGTGAAGCTTGTGTTGCTCCTTCATCGTCACTCAGAGGAGGCTTAATTAGCGGGCTATAAAGATCTTAAATACTTAACTCATGGTCCCTTGAAGAAGCATCACTCTGCTTCACTTTATCTCACTAATGTATCGACCATGAATTCTATCACAAACCCTCTGATGACATGATCAAGTCAGTGATCAACAATGCATGCAATCTTATCTTCAGAGGGTTTCAATCTCTACACTAACTATGGGTTCCACACTATTAGACCGTCAAAACTCCACCTTCCCTAGCTATCTGCCAATATAGTGATCCACTCATATCGCTCAATCAAGAAGGAACATAAGAAAATTTCATGTATCTTTATGTACAGATACCTGTCCAACCACTGTTCTTTCGTCAATTATGGATTTATGTTTTCTTGCACCACGAATTCGTGGATCTTTCTATCCAACCACTCCTCAATTTCTTTCTTTGTTGGATTCCAGTGATGCGACATCACACATCTCTTTATGTAGATCCCAGTCCCAACAATGGAACCATTTGTTGGCTTGGTGGATCCTGACCTAGGTTTAGAGTTAAGTTTTCCAAACAAATCCCTACACTATTGGCCCTTTTGGCATCAACCCGCAAAGCGCAGGATGAAGTCTCCCCTGAATCAATATGGGGGGAAGTTGGAACCAAGTTTCCACACCCAGAGATTAGTTTAATGTAGTTTTATGCCCTAAACCTTCCTTCGCACAGATCGATAAGCCTTAAGGGATTATTGATATAACTTCCCTTTATCAGATTCTATACCTCCGTGAATGTTCACGATTATCTTTCGTGGACCCTAAATAGGTGAATCAACCACTTACGTGTCTATGTGATTACTCCTAACTCTGTATTTACCCATATCAACTTAAGTGTTCAATAACTTTAACATGCAACAAGATATTCTTCGTGTGAACAATTATTATTACTTGCATTCATATGACAACATAAATCATGTAAAATTGCACATTAATACGGTATTAATTCATAACCCCATCGTTCATCATAACATAATAGTACATTCATTCATAACAGAAATAAGTAGATAAACACAAGAATTTCTAGAATAATCTCTTTATTTATATTTCAGTTCTTCGTACAGACTCAAGACTTCCCTGCGCACACAGCTACAGGGGTCTGTGCACTCAAGTATGGACTCTAGTCTAGGCCTCTACACACACAGTTGAAGAGGCTCCCTTATACTCTAAGACTTCTTCACTCTTACTCTTAATGACTCATTACATTTGCCTTCAGTGACATATAATATGCCTTAGACTCTCTAAGACTCTCCTTTTTATACAATCTACTAAATCTGACACAACTTACATAAAATAATAGTAAAACCCTTTATGACTCTTTACTATCTACGTGCTCCACAACCACATCTTGCAGAGACTTTACATTATTTACAACAAAACTTGGGCTTTTTGCCCCAAAACTTAGGGTTTTGCCCCAAAATTGACCCTAGGGGACCCTGTCCCAACAGGCCCACAACAAAAATATTGTGACTTGCCTCCGAGTCACTTTGCTGGCGCAGAGATCTTACTGTGGAGACCTCCCAACTCAACTTGTTCTACTACTACCTTAGTCGCATTCTGCGTGGCTGCCTATTTGATTTGCTCCAATAGCTGCTCTGTTGCTAGTCTTGCACTGTCATCCTTGATATTTTGCTGTGTTCTTTGTAGCCTTTCCAACTTTTCCTCAATGGTGGTAGACATAACATAGGCCTCATCCAGCCAAGGCCTCAAATATGGCCTTGAGAACCACATCTTTCCTTTGCGCTCCCTCCACCTGTTCGAGCAACAGTTTTGCCTCATGCAGCTTGACCAATCGTTGTGATATAGCGATGGTGTGTGCTGCCACTCTTGCTTCATCATACTACTGCTGCAATTCACGGGCTTCCATTTTCAACCTCTGTAGGTTAGTATCTTCCTGGAGCACCATGACTACCTCCATGGACTGCTCAAAGAGCATGGTGCAATCCACCACCGCGACATCTATTGCTGCAACTCCATCCCTTATAGTTGTTTCATGTTGTTCTCTGACCTATGGTGGATTTGAAGGCTATGATTTCAACTCGAGCTCTGTTATCTTGGGGTTCAATTCAAACTGAAGCTTGGCCACTTCTATTTTTGTGTTGCGCACACCTGTAGCCAACTTCCTGATCTTTGTGTCCATCAGTGTATCCTCTAGGATATGCAGTTCAGGGACTATCTTGTATGCCTCAGCCATCATAGCCGCAGTTTGTTCATTTTGCGCCTAAACTTTCTACCATGCTTCCAACACTGTTGTTTTCTCCACGGACATTTGTTCGTTGTTGACCTTGTACTCACTGATCATGCTCAGCGCGCGCTACTCCCAGGCCTTAATATCTGCAATCACACCTACTTGCAATGTGTGAAGGAACTCACTAGGGAGCACAGCTAAGTTGAGGCCCACATTCTCCAAAGTGATGACAATAGCCTTGTCAAAATCTGCCTCCATGCTCAAATCTCCATTAGGTAGTGCGACTGCCTAAAGATCCATTGACCGAACCATATCCACTGCTTGAGTGGTCCCTGATGCCAAAATGGTTGATGCAACTCTGCTTTGTCTTGCACATACCTGGAGTCTAGATGTTTGGATCTGCAGCTTGTGCAAACCCATATGTATGGTGACTAGTGCATGCTTTTGCTGCTCCTCAAACGCCTATAGTAGTTCTACTATTGTATCCCACACCTTATCTCCAATAACATCCAAGTTTCCCTCCATCAAGGTAACTGGATCTAGCGATGACTTAGTGGATTTTGTCTTTTTTCATGGTCCTTCCTTTTCTTTCTCCATATACCACTTAACTCAGAAGGGAGCACTTTCCTACTGATCTCACCGCCTTGATCGGACCGCTCTTCTTCCTCCATTTGGGGCTAAGGATATTTCTGACTTCTGGTGGAGCTGCGCTCCTCCAATTATTCCTGTTCCTTTAGGGCACACTCCACTTCTTCCCGGGCCTTCTCCTTAGCCTATTTCTTCTTCTTCTCAGCCAACAACTAAACCTTTTGTTTGGCCGCTTCCTTTCTCTTTTTCTCTATGGACTTGCTAATCCCGATGGCCTCATCGGATGTAATATGCCAGTCTGTTGGCTAGCGCTTGATGACCTCTGCAATAGCATCATCCGTGGCTAGGTAGGATATGTCATACCATTTTTTCTTAGGGTCCTTGCGCACTCGGATGTAAATATGATGGAAGTCCGCTTTGAACTCTGCATACCCCAAGAGTTGCTCGAACATGGTTGCTGACAACCACAACTTTTGGTTGATGGCCATGTGAATGCTCGCCTCCATCAAAATCTAAAATACTTTGCCTTCTATTACCCATGTATCATCTTTTATGGCCCAAAGAGATGTGAACTTTGTTGCTTCCAATAAATCCTTCTCCATAGGAGTAAAATGGCTATCCTCTGGCAAATACCATGTGACCAACACTATTGAAAGCAACATCCACGAATAGTGGAATGTCTTACTGTCATTCTCTGCCTCTCTGCAGTTCGCGAGGAAATCACTACACACGTAGCGCACCCAGTTGAATTGTATGCCCTCTACACACTGGGCTGCCAATGAAACCACTGGTGCTGGCATCGCGTCTGCGCGACACTTTCGCATAAATTTTCCAGCCAGAATCTGTGTGGCAATCTTAACCGCGGGTCAGTAATGCTGGTAATTGAATACCTGCGTGAATTTTTGACAATTTAAAACTTGTCCTTCATCATCTCAGCGAGGTCGTGCTCGCTTGTCTTTATGCCAAACGCTTTAGCTGGATTCAATCCAGAGTGCGGTAATAATGTGATCTAATGGATCAACATATCTATGATGGGGATTGTCTCATTTAACCACAAGAACCTGTCATGCACCAGGCACGGAAGTTGCTTAATAACAATTAGGTTGATGTTTGACCAATGATAAGGCATCAACCATAACAGGTTCAACAGCCCTAACTTGTTGACTCCGCGAATCCATTCCATTGGCTCCAACGCGGTGACACCAGACTCCTTGTAGAAAACCCTCTACATGAAGGTGTCGGTAGCAAGGTGGGGGAACCACTCATGGTCCTCCAAATCCCAATCTTCAAGCTTTAAGTGTGGGACCCGTTCCAAGCATGGACCTTCAAAGGTGATGTTCTCCAGCAACAGAGGTGTGTTGAGGGAGAACTGTCTAGTATATGGGTCCTTTGAGACCTTCACCTTTCCTTTCCGGGGAGGGATATACTCTGACAACTTTGAAATAGGGTCTATTCCTTCAATAGCTATGTCTTATGTGCCTTCCTCTGCTTCTACATCAACCACCTTCCCCTTCTTCTTTGCACTCGGCTTTTCTTTCCTTTGGGTCTAGGTAGGTGCATGTTTCCTCAGTGAATTGTACACCAGCATCGGCTTCTTTTTCTTATCTTTCTTCAGCTTGGGGACCTCTTGCATCGGCATAGGCTTCAGCCTAGGCGACCTCGGCGTCATAGGCACTATTGTTGGAACCTCCATACTCACAACCTTAGGGGTAGCTCCCTTAGAGGTAGTAGACCATCCAGCGCTTGCAGTTTATGCGGGACCTAGTCCTAACATGATATCACGAATAAGATTTCTGTCTAACTCGGAATATTGATCAAACACGGGGCTTGCAAGAAAATCCTCAAAGAACTCACTTGTACACACAACAGACAACATAACTTAGAAACTCTCAGAATGTAAAGTATTTCTTGCTGGGGAGCCACACGTATTTTATAGGCAAATTCGAATTCAAATTCGATCGTTCCCCCAAAACTCTATTCATAAATGCGAGATTGGTGAAAGACTTCCAAAGATTCCACTCTTAATTTCAGCCTTAAATGTTGGTTACCTGCTCCTCTTAACCGTCTTCTGGCAGTCAAATCATGAACAGTGATGGTAACAGTCACTTTCTAGTTGTGTTACGCGATCTCCACCCCTATAGCACAACTCCCTTCGCGATTCTTCTAGTATTATGACACCCTCTTGTTTCATGCAGGCCCCTTGTCGTGTAGTTCTACAACCTGGGAAGTGTAGTTTATAGTCCCATGCCTCCTTGCAGCTGCTTGGAGCACTAAGATTTTGTTACCATCATGTAGTCAATGGGTCGGATCCCCAGTGTATGGCTTCAATCAGCTTCCATTTACCTTTCCCGGAAATGGATCTCTGTTCAATTTCACAAGTTGAACTGCTCCACCATCAGTAATCTCTTTGATAACATATGGCCCAGGCAATGCATCTGAAATTTTCATGAAAACATATCAAACTTACTGTCATATAATAAAACTAAATCATTTACCTTGAAGGTGTGCAGTTTGATGTGTTGATTGTGCCATGGCTTTTCACATTCCTTTTGAACCTGCCGATGGAATCGAGCCAAAAATCTATTTCCTCAAGCTCTATCAGCTCTGTGAGCCGCTCTTCTAAGGCTCCGCGGTCCACCATCCCTGTGAACGCTGCTATGCATAGACTAGGCACGATATACTCCATAGGCATCACAACCTCTACGCCATAGACCAACCTAAACAATGTCTAACTAGCAAGCTTCTTACAAGTAGTTCTATAGGTCCATAACACAGTTAGTACACGCACATCCCAATCATTCCTTTGTGTGTTACAAACCTTTGTCAGCCCATTCTCCAATATCTAATTAAATTATTCAACTGTCCAATTGGCCTGAGTGTGATATAGCGTACCCTTATGATGATAAACTTTGAATTCTTTTGTCAGCACGCTAATCATTTCATTAAGGAAGTGCATATTGTGATCACTTGTTAAAAGTTTCGGGCGACCAAACCTGGTCAACACATAGTCAAACAAAAAATTTGTTGTTGTTGCATTTGTACAAGCCTTTACAGGCTGCTCCTCCACCCATCTAGACAAATACTCGGTCGCAGTGATGATATATCGCGCACCCGTCTTCTTTCCCAGAGGCTGAATCGGTCCTACAAAATCAATTTCCCACTTCTCAAATGGCTGCAATGATACCTATGGATTCAAAGGCTACTCATCTCTCTGTGATGGCCTACCGGTTCTCTGACATGCATCACACTCCCTACAATATTATTTGGAATCCTTATGCAATGTTGGCCACCACAACATAGCATGTAAAATCTTCTACATTGTTTCTTTTCTTGCATTGTGGCCTCCCACAGCCCCTCCATGAGCTTCAGCTAGGATAATGTTTTGTTCAAAATCAGGAACATGGCATCGCAGTATCTCATCTGAGCCCATCATATACAAGTGACCTGCAATAATAGAAAAATCTATCCCACGCACCACCATTTCCTTCTTTTATTGACTTGTGTATCCTTCTGGTGCCATTCCTGTAGTCAAGAAATGGATAATGTCTGCAAAGTGATTGTTGGCTACGCGCACCACAAATAGCTACGCATCAGGAAAATCCTCCTTTAGATTGGTAGGATCCTCTCCTGTTTTGAAGCATGACAGATGATCTGGCCCTGCATCCAATCATCCTGGCTTCACAATTTCTTCGAAATCATACTCCTGTAAAAACAACAACCATCTGCATATTCCACCCCCAAAATGGGCTTGTTGACTAGGTACTTTAATGTAGAATGGTCTGTATACATCTTAAAGTGTACACCTAGTAAGTAATGCCTGAACTTCTGGAGCGTGCATACCATATCCAACCCTTCGTTCTCTATTGTTGAATAATTATTTTCAGCCTTAGACAACTTCCTACTTGCAAACGTGATAGGGTGATCCAATTCTCCTTCACCGACATGTGTTAGCACTGCTCCCATGGCAATGCATGATGTATACACATGCACATGAAATTCCTTCTTCCAATCCGGGAATACTAGGATCGGTGTAGTGACCATCTTCTCCTTCAATACATCCAGACTTTGCGGACATTCTTCATCCAACAAAATGTAGCATCCTTTTTTAGTAGCGTTTCCATTGGTGCGGTAATCTGAGCATAACTGTTGATGAACTTTCGATAGAATCCTGTATGACCCACTGTCACACACAGCTTCTTAACACTCCTTGGCGCCTCCAATTTAATGATAACAACGATCTTGGCAGGGTCCACCATTAAGCCTTGTGTACACACTACATGACCCAACAAGATTCCGAAGGGGATGCAGAACAAACATTTCTTCAAGTTCAACGTGATTTGATACCTTCGGCACGTATCCAACATCAAGCGCAAACTAGTGACATGGCACTTTACCAATCCAAACATAGTCTAATCATCAAAATATACCTCCAAAAACTTATGAATGAACTCTTTGAATGCCGCAATGACTACGCGCGAGAATATTGTTGGAGCATTCCTAAGTCCAAAAGGCATTGTCGTATACTGAAAGCATCCCCACTCAGTTTCGAAGGTGGTCTTACTCCTATCTTCTGGTGCGATCTTTATCAAATGGTACCCAGAGAACCCATCAGTGAATGAATATGCTTCCTATTCTCCAACGTTATCCAATACCTCATCTGTGAACAGATTTGGGATAGGATCATGAAGATAGGAATCGTTCAACTTTCTGAGATCTATGCAAATCCTTATTTCATCCTTCTGTTTCTTTTCCTGAACTACCATTGAACTCACCCAATTGGATTCCTCCACTGGTTTAATAATACCTGTTGCCAACATCTTTTCCAACTCTAGATGGAACGTTTCCTTGTACTTAGGCTTAAGGCGTTATGGTCTCTACGTATTAGGCTTCGCTTCTGGTTTCAACATTATTTTCATCACTCTCAAATTGCCTATGATGCCTTTTAAGTCCAAGAACTTGGTCAGAAACAAATCCTGATATTCGCGGAGAAACTCAGTGACCTTATCTACTGCAGCATCGTCCCAATAGTCCCCTATCTTCGCAAACTTTGGCTCTGCCTCTATTCCAATGTTCACTTATCTAGTTTTCAGTGACACGATGATATCTGGATTTTCTATCTACAACCCCTCAACTTCACAATGGCTTTCTACCTCAGGGATGTTAATGTTCCTTCGATCCTTGTCTCCTCCATCAGCAGTCACATTATAGCACTCCAGCGCATGGCACAACTGGGTTGTCCAATCCAGTTGAATCAAATCCAAGGGATCCTACAGGATTCCGAAGATTGTTGCCTTAACCTCCTGCAATGCTTGATTGATGCATTCAAATCCATCCTCAAAGCTGAATGTCATCAAGTACCCCTATCTCAAAATGCCCCACTCATCATTTCCATGGTAGAGGTCTGTTTCTAGGTACCAATTCATTAGTATTACATCCAAATTGTGAGAGAACAAATGCACCCACTCCAGTTGGGGCTCTACTCCATAAGCGTTAGTCCATTTCGCTAAGTGATTGCACGAGTCACTCCTCCCACCATATTTCTCTATCAGTCGTACTTTTGGGTGACCAAACTGCAACCTCATCATCCTTCAGTATTCACACCATCCATCAAGATTATTTTTATGCGCACCCCATCATGTTGCGGGCGTAGCGTGAAGCACCAAATCTAAGGCTTGGAAATGATGCTTCTCTAGTACTTCCCTTTCAAATGCATCCAAAAATTTATCTACATTAGTTAGACCATCATAATAAGGCAAACTACTTACCTCTGATGATACACAGTGCAACGATTTAGTCATCATGTTACATCGCAGTGTAGATACTTCATGCAACCTATTCTGCTAGTGCTCTAGCTCTTCATTTGAATCTGATGCACAGGAACTTTCGTGGTCCCATGCAATGTGTCCATCTGCTCTCGGATTCACCCAATATTGCTCTCAAGTTGTTATTTTGTAGATCTGGTCCAAATCATCATCACTTTCGTAATCCCGAATCAGTTCAATGTAGTGCATCCCCTCTACAGGGTCCAAAGGTACTACTACGCAGAGTGATTTCCTCTCAAATGACATTGTCCACTTCTTCAAATTGATCACCCCATTGACTTCAATAGCCCAATCGATCCCAATGAGCATGGGGTATGGATTGTTTTCATCGACAATCTCTATCACTTCGAAATCAGCCAACGTGCTCGTGCCTTCAATATCTACTGCCACTCCCTGCAATATTCCCATAGGGATAATATTTTGCTGATTCGCCATCCTCAATTGTATTGGAGACCACTGCAGCACAGGTCTCCCCATTCTTTCCCATGTCTTTTTAGGGAAAACATTCACATCCAACCCCAATTCCAAAATAACTTGATCCATTTCATACTCCCCTATTTGCGCAGTGAGCCTCATCTCATGCCCTGTTCTTGCCTTATGCTTACCAATTTTTCTCACTATGCATAGTCCTTCAAGGGAATTTTCTTTATAGGCACATTTATTTAAGAACTCCTGTAAGCCTCTCACGACCTTGCTATCACGAAGCATCTTCATACAGGTCTCCAAAAATGTCGTACACATGGACGGGTCCATTTCTTCATACAGCTGATCCTAACTTCTTGAGGTAGAGGCATCAACGAAGGTTTTCTTCGCTTCCATGAATGTTTCTTTCGCATGCTCCAAATCAAATCCAACCTATTTTTCTAAAGCTTATTGGACCCATTCACTCTCTCAAGGTTGCTTTCTTGTTTCCTCGCTAGTCATCATTCCACTCTGCAACACAATATTCACATTAGGATCTTCTTCACGGGGTTCATCCCTCATCATCTGTAGGTTCGAGGTAGGCTGCTGAGGATGCGCCCTTTTCTCCTATATTTTGGCTATCAATACAGGGTAGTCTTCCATCGCATGGTCAAACTGAGTACAGTGTTGGCACGACAGGTGCATCAGGTTCGTACACTCCCATGTGTAGTGCCCTGGCACTCCACAATTGTAGCAAATAACTTGCCCCCAACCTCTTGCAGGTCCCCCTCCTCCTCAGCCTCATCCATGCCCTTGATATCCTATATGTGCTCCCCTAGTGCCTTGATCTGGAGGCCAATTTTCTGTCTAAATTTCATATGTGGGTGTTCTCTCCATCATTAACTCATAGCTATGGTAGTTACACTCATCATGGCCCACTGATTTGCAGAATTTGCATAAGGGTTGTTACAATGTCTATACAAATTTCTCCAACAATTGACAATTGTCTGTTACATGTTTGCTAGCCACCTAACAGATAGCGCAACACAACGCAGGCCCTGTACTTGGCCCAACTTGAGCTTCTGACCTCAGAGGCATTAGCCCTCCTCCTGCAACATAATCCATGAATATAGGGCAGTGATCTTTATCGTGCCCCTAGCTTTTACACTTAATGGACCAGACGTCTTCACGCACCTCTGGCCAAGCTGCTCTATCCTTCTTCGAACTTTGGAATTCTAGGAAAAGATTCTGCAACTCCACGTGAATTTGCTGAAATCCCAAAGCATCATCATGAATCAATGTCTCATGTAACCTCATCGCAATTTACATGCCTTCCACCTGGGTACCAATATTTTGTTGTGATAAGGCAACCCTTAAGTGAGGCAAGAGCAAAGCTACAAACTATTCGCGGTGTTGTCCATACGTAAGATTCATGTTAGCTTTGCGGATTTTTCATTTCAATCTATGTTCCAACTTCCAGGGTGTTTCTCTAGGTTTCATCATGATTTCCTTGAATCCAATGATTGGTTGCGCTTCAGACTTGGGCTTACTGAATTTCTTATAAAGTGCAATCTGAATGTCTGCCAATGCAGTCATCGGGATATCGGTGCAATACTTAATGTACCATGTTAGCGCGCGATCCTATAAAGCAGTAACCAACATTTCTTTCTTCATTTGATAATCTATAATATTTTGGGATGTCCACATGGCCTTCGCAACAAAGCAAAACTGGTTTGGGTCCTCATTTCCCAAACCCTCGAAAATAGGCAACTTCAATGCATTCGACATATTAAACGGTGGCGGAGGTGATGGAAGTGTGGGCAGAGGTGTATGCTGTGCAGGTGAAGATGGAGGTGGTGTGGGCAGATGGGGTATTCACGGGAACCTTTTCCTTATTAATTGGAAAACACTCTGCGGTGAAGCTTGTGCTACTCCTTTGTGGTCACTTAGAGGAGGCTTAATCAATGGGCTATATTCAGGACCTATTCTCCCTCTATCCCTGAATAACTTTCCACTTCACGTAGCTCCAAAAATCAAGGTAATTGCATAACCTACTTTTCACACAAGTGCATTTTAATCTAAGTTTTCAAAGATCTTAAATACTTACCTCACGATCCCTTGAAGAAGTGTCGCTCTGCTTCGATGTACTTGACAGAGGTATCGACTGCGAATTCTGTCACAAAACCTCCAATGACATGATCAAGCCAGTGATTGAAAGCACACGCGATCTTATATTCAGAGGATTTCAATCTCCACACTAACTCTGAGGTTCACACTATTGGACTGTCAAGCATCCATCTTCCCTGGTCGTTTGCCAATTTAGAAATCCACTCGTATAGCTCGATCAGGAAGGAACAAAATAAAATTTCATGTATCTCTGTGTATAGATACCCGTCCAACCACTGTTATTTTGTCAATCGCATATTTCTGTTTTCTTGCACTGCGAATTCGTCTATCTTTCTATCCAACCACTCCTCAATTTCTTTCTTCGTTGGATTCCAATGATGCGACATCAGACATCTTTTTATGTAGATCCCAGTCCCAGAAATGGAACCATTTTTTGGCTTAGTGGGTCCTAACCCAGGTTCAGAGTTAAGTCTGCGAAACAAATCCCTGCACTACTGGCCCTTTTGGCATCAACCCGTGGAGCGCAGACTGAAGTCTCACCCGAATCTGTATGGGGGGATGCTAGAACCAATTTTTTGCACCCAGAGATTAGTGTAATGTCGTTTTATCCCCTAAACCTACCTTCGTGCAGATCAATAAGCCTTTAGGGTTTATCGATATAACTTCCCTTAATCAGATTCTATACCTCCACAAACATTCGGGACTGTCTTTCGCGGACCCTAAATAGGTGAATCAACCACTTACGCGTATTTTTGATTACTCCTAACTCTATATTTACCCAAATCGGCTTAAATTTTCAATAAATTTAACATGCAACAAGATATTTTTGTGTGCACAGTTATTATTACTTGCATTCATATGACAATATAAATCATATAAAATTGCACATTAATACAGTATTAATTCATAACCCCATCATTCATCATCACATAATAGCGCATTCATTCATAATAGAAATAAATAGATACACACAGGAATTTCTGGAATAATCTCTTTATTAATACTTTAGTTCTTTGTACAAACTCAATACTTCCCTACGCACACAACTGCATTGGTCCGCGCACTCAGTTGTGGACTCTACTCTAGGCCTCTACACACACTGCTGCAGAGCCTCCCTTCTACTCTAAGACTTATTCACTCTTACTCTTAATGACCCATTACATTTCTCTTCATTGATATTTACTATGCCTTAGACTCTCTAATACTCTCCTTTTTATACAATCCCATGGTCTGTAGACCATGGGTAGATCTACTAAAGCCAACACAACTTACATAAAAGAAGGGTAAAACCCTTTATGACACTTTACTATCTACGCACTCTGCGACCACATCTTGCGAAGACTTTACATTCTTTACAACAAAACATGGGATTTTTGCCCCAAAAATTGGGATTTTGTGCCAAAATTGACCCTAAGGGACCCTGTCACAACACCTTCTCTCAATTTTCAATGTTGCCTCACACTTAAGTCTTGTGTTAGAGGAGTGGTCGCAATCGATGTTTGTAGCAGGATGTTTTTTCCTTAATGACACTAGTTTAGTTTCATAGCCTTAGGGAGTTGACTTACACAACATAACTCAAGACCTTAGCCTAAGCTAACATTTTTTTTCTTGTGACAAAGAGTTGTTGATTAGAAGGGTGTGGATGTATGAAGTTGTGAAACCTAACTCAAACCATGCAAAAACTATTCTTTTCAAATTGAATTCAATGAGAAAGTGATTATACAAGGAAAGAGTAATAAATTTTTTCTCCAAAAAAAACAAATAGAATGTAATTTATAACACCTAAAAGCATATGCAAGCATTCAAACTCAAGTTACGTGCACACTAATGAACTAAATATTAACCAAAATGAGCAGAAAGTATTTTTCTTTTCTTTTCTTTTTAAGGATGTAAGAAGATGCAAGATAAAATAACCTTCAAAATAAAAGATGAATGCAACAAAACCAATCAAATTCCAAGACAATAGAGACCTCAAGACAAAAACAAGAAAAAAATTAGTAGTGAAAATCACAGAGAAATTGAAAAACAAATGTTTTAAGGTAGTAACGTAGGTAAGAAGGCTAACAAAATGCATTATAGGTAGGGTAACTGTTACACAGTATTTTGTCACACCTCCTGCACTTCCCTGTGACATACCTCGAAATGCCCAAAACATGACCATCATGCAGTGTACTCATTCATATATGCAACTCGGATCCTTCCTAAGACATTTATTGGAAAATGCCTTGAGCTTCCCTTGAAGGAAATATCTGTTAAACACTAATTTGAGAATCATTGCCCTTATGAGACCAAAAACAACGATGATTGCCTATTGCATCATACTCGACCCAAGATGGCATCGCTCTGTTCACTTGTATACCGGCAATGATCCCAAAAAGGAAATTTTACCAAAGAGGATGAGAAGCTTCATGATCTAGAAGCCTCCAAAGTGGTGAGTTGGAGGTTGTTCGGCATAGATGAGGTCGAATTCTCCCAACTTGGCCTCTTTGTCTTATCCCTATGAGCTGCCTCCTTGACATAAGGACCTACTTCTATCTTTGGAGAGATCCTAACTCCCTTTCCCATCCTATATATTCATCCTCTCCCATTCTCAAATGGTTGGTCTATGTCTATTTGCACCCTTATGTTAAGATTGTGCCTCTATACTACTCATTTGTCTTGGAGAACGAGTGGTAGGAGATTTTAGCTTGGACTTGGATATTCATTCAAGGAGATCCTATCAACATCAAGGCTTGTTTATATGCTTCCCTTATTTTCTTTTAATATACAACTGCTAGTTCATTTTCCATTGATGTGTATGCTCATGTATCATCCATCTTAACATTCCTTGATCGGTTAAGTAGGTTGCTTTTGAATATGCTATTTCTATTTTCATGACTTGTTGTGTCTTGATCTATTTTGCAGGTTCATAAACATTGTAAGAAGCAAGAACGAGTCTGTGACAAAAGTGATTCGAGGTCTTCAACAAATGAGATCGAGATAACATCAGAACGAGGTAGGCCATCTTCTTCATATCTCTTTTCAATTATAACCTAGGAAAGTGTCTAGTAGATTGTCACGTAGTTTGCTAGTCCCACTCATTGGGCTAAAGGGATCATATATGTCCACAAAGAGGATTTACCTAGACAAAAAAATGTATGGGGATGCTATGATCCTTTCAATTCAATCTTTCATACTTATTTTTGTTGAATTTGACCAAACGTTCGTTTTCAAGCTTGTTTGTTTGTCTGTAACTGTTTTCACTTACTGGTGATTACTTGAAGGTTCTTGAATTTTGTTGATATTGAAGATTTTTTGGTTATATCTCATCTGTCTCAGCCATTGCAGTTTTCTCCCAGAAAGTTGCGAAGATATCGCAGATGTTTTAATTACAATCGTGATTATTATTTTTTTTCCTATGACAGGTGTGATGATCCCAGAAGTTTAAGAAAATTAGGGTTTTTCTTCTTGATTTCAGTATTTTACCTTCTAGCATTGTTTTTTAGTGTGATTATAGTTTCATTGTCTTGGTTGACATGTTTGTTTGGCTACAATTTCCTCTCGCTTTGGTTTAAGTGTGTTTGAAGCTTGATTTTCTTTTTAGGGTTCCCGGGGTTTCTAGGTCACCCTTCATTTACTCAATGGTCTGTTCTTCAAAGATCAATTACCTTTGTTCAAAGAGTCTTTTTGCATCTAGAAACCCTCTGCAAGTCACTTTTGGTTCTTTGGTATAAAGTTTTTTTCATTAGTGTCAAATCAAGTAGATGCTTTGAAAGTCACTTTAGTTCCATTGGCAAGCAATAGATTACAAAATTTTTTGTTTTATATTGAATCAAAAGGAAGTTCTTGTTGTTATTCTTGTGTTTTAGAAAGTGAAAGTGTATATCATTGAAGTATTTTCAAAACATTTCCTAGATTTTTTGATGCATTGATAGGTTGTTTCTCTTCCCTTGTTAGAATAACCTTCATCAAATGAAAATTTTCATTTTCATTATTTAGTTGCATTCTAGGAACATGTGACATCATTGAGCCTTCAAAACTGAAACTTAATTCGATATTAAAATTAAAATCTCACCTTAATTAAACTAAGGATCATTTGAAACATTAACGCTCATACTTAGTGGTATAAGCTAGAGATGTGTTTCGATGTCTATAAAACTTAGAAACTATCGTTCGCAATATTCTTGCATTAGAAAGTGCTAGCATGGACTTGTGCTCCCCATACCGTCGAGCATATAAAGGGAGACTCTCATAGGTTGCAAACCTTTATCCATAGGAAGTTGATTCAATCGCTCTATAAACATGATACACCGAACACAACATTCAGGGAGATTTCCTACACGTATGTCAAGTCCTTGGCGAATTTATTCACTAAGGTGTATATTGCAGTTCATGGTTACTTGGTAATTCTTTTTTCTAGAGTTACCTGAGTAGTCATTTTGATCTTTTCTGACTCCTTAAATTTGAAAATATCATAGAGAACTTGTCCTTTTCAACTCGCTAAAGCAACGAAAGTGACTAGAGTCACATTTTCATCCTTTTCTTGACTCTTAAAACATGAAAAGGAAAAGTTTTTGTTTCAAATTCTAAAAATAACTGCCCACAATAACATGTCAAACCCGTGCAGTTTCTTCTTGGCCCAATATTGAGTGAATCATCGTGAATTTTATTTTTAATTGGTCCTTAATAAATCTCCTCTCTTTTTCCGCTCTTGAGAGAGAGTCATCGTGGTTGAACCATTGAATTCACCCCAAAGTTCCACTTCATTGTCTGACACTGAAGGATCTTCACAACGCATTCACCCAGAACTTCCTCAGTCACTTGAAGCTCAAGGTTTTGAACTTGGGATTGTCTCAAGCATTTAACCCCTTTCTTCTCGTCCAACACCTTCGGATTCCTTTTCACCTCAAGAATCTGATCCAAAAAATCCTTGATATTCCATAAAGGTTTGTCTTATATCAGTCGAATATGTTATTTCATCTTGTTGTGATATCTCCTCAGCGTCCTTATAGTCCTTACGATCGACCTAGTGTTCATTTGGAATTATTTCCTTGTACATCTTGGATTACTCCTCGTCAATTGTTTCCACCCATGGATTGAGAAGGTGAGATCCCAACCTCTTCTCTGGGTCATTCAGAAGTTTTCGCTACTCATACTCCTCATGTCAATGATGATCAAGGGTTTGAATTTCCTCTAGAATGTTTTCCTCTTATAGGAAGAGTCCCATCTCACACACTCCCTGAAACTAGTGGGCCTATGTTTCCACCTAGTTATACAAGCCTAGCCTAGTTATTTTTAGGAATTTCTGGTGCTTCATCTCTGTATAAAATCCTGATTGGTCTTCAAATGCCATGCCTTCTGGTCTATTCATTCCAAATGCGACCTCTCAAGTTTTTGTACCAACTGTTGTCACGTTAGTTCCCGTTCAACCTATGATTCCATCACAACCTATACCATCATTTCAACTATCCATTTCGGTACAATCGACTCTTTCAGGTCAGGTTTCATTCGATTCTTCTACCCCTTCGTCAAGTGGATAGAATGTGCCACTACCTGGGGGAGAAAATCTGAACACTCCTCTTGTGTCAAGTGAAACCAATGTGAGTGGATTACAAAATCACATGGTTGGAGTCAATCAACCTTATCCTAGTGGTATTCCTAACCCAAATGGTCCATCTGGGTCGGGTAACATCCAGTATCAATAGCCTTATATGGCTTAGATTCCACGCCAACAGGCTTATGTCCCATATGGTTCGCAAGCCTTGGTAAATCCACATTACACTCCACAAGTAAGAGCTTATGTCCAGCCTAGTCAATCCACTATTCTTGGTGGATATGGTCAAATTTAATTCGGAAATCACCAATACCCTTGGGGTATATCCCAAGGAACTATCCAACAACCCTTGCAGCAACAAAGGAAACCCTTGCAGTAGCAAGGGAAACCGTTACAGCAACAAGGGAAACATTTGCAATGGTACGGGAAACCTTTGCAGTAGTATTAGTAGCCTTTCTAGCCACAAACTCAGTTTTTTCAACAACCTACTCAACCTTTGTATCTGCAAGGCCAACCTTTGTAGTAGCAAGGTCAACCTTTACAACAACAAAGTTAGCCTTTGTAGCAGCAAGGTCAACCTTTACAACAACAAAGTTATCCTTTGCAGCAACAAGGTCAACCTCTACATCAAGCTCAATATGTATATCAACAAGGTCAACCCTTGAAAACACAAGGTAAACCCCTGCAACAACAGAGCCAATCTCCTCAGGTCTAGGGTTAACAGGTCCAACAATCTTACAATATCTATGTCGCGTATAATGCTTATCAATAGCTTATGGTAGGTCAATATGAAACCTACGCTGGACAAAATCTGCCTTATGGTCAAGATCACCATCAATGGGGGGAAATAAAATCCCATATGGTCAAAACCCTCAACTATGGGGGCAGAATCCTTACTAGCAAGGTTGGAACCAACAATTTGTGCCTCCTCAAAGGCCCTACATGCCATTCAATCTGTGATTTTCCTTTATGGCTATGTTGGATCTATCTAATGTCTTGAGTCTCACAAATGATCCTATTTTTCATTCGCCTTACTGGCCCCCATTTCCAACTAAAATTCCAAGGACTCGCAAGCCCATGTGATGACATATCACTTATGGTGCTCTTCAAATTCATATGTCGATGATTCTATCTGTCTCTGCCTCTTTCAGAGAACCTTAACATGTGCTACCGCAAAATGATATATCGAGTTGCCTCGAGCTACCTATGATGAATTCAACTCTTTAGCTATGGCCTTCCTCACCCACTTCTAATTGTCGGTTCGATATGAAACTCACACTAATTTTCTCACATCCCTAAAGCGAGATACTACGAAACACATTTTTGATCATATACATGAATGGAGATGTCAGCGTCACCTCATCAAATTTGAGATTCCTGATGAGTTGTTAACCAAATGGTTCACGAAATCATTCGTAAACAAAATTGTTGTAGATATAGCAATGGGTGGATGTGTTACCGAGGACCAAGCTATTGCACGTTATCAGTATCTAGACTTAGTCTATTCTCAGTCTGCTGCATTATATGAGATGTTTCTTGATGCTCTAAGACCATCTTTGAATCCAGCAGCATGAAAGTCTCCCGATGTACCACCTATTGATGGTGTAATTGGTTCAGTGTCTCAGACTTCCACTAAGACTTCTTTAAAGCAAAAATCTGTTTCAAACACTGGTTCCAGTAATCCTTTAAAAAATTCATTAAATCCTGGTAAAACCTCTGAGGTACATGTTGTTAAGTGTACCATAGGCAATAAGGCCTCAAAAGGTAAGAAAAATGGTAAATCTAAAGCTAAAACCGATAACCTAAAATAGGATCCACCCAAATCATATGCTGATGATGCTTCTAAGGGAAAGACAAAATATCCTTGCCTCATCTATGAGGAAGACCATTATACCACGGATTGTCCCCGACATACTGAAGTTAACAGTTTGTTGAAAGGGAATCAGATTGTTTTAAAAGAACCATTTCCATCTCAGCAGATGCATTTGGTAGACCAACCACAATCCTCTTCCTCCTCTAGTTCCCAATTTTTCATGATGCAAGGTTCATCGCCTGTTTCGATTGCTACTCGAACCACGGACTACCAAACCCTGCAAAAGCAAATAGTGTAGAAAGAAGTTACTGATATATCTTCTACTTCCACTCCATCCAGTTTTGGCCTACTCCATATTGAGCATCCTAACAATGAACCTGTAATCCGACCACCTCCCAAAGGTGTACTTCAGAAATCATCTTATGCTAGCGCTACACAACATTATAATATTGTTGAAGATTTAGCTCAAGAACCTTCGGTGATGTCTGCTTTGGAAGTTCTCCAAACATGTCCAATGTAGCGGAAATCATTGTTGTCTGCTATAGGCACCATTGATCCTACTAATTCGATTTTAATTACCTTTGATCTTCAAAATCACGTTCCTCATCTTCCTCATCAGATTTCTTTTTTGATTCATGTTCTCATTAAAGGGAAGACAATCCATTAGATTGTTATTGATGAAGATGCTTCCACCTGCATCATGTCTATTTCATGTTGGAAGGTCATTGGCTCTCCACCCCTTAATCAGTCCCCAAACACTTTGGAGGCCTTTGATGGCAAAGGCTCCCATCAATTTGGTATTCTCACAAGTTTGCCTATTACGTTGGAAGGAAAGTTTGTTGAGCTAGAGGTGGAAGTTGTAGATGTGAGTCTCAATTACAACCTTCTTCTCAGGTGAAGTTGGACCCATGCTATGCTTTCTATGGTTTCTTCTTTGTTCTGGATGCTTCTTTTTCCTCACGAAGGAAAAATTTTCACCATCAACCAACTGTCCTTTTTCTCTTCCGGTTCATCGAACGACAATGTTCCATATGTGGGAAATTGTTAGAAAATTATATATTATAGAGCAATGAAACAGATAAAATATATTGCAGAAACATAAACATAGAAAACACATAAAATAAGAGAGACACAGATATATGTGGTTCACCCAATTTGGGCTATGTCCACGGAGAAACAGCCAGTCCTTCCTTGTATATTATCCAACAAACTGAAGAGATACAACCTACAGCAGATCCATTGTAATACCCTCTTCACTCTCACACAATCTCCTCTCTCTTTCTCACTCAAAATATAGATCTACATAGACGCAATACAATTCCCTCAGATATATCGAGGGGTTCCCTTCTAGGGAAAAAAAACCTAAATTAAACATAGCTTCTATTGTCACATCTTCACCTAATGAACAACCCAGATTAACTACAAAATTACAACATTTTACAAGGAAAATTTACATCTATTTTTTAGCTTCGAGGGTGCTGCCCTCGATCCCCCGCCAGGGGGGCTCCTAAAGATCGCTGCCGCCCCCCCTGGACCCCCCTTGCAACACAAATATTATGGGTGGCGTTGCCGCCACATTACGAACTGGGGTCCAATAGGTGATACCTACGAATAAAGAAGATAATTAGGCTCCACACCCAACAATCTCCCACTTTGAGACTGATTATAGCAGCTTCTTCACTGCTTCATTTACTGGACAATGACTCCACTTTTGGACCTAGCTATTTCTCATCTTCATCATCATACTTGAAGACCATTTGAAATTGAGAAAAATCTCAGTTTCTCCCTGGTTACAACATTTGTTAACATATCTACAGGATTCTGGCTAGTGTGTATCTTTTCCAGCTTCAACTGTCCATATTCCGACACTGACCGTATGAAATGGTACTTGAGTAGTATATGTTTAGTCTTGGAATGAAATGCAGAGTTCTTTGCAAGATGTATGGCACTATAGTTGTCACTGTATAACCTGCCCAGCTCCTGCTTCTTACCCAATTCATTCAGAAACCTTTGTAACCAAATCATTTCTTTACTAGCCTCTGTAGCAGCAACATACTCTGCTTCCGTTGTTGAGAGTGCAACAATACTTTGTAGTTTTGAAACCCAACTGACAGTTGTTCCACCTATAGTAAGCACATACCCTGTTAGGCTCCTCCTGTTATCTCTATCACCCACCATATCTGCATCAACATATCCCTGTAGAGAAATGTTTGAACCACCAAAGCATAATGCTTGATTTGTGGTACTTCTCAAATACCTGAGAATCCACTTCACCACCATCCAATGTTCTTTTCTTGGATTTTTCATGTACCTACTTACAACTTCCACTGCATGTGCAATATCAGGCCTTGTGTAGACCATTACTTACATTAAGCTTCCAACTACTGATGCATATGGAACTTTAGACATATAAGCCCTTTCTTCCTGAGTCTTGGGACATACCTCCTTACTTAGTTTGAAATGTCTAGCCAAAGGTATACTAACTGGTTTTGAATTATGCATATTAAACCTTTTCAACACCTTTTGTATGTACTCACTCTGAGACAATATTAATTTGCGATTCTTCCTGTCTCTAATTATTCTCATACTAAGCATTTGTCTTGCAGCACCCAAATCCTTCATTGCAAATGAGTTCACCAATTTTATTTTGAGAACATTTATTTCCTGCATGTTAGAATCTACAACAAGCATGTCATCTACATACAATAACAATATAATATAGCTGCCATCATTTTTCCTTTTGAGATAAACACAACGATCAGAGTGACATCTAGTATAACCTTGTTTAGATATAAACTTGTTAAGTTTTAGATACCACTTCCTTGGAGCCTGTTTTAAGTCATACAAGCTCTTCTTCAACTTGCACTCTAGTTTATCCTTCCCTTTTAACTCGTATCCTTTTGGTTGCTGCATATATATCTCTTCCTCCAAATCCTCATGGAGAAAGGATGTATTTACATCTAGCTGCTCAAGATTCAAATCTTCAACTGCTACTAGACTTAAAATAGTTCTGATTGAAGTCATTTTAACAATAGGAGAAAATATCTCATCAAAGTATATACCCTTTTTATGTCCAAACTCCTTCACCACAAGTCTAGCTTTATACCTTTTTCTACCTCCATCTTCTTCCTTCAACTTGTAAACCCATTTATTCTGCAATGTTGATTTACCTGCAGGAAACTTGACTAAGTCCCAAGTTTGGTTATGTGCTGAGGAGTCCATCTCTTCTTTCATGGCTTGCTTCCACTTCTTCCTCATTTCTACCTACACTACTTCTTCATAACATTTTGGTTCACCAGAATTAGTAAATAATACATAATATAATGGAGTATCATTCAGGGGGTCTACTTATCCTGGTAGATCTTCTAACACCACTTTTGGGTGTTTGAGGTGCTTGTTTTTGTTGTGGTTTTTGTTGTTGTTCTAGCTGTTGATCATTATGATTTTCAGGCACCTTCACTTTTTTTGTGATGTCATCAAGAACTATGTATTCTATGTTTTGTTTTTCCTATTTCTTTTCCTCCATCTGATCCGTATACAAGACCTTTTCATTGAATATGACATCTCTTCTCCTAATGATTTTGTGTTTTTCATAATCTTAAAAGCAATAACCAAAATCATTAACACCATATCCAATAAAGGTACATTTCTTTGATTTTGCCTCAAGCTTTGTTATATTTTCTTTATTAATGTGGACAAAGGCTTCACAACCAAAAGTCTTTAAAAATGAGTAGTTTACCTTTTTACCTGTCCATGCCTCCTCTGGAATACCACCATCCAAGGAACTTGAAGGTCCTCTATTTTTTAGATAAACAACAATATCTATAGCATCTACCCAAAATTGTAAAGGAAATCCTGTATGGAATCTCATGCACCTTGCACACTCCATGATTGTCCTGTTCATCCTTTCTAACACCATTTTCTTGTGGTGTTCCTAGAGATGTCTTCTCTCTGCAAATTCCATTCTCTAGTTAGTACCTATAAAACTCTTTGCTACAATATTCACCTTCATTTTCTAATCTAAGACACTTCAACCTTTTTCTTGTCTCATTTTCAACCAAATATTTCAATTTCGTGAAAGTATCGAATACATCAGATTTATTTCAAATACAATAAATCCAAGTTTTTCTAGTTACATCATCAATAAAAGTAACATAATAATGAGAGCCACCGAGAGATGATACCTGAGCAGGTCCCCATACATCTATATGCACAAGCTCTAATTTTTTGCTCTTATTTTCTTCCCAACTCTGAGGAATCTGACTCTCTTCTATTTTCCACAAACACAATTATCACAGAATTTTAAATCAACATGCTTCAAACCTGGCAACAAATTTCTTGAGTGAAGAATCGACATCCCCTTCTCACTCATGTGCCCAAGCCTATGATGCCACAATGTCGTATCTTCTCCTATAGAGGTTAAATCATTAATAGAATTAGAAATACCATTGCAAAATACAATATACCAAGCTTTTCTCCTTTTGTTATTACCATGGATCCTTTAGTGACCTTCTAGATTTTATCTATAAAAGTAGTCACATAGCCTTCACCTCCCAACTGCCCTGTTGAAACTAGATTTTTCTTTAGATCTGGAACATGCCTTACCTCCTTCAATAGCCATTGATTTCCATTCTGTTGTTTTATGAAAACTGTACCCATTTTAATGATTTTGCAAGGTTTATCATCACCCAATCGAACCTGTCCAAAATCTCCTTGAACATAATCATGAAAATGTTTCCTATCAGGTGTGGCATGGAATGAGGCCCCTGAATCTACCACCCAGGTATCAATGATATTTTCTAATGAAAGAATCAAAGCATATTGCAACACATCACCTGTCACATTCGCTTCATGATTGTTTTATTGTTGCGCATCTCCTTATTTTCCCTTCCGAGAGTTGCGGTCTTTCTTCAGGTGTCCTTTCTTCCCACATTTTCAGCACACTATCCCCGATCTGGACTTGGATCTACCTTCGCTTGACTTATTGCAATATCTTGGGCTCTTTCCTCTTTCCATTTTTCTTCCCCTAGTCTCTACAGTCAAAGCATTACCTGATGTCTCACCGGAGCTTTTCCGTCGCATTTCCTCGCTGAGGATTGCACCGACAACATCATCAAACTTTAAAGTACTAGATCTAGAGATAGAGTTACTAATGGCCATAGCCAAACCATTCCGACTTTCTATCAATGAACATAGAAATAACAGAGCCCTAACTTCATCATCAAAAGTTACCCCTACAGAACTTAACTGACTGGTAACTGTATTAAATTCATTTAAATGATCAACAACAAATCCACCTTCTAAAATCTTCATATTAAATAAACACTTCACAAGAAATACCTTATTTGAGGCCGAGGGTTTTTCATATAGTTTGGCCAATGCCTTCATTAAACCCTCTGTTGTCATTTCCTTTGAAATATTAAAGGCTACCGATGCCGCTAGGCACAACCGTATTGTTCCAAGTGCCTTTTTGTCGAAAATATCCCATTGTGTGTCTATCATACTCATCGGATTCTTTGTCCTTCCACTCAATGGTAGGTAGAGATCTCTCTGATACAAATAATCTTCCATTTGCATTTTCCACAGCTGGTAGTTTTGGCTGTTAAATTTTTCGACCCTAAACCTACCATATTTCGCCATTGCTCCCACTCGAACTAGGAACCCTTCTCTCCTGTGAGTTTATCAGCCAAATAGACCTTTGAATCTGATAAAAGTTGTTAGAAAATTATATATTACAGAGCAATGAAACACATAAAATATATTGCAGAAACATAAACACATAAAATGCATAAAATAAGAGAGACACATATATACGTGGTTCACCCAATTTGAGCTACGTCCATGGAGAAACAGCCTGTCCTTCCTTTTATATTATCCAGCAAACTAAAGAGATACAACCTACAACAAATCCGTTGTAATACCCTCTTCGCTCTCACATAATATCCTCTCTCTTTCTCACTCAGAATACAGATCTACATAGACCCAACACAATTCCCTCATATATAGTGAGGGGTTTCCTTCTATGGAAAAAAACCCTAAATTAAACATAACTTCTACCGTGAGATCTCCGCCTAATGAACGACCTAGATTGACTACGAAATTACAACATTTTACAAGGCAATTTTACATCTATTTTTTAGCTTCGGGGGCACTACCCCCAATCCCCCACCAGGGGAGGCTCCTAAAGATCACTGCTAGCCCCCCCTAGACCCCCCTTGAAGCACAAATATTAAGGGCGGTGTTTCCGCCATATTACGAACTGGGGTCCAACACGGTGATACCTATGAATAAAGAAGATAATTAGGCTCCACACCCAACAGAAATACTGAGATTCCTTATGAGAGTGTGGGGGCAGATCTTTTCAAAGATTCTGATTTAATGGGTACTTTTACTCTCCCACATCCGAATGTCACTTCGATCAATATGATCTCAGTTACTACAGATCATTGGAATATTCCTACTCCAGATCAAATTGATTCTTTTGGTGATTGTAAGTCGTTAAGTCAATTAAAGAAAGACTATCAAGAAATTGTCTTAGCTTCAATGGCCACTTTAGAAAGTCATGTTGTTTTCATTGTGAACCTTGATACTTATGTGCCATCTCCTTGGCTTGGTTCATGGGATTCTCCAGATCCTTTGAATGAGACATTCCCCACCGACGAGAGTATTGTTGATGTTATGTCTCTGGAAGAAATTCCTTGGAATGATCTCCATCATCGTTTCATTTCTTCCTAGCCTTAGTGAGATGCCTTCATGTCTTGAAGCATTCTTTTCTCATACCCCAACACATCCACTTCAAACATCTATTTTGGTGCATAAAGTCCCATCTGAGGATAATATGGGGAACATTACTGCAACCATGCCTCTTGACATTAAATCTAGAATTGTTGAGAATGTTCATATTAGGGTTTCCTATTATCCTGATGAGATCAGAGTTTAGACTTAACTTTTCAAAGAATTTTGAGATATATTCGCATGGTCATAAAAGGAAATACTTGGCATTGATCCATCAATTGTGGTGCATGAAATACCTACCTATCCTGGTGCAAAGCTTATTCATCAACAACTTCATCCTATACATCCTCGAAAGGATATTGCTATTAAGGCAGAAGTGGAAAATCTTTTAAAATCTGGTTTTATCTATCCAATCCCACTAACAGATTGGGTTTCTAACATTGTCCCTGTTGCTAAAAAGTAGGGCACAATTCGTGTCTGTGTTGATTATCATGACATCAATCATGCTTGTCCAAAAGACAACTATCTCACTCTCTTTATCAATCAGATCATCGACGAGTGTGTTGGAAGTGAAATTTTCTCATTTATGTATGGATTTTTTGGTTACAACTAGATCAACATCTCACCTATTGATCAATATAATACGACCTTTATTTTTCCATGGGGCACTTTTTACTATAAGAAGCTTCCTTTCAGTTTAAAAAATGTTGGTGCTACCTTCCAGAGAGAAATGCCTTATTCCTTTCATGATATTCGACACATTTTTCAACCTTACCTTGATGACTTACCAACCCATTCTGCTAAGCATCATGACCATGCGGGCCATTTAAGATCCATCTTTCTATAATGTCGACACTATAACAACCGTCTCAATCCGCACAAGTGTGCTTTTTTCATTGAATCTGATCGACTCTTTGGTTTTGTTGTGTCCCGCGAAGGTATCCGAATTGATCCTTTAAAAGTTGAGGCTATTGTAAACTTACCCCCATGTACTTCATTGCTTCAATTGCAAAACCTGCAAGGAAAGGCTAACTAATCCGGGCCCAGGTGTGACAAAGGACCCTTCCAAGACCTTTTACTTCTGTGATGTGTTAAATTGGATTTTTAAAAGAACATAAATGAATACATCTGCATGCTATAAAGAAGAGGAACATGACATTCATCAACACATGAAAACATAAGTCATTGATAATGGAGTTCATCTAGGAGGGACTATGTCTCTGGGCCCCGATGTCAAGATGGTGTAGGCTGCTACATTAAGGTTGTTAATAGTGATGATGTACATAAGAGGTGATGTCGCTATCATACAAGGAAAATTCCCTCACGTAGGAGTGGCTCCAAGAGATGTTCCGCTACAAGAACTCTCAATCAAAAAGGACTCCTATCAGTATGACATAAACTCATGCATGATTATACTGAGCATCCCGCCAACATGGCATAAAAGGGATCTCAATGCAAACATACATGGCGACACATGAGTATCCCATCAACATGATGACAAAGGGATCTCAAATAAAACATGACGAATCATGACAACAAGTACATCACACAGATGATTCTGCGTCACATCAGGTGGGAATCATGAAGCAAGCAAGAAAACAAGATCCCACATCAAACATCAAACAGGGATTTCTACACCACAATGCATCTCATAGCAAAATAAGTACATGAACATATGGCATATACCTCACATCCTGGGGTCGTTTGAAGAAGAGGATGTTAAACTACTGAAGTTGGTCGTATCATCGATCTCACAGTGTCGAATTGCATGGAAATGGTTGCTCGCACATGAATGCTAACACCTGCACTCCACTTTGAAAAGTGGCCGAAAAATGAAATGAGAAAATGGAAAATGTGAATGCACCATCAAATTTGTGGCATCAAATAGTGCAAAATTGACTATCAAATTTCTAAGTTCTGAGAAAATGAAAATCTGCGGCTCAAGGAATCTTTTAGATTCCCCCTAGATTCCTCAAAGATTCCCTCCTCCGGGTCCTCTACAAATTTTCTGCTCAGATCAGGAAACTGATTGTGCCATCAGGTTCATGTCACTGAGAGGTGTAAGATCGACATATAATTTGTCCAATTTGGACATTGCAAAAATTTCACCCTCTTGAGAATTTTTCCCAATTATGGTTCCACTTGCAAATAAATTAATTAAAAAAATTGTCGTCTTAGTTTCCATGCATGCTCCTGGTTCCTCCATTCCTGGGCACACTAAACGAATGATAGGTTTATATAAATTTTGTGGGCTAATTAAACAATAAGATGGTTTGGCGTAGTGGTTAAGTCACTATATTGGGCGCACGGAGGTTGGGGGATCAAATCCCACCCTCGCCATATATAACAAGGCCCTTTTTTATAAACACACATATGTTTTTTTATGGGGGTCAGGTTGGCATTGGGTGGCCTACCCCTTAACTCCTGCAGCTCAAAATGGGGCCCATTTATGCATCGTTTGTTGGCACGGATTTGCTTTCATTGCCACCTCATGGGGTTGCCCGGTGGGGGCTGACCCACGTGGGTCGGGCGGGTTTGATCCCTGCCGGCCTCACATCAAATGGCATATATTTATGTAGTGGTGCAGTTGAGGGGGTGTGGGCAGGGTCCACCGAGGGTGGCCTGCCCACCCCAAATAATATTATGTTTGTGCATAGTTTGGAGGAGGGTTTAGAGGGGTCATGGCCGCGAACCCAACATTTGACATTAAATAGTGTGGTGTGGTTGGGTTGGCAGGGGTCATGGCCCGTCGGCACTTCAATAAAAAAAAATTAATATTGTTTGGTTTGACGGCAGTGGCGGGGGTCATGGCGCACCACCATTTTTTTTATATATATTTTTTTATTTTAAAAACTAATAGTCATTTTTTTTTTAAATTCAAAAAATGACTGAAGGGGAAAAATTAATCAGGCCAAAAATTCGCCCGGAATTTGGCCCAGGTTGGCTGGAATCCGGTGGCCAGATTTTGTCCAAATTGCTACCTCCTTAAGCCTGCCCAGTCACCCAAGTCAACTTGAACTTTAGCTACTCCTAACTTTCACATACGGACTCGGTTTGATGAACCGTTCACACCACCACGATAAGGATGACAAGATCTACGCTCTGGTCCTCATTCGAAATCATTATGATCACTTTGATTTTTGAGCTTCCTAGAGCCACCTGGATCACTAACTTTCTTCGTTGATTCATTCCTAGCTACGCTGAACTCACCAAGGGTTTTACTTGCTTTCTTAAAAAGGGGATCCCTTTCATTTGGGATGAAGTTGCCCAAGAATCCTTTGATGCTTTGAAGAACACTCTTATCAGTGCTCCTTTACTACATCCCGCTGATTATCGACGCGATTATTTCCAATAGTTTGTTGCAACTCACAATACCATTGCTATGATGTTGGTTTAGGATGACGACGACGGCAATGAACATGTGGTTTATTATTTAAGCCGAAAGATCCTTAACACTGAGTCTCAATATGCCCATGTCGAGAAACTTGCCTTGGCAGTAGTCCATGCTATCCTTTTACAGAAAACCATGATGATTTCTGATTGCAACCCCATGACCTATATATTGACTCGTCAATTACTGGGGGGAAATACTCCAAATGGATTTTTATCCTGCAGGAGTTTGATTTGGAGTTTACTACCGCCAAATCAAAGAAATCACTTGTTTTTGTTGAGTTGATATGTGCCCTTCCGTCTACAAGAACTTCTACTGATTTTACTGAGAAAATTCCTGATGAAAATATGTTTCTCATCAACACTCTTGATCCATGGTATGGAGATATTATCATTTATCTTCAAACCAAAACCTTCTGACCTGAGTTGTCTCAATCTGACTGACGCTGCATCTGGCATCAGTCCCAACCCTATCGGATTCTTGGTGATACATTGTACTGAGTTGGTGTGGAATATGTTCTTCGCAGATGTCTAACACTTGAAGAGGTTGAACAGGTCTTGAATGACTACCACTCTAGGGCATGTGGTGGTCATATGTCCGGCTATGCCACTACTCAGAAAATCCTCCGTGCTGGTTATTTCTGGCCTTCCATCTTTAAAGATTGTATTCTGGTTGTTCAGAAATTCCATGAATGTCAGATTTTTAACAGCAAGCAGTGCACCCCACCAGCACCCTTACACCTAGTAGTTATCGTTGCCCCATTCGCTAAATTGGGCATAGACTTCATGACATGTAACCCTCGCTCGGCCGAGGTGCATGGCTGTAATATTGTCGCCATCGACTACTTCACTAAATGTGTCGAGGTGATGTGTACATATAATGCTGATGGTATTATTGTTATTCAGTTCCTCTTTAACCACGTCATAACACGTTTTGGCATTCCTCAAGCCATTGTGACTTTTTCTGAAGGTGACTTGGTCCTCCTTTATGATTAGGCTAATGATAAGTTAGGCGCCAGAAAGTTCAAACCTATGTGGTATGGGCCATATATCATCAAACGTGTCTTGCAAAAAGGTGCCTATGAGCTAGTTGATTACGAAGGAAATGCATTGTCACAGCCCCGAAATGGGTTGTATTTGAAAAAGTATTATGCATGAAATTCGTGTAATTACTTTTTGTACATTAGTGTGTGAATTCATTAGCGTGTGCTTTTTTATTTTTGGTGTGTTTGTTTGCTTTGCAAACATGTGTTTTCTGCTTACCTTGTGTTCCACTCGGTTTGCAGATGTCATCAAGTCATTATGTCGGTTTTGCTGATGGTGCTTGTCATAGCACACGAAATTTGTCTTCCGCGGCTTGGGAACTCTTTGCCCTTGATGGCGAGTTGATTGACTTACATGGTATATGTCTCGGTCGAACAACTAACAATATTGCTAAATACAATGAATTCATTGAACTATTGTCAGAGGCAGTTTCTCTTGGCATTAGAGATTTAGTTGTCAAGCTAGAGTCACAACTCATTGTGTTACAGTTAAAAAATCGTTATTCGGTAAGAAATCCACAGATATTGCGTATGTATCTATGTGTTCAATTACTGGAAATAAAATTTTATTTTTTCACATATCGACGTATTCCACGCAATTCGAATACATTAGTAGATGCATTAAAAAACTATGTTCTTTATAGAAATTTCCATAATTTATCAAACCAATCACATCATCATGATACATTGACACATAAGTAGAAAATAAAACATGCATATATATATATATTTATATATCACGTCTATCAGAGTGTTTACATCAAAATATCAAAAAAAAAGTGTTCCGAGACACTTGGCTTTCAAATCCTACAAAATGTGTAAAAGTAACTAGAAAGGCTCTCATCCCACACGATTCTCATGATAACATGAGACTACTATGATCACTCGGCCTAACAGCCGACGTAGTCTTGCTAACACCTGTACAGTGTGCCTCCGTCATCGCAATGGCACCTCATCTATGGTAGCATACTTTGGTATCCCCTAGGTAATCACATCCAGGTTGTGCTCCATCTCTACCAAGGGGTCCAATCCTTCCTCATAATCGACACCTACTATCTGATGGGTTGCTCGTCATGCTATCGATGACATGCCAAGCTGTCTATCTGGTCGAACATCTGCACATTTATCACAAGTGAAATCTCAATTACAATTTTACAAAAAAATCATAAAACTTGAAAAATCCAAAAACAAGTTTTACTTGCGTCAGTCCATTGTTCTGCCAGTGGCAGAGGTAGATCCGGATCCCATCTAAAATCTGTGTCAAGAAAAGCATAATCATCCACACCAAGAAGTTGGCGACGTAGCCAACCGAAAAACTGTGGAGGAAAATGCATTTGTTGGCCCCCTCCTCCTCGAGGCATGAGCTGACTCCACCGCATTAGCCTCAGATCTTGGGGGGTAGGATCTAGTACCTCTACAAACTGGTTCCAAAACAAGGGCACCCGCTCTAGGAAGAAATTAACTAGTATTGAACTAAAACCAAATTGTTTCAAGTTCCCTCATTTACCCTTGGTTAGCTTCCTCTTCATATTGTCCAGTAGTCCTCCACACCAATTGAAGATTGTGGGAGTTAGACAATCTACTACATATCGGAATTGAGACTGTTAGGCTTTGTGGAGAGCTTAGGTTCGAGATATGAGAGCTATGGAGAACAAGATATTTCTTAGGGGAATATTAGTAATTGTTGTTTTTTTCACTTTCCCGCACATGGTCATCTTAGAATTTGGATAATGTATCCTGACTAGACTTCTAGTACTTTCACCTCTTGGACAAGATCCAAAGAGTTGGACTCTCTCTCCCCTCCTAAACAATCTGGTGATGAAATAAATATATGATTCCTCAAACACTAGCTCCTGGTCTTTTATTATGAATAGTTCCCGATCAACATCCCATAAGTTGATCAAATACAATAGCAACTCCATTTGAGCTTTCAATCATGTAGTTCTAAAGAACTTAAGCAATCCATAGTTCCTCAGAGCATTAATGCATTCAAGATCCTGGGATGCCTAGTGGTCTCGGGCCTCATGGCCTCTTTCTTTCCATTCTAGAACCATGATCTCCTGTAAAACATCATTAAAAATAAGTTAGAAACTTTTTCATGGATCAAAATCAAGATTTTTTGCTTTAAAGAGGGTTTTTCCTTCAAAAACTTCTGCCTCGGCGCCATTGCGCCTGCTTTTATTAACAGAGTGATGTCATCATGAGGGCCTTTAGGCTTTGGAACAATCATCGTGGATCCAAAGAGGAAACCCGCGATGATCGCCAACATGATTTAAAAAAAAAAATCTCGTATTGGCAAGCAAAAACTGCATGAAAAAGCATAAAAATATAATGAATTACAAGAGTACAGGAAAAGCTCTTACCTGCTGAAGACGGTTCGAGGAATGATGCATTGATCTCTTGCACTAGTCATTTGAAAATCAAGCAAAATAGGGCACAAATGCACTCTCAAAACTTACTTTGGTGAAATGGTAAAAATATTTTTACTTATGGCCTATTTATAATTTTTGAGTTCATTTTTGTCAATATTTTATTATTATTTCTTGATATCAGTGATGGGTGAATTTCCTTGTGCAGTTACAAGTACTTTCTAGTGAACATGTGATTATTATTGACTAATTCAAATGAGTTTTTGTTTTATCTCTTTTTAGGACTCATTAAAAAAAACAAGAAAGGAACCCCCATGGAGTCATTTTTAAGACCTTTTTTAACTCTCACAACATGAAAAGATCGTCGAGTACTTGTCATTTCCAACTCGTTAAATTAAATGGATTGACGTCATCTTAATATACGTTAACCCCTTTTTTGGGCTAAGATTGACTATTTATGAAAAAGGTACACCTTGCATGGTCAAGAGGTTCTCTCAAATATTTATTTGTACCTTTTTAGGTTAGAGGGACAAATTATGAAAAGGGACATGATGGAGTTTTCTTTTTCGTTTATTTTTCAAACTCTCTAAATGTGAAAAAGTTACCGATTTATTCTTATGTTGGACTTATTAAAATTTTATGATGAAAGATTCGTCACCATGATAAGGCCGAGTTTCTCCTTCTTAGGACTCATGCAACTTACTAGGATGGATTCATTCGAAGAATAAACTTACATGACAAGCATATGCTATCCCCTTCAAGCTTGTGTTAAAAATCATTGGGGTACTCACTAGAAATAGTGGGGAAAAATGAAAATGAAACATCCTTTGTATAGGAAACATGTCACTCTTGAACATGACACTCTTATGCTTTCGTGTCGGATTTGGGATATCCTCACTCAGTCACTTGTCCTCCCGGGTTTGGGTGATCCATTTTTTCCTCTCATCTGACTATTCCATTTTTGTCATCGTGATCTTTAGTCCTATGTTGAGTCAAATGTTGCCACACTCTAGAGTCATGTTGCCAGTGTTCAAGAGAAGTCCTATCTGTAGTTATTTACCTATACATTGTCTGACCCATCGTTACATTCTTGGATCTTATTTATTTCATTCCACGTTATTCCTTGTTTCATCTCAATGATGGGATACTCATCATTTCCCTCCTGCGACAGGTCACTTCCTGTTGACTATAGCTCATTATCGAGGAATATGACTTAGAAACTCCCTTTCAGTACCTTAGAGCTTGCATGCCTCAATGGCCAGTTCTTTGCATCCGACGACAGGTTTACATCATTGGCATTCGATCGGATGATTCCACGAGTTTTGGACTTCAGCTTCATTATCACATTCATGGATTGTACTGCTTTACCTTGAGAGCTATTATCATTATTGGTGATTCCTCTCATGCTTGTTAATGGTCCACATCATTGGCTGGTATTCAGGTAGTTTTTAGCATGTTCGACTTTGACACATTCATTCGCATGTTAGAATTTGTAATTTTGATTGGGTTGGGATGGATCGCAAGACCCTGAGTGTTGTCTAATATGACTCAAGCTACGTGGAGTTATGTGGTATTCATGATTGGACACATGTTTATGCTATACGGATGGTTGTGATGATACCAAGGGACTTTACATTTATGATGATCCTTCTATATCGGATAGTTTTTCCCATGTCATGGATCTTAGATTTATAAATGATCCTTCTCATTTGGATGGTTGCACCCATGCCATGGATCCTTTTATATAGTCCTTATCATCTAGATGGTTGCGTCCATACCATGGATTCATGTTTCAATATCAGATATGTATATGTATATGTATATGCATCCTTGATTTGCAGGTCTTGTCACAATGTTTGTCCTCGTCCTTACAAAGGATCATAAAGCATCTCTACCATCACTCCTCATTCTACCTTCATTCTTTAGAGGGAATCTATTACACAGTGTTTTGTCACACCTCTTGCACTTCATCGTGACATACCCTGAAGTGCCTGAAACATGACCATCATGTAGTGTACTCATTCATATATGCAACTCAGATCCTTCCTAGGACATTGGTTGGAAAATGGCTTGAGCTTCCCCTAAAGGAAATAGATCTTAAACCCTTATTTGAGAATCATTGCCCTTATGAGACTGAAAACAACGATGATCACATGTTGCATCATAATCGACCTGTGATGACATCACTCTATTCACTTGTATACCCGTGATGATCCAAAAAATGCAATTTTCCAAAAGAAGATGTGAAGCTTCGTGATCTAGAAGCTTCTAGAGCGGTGAGTTGGAGGTTTTTCACCATAGATGAGGTTCAATTATCCCAACTTGGTCTCTTGTTTTTATCCCTATGAGCTACCAGCCTGAGATAAGGACCTACTCCTATCTTTGGAGAGATCATAACTCCCTTTCCCAACCTATATATTCATCCTCTCCTATTCCCAAATGGTTGGTCTATGTCTATTTTCACCCTTATGCTAAGATTGTGCCTATATGCTACTCATTTGGCTTGGAGAAGGAGTGCTTGGAGAGTTTAGCTTGGACTTGGATATTCATTGAAGGAGAGCCTATCGACATCAAGGCTTGGTTGTATGTTTCCACTTATTTTTTATGAATATACAATTGTTGGTTCATTTTCCATTGATGTGTATGCTCATGTATCATCTATGTTAACATTCCTTGATCAGTTAAGTAGGTTTCTTCTGAATGTTCTATTTGTATTTGCATGCCTTGTTGTGTCTTGATCTCTTGTGTAGGTTCATAAACATTGTAAGTAGCCATAACAAGCCCCTAACACAAGTGGTTCAAGGTCTTCAACAAATGAGATCGAAATAGCATCAGAACGAGGTAGGCCATCTTCTTCGTTTCTCTTTTCAATTGTAACTTAGGAAAGTGTCTAGTAGATTGTCATGCAGGTTGCTAGTCGCACTCATTGGGCTAGAGGGATTGTCTCTATCCATAGAGAGTATTTACCTAGACAACAAAATGGTGACTCCACTAGAGATGCTATGATCCTTTCCATTCAATCCTTTATCTTGTTCTTTGTTGATTTTGACCAACCATTCGTTTTCAGGCTTGTTTTGTTTGTCTGTAACTATTTTCACTTACTAGTGATTGCTTGAAGGTTCTTGATTTTTGTTGATCTTGAAGATTTTTTGGTTTTATCTCATCTTTCTCAACCATCGCAGTTTTCTCCCTAACAGTCGCGATGATATCGTGGATGTTTTAATTACAAACACGATTATCATTTTTTCCCCTATGATAGGTGCGATGATCGCAGAAGTTTAAGAAAATTAGGGTTTTTTTTCTTGATTTTAGTTTTTTTCCTTCTAGCAGTGTTTTGCTAGTGTGATTATAGTGTCATTGTCTTGGTTGGCATGTTTTCTAGCTACAATTGCCTCCTTCTTTGGTTTAAGTGTGTTTGAAGCTTGATTTTCTTTTTAGGGTTCCTAGGGTTTCTTGGTCACCCTCCATTCACTCATTGGTCAGTTCTTCAGAGATCAATTACCTTTGTTCAAAGAGAATTTTGGCTTCTGGACACCCTCTACAAGTCACTTTTGGTTCTTTGGTATAAAGTTGTTTTCATTAGTGTCGAATCAAGTAGATGCTTTTAAAGTCACTTTAGTTCTATTGGAAAGCAATAGATTACAAAATTGTTTGTTTTATATTGAATCAAAAGGAAGTTCTTGTTGTTATTCTTGTGTTTCAGAAAGTGAAAGTGGATATCATTGAAGTATTTTCAAAACATTTCTTGCACTCAAATTGGAAAGTGGAAGAGATTTTCATGATCAGTGAATTGTTTTCATTTTCTTTTGCTCTTTTGCACTAGTTTGCATTGATTGCATTAAAGTGAAAGGAAGATCATTCTTGCATATTTAGGGAAACGAAAAATATTTTCATTTCTATGGAATTGCATTAGTTCATAGAATGAAAGATTAGATTTTATTTTTACTTATTTCATTGAAAAAATTGTCTTGATTTGTTTTGGATTTTTTGATGCATTGATAGGTTGTTTCTCTTCCCTTGTTAGAATAGCCTTCATCGAATGAAAAGTTTCATTTTCATCATTTAGTTGCATTGTAGGACCAGGTGACATCGTTGAGCCTTCAAAACTGAAACTTAATTCAAAATTGAACTTAAAATTCACCCTAATTAACCTAAGGATCATTTGAAACATTAACACTTATACTTAGTGGTCTAGGCTAGAGACGTGTTCCAAAGTTTATAAAACTTAGCAGTTGTCATTTGCAATATTATTGCATTAGACAGTGCTAGCATGGACTTGTGCTCCCCATACCATCGAGTATATAAAGGGAGACCCTCATAGGTTGAAAACATTTATCCATAGGAAGTTGAGTCAGCCACTTTGTAAATGTGATACACCGAACACAACATTCGGGGAGATTTCCTGCACGTACGTCAAGTGCTTGGTGAATTTATTCGCTAATGTGTATATTGCATTTCACGATTACTTGGTAATTCTTTTTAACTAGAGGTACCTGAGTAGTCATTTCGATCTTTTCTGACTCCTTAAATTTGAAAAGATCATTGAGCACTTGTCCTTTCTAGTTCGCTAAACCAACGAAGGTGACTAGAGTCACCTTTTCATCCTTTTCAAGACTCTTAAAACATGAAAAGGCAAAGTTTTTGTTTCAAATTCTAAAAATAACTACCCACGATAACATGTTGAACCTGTGTAGTTGCTTCATGGCCCAATATTGAGTAAATCATTGTGAATTTTATTTTTAATCGGCCCTTAACGAATCTCCTCTCTTTTTCTGCTCTTGAGAGAAAATCATCGTGGCTGAACCATTGAGTTCACCCCAAAGTTCCCCTTCGTTGCCTGATACTAAAGGGTATTCACAAGGCATTCACCCGGAACTTCCTCAGTCACTTGAAGCTAAAGGTTTTGAACTTGGAATTCTCTTGAGCATTCAACCCCTTTCTTCTTGTCCACCACCTTCAAATTCCTTGTCACCTCAAGAATATGATCCAGAAACCCCTGAGAGTCCACAAAGGTTTGTCTTATATCCGTCGAATCCATTATTGGATCTTGTTGTGATATCTCCTCAACATCCTTATATTCCTTACGATCGACCCGGTGTTCCTTTGGAGTTATATCCTTGTACATATTAGATTCCTCCTGCCTAATTGTTTCCACCCATGGATTCAGAAGGTGAGATCCCAAACCCTTCTCTAGGTCATTCGGAAGCTTTCGCTACTCATACTCTTCATGTCGATGATGAACAAGGGTATGAATTTCATCGAGTAGGTTTTCCTTTTACATGAAGAGTCTCATCTCACACACTCCCTGAAACCAGTGGGCCTATGTTTCCACCTGGTTATACAACCCTAGCCCACTTATTTTCAGGAACTCCTAGTGCTTCATCTCTATATCAAAATCCCTTTTGGTCTTAAAATGCCATGCCTACTTCTGGTCTGTTCATTACAAACACGACCTCTCAAGTTTCTGTACCAACTGTTGTCATGTCAATTCTCATTCAACCTACGACTCCATCGCAACCTATACCATCATTTCAACTGTCCATTTCAGTATAATTGATTGTTTTAGGTCAAGTTTTAGTCACTCCTTCTACCCCTCCATCAAGTGGACAAAATATGCCACCACATCGGGGGAAAATCCAAATATTCCTCTTGTGGCAGGTGAAACCAATGTGACTGGATTACAAACTCACATGGTTGGAGTCAATCAACCTTATTCTGGTGGTATTCCTAACCTAGTTGGTCCATTCGGGTCAGGTAAAATCCAGTATTAATAGACTTATATGGCTCAGACTCCACTCTAACAAGATTATGTCCCATATGATTCGCAAGCCTTGGTAAATCCATCTTACACTCCACAAGCATGAGCTTATGTCTAGCCTGGTCAATCCACTATTCCTGGTGGATATGGTTAGATTCTATTTGGAAATTACCAATACCCTCAGGGTATATCCTAAGGAACTATCCAACAACCCTTGTAGTAGCAAAGGCAACCCTTGCAACAGCAAGGGAAACCTTTGCAATAGTAGGGGTAACCTTTGTAGCAGTATCAACAGCCTTTGTAGCCACAGACTCAGTTTATTCAGTAGCCTACTCAACCTTTGTATCTGCAAGGCCAACCTTTGCAGAAGCAAGGTCAACCTTTACAACATCAAAGTCAGCCTTTGCAGCAACAAGGTCAACTTCTAAATCAAGCTCAATATGTATATAAACAAGGTCAACCCTTGCAAACACAAGGTCAACCCCTACATCAGCAGGCCCAATCTCCTCAGGTCCAAGGTCAACAAGTCTAACAAGTGCAACAATATGTATGTCATGTATAATGCTTATCAATGGCCTATGTTAGGTCAACATGAAACCAACCTTCGAAAAAATCTGCCTTATGGTCAAGGTAACCCTCAGTGAGGGAAAAATCAAATCCCGTATGGTCAAAACCCTCCACTATAGGGGCAGAATCCTTACCAGCAAGTTGGAACCTGCAATTTGGGCCCCCTCAAAGGCCCTACATGCCATTCAATCCATAATTTCCCTTTTTGGCTACATTGGAACTTCCTGATGTCTCGAGGCTCACAAATGATCTTATTCTTCCTTCACCTTACTAGCCTCCAGTTCCAACTAAAATTCCAAGCAATTGCCCTAAATTCAAAGGAATGTCTAAAGAGGACTCGTAAGCCCATGTGATGACATATCACTTATGGTGCTCTTCAAATTCATATGTTTACGATTCTATCCGTCTATGCCTCTTTCAGAGAACCTTAACAGGTGCTATTGCAAAATGGTATATCGAGTTGCCTCGAGCTACCTATGCTCACTTCAACTCTTTAGCTATGGCCTTCCTCACCCACTTTGAATTGTCAGTTCGATATGAAACTGACACTGATTTTCTCACATCCCTGAAGCAAGATACTATGACCCACATTTATGATCATATCCATGAATGGAGATGTCAACATCACCTCATAAAATTCGAGATTCCTGATGAGTTGTTAACTGAATAGTTCACGAAATCATTCATAAACAAAATTGTTGCAGATATAGAAATGGGTGGATGTGTTACCGAGGATGAAGCTATTACACATGCTCAGTATCTAGACATAGTCTATTCACAGTTTGGTACATTATATGAGATGTTTCCTAATGTTCCGAGACCATCTTCAGATCTGACAGCTTCAAAAATTTCCCGATGTACCACCTGTTGATGGTGTAATTGGTTCAATGTCTTAGACTTCCACTAAGACTTCTTCAAAGAAAAAATATGTTCCAAACACTAGTTCCAATAATCCTTCGAAAAAATTGTCAAGTCCTAGTAAAACCTCTGAGGTACATGTTGTTCAGTCTACCGTAGCAGATAAGGCCTCAAAAGGTAAGAAAAAGGGTAAAGCTAAAGCTAAAACCGATACCCTGAAACTGATGCCATTGATCCTTCTGATTCGAGTTTAATTACCTTTGATCTTGAAAACCACGTTCCTCATCTTCCTCATCAGATTGCTTTTTTATTCACATTCTCATTAAAGGGAGCACAATCCATCATACTATTATTGATGAAGGTGCTTCCACCTACATCATGTATGTTTTGCGTTGGAAGGCCATTGGCTCTCGACCCCTTAATCAGTCCCCAAACACTTTGGAGGCCTTTAATGGTAGAGGCTCTCGTCCATATGGTATTCTCACAAGTTTTTCTATTATGTTGGAAGGAAAGACTATTGAGCTAGAAGTGGAAGTTGTAGACGTGAGTCTCAATTACAACCTTCTTCTCGGGCGAAGTTGGACCCACGCTATGTTTTGTGTGGTTTCTTCTTTGTTCCAGGTGCTTCGTTTTCCTCATGAAGGAAAAATTTTCACCATCGACCAACTGTATGTTTTCTCTTCCAGTTCGTCGAATGGCAATGTTCCATATGTGGGAAATATCGAGATTCCTTTTGAGAGTGTGGGGGCAGGTCTTTTCAAAGATTCTGCTTTAATGGGTACTTTTACTCTCCCACCTCCGAATGTCACTTTGATCAATATGATCTCAGTTTCTACAAATCCTTGGATTATTCTTACTCTAGATTAAATTGATTCTTTTGGAGATTATATGTCGTTAAGTCCATTAGAGTAAGACTATCAAGAAATTTTCTTGGCTTCAATGGCCGCTTCATACAGTCATGTTGTTTTTAGTATGAACTTGGATACTTTTCTACCATTTCCTTGGCTTGGTTCATGGGATTCTCTGGATCCTTTGAATGAGACATTCCCCACCAACGAGAGTATCGTTGAGGTTATGTCTCTAGACGAAATTCCTTGGAACGATCTCCATCATCATTCTTCATTTCTTGCCAACCTTAGTGAGATGCCTTCATGTCTTGAAGCATTCGTTTCTCATACCCCAACACATCCACTTCAAACACCTATTTTGGTGCATGAAGTCCTGTCTGAGGGTAATATGGGAAACATTACTGTAACCATGCCTCTTAACATTTCCATTAAACCTGGAATTGTTGAGAATGTTCATAATGGGGTTTCCTATTCTCCTGATGAGATCAGAGTTTACACTCAACTTTTCAAAGAATTTCGAGATCTCTTTGCGTGGTCATATGAGGAAATGCTTGTTATTGATCCAGCGATCGTGGTGCATGAAATACCTACCTATCTTGGTGAAAATCCTATTTGTCAACGAATTCATCCTACGCATCCTCGAAACGCTGTTGCTATTAAGGCAGAAGTGGAAAATATTTTAAAATATGGTTTTATATATGCAATCCCATTGACAGATTGGGTGTCTAACATTGTCTCTGTTGCTAAAAAAAGGGCATGAGTTTTGTCTATGTTGATTACCGTGACATCAATCATGCATATCCAAAAGACAACTATCCCACTCTATTTATCGATCGAATCATCAACGACTGTGCTGGGAGTGAGATTTTCTCGTTTATGGATGGCATTTCTAGTTACAACCAGATCAACATCTCGCCCGCTGATCAACATAATATGACCTTTATTTCTCCATGGGGCACTTTGTCCTATAAGAATCTTCCTTTCAATTTAAAAAATGCTAGAACTACCTTCCAAAGAGCAATCTCTTATGCATTTCATGATATTCGACACATTTTTAAACTTTACATTGACAACTTACCATACCATTCTGCTAAGCATCATGACCATCTAGACCATTTAAGATCCCTCTTTCTGCGATGTCGACATTATAACATCCATCTCAATCTGCACAAGTGCATTTTTTGCTTTGAATTTGGTTGACTCTTCGGTTTTGTTGTGTCCCATGAAGGTATCCAAATCGATCCTTTAAAATTTGAGGCTATTGTAAACTTACCCCCACCTATTTCATTGCCTCAATTGAAAAGCATGCAAGGAAAGTCTAACTTTCTTCTTCGATTCGTTCCTAACTACGCTAAACTCGCCAGGGGTTTTACTCGCTTGCTTAAAAAGTGGATCCCCTTCATTTGGGATGAAGTTGCCCAGGAATCCTTCGATGCTTTGAAGAACACACTTATCATTGCTCCTTTACTGCATCCCCATGATTATCGACATGATTATTTTCAATACTTGGCTGCAACTGATAGTACCATTGTTATGGCATTGGTTCATGATGATGACGATGGCAACAAACATGTGCTTTATTATTTAAGCTGAATTCTCCTTGACACTGAGTCTCGATATACCCATGTCAAGAAACTTGCCTTAGCAGCAGTGCATCCTATCCTTTTACAGAAAACCATGATGATTTCTGATGCAACCCCATTACTTATATATTGACTCGTCAATTACTGGGGGGGAAATAATCCAAATGGATTCTTACCCTACAAGAGTTTGATTTGGAGTTTATTGCCACCAAATCAAAGAAATCACTTGTTTTTGCTGAGTTGATATGTGCCCTTCCGCCTGCAAGCACTTTTGCTAATTTTACTAAGAATATTCCTGATGAAACTTTGTTTCTCATTAGCACTCTTGACCCCTAGTATGGACATATTATCATTTATCTTCAAACCCAAACCTTCTTATCTGAGTTGTCTCAATCCATCTGATGCCGGATCTGGCATTAGTCCCAACCCTATTAGATTCTTGGTGATACATTGTACTAAGTTGGTGTGGACTCTGTTCTTCACAGATGTCTAACACTTGAAGAGGCTGAATGGGTCTTGAATGACTGCCACTCTAGGGCATCTGGTGGTCATATGTCCGACTACGCCACTACTCAGAAAATCGTTTGTGCGGCTTATTTCTGGCCTTTCATCTTTAAATATTGTATTCTGGTTGTTTAGAAATGCCATGAATGTCAAATTTATAACCGCAAGCAGCGCCCCACCAGCACCCTTACACCCAGTAGTTATCGTTGGCCCATTCACTAAATTGGGCATAGACTTCATGACATGTAACCCTCGCTCGGCCGAGGGGCATGGCTATAATATCGTCGCCATCGACTACTTCACTAATGGGTCAAGGTTATGCCTACATATAATGCTGACGGTATTATTGCTATTCAATTCCTCTTTAACCATGCCATAACGCGTTTTGGCATTCCTCAAGCCATTGTAACTTCTTTTGAAGGTGACCTGGTCCACCTTTATGATCAGGATAATGATAAGTTAAGCACTCGAAAGTTCGAACCTATGTGTCATGGTCCATATATCGTTAAACGTGTCTTGCAAAAAGGCACCTATGAGCTAGTTGATTACGAAGGAAATGCATTGTCACAACCCAAAAATGGGTTGTATTTGAAAAAGTATTATGCATGAAATTTCGTGTGATTACTTTCTTTACATTAGTGTGTGAATTCATTAGTGTGCCCGTTTTGACTTTTGGTGTGTTTGTTTGCTTTGCAGACATGTGTTTTATGCTTACCTTGTGTTCCACTCAGTTTGCAGATGTCGTCAAGTCATTATGTCAGTTTTGTTGATGGTGCTTGTTGTAGCACATAGAATTTGTCTTCCACAGCTTGGGCACTCTTTGCCCCTGATGGCGAGTTGATTGACTTACAACGCATATGCCTCATTATAACAACTAACAATATTGTTGAATACATTGCAGTCATTGAACTATTCTCAGAGGCAGTTGCTCTTGGCATTAGAGATTTAGTTGTCAAGCTAGATTCAGAACTCATTGTGTTACAGTTAAAAAAAAATTATTCGGTAAGAAATCCAAAGACATTGCGTATGTATCTACGTGTTCAATTAATGGAAATAAATTTTGATTTTATCACATATCAACATATTCCACACAATTTGAATACATTAACAAATGCATTAGCAAACTATGTTCTTGATAGACATTTGCGTAATTTATAAAACCAGCCACATCATCACGATACATGGATAGATAAGTAGAAAATAAAACATGCATATGTGTGTATATATATATATATCAATATATCACGTCTATCAGAGTGTTTACATCAAAATCTCAAAAAAAAAGTGTTCCAAGACACTTGGCTTTCAAAGCCTACGAAATGTGTAAAAGTAACTAGAAATTCTCTCAGCCCTCACGATGATCATGATAACATGAGACTTCTCTAATCACCTAGCCTAATAGTCAACATAGTCTCACTGACACCCCTACAGTGTGCCTCTGCCATCGCATTGGCACCTCATCTATGGTAGCATACTCTGGTATCCCATGAGTAATCACATCCAGGTTGCGCTCCACCTCTACCAAGGAGTCCACCCCTTCCTCATAATCGACACCTACTATCTAATGGGTTGTTGGTCATGTTATTGGTGACATGCTAGGCAGTCTTTCCAGTCCAACATCTGCACATTTATCACAAGTTAAATCTCAGTTACACTTTTACCAAAAAATTCATAAAACTTGAAAAAATCCAAAAACAAGTTTTACCTGTGTTAGTACACTGTTCTCCCTATAGCAAAGGTAGATCTGGATCCCATCTAAAATCTGTGTCGGCATAAGCATAATCATCAATAAAAATTAGTTGGCGATGTAGCCAACCAAAAAGATGTGGAGGTAAATGAATCTTTTTTCTCCCTCCTCCTTGGGGCATGAACTGACTCCACCGCACTAGCCTTAGATCCTGGGGGGTAGGATTTGGTACCTATGAAAACTAGTTCCAAAACAAGGGCACCCTCTCTAGGAAGAAAGTAATCAATATTGAACTAAAACCAAATTGTTTTAGGTTCCCTTGTTTACACTTGGTTAGCTTCCTCTTCATATTTTCCAGTAGTCCTCCACACTAGTTGAAGACTGTGGGAGTCGGACAATCTACTCCATATCGGAATTGAGACTGTGAGGCATCGTGGAGAGCTTGCGTTCAAGATACATGAGCTATTGTGAACACTATGGTTCTCAGGGAATATTAATGATTGTTTTTGTTTTCACTTTCCCGCTTATGGTCATCTCGGTACCTGGATAATGTCTCCTGACTAGACTACTAGTACTTTCAGCTCCTGGACAAGATCCAAAGAGTCGGACTCTCTCTCCCCTCCTAAACAATCTGGTGATGAAATAAATATCTGATTCCTCCAACACTAGCTCCTGGTCTTTTATTATGAAATTTCCCGATCAACATCCCATAAGCTAATCAAATACAACAGCAACTCCATTTGAGCTCTCAATCCTATAGTTCTGAAGAACTTAAGCTATCCACAGTTCCTCAGAGCATTGATGCATTCAGGATCTTGGGCTGCCTAGTGGTCTTTAGCCTCATGGCTTCTTTCTTTCCATTCTAGAACCATGATTTCCTGCAAAACATCATTAAAAATAAGTTAGAAACTTTTTCATGGATCAATATCAAGATTTTTTTCTTTAAAGAGGGGTTTTCCTTCAAAAAATTATGCCTTAGTGCCATCGCGATTTAAAAATAAAAATAAAAAATCCTCCTATAGGCAAGAAAAAACTACAAGAAAAAGAATAAAAATATAATGAATTTCAAGAGTACAGGCAGATCTGTTACCTGCTGAAGACGGTTTGAGGAATTATGCACTGGATCTCCCACACTCGCCATTTGAAAATAAAAAAATTAGGGCACAAATGCACTCTCAAAACTTACTTTGGTGAAATGGTAAAAATATTTTTACTTATGGCCTATTTATAACTTTTGAGTTCATTTTTATCAATATTTTATTATTATTTCTCGATATGAGTGATGGTTGAATTTCCTTGTGTAGATATAGGTACTTTCCAGTGAACATGTGATTATTATTGACTGATTCAAACAAGTTTTTGTTTTATCACTTTTTAGACTCATTAAAAATAAACAAAAAAGGAACCCCCCAGATTCATCTGTAAGCCCTTTTTTGACTCTCAAAACATGAAAGGATTACCGAGTACTTGTCAATTTGAACTCATTAAATTAAATGGATTGACGTCATCTCAGTATATGTTTACCCCTTTTGCGGGCTAAGATTGACTATTTACAAAAAAGTTACACCTTGGTTGACATGGTCAAGAGGTTCTCTCGAATATTGGTTTCTACCTTTTTTGGTTCAAGGGACTAATTATGAAAAGGAACATGATGGGGTTTTTTTTTCATCTCTTTTTCAAACTCTTTAAATGTGAAAAATATACCGAGTTATTCTTACGTCAGACTCATTAAAATTTTAAGACGAAATATTTGTCACCATGATGAGACCGATTTTCTCCTTCCTAGGACTCGTAAAACATACTGGTATGGATTCATTCGAAGAATGAACTTACATTACAAGAATATGTTATCCCCTTCAAGCTTGTGTTAAAAATAATTGAGTTACTCACTAGAAATAGTGGTAAAAATTAAAATGAAACATCCTTTGTATAGGCAACATGTCGCTTTTGAACATGACACTCTTTTGCTTTCATGTCGGGTTTGGGATATCCTCACTCAATCAGTTGTCCTCCTGGGTTTGGGTGATCCATTTTTTCCTCTCATCTAACTATTCCATTTTTGTCATCATAACCTTTAGTCCTATGTTGAGTCAAACACTGCCACACTCCAGAGTTGTGTCGCTAGTGTTCAAGAGAAGTCCTATTTTTAGTTATTTACCTATACATTTCTATTATAGTCTTGGATCTTATTTACTTCATTCCACTTTATTCCTTGTTTCATGTCAATGATGGGGGACTCATCATTGCCCTCCCTCAACAGGTCGCTTCCTGTCGACTTCGACTCATTATCCAGGAAGGTGACTTAGAAACTCCCTTTCAATACCTTAGAGCTTGCATGCCTCAATGGCAAGTTCTTCGCATCTGATGATAGGTTTACATCATTGGCCTTTGATCGAGTGATTCCACGATTGTTGTTAGAAAAATATATATTACAGAGCAATGGAACACATAAAATATTGCAGAAATATAAACACATAAAACAAGAGAGACACAGATATACATGGTTCACCCAATTTGGGCTACGTCCACCGAGAAATAGCCAGTCCTTCCTTTTATATTATCCAACAAACATAAGAGATATAACCTACAGTAGATCCGTTGTAATTCCCTCTTCCCTCTCACATAATCTCCTCTCTCTTTCTCACTCAGAATACAAATCTACATAAACATAATACAATTCCCTCATATATACCAACGGGTTTCCTTCTACGGCAAAAAACCCTAAATTAAACATAATTTCTACCATCAGATCTCCACCTAATGAATGGCCCAGATTGATTACAAAATTACAACATTTTACAAGGCAATTTTACATCTATTTTTAGCTTCGGGGGCGCTGCCCCCGATCCCCCACTAGGCGGGGGGGCTCCTAAAGATCGTTGTCACCCCCATGGACTACCCTTGCAGTGCAAATATTACAGGTAGCGTTGCCGCCACATTACGAACTGGGGTCCAATCCAGTGATACCTCTGAATAAAGAAGATAATCAAGCTCCACACCCAACAAGTGTTCGATTTCAGCTTCATTATCACATTCACAGATTGTACTATTGTACCTTGAGATCCATTGTCATTATTGGTGGTTCCTCTCATGCATGTTAACAGTCCACATCATTGGTTGGTAATCAGGTGGTTTTCTAGCATGTTCGACTTCAACACTTTCATTCGCATGTTATAATTCATACTTTGATCTGGTTGGAATGGAACACAAGACCCTAAGTCTTATCTAATATGACTCAAGGTGCGTGGAGTTACGTGGTATTCATGATTGTACACATGTTTCTGCTATACAGATCACTGTGACCATACCGTGGGACTCTAAATTTATGATGATCCTTCTATATCAGATAGTTGCACCTATGTCATGGATCTTAGGTTTACAAATGATCCTTCTCATTTGGATGGTTGCGCCCATGCCATGGATCCTTTTATATAGTCCTTATCATCCAAATGGCTACATCCATACCGTGGATTCATGTTTCACTATCAGATATGTATATGTATATGTCACCTTGATTTGCAGGTCTCCTCATAGTGTTTGTCCTCATCCTTGTAAAAGCTCATAAAGCATCTCAACCAGCAGTCCTTGTTTTGCCTTCATGCTTTAGGGGGCATCGTTACAGAGTATTTTGTCACACCTCCTGCACTTCCCCAACACATACCCCAAAGTGCTCGAAACATGACCATCATGCAGTGTAGTTATTCATATATGCAACTCAGATCATTCCTAAGACATTGATTGGAAAATTCCTTGAGATTCCCTTGAAGGAAATAGCTCTTAATCACTAATTTTAGAATCAACACCCTTATGAGACTAAAAACAATGATGATCACCTGTTACATCATCCTCGACTCGTGATGGAATCTCTATGTTTACTTGTATACTTGTGATGATCTGAAAAAGGAAATTTTCCCAAATAGGATGTGAAACTTCATGATCTAGAAGCTTCCAGAGCAACGAGATACAGGTTGTTTGTCATAAATGAGGTAAAATTATCCCAACTTGGCCTCTTGGTCTTATCCCTATGAGCTACCTCCTTGAGAAAAGGACCTACTCATATCTTTGTAGAGATATTGACTCGCTTTCCCAACCTATATATTCATCCTCTCCCATTCCCAAATGGTTGGTCTATGTCTCTTTGCACCCTTATGCTAAGAGTGTGCCTATATGCTACTCATTTGACTTGGAGAAGGAGTGCTTGGAGAGTTTAGCTTGGACTTGGATATTCATTCACGGAGAGCCTATCAACATCAAGGCTTGGTTGTATGCTTCCCCTTAGTTTCTATTAATATACAATTGTTGGTTCATTTTCCATTGATGTGTATGCTCATGTATCATCTATCCTAACATTCCTTGATCAATTAAGTAGGTTGCTTTTGAATATGCAATTTGTATTTGTAGGGCTTGTTGCGTCTTGATCTCTTGTGCAGGTGCATAAACGTTGTAACTAGCAGGAAGGAGCTCATGACACAAGTGATTCAAGTTATTCAACAAAGGAGATTGATATAACATCAGAACTAGGTAGGCCATCTTCTTCGTCTCTCTTTTCAATTGTAACTTAGGAAAGTGTCTAGTAGATTGTCACATAGGTTGCTAGTCCCACTCTTTGGGCTAGAGGGATCGTCTCTGTCCACAGAGAGGATTTACCTCGACAACAATAACACAATTTACATAAGATATCAATAGTGTTATAATGCTTTGGTGTCCACTATAGCAAGTGTTATACAAGTTTTACTCAGAAAAAGAGGGTTTAGGTCAAAGAAAAGGGCCTATATTAATTAGGCTATTTTACATGCAAACAATGGATAAGAATTCAAGAAAAGACAAGAACAAAGAGATGGATTTTAGGAGAAGGAAAAACAAATTGGGAAGTATAATGATCCCTAGTGGAGTCACCAACTTTGTTGTAGGTATTTAAGCTCAGATTGACAAACTAGAAAACACTCTCAGGTTTTCCTGAAATCCTAAGACCGATAGATCAAGGGATCTATTAAGCTATGGCCCAACTCATTCAACAGTTTAAATAATAAGCTAGAATTAACAAATCAAAGGTAAGGAGCTACTTGATGATCCTTTCATGTATATTAGTTGGATCAGTCAATGTTGTTGAGAATCTATCCCAACCAGCTCCAAAGATCAATCCTACACACAAAAGAGAGAAAACATAACCTTTACAACATATAGACTTTAATCAATTCAAACATCAATGGATGATCAACAATACATCATTTAACATGCAAACATAAGACCATATTCCAATTTATCATTAAGTAAAAATGACATACATTAATAATAGAAAATAATATGGAAGGAATGACAACAGATCTATATATTCAATAAATGAAGCAAGGTTACAACAATAAGTAGCCACAGCATGACCTCCTCCAACTCCTAGCTCTTCAATATCTCTCTCTCAAACAATATCTTGGCATCATAACAATACATGAATTATGATCCCCTTTCTCCATGGAGAAGCCTCCAATATATAGATAAGTGGAGGCTATGAATATTACGAAATTCTTCCTTATTTCAATTTTGGAAAAAACTTTGGGGTGGATGTTTCCTCCCTTTAATGCTTTGTGGATTTTTCTCGCTTTTGTATGATTTTATGTGCTTTTAAGATATTTAATCTAATTTTAAGATCTTTAATGATTTCATAAAATTTTAAGATATTTATTTGTTTATGAAAAATATGTAGATGAGGATAAAGCAATCACATTCCACCTATGAGAGTTTCCTCATGAACAAAATTGTCATAGTGAGTTGACTTGGGCTTTTTTCCTTCTGATTGAATGGGAATTTGGTAGCACAAGTTGGATGGAGAGAAAAAACATTATAGACTAGGATAATGTTGTCCTCATGGTACATAACTTGCATTATAGTCTTAAATAAGCTAAAAAAGGGTGTGTAAAGGGGTCTATTTCAACCAAACGAATAGTATTCTCCCTTGAGTTGATGAGGAGGTATTTTCATGGGTAACATGATAGCAGGTTCCTAAGCACAATTTTATGAGCCTATATTAATTCTTAGACACCAATATCACCAAGTTGACTGCATTCCACCCCCAAATTGATGGTCAAGAAGAGGTCATCTTTGGAAAATTTTAGGGGCGAAATTTCACAAATGGGCTACTTTTTGGACATTTTCTGAAGAAAAAAAATATTCGCGAATTTTGTTAAAAATTCGTCTATTTTTTACATATATCTATATATATATATATATATATATATATATATATATATATATATATATATATGATTAAATGGATGATATTTGCCAAAACGTTACCAATTTTAATAGTAAATTACATGTTTTTTAATGAATATTTTCCTATATATCAAAATAGTCACCTACAATACTACATATAGGAAAATATTTAAATCCTTAAAAAACACCCTTGTCAACAGGATGATAATGCACATACTACGCATGTACAACTCTAAGCATCCATTAAAATGGGATGAGAGTCTCCCATATGTACAACATAGATAAAAAATATCTCTCCGTAGCTCAACTAGCCACAACCCCTTTTATGTGGGCCTAGCATTTCAACCATTGTGTCCCATTGATGTTGCAATGCCTCTTGTAACTATACAAACAAAATCTACAGATGTTCAATCTGAAGTTGATGGGGCCATCAAGTTTATTGAACACATTCAACACATCTATTAGCGGGTTCATGATATCTTAGATAAATCTAATACTAAGTACAAACAACATCATGATCAACATCAAGTCCCACATAAGCTTCAAGTGGGTGACAAGATTTGGTTGCATTTGTAGAAGGGAGACCTTTTCGAGACCCATTGAAAGCTTCAACCACTCTACTACGAGTGTTACACCATCACCAAGGTTGTCGGTGACAACAGTTTTGAGCTAAGTACCCCCCCCATTCCTTGGCCTACACCTAATATTCAATGTGGACTGCCTTCAAACATACTTTCCACCATTATTGGACACATTAGACATTGCTAAGCAATTGACACCAATAAAGTTCAACCTATATTGCATTAAACTGACCACAATTGATCAGATCATGGACATGCAAATTAATAAAACTCACCAATAGATGATCCAACTATATGGAGTTGTCAAAGTTGGCAAGCTCTTGCACCAAGGCAAGTGGCTCACCAGGGACCAAGTTCAGCAAAAGCTTTCTCACCTCATGGAGGCACTAAATACAATGAGGACCATTACTTACTAAGTGGGGAGGACTAGCCCATGTGGATATTTGTGGCCACCTGCCTATTCCACTTGGATCCCCAACATTGTTTTCTACCAGTTTCGTATCCTCTTGCACAATTTCCTATTTTGAAAGTTTTCTATTTTTGGCAATTTTTTGTGTCCTAAACATTTGAAGCCGTTTTGAGGCCCTAAACGGTGTTTTTTTGGGAAATGGGAAAACGTGAGTCAAATACTATGTTAATAGTCGAATTTTTTTCCTTGAATATACCTTTATAATGGACTATCATGCGCACCAAATGGAGATCATAATGACCCTGATAGGTTTATGCTCCAACTAACCACATCGAGGCCCACAAGTTTTTGGCACTTCATCTCCTAGGGATAGGTTTTTGGATGTTTAGGTTTTCTCATTATTTCTTCTTGATAAAAGGGCTCCTAGCCTCAATGTAAGACATTCCAAAAGGCATGTAGTTGTCACATCTCTTCTAATATAACCTATCATTGTGTGAGCTAGTTTCTTTTCATTGTATCTCTGTGCCTCTATTTTAAATTCGTATTTCATTTCGTTCCTTCATAAATTTGTATCATTTTGGGTATAGTAAAACTGAAGTGGTCCCACCACTGGTGAGAAATGCATCGGTGCCACACAACTAGATAGATCTTGTGTACCTTCTTGTGTGAAGTCTCCAACATCATGATAGGTGGTATTAGAGTAGTTGTGCATCCTAGAAATATGGCGAGTAGTTAGATGAAAGTGTGTGATCATGGAGGTATGTCATGTTCTTGTTGATCTTGTTCATTTGACAATATGGATATGAGGATTGGTGTCTTGGGTTGAAAACAAGACACCCAATTTCATAGGTTGTGTTATGTGGATATGATCATCAATAGAAGGATGGTAAAGGAACTTGTAGATTCAGGTGCATTGCACAACTTCATGAGAGTAGAGTTGGGGAGATACATCGGGGTGAAATTAACTACAATCATAGCCATTATTAAAATAGTGGACTCCAAGGCCAAGCTATCCAAGGGTGTGGCCTTAGTAGTATCACTTCAGATTGATAGATGTGGAAGATGTGTTGACTTCACATTATTATAGATGGATGATTTTGATGTGATATTGGGACAAGACTTTCTTAGGGGAAACAACATGATTCCAATACCATATATTGATCATTTTTTTGTAGTTGGTAACAATGAGATGTTTGTGATGAAAATAAACACATGAAATCATGAAGGGAAGGTGCAATCAATTTTTTCTTTTAGTATGAAGAGGGTATCGTAGTAACTAGATGCTCAATTTTATGGCACTACGATTAGGGAGGTTGGTAATGAGGAAGTGGGGACACCTATTCTAGTCAAGATTTTTGATTTATCAGAGGCCCATGAGGATCAAATTACAAATGATTTGTTGAAATTTCTCCCACATAGGCACACTACCAACCATCATATTGAGCTTAAGCCTAGTTTACAACCACCAACATGAACTCCTTATTGAATATCAGGACTAGAGTTACAGGATTCATTTGAAGCATAAATTGATAGATTGACTAATGCAGGATTCATTCCTGCTTCATGGTTTCCATATGCTACCCTAGTAATTTTTCAAAAGAAGAAGGAACTAAGAGATGAGGATGTTTCTAGATTATAAATATTTGAAAAATTAGATGGTGAAGAAAAAATATCCACTTCCACTTGTACCAAATTTCTTCAACAAAATGGCTAAGGCTAATGTGTTCATGAACGTTGATTTGAGATACATATATTATCAGGTACAATTTACGAAGGGAGATGAAGTGAATTCAACCATAGTGACAAAGTGTGGGAGTTTTGAGTTCCTAGTGATGCATTTTGGTCTATGTAATGACCCTACTAATTTTTACACAATGATGAAGGATTGTATTTGTACCTTCCTATACAAGATTTTGTGGTATATTTTGATGATATTGTGGTATTTAATGTGAACATGGAGGAGCATAAGTAACATTTAGCATAGGTGTTTGATGTACTAAGGCAGAAAAAATTGTACTTGAAGAAGTTAAAATTTATTCTTGCTCAAAAAAAGATTCCATTTATGGGCCATTAGATTGGACAAGGATGTATTTGCATGGATCATATGAAGGTTAGGGAAATTTAAGATTTGGAAGAGTCCTAGAGTGTGCATAATGTGAGGGTCTTCCTAGGGATGACCAACTACTATTGCAAGTTTGTAGAGGGATATTCAAAGATTAATACGCTCATTATGTATTTGATGAAGAAGTCGCATAAACCTTGGAGGTGGACTAAGAAGAGAAAGTACGGATTTAAGAATCTTAAATGTAGGATGGTTACAACCCCCATTCTAAGACTACAAGACTTTGAGGATCTATTGAGGTGCATAAATATTCATCTAACTTCATTATTCGAGGATTCTTGATGTAGGATGGGAATCCTATAGCCTTCAAGAGCAGAAAGTTAAAGAGTAGGGAGAGGAGATATCCCATGCATGCATTTTCTACACATATGGAGACACTAGTTCATGGGTAGGCCATTTATGGTCAAGATATATAACATTTTGGTGAGTTACTTTTCAACTCAAACAAAGTTGTCTTTGAAGTAGGCTCAGTGGCAGGAATTCCTAGTAGAGTTTGACATGACCATTAAGTATAGGTTATGGAAACTCAATGTTATGGTAGATTCATTTAGCAAAAAGAAACAATTACTTGAGTTTGAGGAGGACCTACCTAGTAGGGTGTTAGATTTATATAGTTGAGGAGTTGCAAAGACGTAATGAAGAGGGTTTCTAGGTTGATACAATAGTGAAGAGAATTATGAAGTGGATGAAGGAAGTTAATACATGGAATTTCTTTATGTGTGATGGTGTCTTGTTTTTTAGTGAGCACATATAGGTTCATAATATGATTGAAATATAAATGGAGCTCTTAAGAGAGTGTCGTGACTCACCTTGCAATGCCCACCCAGTATAACATATGACAATAGCATTTCTAGAGAGAGGTTAGTTTTGGGAGTATACAAGGTGAGCCATAGAGGATCACATCCAAAAAAAAAATGACAATAGGACAAGCCATATACGAGATTATAGATAGGAATATTACGACCCTTAATGATTATAGATATATACTTTGAGGATTGTCTCAATGTACTTCATATCACAACTTCTTATGGTATAGGGGTATAACAGAGTTTTGATAACTGGGATAAATTTTCCAAGTATGTTATATTGATTTTGATGAAGGTGGAACGTAAATTGGAAGAGGTGGAAAATAATTCCTTTAAGAATGTTTTGAAAAATTTGGTCTTCCTATGATTATTGTATTAGACAAATATCTGAGGTTTACATGGAATATTAGACATCTTTGTTTAAGCTTGTGGGGACATAATTGTTTCACACTTTTGGGTTTCATCCATAGACAGATGGACAAATAGAGCATATCAAATCTCTCTTGAATGACTAATTGAGACATTTTGTGAAATATGATAAGAATAAATGGCCTAATTTGTTGGATATAACATGGCTCAACTATAACTTTAAAATGAGTGCAATTATAGGTCATAGTCCACTTGAGTTGACCAGTGGGATGATTAGTATGATGCCACATTTTTTGTTGTAGGGTTACTGTGAAAGGAGCCCCTCTACCTTGAGATTCATGAATAATTTGCAAGAGAGATTAGAGTTGGATTGAATGCACTTAACATAAGAAATATACAAGATCAATAAGTCAACATAACAGGATAGGAGAGATTCAGAGTTCAACCTAGGCAATTTGGTTCTCATTAAGATGACTAAGGAGCAATTCCCAATACCATATAAGATGTATAAATCCCTAGTGAGGATATTTGAGGGGAAATTCAAAGTTGTTGAGAGTATTGGAGATGTCACCTATAGATTGGAGTTGCATTTCCACTTTCCATCTCACCATCCTATCTTTCATATCATCTTGTTAAAGCCTTGTCAAATAGACATGAATGACCTGGGAAGAGTTGAGCCATCGCGTGCACCAACCTTGATTTTTGAACACCCAAATTTGGAGATAACGGAGATTATAGCTTACAAAGTTGCAAGAATAAATAATCATTAGAAGAGAGAGTATTTGTTTGGGTGGAAATATGATCTAGAAGAGAAGGGTTAATGGGATACATGAGAGTCATTGTGGAGATGGGAGAAACAACTCTGTGATTTGAAGGTGAAGAATCCTTTAGACATGCTCATATTTTCAAGGATGGAAATGAATTATGGGGGGGGAGGAACTGAATAGGATGCAATGTAAGTAGGCCCATAGGCACACACTCCTAAGCATCACATGAATTTTTCCCAACCAAGAATTGAGGGTGCTCAAGCATTGCATGATTTACTTGGATGGAAAGGTGTTATGTCATCACACATGGATGAGCACCCATATGACATTTCTAGATTTGGTTCTTAGAATTTGACACACCTGTGTGGAAAAGAATTACATTTGTGTGTGACTGGTTATAAGAGCACCCCAAGTCATGAATTAGCATATGTGTTTGGGTGTGCACCCCACAACATTTGTGATGCATGAGTGTGGATAGTTAAAGATGTGCCCCACGACATGAATTAGCATGTGCAGGGAGTGGGTGTGTCCAATTAAATGTGTGCCCCAACAAACACATGAGTGATTGTTTATGTATATTTCATGGAGGATACATGTGTTGGCCCAAATGTTTTGGCAAGTTGGCTCGCAAGGATTCCATCTCTCAGCCCCATGGGAGACAAAGGGACATGAACCTTTGCTCCCCTACACCCCATATATATATATATATATATATATATATATATATATATATATATATATATATAGATATAGATATAGATATAGATCTATTTGAGTGCATGAAGAGGATAAGGCATAAGGACATGGAAAATCATCTCAACTTGGACAATCTGATTTTGGTGTATAATAATGTGGATTTTCTTGCAATGAACCAAATTTTTTCTTAGGGATAATTTGGAGTTTCAGGGTATGAAACTAAGGTGACTCTTTGACTTGAGTCACGTATCAGTAGGAGGAGAGGATTGGTAGCAAGTTTCAAACCCATGAGTTGTTGGGTATATTTACACTATCAAGTGGTGTTTCATAGTGATGCATGCAGCTGGGTGGAAAATAGACTGGCACATAACCCAAGTTTTGTTTGCAGGTGTTGTAGGAAAGCATGGGTGAGACGTGATCCCTTGGAATTTGTATTGTATTGTATTGAATTGGACTTTTAGGCTACGGGTTTCTTCATTAGAAAATAATTTACACAATTTATATTATGTGTTATGGCATGATCTTTGGTGTTCTATGTTAATTGAATTTATTTCATGTTTATCTTGAAATACAATTCGACACTTGTTTTATATAAAGAAGTTTCCACTATATAATTTTAACTAAGATGAATAAAATAAGTGTTGAAATTGTGAGGCATAGTTTAGGTATAGTAAAAATAAAGTGGTCTTGCCACCAGTGAGAAAAAAGTTGGTGCAACATGACTATAGAGTGCCAACATGCTTACATAGGCGGAGTCTCTAGCATCATGAAAATATTTATTTTGTATTGTAATGCTACATAAGCACACCATGTTGACATGCCACATCTATATACAATGTTAGAATGCCACATAATCCAATTCTAACCTTGATGCCATGTATATGTAATATATTATCATTCCACATCACTAAAAGGTCAACATCATATCATGCTTACCTATCATCCAAATTTTTGTTTTTCCATACAATCAACATTTTAGAAATTCTAGATGTCCATAATTCTTGTCATAATAGAATATAGATGTTTGGACCTTTGAAATTAATAAAATATAGTGAATACATTTCTATTGGTTAATGAGATTATTTTCCATATTTTTTAGCGGCTACAGCACCCTCCAAAATTTTGTCTTCCATTCAAATTTCGGACCCTTCCTTGGTTTTTCTTTTGATGGTTGCAAGCACTCAAGCTCATTCCTTGAGCTCTGTCAGAGTTCTTTTAACCCTTTTGCTTGCCCAACCAACTGTCATGTTTGGCATGTTGATTGCTTTGTCATGCTTGCGATCTTGTTCTGGTGATATTGATGCTTTGTCTTTGTGTGTTTGGGTTGTCTTAGCTATGTGAACACCCGTCGCACTCACAGAAAACGTTGTAAGCACTGTTGCGCAAGTTTCATCACGGTCGTGCAAAGGTGTATCCCGATTGTCGCACTTGTTGCTTTCAGCTCTAGGTAGTCCCATAGAGGGTCATTCTTTGCTATGTTGTCCCAGTGGTTAGTGCCATCATGTTGTCAAAGTATGCTAAGTGTGTGATCATAATGGTGAGTCCTCACGAGTTCACTTTCTTCTCACACTTAGTCAATATCCCAAAAATCTATTGATAGACCAACTCTACTTCACTGGACCCTGATTGAGCTACACTATGCAACGTCAACCCTCAGTGGTGCTTCTCTATCTCATGGAACTGTGTAGTGCTTGAGGTTGTCCTCAAGGTCAGTTTCACTACACAATCCGAGAAGTGAGCAACTTGTCCCTCATCTTAGAACTACACATAAACTGCCTCATAGCCTATATGAACTGCAAACTTCACAAGAACATTCATCAAGCCTCCTTCCTGCTTGCTGGAACCTTACATTGCGTAGATACATGAGCCTGCAATGCTCCTAGAAATTTCACAAAATGTACTCCTAGTGACCTCCCTTAGTCGAGACTCGCTTCTCTAAAAAATTGTGCAGACCTGTCCTCTGGTCCCTTTGTTATCCTGCCTTTTCTTCCTCCTGGAAGCTACGCAAAGGTGTCCCTCAAGGCCCCACCTTATAGCTTCCACTGGTGCCTGCAACTATGCAATTCTTCTTCCTAGTGGCCTCTATGCAGTTTTCCTCGACATTGAAGACTGTGCCACGGAGTTCCTTGTTTGTTAAGTTATGGTATGTTCTATGCTTAGAGCAGTTTACTTCTTTTTATTATTATTATCCATAGATTAGCAATCACCTGTACATTAAGTAAAGTGCAGATAGAACATTAAACGATCAACAGAAAACAAGCCAAGACAAGAGACACAAGATGTGGTGGCTAGCCAAGGGCAAACCCCAATATGGGGAAACCCTTTGATCAAATCTTATTTTATCTTCAATAATTCAGTAGAGAGAAATAGTACAAAAATCTAATTTGCATTAGCAGCAGCAAACCCTAGATCAGCCCTAAACTAGGGCAGACAATATCTTGCAAACCAACCGTCGGATTGCCTTGATTGCTTCACCAAAATGTACGACCTTATTAGGAGAGTCAGTTCCACTTATAGCGCAGTTCTGAGAGAGAGTCTGATGGTCAATGCTGGTCAAACTTCCAATCTACAGTTGCAGCCCTAAATCCTACGTCCTTCCTTCCACAAGCGTGAGAGAAGAGTCCCTTTCTATGCAGTAGGAGAAGAGCCTCTTTTCTGTGTAGGAGAGAGAGAGAAGTGATGAGAGTGAGTGTCCAAATGAGGAAAATACCTCTTGTATTTATATACAAATGTTGATGATGAATAGATACATCTGTTGGGCTTTTGAGCCTACATGAGTTTCTGGTCGACTAGATAATTATTCCATAATCAAAATAAATTCATATCTCCATAAATACTTATCGGAATCGGATGATGTTTAGCTCAATCCTACACCTCTCAATGAGAGGAATCTAGGAAAACTATTATTAGCCATGAATAAGGTGACCCACATGGAGTTTGGCCCTATTTTCCAATTTTAACACTCCCTCTCAACTAGGGAGAACTTCATTAGCAATTCATCTATCTGTAGCTACTATTCATCCATCAAATGCACTACCCTGTACAGCTTGACCCCTACTCTACTCTGCTATGTTCCGCCTTGTGTTGATTTGCTCTGCTTTGCTCTATTCTGCCTTGTGTTGATTTTCTCTGTTCTCCCTTTGTGTTGATTTTCTCTGCTCTACTCTGTTCTGCTCTGCTCGAATTATGAAGAAGAAGAAGTGATCGAGGATGTATCATACCATCCTCCACTGACTCAAAGTCAGTCTCAGAGTGTGTACCACTGGTCCCAGACCAGTCCTCAACTGACTTGAAGTCAGTGTCATAGTGGGTACAACTCCTACCACTGGTCCCAGACCAGTATCATTGATCCTAGATCAATGAAGGTCATCCTAGCATAGGGAGTATGGTAGATATAGTGATTCATCCAACGGTACTACTATGGTCCCTATCCTCATTTCCCTGCTCATGAATCAGATGAGAGGTACTTCCCATGAGTCCCAGACTGCATGGGTAGGATGCCTCGATAGGAGAACTAATCAATCATGTCCACAGGAGAGCGAATCATCCTGTCCCTAAAGAAAGCGAATCATCTTGTCCCACAAGAGAGAGGATCATCTTGTCCACAGGAGAGTGAATCATCTTGTCCACAGGAGAGTGAATCATCTTGTTCCATAGTCGCCACAGGGTGTCACAGGGAAAGTTTGATCCTTCTTCCCTATACAAGGTGCACCACGAGAGGATGATGAGTCACCTTGTGGTCATATGTCACTCCAAGAAGTACCCCGCACCCCCCTGGAGCTCCCAGAGTTCAATAAATCACACAGGATCCTCATCAGAGGGTCTTTAAACAACACCAAGTCGTTCTCAGAAAATAAGGGATTTGGCCTTCCCTAGGTGCTTTGTTAGAATGTCGGTGACATGTTCATCTGTATCGATATGTTGGAGCCTTATTGCTCCTCGCTACACCATATCTCGAATATAGTGGTACTTGATATCGATATGCTTGGAGCAATCATGAAATACAAGATTCTCTGACAAATGAATCTCACTCTGGTTATAGGATCACGATGTTATCCAATGTAAATCCAAACAGCTCACTGAAGAGCTTTCGCAACAAAACTGCCTCATAGGAGGCCATGCTAGCAGCAATATACTTTGCCTCGGCGGTGCTCAAAGCCACCGACTTCTGCTTCCTACTCATCCAGGATATCGAAGCAGATCCCAAGGAGAAACAACACCTGGAAGTGCTCTTACGATCCACCACACTACCTGCCTAATCAGCATCAGTGTATCCAAGTAGTCTCACATCTCCAGCACTGTATCTTAACCCATAAGTAATTGTGCCACGAAGATATCTCAATAGATTCTTGGCACCAATCCAATGTATGTGGTGAGGTTCAACCATATGTTGACTCAACGTGTTGACTGCGAACAATATATCTAGATGGGATTTCACTAAGAACATTAATGCTCCGACGAGTTGATGATACTCGGTGGCATTTCGTAAAATAGATCTAGCAATGCTACCACTTAACTTCTTAAGGTCAAGCTCCATCGGGGTAGTAACAGGCCTGTAGTCCACCATACCGAATCTTTCGAATATCTTCACCACATATTTTCCTTGAGATAGGAAAATTTCCCTTGGCTTCTGCCAGACTTCAAGTCCTATAAAATAGTGCATCAGTCCTAGGTCCTTCATTTCAAATTCAGAAGCCAACTCCCTCTTACATTTGTGAATGAGAGGGTCTGCACCTATTAGAAAGAGGTCATCCACATATAGCACCAGTATGAGAGGTTTTTCATCTTCAACCTTAAAGTAAAGGATAGGATCGACTTCACTCCTAGTGAATCCCAGCTTCATCAAGTAGCTATTAATCCTCTCATACCATGCTGGGGGTGCTTGCTTCAGCCCATAGAGAGCCTTCTTCAACCTGCATACATCAAATTTTCGATCATAAATCTCAAATCCTTCGAGTTCCTCCATGTAGACCTCTTATGTGATCGAACCATGCAAGAACGTGGTCTTGACATCCATCTGATGTAGCTTCCATCCTTGTGAAGCCACAAGGGCTATGATCGAGTGGATGGTGGTATTGTTGGAAATAATACTGAGAGGGGTGGGGTGAATCAGTGTTATCTAATCAATAAAACTTTTTCATTTTCATACTCAGATTCATATACACTACTTCAGTTAAGTATACCCGCGTATATATGCGACTGTGTCTATTGCAACTAGCGTATAACCATTAAACTCATGATTCAGTTATGTGATCTTCAATGGGTGCATTAGAACATTATTAGCCATATTAACAGTTAATAGTAGCAGTAAAACAGATAGATCAACACACATAAGCAACACACATGAACACCATGATATAAGGTGGAAACCCAATGTGGGTAAAAACCACCTGTTGCAATTCGTTTCTATCTTCCTTTATTAAGAAACTTCTTTTACAATGTACTGGTGCAGTCCTTTACCAGTACGCAAGCTACAACCTGCAGAAGGTTACAACCTTCTCTTGTTCTCCAGACTTTCCTCGAAGGGAGCTCCAACCCCCTTTTCTCTTGCACTAGCTAAGATACTAGTACGTAGGCGCCGGCCTACGATCTTCTCTCCTCCAGGTACCACATTTCATATATTTTCAGACTGGGTACTCCTGAAGCACAACACATAATCTGAAGGCCACGTTTCATCCAATTTTCATACTGGACCCATAAATATCATTGAAGCACAAAACAATAAATACTAGCATCATCAATCTCTGAATCTCTGAAACACTGAAACTCTGTCATCAACACAGTCACCAGAACACATAGCAGACAACAGAACTCTGTAACAACAATCAGAACCAACTGTACCATCAAAATTATGCATCAGAGTGCATACGCTACTGGAAGTGCCGAAACTGCATGTATACGCAACTTCATCAAGATGAACCAGCGTATATGTCATTAATCACTTATTCATAACTTTGCTGCACTTCCTGACTTTAGACATAACCAAATCATGACATATACAAGGATAATATATGTGTTAGCACCCAGATCTAGTCCATCAGATCTCATAAATATGAGTCATTATGATCCTGATCCAATATTAGTTCTCATCCATCAATACTGAAGCTAAACACAAACAGCCAAACAAGATATGCAGAATACTAACACCTTTAAACTGTCATCATAAACCTTCAACAACCAGAACCACCTGTAACTTCAAATATCATAGCTCAAAAGGTATACGCTACTACAATGAACTCAACCTGCATACATATGCACTTACACCAAAGCCAACCCGCGTACAGATCTATAAATATTCAATCATGACTTGCAGCGATTGCAAACTTAAGTTATACCCAGTTCAGATTATTACAAGCGTCAGTATACAGATCTAGAATAAACATAATCAATCATATAGAGATAGTTCATTTCAAACCATTTGATCCCGATCTATCCTTAGATCTTGTTCTCCATCCACCGGTGAGATCCCTCCTTAGCTCAGATCAAGCAATGCATCATCAACCCATAACCTGCATACTGGATCTCATACTTCCTCAGATATTCAAGACTTTTCGAATGCTCTCGCCTAATGATCTTCTTCTCCTTTTATAGTCTTAGGCCTTGCTCAATACCATGGTCCAAAACCATAATAAATCAATACCAAGAGCCCAATACTTGGGATCAACACACTTGTTGAGATACCATGGTCCAAAACCATAGGTTCAAATACCGAGGACTAACTACCATGGACCAAAAGTAAGCTTTCCGACATGTACGCGCTTTTCCGTGCATGAAACTGCGTGTATACCCTACTTGGTATATAGCGAACCTGCGTATATGCGACTTGGTATATAGTGAACCTGCGTGTATACCCTACTTGGTATATAGTGAACCTGCGTATATACTCTTCTTTCTTCATTCTTTGTAGTCTGATCATCAATTCTTTGCTACTGACCTACTGCACTCTAATCTGTCATCTATGTGATTTGCCATCAAGGACAACACTTGTCTCATAATGCGAACAATCTCCCCCTTTGGACTTGATGGCAAAGCTAACTTGTCACACTTAGAACTATCATCTGATTCCTTTGAGTTGTCCTCCATTAGTCACATCTGATATCTCTTCTGAAGATTCATCCAGTTATAAATAAGTGAGATGTTCTTCTATGAGAGGGTTTCCATCAAGTACGACACATCCATCATAATGCCAACAATCTCCCCCTTTGGACTTGATGGCAACAACACGAAATCACTCTCCCCCTTTGACATCAAGGGCAAAGGGTGGACCAAGATATTCTCTTCCTTTGCTGAACATTCCGTTGTCCATATTCCCCCTGAGTACCTACTGAAATTTCTGAATGAGCTCCCCCTTTGTATATGCCAAGGTGTACCAATCTGTCCATGCTCCCCCTGAGTACATGCTGAGTCTCTGCACTGCTGAAGTGTGCTATTCATGCTCCCCCTGACTGTAGGCAAGATCTGCAAAAATATGTTCTACAAGAAGAACATGACTCTATCATAAATGACCTTCCTATCACCAAAGACTCATACATACATCCATCTCTCAACCAAGTGAGGATATACAAAAATTGACTCATCCACCCAACCAAGTGGGGATACATCAAAAGTTTACACATGATAAAACAAGAACATTACATCTTCATCCCAAGCATAGTGGGGAAACCAATATAGGCCGTTACATGACCTTGACACCATAAAAGAGATACATGACATAGAGACGAAATATCTAGAGCAAGACTTATGAAAGTCACCAATAGCAGCAGCATTTGTCAAACACTTTTCAGATCAGCAACCATGATCTCCTTTTGTTCTCCATCTGCCTCTATTCCTCTGAAACCAACAATAGATGTGAACTAGAAACAAAAGCTTCTAAGGTAATGCCAATAATGCATTATTAGAAGTTAATCTGCTCCCCCTGAACCTGTGCCAGATGGTCTCTGTCAGACCCATATTAGACTCTTCTCATTCTGAGTTTGACCCACTGATTTCCTTGAAATTATCATATACGCGACTATATCTGAATAAACAGACATATATACGTGGATACTATTCATAGAACTCGCGTACAACCACTTCCAGATCAGCAACCTATAAATGTCTTGTAGAGTATAATTCATCAATCTATAACACAATATGTCTGCATCAATTCATCCCTTTGAACAGAATTCAAAGTCATTCACATTATATCATGTGTGAAACCACCATATCCATTTCATCGACATCAAGATCTACATGATCCAAGTATCATTACTTGGCTGCATCAATCATCATATGTAAGAATCAACTTATCATCATATAGGTAATAACACATCATCATCATGTCACCAACAATGCAACTTTGAATAATTATCCATGTATCCAGCGCTATGTATCTTGAGCTCAAGATCATTTGTCAAGGCTTCTTTATATCATCAACATCAACAATCCTCATCCACATGAGCACCAAGAACTATAGGAATCCTGCATCATAACTGTAATATATGATCTTTATGCATATGATGACAACAGCATATGAGTGACTCATCATCAAGTAAAGAAGATGTGAATTCAAGCTTTGTACTTCTCCTTATACTTATGAAGATCACCATGTAAGCATCATATATGCACCATCTAAGAATCAATCCACAAATATGATCTGAACATCAACTATGTAACCCCAAGAATCATATGAGAGTTTATCATAAACAACTCACAACCACATCATAGCAAGATATATCATTTAGCCATATAAGCATCATCACCAAGGACTATTAATCATAATGCCAACAATGAATTATTAAAGGCATATGCTCCCCCTCAACCTATGCCATCTGTTAGATCTGATCATGCATATATCAGCAATAAGCATCAAGACATGATCATCAAGTTAGGATCAAACCCTTCTAAACGTCTTACAAGTATCAAGACATTTCCACGCATCCTCAGAAGACTGTAATCATTATCAAATAGAGAAAATAATGGATTGAAACATAACAAATCCTTTTCCTGAACCTGTCCCTACTGCATTTCTTCAGATAAACATATACGTGACTGTGTAGTATCCAACTCGTGTATATACGCGACTTCCCTTTATGGAACTTGCGTATGAGATTCAGGACACTGAAGTTTTATACTTTCAGCTCCCTCTGAGTCTGTTATGTCTATGCTGTGCTGTATCTGAGTACATTGTGCTGTGCCACATCTGTTTGACTATACTTCCTTCTTCTTCCATATCTTCAAGTGTGATGATGTTTTCTCCTTTTGGTGTGATGTCCGTCCTTTGTTCCTGCATTCCTTTGCTATATGTCCAAGCTTGTTACATGCATAACATCTTACATGTTTCATATTCCTCCTGTAGCAATCAACAGCTTTGTGACCAAACATATTGCAAGAAAAACAATATCCATTGAAGTACCTGGAATGTGATGATCTTTCTGTGTGATGATCTTGAACCATCCTTCTTCTGCATCTAGCTGCAACATGTCCAAGATTATGACATTCATAACATTCAATATTATTCATCTGAGTAAATGGCCGACCATAGTTAGGAGTAAGATATTTTCTTTGAAGAATCTCTTTCCTTGATTGTTGATGAGGTTGACCTCTCATCTCCTTGTTAATCATTTTGGATTTCTCTTTAGAGTTCCTTGCCTCACCTTGTGAACTAGATTCACCTTCAACAGATTCATGAAAACCAAGACCAGTCTTGATAGCAGGAGACCTTTGACTACTAAGAATATCATCCAAGGTTTTAGTACTATCTTGAAATCTCAACATTTTATCCTTTTCTTCTAATTTACCTTTCAAGATATTTACCTCAACTTGAAGTTGTTCCTCCTTTTCCAGACATTACTTCTTCATGTCTTCTTCAGCTTTCCTTCCTTCTTCCAACTAATGCCTTAGTTTGAGAATCTCCTTTTCTTGTTCTTCATTCAGATCCTACTGCATTTGACGAATTCTGAAGGAACATTCCAGTTGAGATTTTAAGCTGATATCTTCGTTTACCTGTTTTTCAATAGCTTGGAGTAGACCTTTATTCTGCTTCTTTGATTCTTCAAGATCTTCCTTTAGCGAGCGGATCATGGCTTCAAGACTTTCATAGTAACTGGATCTATCTCTGAGTTTCTTGATGGTTGTGCTTCTTTCATTGACTTCATCTCTTAATGATGTCACTTCACCCTGCAACTTTTGACATTGATTTTCATTTTCCTTGAGTAACTTTTGTACCTTGTTTCCTTCCTCTGATTGAGCTTTTAGTTTGGTAACTTCTTCTTTGAAAGCACATTCCCTTTTGTTCAATAGATCTTGTTGATATTTAATTTTGTCTGTAAGCCTTCTAAATACTGCCTCTATTTGATACTTTTCTTTCTCACCCATAAAAGCAAATTCAGTTGCTTCACTATCACTTTCATCTTTTCCAAATGGATAGATAGCTGGAACATCAGAGGATAGCAAATTCATACCTGATAGTTCATCTTCATTCTGAAATGATTCTAAATATGATTCTAAATCTGAAGAGCTTCTTATACCTAATCCCCAATCGATTCTCCCACTGTCATAGTTCTTCTAAGATGTCTTCTTCTTCTTAGGGGCTTTCTTCTTAAGCTTATTTCCCATAGTTCCACGGATCTCCTTCAAGCGATCAAGCTTCTACCAAAGGACCTGCTCTGATACCTGTTAGCTACCTATACCAATAGGTTTCATATTTCATGATTGGCAAAGAAAGTTCCAAATATGCTCTGCTTTGATGATGCAAAGATCCCATATTTCCTAGAGAAGACAATGTGTGTATATAGCTTGATGTGGACTCAATTTTGATGGATGGTCCAACAGCCTAATCTAGATCATGCCATGTTTCAATTTTCTGTTGTAGAATAGAGAAAGAAGTCTGTCCAAACTATTTAATCTTGGCAGACCAGTAGCTTAGGTAGAGAATTAAGGTTCCCAACTGCTTAATCTGGGACCTTGGAAGCAATAAGGGTAGTTCTAGATAGAAAATCAAAAGAAAAAGCCAAGAGAAAAGAAAAGGCACATAAGGGTCTGCAAGTCTAAGTGCACCCTCCATGGAGAAACAAAAAATGCTAGGCAAATAGATGGGTAGGCAGATGGGGTTGCAGAAGTGTCATTCCTTACAATTGAATGTGGGCTAACCTATTCACAAAGGAAAATCAATGGTTTGAGAAGGTCCTCTTCTCCATCATGTTGCAGCAAAGCAAAGGAGCATGTCTAACTTCCCATTTTCCCCTTTCCCATTCATCACTAACATCCCTTCATTAGTTGAGATTTATGGAAGAATTGGTGGTTTTATGGTGGTTCTTATTCCTTTAAAAGCCACATTTCTTGTCTAAAATTCTTTTCATTTTGATCTACTCCCTAAGCTAAGTGATTTTCAAATAAACTTAGTGATTTCACTCCTCATTCACCTTTTCCATCCATATTAACCCCTAACTTCTATTACCTAAATCCCCATTGTTACCCTTTCCCTAGTATTATAACACTATGGTGTATAAACCCCAAGCATTGTATAAATATCCCTCCCCATGGCATTATAGCCATATGTTCACAGTCAGGGATTAAATTGGCACCAGGCCAGTTTAAGAACCCTAAACCTTGCCCCTCTTTCCCCTTCTGAAGTCATTTGACCCATTTAACCCCTTCATATGCTAAAACCTTATAAAAACCCCATTACTGTACCCCTAACCCGCTTCGTTTGCGAAATATCCACCAAGAACCCACGTTTTCATTTTATCCAAAGTTCTGGCGCTATGCGCATTTTTACAAAATACATTGAAAAACCATAAAATCCGCCATATTCCAAAGGTTTCCGCCGGGCGCAAATCCCAAAAGAAATATTATTTTATTCCCGCCCTCCGCCCGTATCGTTCGGCCACCTCAACGATCCGTTGACTGTCGGATCGGGCCCTTTTGATCCGACAGCCCTCGTGCATATCGGACCGGCCTCGACGTCCGATTGTTACCTTCCGATATCTATCAGAGGGTGACGTCAGGCCTCTGCCACGCGTCACCACCACAGCGTATCAGAGGTACATCTGACATTTCTACCTCCGTATCAAAAGCGGTGCGATATGAAACCGCTAACCACCTCGGGTTTCGGTTGATCCGCCCTGCCAGCGTCCCCGCCAGCGTCACCTCCAGCGTCACCGCCGTGTCAGCGCCCCGTCCTCCAGTTGCCCCACCTGTTTTCCACTTCACCATCCCCGTGGACCTCTTGTATGCCGCCACGTCACCCGATGACGTCATGCTGACGTCATCCGACCTTGACCCCACCTGATGACGTCATGCTGACGTCATCCAAAAAAGGCGCCAAAGTCCTAAAAAACCATATTTTGGCCGAAATGTCGCATTTTTTGCACTTTTTGCAAAAAATGTTGTTGTATCCTCTGCATGAATTTCACGTCCGAGCTTTCGCCAACCTGCTGAATTCAACGTCGAAGGCCGCTGGCGCGCCATTTCACCTGCATCCTTGACCATTGCTGACTGTATATCAGGTATTTATCCGTGCAAATCCTTTCTGCACCCGGTTTTGTCCGTAAATTGCCAAATTAACTTAAAGCAGCGAAAAAATAGATAATTCACCGGCAAATCCCCTGTGCCTGGTTCCCATTTGCACCTAGAACGTCGAAATTCACCAGCTAAGCCTCGTTCACCTGAAATTTTATCAAAACTGCATTCTGTTCGCGCATTCGCGAACTGGTAACCCACACTATACCAATTTGCTGTAAAAGTGAGAGTAAGGCCAAACATTTGCCTTATTCGTGTTCTAAGCAGTATTTCAATTGCTGCAACTCACCTTTTGTCCTCTGTTCCTGAGTAATTCACCTCCCTCTTCAAAGAAAACTCTTTGGTGTTGTTCTGCACAAGTAACACTAGTCCATAAACAACAGAATCCTAAAGGAAATCATGGATCCACCAGTAGCTCCGGTGGCATTAAACGTTGCTCCATTGAATGCCCCTCAGAGAGAATTAGAGTGGCAGCCTCTAGCAGACCTGGACTATCAAATTTCAGAGGAAATGCTGATGAGGACCAAGTTCCACATCCACCTGCTAAATGAATTAAAGGCTAAACATGAGAGTGGGACAGATGTGCTGGGCATATGGGACTCTTTTCTCCCTATATTCAAGCTCCCTTAGGTCAATCAGTTCCCTGATTTGATCCACCTATGTGCTGAAAACTATGACCTTACTTAGAGGGCAGTGCTTGACCCTTCAGGCTCAGTTGTCTTCTACATCACCCCTGAAGCTATCAAAGAGATGCTCTGCTTCAAAACTGAGAAGAAATTGGTCCCTCTATCACTCATAGACTTGATAAATCAAGGAGCCAGATTGACAGATGCTCAGGTCACCAAATTAAATCAGCTGTACATTGACTCTGACTCTGTGAAGTATCCTCCTGTCAACCAAGTATACCTCAATCAATTGGGCAGAGATATTGCAGACATGATTAGTCCCATTTTGGGCTATAATTCAATTGAATTTGTCGATCAAACTGTGCTGGTAATGATGCTCATGTTCGCCCCTGGCAAGTCTCCAATCTGCTATGACTATGCCACCTACATCTCTGATAAAATACATGAGCAGTTGATGAACTTGGCCCGAGAAAAGGTGTCCAGATACACCTCCTACATTTATCATTTGATCTTATATTGTCAACATGAGAAGTTTTCTTTTGCTATCAAAAGAGTGGATGCCCAAGGCAATCCAAGGTCAGTGGTCTATTGGTCCTCTGCCTTCCACTACAGATCTCATTCTCCATACACTTACTGTGAGTTCATAGATCTCTTCATCCACCCAGCCATGTCTATGCTGATGAGCTCACCTCCTCCAAGGCTCACTGATGAGATGCAAAGGGTCCTTCAGTTATCCAAAACATACAGCATTGGGGACTGGTACTTCTACCAGAACCACACGGTCATCAGGATATATGGGTGTGAATTGCCTCCCTACAGATTGCTCAGATATGTACCCATGAGATTGTTTGCCCTGGAATATTTCAGGCAGTTTGGGAATGCCGATGTGCTTCACTTTTCAGGCAGAGGTAAAAAAGCACAGCTGAAGCTCAGGAACCAACTTGGCCACTTTATCTACAACAAAAGGGAAGAAGGTTGGAAAGAGGCGGATAGCATGTTAGAATCCCTTGGCCTGCAAACCAGTTTCCTTTGGAAACCATATGACCCCAATCACTTCATAACTTTAAGAAGTGTCAAGTATAGGCTGTCCGGTTATGATCATGTGAGGATTCCTCACATAGAAAAATATGCAAATCAAGTAAAATGGAGGAGAGGAACCCTAGAGGAGCCTGTTACACAAGAAGAGTTGAATCAAAGAGCAATGAGAAATCTGAAAAATATGGCTGACCTTGAACTTTGTTCACAGGTACTCACTCTTCCAAGCACACAAGTGGGAGCAGTTGCCTCGTCCTCAACTGCAAATCAGCAAGCAACCAAAGCTAGTGAGCAAACCTCTAGCAAAGGCAAGGAAAAAGAAATGGAAACAGGGCAACCGCCTCATGAGGAGGTACACCAGCAACAACAGCAGGTAGAGCAGCCACAATAGCAGGAACAACAGCAAGAAGAGGGGCAGCGTGACAAAGAGCAGCCATTACAGCAAGAAAGGGCAGCTGAGGCCCCAATTTTCACTGAGCAGCAGGCTCAGAACACTGTGCCTCCTAGGCAAGAGACTACTACTAAAGCCTCAGTCCTCCAAACTCCACAAAAGGAGGATATAAATAGGAAAAGGGATAGAGAGACTCCCATCACATCATCCATAAATCAGGGAGAGAAAAGGCATAGAATGAATCCCTTCTCTGAGGAGGAAATGCCAATAGGACAGTCTCTGGGCATGGGCCCACATAGTAGAGAAGCATCTGCTAGCTCCTTCCAGCAAGGACAAGACAGAACAATGGGAGGAGAAGTCAGCTCCTCAAGCCACCAAAGAGAAGCTGAAGGAGGAATCAAACAGCAGTTTATCGACATTAAAAGGAAAAATGAGCCACTTAAAATACAACTCTATAATCATCTGCTGAAAATGGCTCCTACCAACCAGCAAAGACTGATGTCTGCCTATGATGTTCATGAGGGCAAGATGATAATGAGTCATTTTATGCCAGCTGTAGCACAGCCACAGTCCCCTGCAGATTATATAAGGACCAATCTTGAGGTCCTTGCCAAGGACATCCACCCAATGGACAAAATCGAATTGCACAAACAAACGGGTGAGATGGTGTATGCCTCCTTGGCAGACAAAACACTGGATAACTACAGGCAAGAAAATAGCCTAAATAACACAACTGCCCAGCTTGAGTTGGAAAGGGCATCCTCTCAAGCAAAGGATAACAGAATTAAAGCCTTGGAGGAAATAATTATAGAACTTGGGCATGATCCCAAGGATATTAAAGCTGTGCAGGCATTGTTGAAATTGAGGGATGTAGACATGGCAGCCCTTAGAAAGATGGTCAAAGTCCCAGCAACAATTCACCCACAAACTGAAGAAGTTGCTCAGCTGAGACATGATCAAGATGCCACAGCTTTGCTGGTATCCCTGTACAAACAGCTAATCCAGACCCAAGAGAAGTTGGGAGAGTCAGAGGCTGCCCAGGCAGCATTGCAGGCAGCATTGCAGCAAAAGGAAGGAGGTCAAACCTCTCAGCCTCCTCCTAAAATAATTAACCTTGAGGAAGCTCCTCAAACCACTGCTCCCCCTACTCAACAAACAGAACAGGCAGCACCATCCACCTCAGCACCAGCGCCAACAACAGACCAGGCTTCAAGCCTGGACATGCAGAAACTAAGGAATGAAATCCAAGCCCTGGAAGCCCAAATGTCAGAGTTAAAAGAGGCCAGGGAAAATTTGGTCAAGTTGAATGAAAGATATGACAAATCCAAGCAGACTGTAGCAGAAAAGGGCAGGGAAATAAAGGCCCTTAAAGACAGGATAAAGGAGCTGGACAAGGAGCTCACATTAGATAAAGTGACAGCCGAGCTCAAGACAGTGCTATGGGCAAATATTGGCCAGTCCATCACTGACCAATGGCAATATATTGAGACAATTCATGAGCAGATTGAGCTCATAGCAAAAGCACAAAGGGAAATCCAGAGATCAAGGGCATCTCTAGGCAATATGCCTGAGGTTGCCAATAGAATGATCAATGTGCTTAACAATCGAACAAGTGCTCAGTTAGCTACTATGGGAATCTCCAACAGAACTGAGACCATCCAGCTAATAAAGAGGGTCCTAACACTGAGAAGCCTAGTGCAGACACTAGAGAGAAGGACCCAGGATATGCAGACCGAGGTTAATAGATTCATGGAAAAATTTGTGGCATTGTAGAACAGAGGTCTTCCAAGCTTACTGAATAGCGCAGGAAGACTACTTTCCCATGAAAACTATGCCAAGTGGGTGAACACCTTTGCCACAAATCAGATCACAGAGAAGGCTAGCACCTCAGAGGAAACAGGGCCAGCAACAGGGCAAAGTCTCTACAACCGAGTAGAGAACTTATTTTTTATCATGGATGAGATCAAACATCTGTTTGAAGTACCTCCCAATTTTTATAAATATACAGAGGCAGATGAGGCACTAGAGGCAATTCTGAGACACCAATTGCCCACACAGGAATACTGGACCAAAATGATACAGCTGATATTATAAGCCAGAGCCTGTAAATCAAGTTTTGTTATTTATTATTCAAATTTACAAGTGATCATGCACATGAAAACTTGGAAAGATCAGCATGCATGAAAATGGAAGGGCTGAGCCAACTCAGCAGAACTATTTGGCCAACAAAGCACAATTGACAGCTAACAGGTAGCAGGGCCGAAAGTTACAGCACGACAACCATAAAGACGCATTTTCCAGCATTAAAGCAGAAAGGTCAGACCGACTCAGTGGCCTCCAAAGGCCAAAATATCTTCTGACAGACACAAAGAGCATTTATGTTGTATTAAAAGCAGTAGTAACTTCTTATCTACTGTTCTGTACAAGTTGGTGAAAACATTTATTTCTCAGATGACTCAACGCCTTAGATATTTTGTATGATCGTTTGTATATATTTCCCCCTCGCATAAGCTTGCAGGGGTTGTTGTTGATTTCTCTTCAAGAGTTCTTTTGCTGTAAATTTTCAGAGTTTAATACAAAGGCCGATGGAATTTCCAAAGTCTGTGTTGTCTGAGGGATTGTAATGCGATTGCTGAGTGCTACAGGATTCCTGCATGTTGTCATGGCTCAATAAGTTTCCTTTAAACTTTCGTTATGTTCTTTCTGTTATTTTCTCATAACTCATCCATGTTCTAGATTTCACAATTAATGGCAGAGAAAAAGACTAATTCCAGGATTTATTCATAGAATACCCTGAATTCAATCTATGCTATTACAAATGTTTTCTTCAGTTATGGTTATAAAGGTGTGATTCTTAATTGCTGCACCTCTACACTGTATCTTTCACAGGAGTTATTGTTTAGGAATTCAAGTCTGCTCCTTTACAATACATCTCTTTCTCACAACCCATCTTAGTGGAAAATTCTTAATTGCTTTTCACTGGTTACACACATTTCATCATTATAATATCAAGTTTGTTTCATGAGATATTCAAAAGGCCCTGCGGTTTCAGCAATCCTAATCTACCTCCCAAACAACCAGTGACCAAAGACTCCATTTCCCAATGGACTAGAATATATCTAAAGGTTTCCACCTTAGGTACAGAAGACATCCCTCAACCAAAACATAAAACCAAACCCTGAACATCACAGCTAGCCTAAAATACTATCAGAACAGAGACAAATCATAAAGAGAGAGCCCTCTCTGATTACAGTTTGGCTAGAAACTGTAATCCAAAGATTGGTTAGTGGTTACCCTGGCCGTATTCCCTTGGGAGTCATAGGGAACAACCTGGGTGTTAACATAATTGGCGACTCCACTGGGGACTCCTTAGGATTTTCTAATTACTGTGTATCTCCTAAATCTACAGATGAAGTCTGAATACCAGCCAGGAAGCCTTCAAAATTGTTTCTGTTTTACATTAACAGGTTCAGATAAATGCTGCTTCAGTCAATCTTCATGTTAGCTTTGAGAAATATACAGCCATTCCAAAATCTTGCCTAGTCCCTACAGATATAAAAATACTCCAAAAAACATACTTAAAAAGAAGTTCAGAAGCTGGCTCCTAAAAGGGAAACCAGACACACTAGGTCAAACCCTGACCCAAATCCACCAGCAGTTTTTGAAAATCCTAATACAATCCCCAAAATAATTAGGAAACAGCGAAGGCAGGAAAATCCTAGTGATTTGAGTCCTGAGATAGCTCACCCTGAATCAGTTCCAACTCCTATCAAGGTTCTATTTCGGTCTACCCCTATTTCCCCCAGTTCACCATCGACATCTCAGAGCCCTCCTTTCACACCTTCATCCACTGCACATATTCCCTTGACCAACACTCTAGTTTCTACCAGTCCCATCAACCCTATAGTACCCATCATCCCTGTTATCCCATTTATCCCTGTCAATCCCATAAACCCTGCAAATATGGCCAATAGGTATGCACCTTTGCAGTTACCTGCTAATGCTGCAGCTTTACCCCAAGATTACTAAACCAAAATTTCATATTTTGACTCCAGTGGCCCTTTCACAGCTTTTCAGCATGCCAAAAGGATGCAAGACCATTTTGAGACCTATGAAATAGATGATGACAGTGTGAGAATGAGAATGTTTGTTCAAAGTCTGACTGGGGATGTAAGAACTTGGTTTAGATCCCTGAATGCAAATTCCATCACAACTCCTGATGAGCTCTATCAAGCCTTTACTAACAGATGGGAGAAAAAGAAAGATCCTCTGCACATACTTGGTGAATATGACACTATCAAAAGAGGTCCCCAAGAGACTGTTTTGGAGTATTGTGCAAGATTCAACAATGTATATAACGCAATCCCACAAAATTTAAGACCTCCTCCTGATTTGGCCTTGTACAAATTTCCTAATGGTTTTGACCCTGATATGGCCTATCAGTTGAAGGAGAGAGCTCCTGAAACCCTTGCAGATGCCCAAAAGGTTGTTGTCACAATGGACGCTAACCTGATTGCCAAAAGAAACAGAGCAAGGTTGGAAAAGAGAACCACCTTCAAAGAAGAACCCTCAGCCTTTGATCAAAAACTGGATGCAATACTCACTAGTATGAAGAGATTGGGAGATAGAGCGGAATCAGTTGAGAGAAAGTCATCATGGGAAGCACCACAAAACAACCCTCCTAGGAATCCAAATTTTAGGAGAACTCAAAATCCAAACGTTGGCAAGGCCAGTTCTGACCCAGACATAAGACCCCCTTTCGAAGAGAATTATGCTGATACTTCCACATCAAGCGAACCCAATGAAGATCCCCACATTAACTTAATGGGTTTGGATGGTGAAAGTCAAGTCTTTTTAACACAAGAAGATCATGAGGATGAGGAAATCAAGCTGTTCCAAACCAAATCAGGTGAGTCATTTGACTTTAAACAAGGCTATGACACAGCTGTTTATGAAGTCCATAAACAATACAAGTTAAGGAGTAGAACTGTAAATGTAACACAGCCTGAAAAGATAAAGGATAGCCAGCAGCCCAAAAGAACCATAGTCACAGAGCCAAATGACACAATGGAATCACTTGCAAAGGAAGTAACCATTGAAGAAGTCACTGAACCATTTTCTCCAAAACAGCAGCCCATGGCTACATCATCCTTGTACCCTAACCCAAGTGTCACTCCTCAAGGGATGAGCAAGAAGGACGGGCCTCAAGATCAAGATGAGAATCAAGAAGAAGAGTTAGTGAACAAGCAAAGAACTATCATCCACAACCAAAAGACCCAATCTGAAAAACACTTTGACCTAGAAACTGAAATTGGTAAACTAAAGGTAGCTATTCCTCTTTTAGAACTAGCCAAGCATGACATTTATAAACAACAAATCAAGAAGTCCCTTCAACTTACTAACAACAAAGATGATGTCAATGTGCTGGATGATACCCCAGAATTGTTGTTCGGTCTAGAAGTTGATGGAAAAAAAATAGTCACAGGGATCTTACCTTTTTATGTCCGTTTACATGTTCATGATAAGATATTACATAATGCAATGTTTGACTCAGGTGCCTCTCACAACCTCATGCCAAAAGCAGTCATGGAAAGATTGAATCTAGATATTACAAGACCATATAAGGACCTATTCTCCTTTGACTCCAGCCAAGTCAAGTGTTTAGGCCTAATAAAAGATTTATGTGTGTCCCTTGTTCAGTACCCAAATAAGACAATTCTAATGGATGTTGTAGTTGCTGATATCCCACCCAGGTATGGGATGCTGTTATCAAGGTCATGGGGGGCTAAACTTCAAGGTTCCCTGCAACTGGACATGTCATATGCCACCATCTCTGTTTTTGGGCAACCAAAGAGACTATACAGAGAAACACTAAGGAAATACATGGTCAGCAGTGAAGAAAAGCCCCAAAATTTTCCCATATATGCTGTCCATTCAGACATAGACTCATACATTCTCTTCAATAATAATACAACTCCCTCAGACAATGATGTTGAAACCTATACACTCATACAAGAGGAGGACACTGATGAAAAAACTGCTACCCAAGAAATAATGGTTAAACCATCACTAAGCAAAGCTGTTGTTCTAGAAATCAAGCTAATCCAATCAAGTGATCAGACTGTCCTAGAAGACAAACCAGGTGAAAGACCAGAACTTCAACTTATGATCCCAGATCACAGAGAAGTTATTAAATCTCCCCTAGAAAAAGAGAACCTATGGTTTCTTGAATTTGATGGGTCAGTCAACAAATTAGGGGCAGGAGCTGGAGTTTGGATACACAACAAACAAAACAGTCATGCAGAAGGCTGAGCCTACAGACTAAATTTCAGATGCACCAATAACATGGCAGAATATGAAGCTCTTTTACTAGGCCTCAAACTAGTAAAGTCCCTACAAGCCATAAAAGTGTCAATTCTAGGAGACTCAGACCTAGTTATCCAACAAGTAAAGGGAAATTTTGTCACCAATGACAAAAGACTGAGATCTTATAGAACTGCTGCTGCTGAACTACTACAATCCTTCACTGAATTTCAAATTACCAAGATTCCCAGAATCCATAACTTGCATGCTCACAGTTTGGCCACATTTGCAAGTACCTGCAAGCTACCTTTTGAGCCCCACCATTGTTTTACAGCTGAGGTAAAACACAGACCTTATGTCCCAAACAATGTCAAGGACTGGCAAGTATTTGAAGATGATGCACAAATAAACAATTTTTTGACTTTGCAGCAAGAATTTGCAGGATTAAATATTGACACTGAGAGAGCAAGTCAATCACAAATACAGTTTGAACAGAATAACCACCCAATATCACCCAGAACAGCAAAACAAATGCTACACCCAACCATTTTCAACAAAGAAAACATACAACAAATTCAACAAAACAGTGATGAAGAAGTGCCTGTTACAGAGGCTGAGATCATAGAGCTGAAAGACAATTTTCTTCCAACAGGCCTAACTCCATTAGAGGACATCTTTGACTCAAATGACATTCCTAGAAAACCAAAGATGCAGCCCCTTAACGCTGCCGTTGAGGAATGCAACATTGGAACCATTGAGAAACCCAAGATAATAAAATTGTCTGCATCCATACCTCTTGATCAAAAGCCCAAATACATTGACCTTTTCAAAGAGTTTCAGGACGTGTTTGCATGGGGCTATGAGGATCTAAAATCCTATGATACCTCTGTTATCTAGCACACTATCCCTCTCAAGCCTAATCAAAAGCCATTCAAACAGAAATTGAGAAGAATTAATCCCATGCTTCTCCCCTCAATTGAAAAGGAGCTACAAAAGATGTTTAAAGCTAGTATCATAGCGCCAATCAGGTTTTCTGATTGGATTTCAAATCTGGTGCCCACAAGAAAGAAAACTGGTGAAATAAGGCTTTGTGTGGATCTTAGAAACTTAAATCAAGTGTCCCTTAAGGACAATTATCCCTTGCCCAATATGGATCACATTCTCCAAAGAGTGGTAGGGGCCTCAAGGATTTCATTACTTGATGGATTCTCAGGCTTTAATCAGATCCTAGTACACCCTGATGATCAAGACAAAACTGCATTCACAACCCCATGGGGAACTTTCAAATATGTAAAAATGCCTTTTGGATTGAAGAATGCAGGGGCAACATTTCAAAGAGCAATGGATATTGCTTTCGCCAAAGAGATTCATGACTTCCTTGTCATTTATTTGGATGATCTCACACCTTTCTCAAAGTCAGACCAAGAACATTTGAAACATTTGAGACAGATCTTCCTAACATGTAGGAAATATGGAATCTCCTTGAATCCCCAGAAATCCTTATTTGGTTTGGAAGAAGGTAAGCTATTGGGACATATCATTTCAAAGGATGGCATTAGAATTGACCCAGATAGGATACAAGCTATCTTACAAATCCCCCACCCAAGAAATATCAAAGAATTGCAAGCATTCTTGGGAAAAATCAATTTCTTGAGAAGGTTTATCCCAAACTTAGCGGAACTGATCAGATTACTAAATAACATGCTAAAGAAGGATTCAAAAGTGAAATGGACCGTTGAAGCAAATCAAGCCTTTGAAGGTATAAAGTTGGCCCTTACCCAAACTCCAGTCCTAACAAATCCTCAATTTGATAAAGAATTCATCATTTTTTCTTTTGCCTCCCAACATACTATTGCTGTTGTTTTATTACAGAAAGATGACCAAGGAAATGAAAAGCCCATTGCTTTCTTTAGCAGAGCTCTTAGAGATGCACCTCTGAAATATCAAATCATGGAAAAACAAGCTTATGGTTTGGTCAAGGCCGTTAAAGACTTTAGGATTTACATCCTTTATTCCCATGTTATAGCTTATGTGCCAAGTCCTATTGTAAAAGACATACTCACTCAAGAAAACTTAGAGGGTAGAAGAGGAAAATGGATTGCCAACATCTTGGAATTTGACATTGAAATAAAACCTACAAAGCTGATAAAAGGGCAAGGCTTGGCCAAATTAATGACAGAATCAAACTTCCAAGCCTTAGACATAAACCAACTGGACAATGAACCGGAGCTGGCGACTCCAAAGATCAACGTAGCCTTTGAACAATCCCCTTGGTACTCTGATATATGTTATGTGTTGCAAAACCTGTGTGCTCCCCCAGGATTGTCCAGAACTAAATGTAGGTTCTTAAAAATGAAAGCCTCAAGATTTTGTGTTATGGATGGTAATTTGCTTTGGAAAAACCATGAAGGGATATTACTAAACTGTTTAATTGAGAATGAGACTAACAATATCATGAAAGAATTTCATGCAGGTGACTGTGGTGGACACTTGTACTGGAAGTCCACCGTGGACAAAATTCTAAGGGCTGGTTACTATTGGCCCACTGTTTTCTCTGATGTTAAAAAGTATACCACATCATGTCATAAATGTCAAGTGTTTGAGGGAAAGAGAAAGTTACTACCACTTCCCTTGAGGCCCATTGCCACAGAGAGACCTTTTCAACAATGGGGCTTGGATTTCATTGGGGAAATTCATCCCTCATCTTCAGGCCAACATAGATGGATTCTAACAGCTACAGACTACTTCACTAAGTGGATTGAAGCTGTTCCATGTAGACAAGCAAATGATTCAACAATCATTCAGTTCTTAGAGAATAACATATTGCCTAGATTTGGTTGTCCGGACAAAATAATAACAGACAATGCTGCTGCTTTCAGATCTAAGAAGATGGTGAATTTCTGCCACAAATTTCACATTACCTTGGGCCATTCTACTGCATACTATCCCCAAGGAAATGGCCTTGCTGAGTCATCAAATAAAAGCCTGGTAAACATCATAAAGAAAGTGTTGGAAGAAAATAAGAAGAATTGGCATAAGAAGATTGTGAATGCCTTATGGGCAGATAGACTAACAACTAAGAGATCAATCGGGGTCAGCCCATATGAGTTAGTCTATGGATTAGAAGCCAAATTCCCTTCAGCACTAGGGATTCCTGTTATGAAACTTCTTCAAGAAAGTCAAGCTGAACCAAATGATATGCAGAGAAGGATAAATCAAATAATATGTCTGCAGCAAACTAGAGATCAAGTTTACAGCAGAGCTCAAGTTTTACAAGAAAAATTAAAGAAAGCTTTTGACAGAAGGACTAAGGCAGAAGATTTCAATATTGGAGACAAAGTCCTCAAGTGGGATTCAAGAAGGGAAGATAAAGGAAAACATGGAAAATTTGATTCCCTTTGGACAGGACCATTTGCTGTTCAAGCAGTACAAGGAAACAATACCTATTTCCTTAAAAGTCTTGATGAAGCTGATTTGGAGGAAGGTCCTGTAAATGGCAGGATGTTGAAGCACTATTTTGACTACTATCCATAAGTGCAGTTGTGTTTCCCTTGTACATATCCAGGTGTATATATTGCTTTCTTTAAAAATATGTAAAAATGCAGTTTCTCAAGTTTTATAAGGTATCAACAAAAGGCAAATAAGTTCAGAGATTTACCAAGATGGGAAGAGCACAATTTTGGCATTTCAAAGCAGAAAACTCCAAGTTTTGGTAAAAGCAGTCAAGGGCTAAGGCATTCTGACCTGCTGTTCTTGGTCTTTCAAATGGAAAAACCATCCCCATGTGGAGCCACTGTTAGCTACCTATACCAATAGGTTTCATATTTCATGATTGGCAAAGAAAGTTCCAAATATGCTCTACTTTGATGATGCAAAGATCTCATATTTCCTAGAGAAGACAATGTGTGTATATAGCTTGATGTGGACTCAATTTTGATGGATGGTCCAACAGCCTAATCTGGATCATGCCATGTTTCAATTTTCTGTTGTAGAATAGAGAAAGAAGTCTGTCCAAACTGTTTAATCTTGGCAGACCAGTAGCTTAGGTAGAGAATTAAGGTTCCCAACTGCTTAATCTGGGACCTTGGAAGCAATAAGGGTAGTTCTAGATAGAAAATCAAAAGAAAAAGCCAAGAGAAAAGAAAAGGCACATAAGGGTCTGCAAGTCTAAGTGCACCCTCCATGGAGAAACAAAAAATGCTAGGCAAATAGATGGGTAGGCAGATGGGGTTGCAGAAGTGTCATTCCTTACAATTGAATGTGGGTTAACCTATTCACAAAGGAAAATCAATGGTTTGAGAAGGTCATCTTCTCCATCATGTTGCAACAAAGCAAAGGAGCATGTCTAACTTCCCATTTTCCCCTTTCCCATTCATCACTAACATCCCTTCATTAGTTGAGATTTATGGAAGAATTGGTGGTTTTATGGTGGTTCTTATTCCTTTAAAAGCCACATTTCTTGTCTAAAATTCTTTTCATTTTGATCTACTCCCTAAGCTAAGTGATTTTCAAATAAACTTAGTGATTTCACTCCTCATTCACTTTTTCCATCCATATTAACCCCTAACTTCTATTACCTAAATCCCCTATGTTACCCTTTCCCTAGTATTATAACACTATGGTGTATAAACCCCAAGCATTGTATAAATATCCCTCCCCATGGCATTATAGCTATATGTTCACAGTCAGGGGTTAAATTGGCACCAGGCCAGTTTAAGAACCCTAAACCTTGCCCCTCTTTCCCCTTCTGAAGTCATTTGACCCATTTAACCCCTTCATATGCTAAAACCTTATAAAAACCCCATTACTGTACCCCTAACCCGCTTCGTTTGCGAAATATCCACCAAGAACCCACTTTTTCATTTTATCCAAAGTTCTGGCGCTATGCGCATTTTTACAAAATACATTGAAAAACCATAAAATCCGCCATATTCCAAAGGTTTCCGCCGGGCGCAAATCCCAAAAGAAATATTATTTTATTCCCACCCTCCACCCGTATCGTTCGGCCACCTCAACGATCCGTCGACTGTCGGATCGGGCCCTTTTGATCCGACAGCCCTCGTGCATATCAGACCGGCCTCGACGTCTGATTGTTACCTTCCGATATCTGTCAAAGGGTGACGTCAGGCCTCTGCCACGCGTCACCCTCACAGCGTATTGGAGGTACATCTGACATTTCTACCTCCGTATCAAAAGCGGTGCGATATGAAACCGCTAACCACTTCCGGTTTCGGTTGATCCGCCCTGCCAGCGTCCCCGCCAGCGTCACCTCCAGCATCACCGCCGTGTCAGCGCCCCGTCCTCCAGTTGCCCCACCTGTCTGCCACTTCACCATCCCCGTGGACCTCTTGTATGCTGCCACGTCACCCGATGACGTCATGCTGACGTCATCCGACCTTGACCCCACCTGATGACGTCATCCAAAAAAGGCGCCAAAGTCCTAAAAAACCATATTTTGGCCGAAATGTCGCATTTTTTGCACTTTTTGCAAAAAACGCTGTTGTATCCTCTGCATGAATTTCACGTCCGAGCTTTCGCCAACTTGCTAAATTCAACGTCAAAGGCCGCTGGCGCGCCATTTCACCTGCATCCTTGACCATTGCTGACTGTATATCAAGTATTTATCCGTGCAAATCCTTTCTGCGCCCGGTTTTGTCCGTAAATTGCCAAATTAACTTAAAGCAGCGAAAAAATAGATAATTCACTGGCAAATCCCCTGTGCCTGGTTCCCATTTGCACCTAAAACGTCGAAATTCACCAGCTAAGCCTTGTTCACCTGAAATTTTATCAAAACTGCATTCTGTTCACGCATTCGCGAACTGGTAACCCACACTGTACCAATTTGTTGTAAAAGTGAGTGTAAGGCCAAACATTTGCCTTATTCGTGTTCTAAGCAGTATTTCAATTGTTGCAACTCACCTTTTGTCCTCTGTTCCTGAGTAATTCACCTCCCTCTTCAAAGAAAACTCTTTGGTGTTGTTCTACACAAGTAAAACTAGTCCATAAACAACAGAATCCTAAAGGAAATCATGGATCCACCAGTAGCCCCGGTGGCATTAAACGTTGCTCCATTGAATGCCCCTAAGAGAGAATTAGAGTGGCAGCCTCTAGCAAACCTGGACTATCAAATTTCAGAGGAAATGCTGATGAGGACCAAGTTCCACATCCACCTGCTAAATGAATTAAAGGCTAAACATGAGAGTGGGACAGATGTGCTGGGCATATGGGACTCTTTTCTCCCTATATTCAAGCTCCCTCAGGTCAATCAGTTCCCTGATTTGATCCACCTATGTGCTGAAAACTATGACCCTACTCAGAGGGCAGTGCTTGACCCTTCAGGCTCAGTTGTCTTCTACATCACCCCTGAAGCTATCAAAGAGATGCTCTGCTTCAAAACTGAGAAGAAATTGGTCCCTCTATCACTCATAGACTTGATAAATCAAGGAGCCAGATTGACAGATGCTCAGGTCACCAAATTAAATCAGCTGTACATTGACTCTGACTCTGTGAAGTATCCTCCTGTCAACCAAGTATACCTCAATCAATTGGGCAGAGATATTGCAGACATGATTAGTCCCATTTTGGGCTATAATTCAATTGAATTTGTCGATCAAACTGTGCTGGTAATGATGCTCATGTTCGCCCCTGGCAAGTCTTCAATCTGCTATGACTATGCCACCTACATCTCTGATAAAATACATGAGCAGTTGATGAACTTGGCCCTAGAAAAGGTGTTCAGATACACCTCCTACATTTATCATTTGATCTTATATTGTCAACATGAGAAGTTTTCTTTTGCTATCAAAAGAGTGGATGCCCAAGGCAATCCAAGGTCAGTGGTCTATTGGTCCTCTGCCTTCCACTACAGATCTCATTCTCCATACACTTACTGTGAGTTCATAGATCTCTTCATCCACCCAGCCATGTCTATGTTGATGAGCTCACCTCCTCCAAGGCTCACTGATGAGATGCAAAGGGTCCTTCAGTTATCCAAAACATACAGCATTGGGGACTGGTACTTCTACCAGAACCACATGGTCATGAGGATATATGGGTGTGAATTGCCTCCCTACAGATTGCCCAGATATGTACCCATGAGACTGTTTGCCCTGGAATATTTCAGGCAGTTTGGGAATGCCGATGTGCTTCACTTTTCAGGCAGAGGTAAAAAAGCACAGCTGAAGGTCAGGAACCAACTTGGCCACTTTATCTACAACAAAAGGGAAGAAGGTTGGAAAGAGGCGGATAGCATGTTAGAATCCCTTGGCCTGCAAACCAGTTTCCTGTGGAAACCATATGACCCCAATCACTTCATAACTTTAAGAAGGGTCAAGTATAGGCTGTCCGGTTATGATCATGTGAGGATTCCTCACATAGAAAAATATGCAAATCAAGTAAAATGGAGGAGAGGAACCCTAGAGGAGCCTGTTACACAAGAAGAGTTGAATCAAAGAGCAATGAGAAATCTGAAAAATATGGCTGACCTTAAACTTTGTTCACAGGTACTCACTCTTCCAAGCACACAAGTGGGAGCAGTTGCCTCGTCCTCAACTGCAAATCAGCAAGCAACCAAAGCTAGTGAGCAAACCTCTAGCAAAGGCAAGGAAAAAGAAATGGAAACAGGGCAGCTACCTCATGAGGAGGTACAGCAGCAACAGTAGCAGGTAGAGCAGCCACAATAGCAGGAACAACAGCAAGAAGAGGGGAAGCATGACAAAGAGCAGCCATTACAGCAAGAAAGGGCAGCTGAGGCCCCAATTTTCACTAAGCAGCAAGCTCAGAACACTGTGCCTCCTAGGCAAGAGACTACTACTGAAGCCTCAGTCCTCCAAACTCCACAAAAGGAGGATATAAGTAGGAAAAGGGACAGAGAGACTCCCATCACATCATCCAAAAATCAGGGAGAGAAAAGGCATAGAATGAATCCCTTCTCTGAGGAGGAAATGCCAATAGGACAGTCTCTGGGCATGGGCCCACCTAGTAGAGAAGCATCTGCTAGCTCCTTCCAGCAGGGACAAGACAGAACAATGGGAGGAGAAGTCAGCTCCTCAAGCCACCAAAGAGAAGCTGAAGGAGGAATCAAACAGCAGTTTATCGACATTAAAAGGAAAAATGAGCCACTTAAAATACAGCTCTATAATCATCTGCTGAAAATGGCTCCTACCAACCAGCAAAGAGTGATGTCTGCCTATGATGTTCATGAGGGCAAGATGATAATGAGTCATTTTATGCCAGCTGTAGCACAGCCACAGTCCCCTGCAGATTATATAAGGACCAATCTTGAGGTCCTTGCCAAGGACATCCACCCAATGGACAAAATCGAATTGCACAAACAAACGGGTGAGATGGTGTATGCCTCCTTGGCAGACAAAACACTGGATAACTACAGGCTAGAAAATAGCCTAAATAACACAACTTCCCAGCTTGAGTTGGAAAGGGCATCCTCTCAAGCAAAGGATAACAGAATTAAAGCCTTGGAGGAAATAATTATAGAACTTGGGCATGATCCCAAGGATATTAAAGCTGTGCAGGCATTGTTGAAATTGAGGGATGCAGACATGGCAGCCCTTAGAAAGATGGTCAAAGTCCCAACAACAATTCACCCACAAACTGAAGAAGTTGCTCAGCTGAGACATGATCAAGATGCCACAGCTTTGCTGGTATCCCTGTACAAACAGCTAATCCAGACCCAAGAGAAGTTGGGAGAGTCAGAGGCTGCCCAGGCAGCATTGCAGGCAGCATTGCAGCAAAAGGAAGGAGGTCAAACCTCTGAGCCTCCTCCTGAAATAATTAACCTTGAGGAAGCTCCTCAAACCACTGCTCCCCCTACTCAACAAACAGAACAGGCAGCACCATCCACCTCAGCACCAGCGCCAACAACAGACCAGGCTTCAAGCCTGGACATGCAGAAACTAAGGAATGAAATCCAAGCCCTGGAAGCCCAAATGTCAGAGTTAAAAGAGGCCAGGGAAAATTTGGTCAAGTTGAATGAAAGATATGACAAATCCAAGCAGACTATAGCAGAAAAGGGCAGGAAAATAAAGGCCCTTAAAGACAGGATAAAGGAGCTGGAGAAGGAGCTCACATTAGATAAAGTGACAGCCGAGCTCAAGACAGTGCTATGCGAAAATATTGGCCAGTCCATCACTGACCAATGGCAATATATTGAGACAATTCATGAGCAGATTGAGCTCATAGCAAAAGCACAAAGGGAAATCCAGAGATCAAGGGCATCTCTAGGCAATATGCCTGAGGTTGCCAATAGAATGATCAATGTGCTTGGCAACCGAACAAGTGCTCAGTTAGCTACTATGGGAATCTCCAACAGAACTGAGACCATCCAGCTAATAAAGAGGGTCCTAACACTGAGAAGCCTAGTGCAGACACTAGAGAGAAGGACCCAGGATATGCAGACCGAGGTTAATAGATTCATGGAAAAATTTGTGGCATTGCAGAACAGAGGTCTTCCAAGCTTACTGAATAGCGCAGGAAGACTACTTTCCCATGAAAACTATGCCAAGAGGGTGAACACCTTTGCCACAAATCAGATCACCGAGAAGGCCAACACCTCAGAGGAAACAGGGCCAGCAACAGGGCAAAGTCTCTACAACCGAGTAGAGAACTTATTTTTTATCATGGATGAGATCAAACATCTGTTTGAAGTACCTCCCAATTTTTATAAATATACAGAGGCAGATGAGACACTAGAGGAAATTCTGAGACACCAATTGCCCACACAGGAATACTGGACCAAAATGATACAGCTGATATTATAAGCCAGAGCCTGTAAATCAAGTTTTGTTATTTATTATTCAAATTTACAAGTGATCATGCACAGGAAAACTTGGAAAGATCAGCATGCATGAAAAGGGAAGGGCTGAGCCAACTCAGCAGAACTATTTGGCCAACAAAGCACAATTGACAGCTAACAGGTAGCAGGGTCGAAAGTTACAGCACGACAACCATAAAGACGCATTTTCCAGCATTAAAGCAGAAAGGTCAGACCGACTCAGTGGCCTCCAAAGGCCAAAATATCTTCTGACAGACACAAAGAGCATTTATGTTGTATTAAAAGCAGTAGTAACTTCTTATCTACTGTCCTGTACAAGTTGGTGAAAACATTTATTTCTCAGATGACTCAACGCCTTAGATATTTTGTATGATCGTTTGTATATATTTCCCCCTCGCATAAGCTTGCAGGGGTTGTTGTTGATTTCTCTTCAAGAGTTCTTTTGCTGTAAATTTTCAGAGTTTAATACAAAGGCCGATGGAATTTCCAAAGTCTGTGTTGTCGGAGGGGTTGTAATGCGATTGCTGAGTGCTGCAGGATTCCTGCATGTTGTCATGGCTCAATAAGTTTCCTTTACACTTTCGTTATGTTCTTTCTATTATTTTCTCATAACTCATCCATGTTCTAGATTTCACAATTAATGGCAGAGAAAAAGACTAATTCCAGGATTTATTCATAGAATACCCTGAATTCAATCTATGCTATTACAAATGTTTCCTTCAGTTATGGTTATAAAGGTGTGATTCTTAATTGCTGCACCTCTACTCTGTATCTTTCACAGGAGTTATTGTTTAGGAATTCAAGTCTGCTCCTTTACAATACATCTCTTTCTCACAACCCAGCTTAGTGGAAAATTCTTAATTGCTTTTCACTGGTTACACACATTTCATCATTATAATATCAAGTTTGTTTCATGAGATATTCAAAAGGCCCTGCAGTTTCAGCAATCCTAATCTACCTCCCAAACAACCAGTGACCAAAGACTCCATTGCCCAATGGACTAGAATTTATCTGAAGGTTTCCACCTTAGGTACAGAAGACATCCCTCAACCAAAACATAAAACCAAACCTTAAACATCACAGCTAGCCTAAAATACTATCAGAACAGAGACAAATCATAAAGAGAGAGCCCTCTCTGATTATAGTTTGGCTAGAAACTGTAATCCAAAGATTGGTTAGTGGTTACCCCGGCCGTATTCCCTTGGGAGTCATAGGGAACAACCTGGGTGTTAACAATACCAATTGTTGGAAATAATACTGAGAGGGGGGGGGGGGGGGTGAATCAGTATTATCTAATCAATAAAACGTTTTCATTTTCATACTCAGATTCATATACACTACTTCAGTTAAGTATACCCGCGTATATATGCGACTGTGTCTATTGCAACTTGCGTATAACCATTAAACTCATGATTCAGTTATGTGATCTTCAATGGGTGCATCAGAACATTATTATCCATATTAACAGTTAACAGTAGCAGTAAAACAGATAGATCAACACACATAAGCAACACACATGAACACCATGATATAAGGTGGAAACCCAATGTGGGTGAAAACCACCTGCTGCAATTCGTTTCTATCTTCCTTTATTAAGAAATTTCTTTTACAATGTACTTGTGCACTCCTTCACCAGTATGCAGGCTACAACCTGCAGAAGGTTACAACCTTCTCTCGTTCTCCAGACTCTCCTGGAAGGGAGCTCCAACCCCCTTTGCTCTTGTACTAGCTAAGATACTAGTACATAGGCGCCGGCCTACGATCTTCTCTCCTCCAGGTACCACGTTTCATATATTTTTAGACTGGATACTCCTAAAGCACAACACATAATCTGAAGGCCACGTTTCATCCAATTTTCATACTGGACCCATAAATATCATTGAAGCACAAAACAATCAATACTAGCGTCATCAATCTTTGAATCTCTGAAACACTGAAACTCTGTCATCAACATAGTCACCAGAACACAGAGCAAACAACAGAACTCTGTAACAACAATCAGAACCAACTGTACCATAAAAATTATGCATCAGAGTGCATACACTACTTGGAAGTGCCGAACCTGCGTGTATACGCAACTTCATCAAGATGAACCAGCGTATATGTCATTAATCACTTATTCATAACTTTGTTGCACTTCCTGACTTCAGACATAACCAGATCATGACATATACAAGGATAATATATGTGTTAGCACCCAGATCTAGTCCATCAGATCTCATAAATATGAGTCATTATGATCCTGATCCAATATTAGTTCTCATCCATCAATACTGAAGCTAAACACAAACAGCCAAACAAGATATGCAGAATACTGACACCTTTAAACTGTCATCAGAACCCTTCAACAACCAGAACCACCTATAACTTCAAATATCATAGCTCAAAAGGTATACGCTACTACAATGAACTCAAACTGTGTACATACGCACTTACACCAAAGCCAACCCGCATACAGATCTATAAATATTCAATCATGACTTGTAGCGATTGCAGACTTAAGTTATACCCAGTTCAGATTATTACAAGCGTCAGTATACAGATCTAGAATAAACATAATCAATCATATAGAGATAGTTCATTTCAAACCATTTGATCCCGATCTATCCTTAGATCTTGTTCTCCATCCACTGGTGAGATCCCTCCTTAGCTCAGATCAAGCAATGCATCATCAACCAATAACCTGCATACTGGATCTCATACTTCCTTAGATATTCAAGACTTTTCGAATGCTCTTGCCTAATGATCTTCTTCTCCTTTTATAGTCTTAGGCCTTACTCAATACCATGGTCCAAAACCATAATAAATCAATACCAAGAGCCCAATACTTGGGATAAACACACTTGTCGAGATGCCATGGTCAAAAACCATAGGTTCAAATACCGAGGACTAACTACCACGGACCAAAAGTAAGCTTTCCGACATGTACGCGCTTTTCTGTGCATGAAACCGCGTGTATACCCTACTTGGTATATAGCGAACCTGCGTATACGCGACTTGGTATATAGTGAACCTGCGTGTATACCCTACTTGGTATATAGTGAACCTGCATATATACTCTTCTTTCTTCATTCTTTGTAGTCTGATCATCAATTCTTTGCTACTGACCTGCTGCACTCTAATCTGTCATCTGTGTGATTTGCCATCAAGGACAACACTTGTCTCATAATGCCAACAATCTCCCCCTTTGGACTTGATGGCAAAGCTAACTTGTCACACTTAGAACTATCATCTGATTCCTTTGAGTTGTCCTCCATCAGTCACATCTGATATCTCTTCTGAAGATTCATCCAGTTATAAATAAGTGAGATGTTCTTCTATGAGAGGGTTGCCATCAAGTACAACACATGCATCATAATGCCAACAGGTATATCTAGAATCAGGTGCAAATATCTCATCATAGTTTATACCTTCCTTCTGGGAGAAGCCACGAGCGAAAAAACGAGCCTTATACTTTTCCGTACTTCCATCTGTTGCATGCTTTATCTTGTAAGGCCATTTAAAAGTGACAATTGCCTTGTCTTGGGGTCTAAGAACTACTTCCTAGAAATCATTCTTCATGATAGACTCATATTCTTCAGTCATAGCATCCTTCCATACTTGATGCTTGACAACATCTGAGAATGATGAAGGCTCATTTTGTATGATCGTGCTCATGATGGTCAGGTATCCCTGATACCTGTTAGGTTTCTTACTTTCATGGAAGGTTCCTTAGGGTGCAGTGTGTCCTTCAGCATCATCGAGTAGCCCCCTAAGCTAAGAGGGCCTCTTCCTAGAAGATGAAGGCTCAGGTGGATCAACAGGATCCATGGGTTCATCAACATCAGGCATTGTTACATCATCTTTTTCTTTTGGTTCTCTGGTGTCAGCTTCTTGAGAGCTCCTTAAAGTAGGAAGATTATTCAACTTGCTGAGAGCCATATCTTTGTCAAAGGTGACATCATGACTAATCACAACTTCCCTTTGACCGGCTACAGAGATTCTATAGCCCTTAATATTTTCACCATAGCCCATGAAGATTCCTTTCTTTCCAGATGCACCAAATTTATTCCTTTTCTCTTTCGGCACATGAAAATATACAAGGCTTCCAAAAATTCTAAAATGAGATACGTCAGGTTTCCTATCGGTGAACATTTCTTCAGGAGACTTGGAACCCAATGCTTGATGAGGGCATTGGTTTTGTACATATACAATGGTGCTTGCAGCTTTGGCCCATAGAAACTTTGGAAGTCTTTGATCATGGAGCATGGCACGGATAGCTTCCACAATCATACGGTTCTTCCTTTCTTCCACACCATTCTATTCAGGAGTATATGGTGTAGTAGTCTCCCTCTTAATGCTAGCCTCTTTACAAAAGTCATGAAACTCATTAGATTCATATTCAATCCCATTATCAGTCCTTAAGATCTTGATCTTCTTTTCGGTTTGATTCTCGATCAAGGCTTTGAACTGTCGAAAGCAAGAGAACACTTCATCCTTATTTTTCAAGAAGTATATGCAAGTCTTTCAAGAAGATTCATCTATAAAAGTAAGATAATATGAATATCCTCCCAATGAGTTCACAGGCATCATACCAGATACATCTGAGTGAACCAACTTTAATATATCAGAGGTCTTGCTTTGCCTTGAGGGGAATGGTCCCCTTTTGATCTTTCCTTCGGCACATCCCAGACATACACCTTCTTTCTCTACTTGGAATTTGGGCATCCCTGTCACCATTTGTCTTACATCAGGTAGAGCTTTATAATGAAGGTGAGCAAACCTCCGATGCCAAAGTTCGGACTGAAGAGATGTGTCACAAGACATGACACCTAACGGACTTCCACCGACCTGGTATAATGAATCAACTCGAAACCCAAGAGTGAAGGCATCTTTAACAATGTTTTTCCATACACGTACCTTGCCATCGCTGAAGGTCACCTTGTAGCCTTTGTCTTCCATTTCCGAGATGGACACTAGGTTCTTTTTGAGGTCCGGTACATATAATACATCTATAAGTGGATCGTATTACCTTGATTCAATTTAAGAGAGACGTTGCCTACACCTTTCACGAGATATTTCATATTATCTCCAAGGACAATTTCTAGGTTAGTTTCTTTCTCTATCAGATTATGGAGAACTTCTTTGTAACCAGTGAAGTGCCTTGAGGCACCACTATCAATAAGCCAATTTCCCAACAAGTCTGGAGGACAGGAGGTTGATAGAGCGGTTGGTAGATAAGATTCATCCTATTTATTGTCAATAGTGTTAGGTTCATACCTGGAATTTCAAGCCTTCTTGAATGGTTGTCCTCTTCCATTATTTCCATCACTCCTTTTACCTCTGCTATTAGATTTTCCATTCCTTTGATTTCCATGAGAGGGATTTTGATCATCGTCCTGGTGAGAGTTTCTTCTATCAGCGCATTCCCTTGCATAGTGACCTGCTTTATCACAAATGTAACATCATCCTTTTCTTCCACCCTTAGGTCCAGCCTTTCTTTTTATTTAGTCCCGAAATTATTTATTTTCTTAGCATGAGAAGAAAAGGCAGCAGAAGGACCTTTAGGCATGGGCATTTCTTGCTCTTCTATCCTTGTTTCTTCTTGAATGTATCTTGCCATTAATTCCTCGAAACCAGGAATTATGTTATTGTTGAGAAGAGTAGTCCTGAACACGTACTATTCAGATGGTAATCCTCCAAGGGTTGAGAGTGCCATTTCCCTATCAGTAATAATTTCTCCAATAGATAGGAGATCGTTCTTGATCTCAGCGATTCTTAAGAAATATGCTTGCATGCTCTCATCTTTGCCCTTCTTAATTTCCTTCAGCTTATTTCTAAGAAATAAAACTTGATTTGCATCATTAACATTAAATAAACTCACTAGTCTATCGTAGATTTCCTTGGAGGTGTTCAGATTGGAGATGTAGGCCAAAAAACGTTTGTCGATAGAGTCCTAGATGATCTTCTTAGCTTTTACTTCCCCCTTGGTCCATTTGTTCCTAGCAGTAGTAGATGCATTTGATGAAGGCTCATAAATTCCTCCTCTCACATGGTCCAACACTTCCTGTTCTTCTAATGTTAGATCGAGAGACATCTTCCATCCATGGTAGTCAGACTTCTCACGGAACTTGTCTTCAATAGGGAAGTGTGTTGAGGACCCCATGAATTCTTTTAGGATAGCTTGCCAATCTTCTCTTTGTGATTGCTCTTGCTCTCTCTTAGGCTTTGTCTTCACCTCAGCTCTGATACCATGTTAAGTTATGGTATGTTCTATGCTTAGAGAAGTTTACTTATTTTTATTATTATTATCCACAAATTAGAAATCACATGTACATTAAGTAAAGTGCAGATAGAACATTAAATGATCGACAAAAAACAAGCCAAGACAAGAGACACAAGATGTGGTGGCTAGCCAGGGACAAACCCCAATATGGGGAAACCCTTTGATAAAATCTTCTTTCATATTCAATAATTCAGCAGAGAGAAATAGTATAAATGTTATAAAATTATATATTACAGAGCAATGAAACACATAAAATATTGCAGAAATATAAAAACATAAAAAATGCATAAAACAAGAGAGACACGGATATACATGGTTCACCTAGTTTGGGCTACGTCCACCCCAAACAGCCAGTCCTTCCTTTCTAATATCCAACAAAATGAAGAGACACAACCTACAACAGATCCGTTGTAATATCCTCTGTTTTTTCTCATAGTCTCACCTCTCCGCTTCTCGCTCACAAAATGTATTACAAAGCCTCAAATACAATGCCCTCATACAAAGAGAGGGGTTGCCTTCTAGGGCAAAAAACCCTAAACTAAACATAAGTTCTACTGTCATATCATCCACCTAATGAATGGCCTAGATTGACTATAAATTACTATACTTTTACAAGGCAATTTTACATTTGTTTTTAGCTTCGAGGGCGCTGCCCCTGAGCCCCCCAGCCGGGGGACCGCTGGCCCCCGGACCCCCCAGCCGGGGGGATCGGCCCCCTCGGACCCCTGCGGGGGGGACAAGGCCCCCCCACACCCTCCCGCGTGGAGGGGTGTACAAACTTCCTGGGGTATACATCCGGCTGAAACAAAGACCTCTGAACAATCATGCTCCACACACAACAATCTCCCACCTGGAGAATGATTGTAGCAACTCCACCACTGCATCATTTATTAAACAATGACTCCTCTTTGGACCTGGCTATTTCTCATCTTCATCGTCGTCCTTGAAGACCAATTGAAAATGAGCATATTCTCAGTTTCTCCCTGGTTACAACTTTTGTTAGTGTATCTGCAGGATTCTGGCTAGTGTGTATCTTTTCCAGCTTCAACTCTCCATCTTCCAACATTGATCATATGAAATGGTACTTGAGCTGTATGTGTTTAGTCCTAGAATGAAATGCTGAGTTCTTTGCAAGATGAATGGCACTTTGGCTATCACTGTATAACATGCCCATATCATGCTCCTTACCCACTTCACCCATAAACCTTTGTAACCAAATCATTTCTTTACTAACTTCTGTAGCAGTAACATACTCTGCTTCTGTTGTTGAAAGTGCAACAACACTTTGGATTTTTGAAACCCAACTGACAGTTATTCCACCAACAGTAAATACATATCCTGTAGTGCTCCTCCTGTTATCTCTGTCACCTGCCATATCTGCATCAACATATCCCTGTAGAGAAGTGTTTGCACCACCAAAGCATAATTCTTGATTTGTGGTACCTTTCAAATATCTGAGAATCCATTTCACTGCCATCCAATGTTCCTTTCATGGATTGTTCATGTACCTGCTTACAACTCCCACTGCATGTGCAATATCAAGCCTTGTGCAGACCATTGCATACATTAAGCTTCCAACTGCTGATGCATATGGAACTTTAGACATATAATCCATGTCTTCTTGGGTCTTTGGGCACATTTCCTTACTAAGTTTGAAATGGCTAGCAAAAGGTGTACTAACTAGTTTTGCATTGTGCATATTAAATCTTTTCAACACCTTTTGTATGTACTCATTCTGAGACAATGTTAATTTGTGATTTTTCCTGTCTCTAGTGATTCTCATACCAAGGATTTGTTTTGCAGCTTCCAGATCCTTCATTGCAAATGTATTTGCCAATTTTCTTTTGAGCACATTTATTTCCTGCATGCTAGACCCTGCAACAAGCATGTCATCTACATACAATAACAATATAATATAGCTACCATCATTTTGCTTTTTCAGATAAACACAATGATCAGAGTGGCATCTAGTATAACCTTGTTCAGACATAAACTTGTCAAATTTTAGATACCACTACCTTGGAGCCTGTTTTAAGCCATACAAGCTCTTCTTCAACCTGCACACTAGTTTCGCCTTCCCTTTTACCTCATATCCTTGTGGCCGCTGCATATATATCTCTTCCTCCAAATCCCCATGGAGAAAGGTTGTCTTTACATCTAACTGCTCAAGATGCAAATCTTCAACTGCTACTAGACTTAAAATAGTTCAGATTGAAGTCATTTTAACAATAGGAGAAAATATTTCATCAAAATCGATACCTTTCTTCTGTGCAAACCCCTTCACCACAAGTCTAGCTTTGTACCTCTGTTTTCCTCCATCTTCTTCCTTCAACCTGTAAACCCATTTATCCTTCAATTTATTTTTTCCTACAGGCAACCTGACTAAGTCCCAAGTCTAGTTATGCATTAAGGAGTCCATCTCTTCTTCCATGGCTACCTCCCACTTCTTCCTGCTTTCAACCTGCATTGCTTCTTCATAACATTCGGGTTCACCAGAATCAGTCAACAATAAATAATATAATGAAGGAGAGTATCGTTCAGGGGGTCTACTTATCCTGGTAGATCTTCTAACACCACTTTCAGGTGTTTGGGGTGCCTGTTGCTGTTGTGGTGGTTTCTATTGTTGATTATTATTATTTTCAGGCACCTTTACTATTTCAGTGATTTCATCAATAACTACATATTCCTTGTTTTCTTTTTCCTGTTTCTTTTCCTGCAACTGATTTTTATACAAGACCTTTTCATTGAATATTACATCTCTTCTCCTAATGATTTTATGATTTTCATAATCATATAAGCGATAACCAAAATCATTAACACCATATCCAATAAAGCTACATTTCTTTGACTTTGCCTCAAGTTTTGTTCTATTTTCTTTATCAATATGGACAAAGGCCTCACAACCAAAAGGCTTTAAAAAGAGCAGTTTACCTTTTTTCCTGTCCATGCTTCCTCTGGAACACCACCATCCAAGGAACTTGAAGGCCCTCTATTTATTAGATAAACAAAAGTATCTACAGCATCTTCCCAAAACTGTAAAGGCAATCATGCATGCAATCTCATGCACCTTGCATGCTCCATGATTGTTCTGTTCATCCTTTCTGACATGCCATTTTCTTGTGGTGTTCTTGGAACTGTCTTCTCTCTACGAATTCCATGCTCTGAACAGTACCTATCAAACTCTTTGCTACAATATTCACCTCCATTGTCTGATCTAAGACACTTCAATTTCTTTCCTGTCTCAATCTCAACCAAAGCTTTCCATTTCTTGAAAGTATCAAATACATCAAATTTATTCTTAATACAATAAATCCAAGTTTTTCTAGTTTCATCATCAATAAAAGTAACATAATAATGAGAGCCACCGAGAGATGATACCTGAGAAGGTCCCCATACATCTGTATACACAAACTCTAATTTTTCGCTCTTCTTTTCTTTCCCAACTCTGAGAAATCTGACTCTCTTCTATTTTCCATAAATGCAATGCTCACAGAAGTCCAAATTAACATTCTTCAAACCCGGCAACAAATTCCTTGAGTGAAGAATCTTCATCCCCTTTTCACTCATGTGTCCGAGCCTATGATGCCATAATGCTGCATCTGCTCCTTTGGAAGTTAAAGCATTAACAGAGTTAGAAATACCATTGCATAAATACAACGTACCAACTTTTTTGCCTTTTGATATTACCAGGGCTCCTTTGGTGACCTTCCAAGCTTTATCTGTGAAAGTTGTCACACAACCTTCACCGCCTAACTGCCCTGTTGAAATCAGATTTTTCTTTAGATATGGAACATGCCTTACCTCCTTTAGTAGCCATTGGTTTCCATTCTGCTGTTTTACAAGAACGTTACCCATTCCAACAATTTTACAGGGTTTATCATCACCCAAACGAACTTGTCCAAAATCTCCTTGAACATAGTCATGAAAGTATTTCTTATCAGGTGTGGCATGGAATGAGGCCCCTGAATCTACCACCCAGGAATTAGTGATATTTTTGAAAGAAAGAATCAAAGCATCTTGTAACACCTCACCTGTCACATTTGCTTCATGATTGTTTTCTTGTTGTGCATCTCCTTCTTTCCCTTCCAAGATCTACAGTATTTCTTTAGGTGTCCTTTCTTTCCGCATTTCCAGCACACTATCCCCGATCTAGACTTGGATCTGCCTTTCCTTGATTTACTGCGATATCCTGAAATGCACACTACGCAGTTGATGCGCACTCTCCCATCTTGTCACCTATCTCAGGCCCGAAACATGGAAAACAATGCATCATGCTAGACTAGGAGGTTTTGGATTTGATGTCGTCCCGTCATGAGTGAATGGCAGGAACATGTACACTGGTAGATCATGGCAAGATGATCAACGCAGTGAAGAAGGAGTGCACATGCTAGAATACTTACTTGTAGTTGGATAGAAGAACAAAGCACACCAAGCAGCAAGTGAAAGGAATGCATGCATGGAACCATATTACAAGACCAAGACCATCGAAGACCCCACAACACCAAGCCATGCAGAGGAGAAGACAAAGCACACCTAAGAGTACATCCATCACTTAGCAGCACAAAAACTTGACATGGACACCACAGTCAGCCAGTACATGTCAGCAGTGTCATGTTAAGTTATGTCATGAGTTGTCATGGCCACATTACTGCTACATGCCATATCTGTTGTAACTAAATGTAATTTAAAGTGGAATTCCAATGGATGCACACAAGAATTTCAAGAGTCATGCCAGTTGCAAAGTCATAGGAAGTTCAACAGTCATGAGAATAGTCCAAGAGTCGCAAGGGTCAAGCATCACCCTTGGCTATATATACCCCTCCTATTGTATGAGCAAGGACTTTTCACCTTGGCTCCTCCCACATATCCTTGAGAGTAGACAGTCAGTTCTTTGAGGTGTGAGGAGTGGCTCCAATGTCCCACTACTGGGACTAGTGATGTATGGTGTACAAATCTGTCTTGGGACTTTTGTTTAATACAGAAGCCTATTAAGGCTAGCACGTTTTCATGCATGTTTTGTAGATAATTGTAAGACGATTTTTTCATAATTTGTAATGCATGTTTGTTTCACCTGTACTAAGATAGTTGAACTATTTTTGTTGTTTTAGTACTTACATTATTGGGAATGTGTTGTATTGGTTATCACTGTTGTCTCATCCCTGTGGACTACTCTACGGGATACTAAACAGACCACCTTTGTGTATTGGTTATCACCGTTGTCACATCCTGGTCGACTACTCTACGGGATACTCGACATGCCATAATTTTTTTCTAGTTATAATGACCATCACATCCGTGTGAACTACTCCAATTGGTGGTGTATGTGTTGTCCCCTTCACTTTGGTTTTAATGACTACCACATCCATTGTGGACTATTTCGCTGGATGTTGGATAGACCTTTCTGGTTCGCATGTGTCTCTTCTTGGGTGGTACTATTACCTCTCACTTAGAGGCTCACTTTACTCTCTCCCTTTGCAGTATGAGAACCAAGAAATGAGTTACATTACACACTCACCAAGCATACTTACCTCTTTTTTTGAAGACACCAGCATAACACTCTCATGTGCTGAACAACAAGAGCTAAGGAAAATCTCTAAGTAAATGGCAACCGAGACATCATACTGGATGGGAATCTTACACAAAATAGTGTGAGGTCTAATTGGGACTTCATACCAGGGAGATCTCCTGAATGTTGGTGGGTCAAGCACCATCATCATTTTTGGTGCTAGAAGGAGGGCCACCAGCAGTTTATGGCTGATTTTCCCACTGACCCAACTCATCCATCATCTTTTCAAGACAATAACTCTCACTCCCTCTCCCCTATGTGCAACCCTGAAGTTGGTCATTTATCACCTCTCAGACCTGAGAGTAAAATTATGTATCAGAATATCTACGTTATCCACCCCATCACCTGTTAATTCACTAAAGTTTTTGGACTAATTCCACGAGTGTACACTCTTCCATATTCATAGAGGAAGCAAAATATTACTCCCACATGGGTGGTAATCTCATTTGTGGAAGAAGAAATCTTCGCCACTCTTGAAGAGCTGGCTAAAGCTATGGAAAAAGAAGAGGAACCTCCAGTCTTTCGAAAGGAAGGAGAAGACAACCTCTTACTCTTGGGCTCAAGTTCCAATGCAGGAGGCGAAGGCAAAGGAAGCAGATGAGGTGGAATCGAAGAAGAACCAACAGATTTAGAGGAAGAACCATCAAATTCTAAAGAAGAGGAGTAGGATGAAGAAGAGGACAACATGGCAGAGAAAAATCTAGAAAGGGTGACTCAAGGCCCATTGGCATTCCCCTGTGTCCTACACAAGATGCTGATACATGTCGAGAAGCTTTTAACAAAATATGACCCTGACAGAACAGTGAAGGCAGAAGATCACTTAGAAACATTCTACCTACATCTGTAGATGCTCGAGGTACACTATGACGACATTACATGAAAATTGTTCCCATGTACCTTGGATGGAAGAGCAGTTGTATGGTAGCACAACCTTCCACCAAATTCCATCTGGAACTAAGGGGGTGTTCAAAAGGATATTTCTTGAAAAGTTCGCAAGAAGACAAGACCTTTGTCATGTTGCTAAAGGAGTTGGGTAGTCTTAAGATGGAGCAGAAGGAGAAGTTAAAAGATCTCAAGAAGAGGTTTATCCAAATTCTAAACATGTTCTTAATAGACACTAAACCTCGTGACTCCATCACCATCGACTACTACATGTCTTCAATACTGACTAGTATTTTGGAGTTCGTCAAGCGAGCTGCAAAAACAACCCTGATAAAAAATTGTGAAGAGGCTATTATCGTGGAGAAAGACCTGCATGCTACTGGACTCATTGCAAACGTGAATCCTTTAAGGACTCCAAGGACATGGGCAAAAGATATCAAGCCTCTTTGAGTAAGGCTAAGGAAAAGGAATCAAGTGACACCGAGAGCCTTACTCGTCTCATCAAGTCCCTGACTACCGAAGTTGTTGAACTCAAACAACGGATGACTGAGACAACCGTAAGAAATAGGCCTTCTAGGTACCTATTATCACCCCAAGAAACTCTCCTAGGTTGTAGCTCAGAGATGCTCGGGACATCATAAACTCAACTCAATGTTGGAAATGGATGAATGGAAGGAATGATGCATATTCAAGCTAGATAACCACTCCTACTTTGCTTGACTCCAGACATGCATGAACACCCCTAGACTACAAGGCTTTAGACCACAAATTACTCATAGTTTAAGGATTGGGTGAATATGGAGAATACTGACCACACCAGCAGATGCACAGGACCCTGTGATGGCCGGCTGCAACCAATAAAAGAGGTCTACAAATCTAATTGCCTAGTTCACATACAAGATGACAGCTCTCTGTCACTAAGTGAAAAGAAACCTAATCAATACATCCACTGATACATGCAAGATTATAACACAGAGGTGGGATGATAACCCCTCTAATGCTAAACATCAAGAGTTCAAGAAGAATGCATATCAAGCACAACCCAGAACAGAAAAAAGATGGAAAGTGAGCAATTAACAGCAAAAGAATCTTGTATTAGCTGAAAATGAAGACGAGACGCTGCAAGTATCAAAGCAGTTACAGTCTTTAGAAGTTGAACCTTACATCAAAACAAGAACCATCAACCCTGATTACATCTGTTTTTTGGGTTTATATAGAGTTTTATTACAAAAGTGTTCTGCTATACTAGACATGGAGGGGTCATCATGGACCACCAACCGCTTTAACTACTTGGCAGAACTTCTGAGTGCAATTGCTTGCTGTAGTGAACAAAATTGATCTTCTGTGGATTCTCTATTGTACTTCTCGAGCAAGTGGAGTGTCGTAGACAATAGAATTCCATAACTGTTGAATGTGTCTACCTACTCAGCTCTGTACCTTTCCTTCTTGGCCATGCTATTTGTTGAAGATGGTGGTTGAGAAGTAACTGTGCAGAGTACTGGATGCTGACCACCTTTGTCCTTCGAATGCATGGAATGGCTATGGACGTGGGCAGTATGGATGAACAGAAGGGGGAAGATCGGCCGTTGGATCGCGTAGATCGACGGCGAGAATCAGTCGGCGGAGGGTATCAGGAGATACGAAGGCAGAGAAACGCGGGCCGTTGGATCTCGAGCAGGTAGATCCAACAGTCATCAGGCGTCGAAGGTGCGCGGAGGTTAACGGGCGGGGAGGATGGTTTTGGTGGTGAGCGGTATTTATCGCACTGCCTTTGGGGGGGAAAGCAGTAAACGTACGAGGGCTCACAATCACAATCATTGTGCAACGCATGGTAGCAGAAACCGATTTGATCACGAGTTAAAGCACGGGCAACTCACGGGTGCGGGAGGAGCAAATGTCGTTGGATCGCGCGGTAGGCGATCGGACGGCGGGGTTTAGTTGCACATGTTGGTTCGATTGATGTGACGGGAGGGCCATTGGATCATGGTGTCGAGGATCAATGGCTAAGATTAAAAGGCGGCAAAGGGTTATGGAGGGATGGGGTCACATGGATATGGAGCCATGGGATCTTAAGCTTAGCACTTGGGGCTTAAAGAAACAGAGGTTTATGCCGGGTATGAAGGGAAAAATAGAGATGGTGGGAGTTAGGAGAATGTGAGCAGAATGAAAGGGGTAAGAGAAGGACGACTGATACGGGTCCTTTGTAGGCATAACCAGCATGATCAGACATGTATTTGACCCTCAAATCTCGAAGTATGTAGCAGAGCTAACAGTACCCACAGAAGAAGAACATATCTTTAGGCAGCAGCAACATCCAGCTAGCCAAATTTGCGTAAAGCTCAAATTTAGTGCTCAACCTTGACCAGCTCGCGATAGATTTGTATTGCGCGTTTCATCATGAAAAGAATTGAGAAAGAACATGCACATAATGGAACTGTGGAATGAGGACCATGGCTACACAGTTCTATCATAACATCACAGTTAATGAGCAAGTTGATTCTGACCACAAAGAAGAAGAAGAATTTGTTGCATCTGATGAAGCCCCAAGTTCTAGGCATGTGGTCAACATGTATCAATGCATTCTCACTTCCCATAAGACGACCACAGAGAAGGATCCTCTGAGTGACAGTCTGGCCCCAAATCAGAACAACCAATATAACTTTAGAAGCCAAGGGGGCTCCGCTATGATTGAGATACCAAGAGATAAAATAACACTGGACATACTAAGGGAAGTAGGTCCACTGGTCACATCAACATATAAAAATTAGAGCAAGTCTAGGAATATGACTACAACAATCATACGCCCATGAGTAGCAAAGAAAAAAGCAACCCACCAGACAACATGAACATAATTCCACCCACGAACACCTAGGTGAGTCTCCCCACTCTGGATTATAGCATTTTAGAAGACATGAAGAAGACTCGTGTGAACATATCTTTGTATGAGTTAACCAAGATCATGAGTCAGTGGGAAATTCTTCTACAAGCATTTGGGCAGACCTCTACAGGAAGCACAACCTCTTCCAACAAGGGATTGTGTAAGTCTCCTGACACACTTGCATCCATTCTTCACGCATTCCATTTGGAAGAGGTGAACTCGCTCTACCCACCATTTTTGTTATGATTCAAAATATTTAATTTCAATGTTCACAACTGTTTGGTTGATTCTTCCACGTCTATCAATGTCATATCACTTTCCATTGCTAAGAAGATCAACACTCAATGGAGTAGCACAAGTGTGCATATCATCTAACTTGACAGAACATGTGTACCATCCATTGGTGAACTCGGGAATGTGATCATCAGGTTGTCGTCTGGCGGACGAGTTCATCAGTGCATTAACATTGTTGTTGTGCACATCCCAGAAGCATACGAAGTACTACTGAGCAGAGATTGGTCCAGCAAGCTGCAAGGCTACTTTTCTATTGACTGGTCACACTTATGGCTTTCGTACAAGGGCAAAAATAATCAGATCTGGGTGTTGTTAGAAAGTTATATGAGACACCATGTGACTCCCTTGAATAGAAAAAATGAACTATTGGCTTTCACATAACTGATGTTCGGAAATTGATTTTTGGAGACATAGTTGGGGTGTTATCTACACAACCGTCCCCGACCCCACAAAACACACAGTTGGGTCTCCTTCCCTGCCCAAATGGTGAGAATGAAACTTGCACAGTAGTTTGTAATAGTAGTAGTAGTAGTGATAGTATGTTAGGCCCCTATACTACTAGTGTAACCCCTTATTGTTATTAGTACAACCCACTTATTATATTTATGTACCCATTTAGTGCCCATATTGTTACTATTGTGCCCCATAGAATCCCACTATTGTTATTATTGTGCCCTTACATTATTATTTTTATGTCGGCTCTGATTATGTTATGACCCCTTAGACTCCTATATATAGAAAGGAGGTCTTTTCATTTGTATCATCCAAGAATTGCTCATTTGTGTAATGTAAAGGAGGTTGCCCCCTCGAAGAGGCTGAATTCTAAGGCGTTGATCTCTCTTTTCTATCTTTTCTTGAGCTGGTTTCATAACATTTGGTATCAGAGCTTTGGATTCTAGGGTTTCGCTGCTCCAAACAGGTCATCGTGGAATTTTCGTTATAATTTTTTTTTTGTGATGTTTCAGAATCTAAAAAAAAAAACCCATTTGAGACAAGATCGAACTGAAGCTCGATTCCAAATTTCAGAGCTTTTCGCGCTATATTTGTGGAGATATCATCTGAGGAAGTTGGTCATTTTGCAGACTCCTAAATTACATTCCAAACAGGTGACCTGGGAAAAATCATCATAACTTTCTCTCTGAGCATCGGATTGAAATTTCATAAGAAGGTATAGAAAGCAAAAAGACTATGTTTTCTTGTAGATATTTTTCAGAGCCAAAGGTCGAAACAGTGACACGTGGCACTTCATACAAGTTAGCTCTTCTAGAAAGGTCTATAATCAGGTCAACTTGGGAGATTGTGTATAACTCTTTCTTGGAGAATACAATTTGGATTAGACTGGTGGCATTGGAAAGAGAACAAATAGGGCTACCACAAATTGCAATTTCAGAACTTAAAGATCCGAAAATACATAGTTACAGTCATTTCAAGATCGAGCTCCTAAAATCAAGAAAAAACAAGATGAGGAAGTTTGATGGCAAGGATCCCGTAAATTGGATACTTCAGATGGAGCAATATTTTGATCTACATGGTGTACCACTGTTACAAAAGGTATGTATTGCATCTTCATATTTAGAACCAGATCAATTTTTATGGTATGAAGGGCTTTGTTCTCGTAAACAACTTGTTACGTGGTCAATTTTCACGGAGGAAATGATAGCACATTATGAGGATACAAAGAGTAACACCGTCTTTAGAGCAACACCACAACAATTGGAAAGAGTAAAAGGCCTTTGTGACATAGTGGAAAGAAAAATTATGGAAACCAGGAAGCATACCCCTCACAACTATAAAGATGGAAGTGTTGTTTCTCCTAGCCTTCCACAACCTACAAGAGCTACACCACAACAATTGGAAGAAAAAAGAGAAAAAGGCCTTTGTTACAATTGTGATAGCAAATGCACTAAAGGTCATAAGTGTGCTGAGAAGAAATTATTTTACATAGAATATGAAGAGGAGGAAGAGGGATCAAGAAACATCAAAAGAAGAAGATATACGCCAAGATCCCACCCCAGAGAAAGAAGAAATGAATTAGACCATATCTTGTAAAGCATTGGCAAGAATTACCACTCCTCAAACTCTCAAGATAGAAGGACATATTAAGAAGAAAAATGTGAAAGAAGTGAAAGATCACATCGAGAAAGAAGAAATGAATCCAACCATATCTTGTAATTCATTGGTCGAAATTACCACTCCTCAAACTATCAAGATAGAAGGACATATCAAGAAGAAAAATGTTCAAGAAGTGAAAGATCACATCGAGCATCAAGAAATGAATCCGACCATATCTTGTAAAGGATTGGAAGAAATTACCACTCCTCAAACTCTAGAGATAGAAGGACATATCAAGAAGAAAAAGGTTCAAGCAGTGAAAGATCACATCGAGCATCAACAACAAGTTCTCCAAATTTTAAAGGATAACGCCACTTCGGTGCAAGATCAAATGAAACAATAGGTAGATCAACATCGTAGTGAAAAATGTTTTGATGTAGGTGATTGGGTATTTTTACTGCTACATCTCAAGCAAGCTATTTATGAGAAGGAAATGTTTGCAATACTACATTCACTTAAAAAATGGCGACCTTACCGAATGGGAAGACTCTTCAAGGATGAGGATGTGGAAGCATTGTTTTATGCTATTTCTATTATCCATCCAGATTGGATAAACGAAGCAAGGGATGAATGGAAGAAGGACGAAGAAGTATGGCCACTTATTCAAAAGTTGCAAAAGATCCCAATTCAAACAATATTGCCAGAAATTGAAGAGGAAGGAAAAATCATATTGGAACCTGGAGCAGTAACAGAAACAAGAACCCGACAGCTACGAAATCGATCAATTTTAGAGTATCTCATCAAGTGGAAGAACTTACCTGCTAAAGATTCCACATGGGAGGACAATAATTTTATACAATAGCATCAAGAACCACTCAAGCGTTGAGGACAACGCTTTTTGAAGGAGAGGGGCATGTTAGGCCCCTATACTACTAATGTAACCCCTTATTGTTATTATTACAACCCACTTATTATATTGATGTACCCATGTAGTACCCATATTGTTACTATTGTGCCCCATAGAAGCCCACTATTGTTATTATTGTGCCCTTACATTATTATTGTTATGTCGGCTCTGATTATGTTATGACCCCTTAGACTCCTATATATAGAAAGGAGGTCTTTTCATTTGTATCATCCAATAATTTCTCATTTGTGTAATGTAAAGGAGGTTGCCCCCTTGAAGAGGCTGAATTCTAAGGCATTGATCTCTCTTTTCTATCTTTTCTTGAGCTAGTTTCATAACATAGTAGTACTAGTGTGGCAAGTGGTCCTTGTACAGATGATATGTGGCCCATGTACTTTGACGATTCCAATATGCAGGAGGGATCTAGAGCCGGTCGTGTCGTAACATACCCATTGCAGAGGAAACACTTAATCTCTATCTGCTTGGAGTTTGATTTCATGAACAATGTCGCCGAGTATGAAGCACTCATCTTGGGCTTATAGAAAGCAATCATCCTCAACGTTGTTTTGATCAAAGTGGTCGTGGTACATCAGGTACGTAACCACATACATTGTGTGACACCCCATATTAAGGTTGTCAACAAGAGGTATGTTGACTCATCTCTCAATTCCAAGCTTTTAATATTATTTTTGTACCAAGAATGCATAATGCATCTCCAGATGCCTTGGAAGATGCAGCTACTAGGATGACACCATTAAGGGATAGATTTTATTTTGAAATTTTATATAAGCTATCTATCCTAGATAACATCACTAATTTATGCATTTTTTATGAGATAAACAAATAATGCATTTCATGGCCAACATTGACGTCGTCAAGGATATAGCAATAAATTAGAACGAGCATGAGCATTCTTTGTAGGATGCAGCTGATGTAAGCAAAGGAAATGTCATACCCAAGGGTGTGGTATCACTCGAGAAGCTGTATGGATTGCAGAACCACTTTAAGGGATATCCTTGAATCCCAAGAAAAGCATATTCGTAGTGTTTGAGGGAAACCTATTTGGACACATAATTGCCAACACTCAGATCAAGGTAGATCCAGATAGAGTTCAGACCATCACAGAGATTCGTCACCCTGTGAACAGGAAAGCCATGCAGTATTCCTAGGGAAGATCAACTTCCTCATAAAGTTAATCTCTAATTATGCGTAGATTGTCAAACCCATCCAAGAGATGATCAAGGAGGACATATTCTACAGTTGGGGAAAGATAGAAAAGGACACATTTGCCCATATCAAGAAATCTATAGTAGAAGTGCCCATGATATAGAACCCAAACTTGACCAAAGATTTATTGCTCTATACTTTTGCTTCCGACACTTCTCTCACTATTGTGCTCACTCAAAAGGACGAGATGAATAATGAGAAACCCATATCCTTCATGAACACTAGCATGCAAGGACCCAAACTCAACTATCCCACCATGGACAAACAAGCATACATAGTGTACAAGATGGTGAAGCATTTCAGACCCTACATCCTATTACACAGAATTTTGTCACACCTCCCGCACTTCCCTGTGACATACCCCAAAGTGCCCAAAATATGACCATTATGCAGTGTACTCATTCAGATATGTATCTCATATCTTCCCTAAAACACTGATTGGAAAATTCCTTGAGCTTCACCTGAAGGAAATGGCTGTAAAACCCTAATTTTAGAATCATCACTCTTATGATACTAAAAACCGTGATGGTTGCTAGTTGCATTACACTAGAGCCACGATGCCATCGTTTTGTTTACTTTTATACTCTTGATGATCCCTAAAAGATAATTTTCCAAAATAGGATGAGAAGCTTCATAATCTATAAGCTTCCAGAGCGACGAGATGGAGGTTTTGCGGCATGGATGAGGTCGAGTTCTCTCAACTTGGCCTTTTGGTCTTCTCCCTATGAGCTACCTCCTTGAGATGAGGGCCTTTTATTATCTTTGGAGAGATCCTAACTCCCTTTCCCTACCTATATATTCATCTTTTCCCATTCCCAAATGGTTGGTCTTTGTCTATTTGTACCCTTATGCTAAGACTATGCCTATATGATACTCATTTGGCTTGGAGAAGGAGTGCCTGGAGAGCCTAGCTTGGACTTGGAAATTCATTCAAGGAGAGCCTATTGACATCAAGGCTTGGTTGTATGCTTCCTCTTTTATTTTATTAATATGCAACTGCTGGTTCATTTTCCACAAATGTGTATGTTTATGTATCCTTTGCCTTAATACTCCTTGATCTATTAAGTAGGTTACTTTTGAATATGCTATTTTTATTTGCATGCCTTGTGACGTAAGTGATTCAAGGTATTCAACAAAGGATGATGTGATAGCGTCAAAACGAGGTAAGCCATCTTCTTCATCTCTCTTTTCAATTGTAACTTAGGGAAGTGTCTAGTAGATTATCACGTAGGTTGCTAGTCCCACTCATTGGGCTAGAGGGATCATCCATGTCTGTAGAGAGGATTTACCTAGACAACAAAATGGTGACTCCACTAGGGAGGCTATAATTCTTTCCATCCACTCCTTCAATCATATCCTATGACTAGTTAGACCAACCGTCGATTTCTTGGCTTGTCTGCATCAGTCTGGGTTTACACCATCACTGATTATTGCCTTAGAGTGTTAAGTTTAGATTTTTTCTTGGAATATGTTTTTTTTTTTCCTATATTTCTTGTCCACATCTGGTTTAGCTCTAACAGTCGCAATGGCATCACTAGTTTTTACCTTTACAATCGCGATGGAGATCAAGAATACTTTTTCTATACAAAGTAGTGTTGATGACCAATGACCATCGTAGGTTTATCTCTAATAGTTGTGATGGCATTTCTAGTTTTTACCTATATAGTCGTGATGAAAAACAAATTCTTCATTGTTTGGTTGTGTTGAAATCTGATAACCCCAACCATCGCGGGTTTGGCTATGCAAAGTATTGATGATAACCCAATTATCACGAGTTTGGGTATATAACGTAGTGATGATCCTTGAATGTGAGAATTTGTAAGGTTTCTTCTTTAGAATCCAGTGTTTCTTGGCCCCTAAGGTCTTTTCCTATCTTGTATGCTTGGATTTTTCAGTGTTTTTGATTGATTGTCTTGATTAATTTGCAAAATTTGTCTCATTGGCTTTGAAGTGAAATTTGATTGAGTTCTATGGTTTCTAGTCAATTGGTCATCACTTGCTTCTTGTTGGTGTTATTGAGATGTTTGTTTTTCTGATTGATTGAGTGTTATTTTTTGTGGAAATCATTGGAAACATCATTTTGCATTTGTTTTAGCTTGTATTTCGAAATTTACTTTTCGTGAAAATGCATTAGATTAGTTGCATTGAAAATTTATTTTTTTAGATTCATCATTGAAAATAGATCACATTTTTGGTGATTGAAAGCTAAATATTGTATTAGGTGCATCAAATCATTGAAAACGAAAAGAAAAGCATAATTCATATAAATTCATGTTAGTAAATTCAAAATAGTTTTTCTTTCGAAAAAGTTGCATTTAGGATAGTGAAAAGTAAAAATCATTTTTACTTTTGGCATTGCATTTGGAAGACGAAAGAGAAAGTTAGTGGAATGGATTTTGCATGATGCATTTTGTTTGATGCATTATTGATTGAAATTTCTTCCCTTGGTTAGTCTAGCTTTCATTGAAGTGGAAAATTTCCTTTTCTCATACAGCTGCATCTTAGGGATTCAGGTGACATCGTTTTAAGCCCAAAACCAAAACTGAATTGAAGATTAACTTAAACTTTACCTCAATTGACCTAAGGATCATTTGGAATTTAATGCAAATATCGAGAGGTCTAGGCTAGAGACATGTTCTGGCATCTTTAAACATAGCAGCTATCGTTAAGTGCCTGCAGTGATTCCCGGGGTGAAATCTCGTCCCAATATGGAAGTATATAAAAGGTTATCCAGTACTTTTGGGTATATCAGAGGCACTTTAGTATGAAAAGTATATAGGGATGCTCTCATTGAATAGTTCTACATTAGACAACACTAACATGGACTTGTGCTCCCCGTACCATTGTGTATGTATTGGGAGATCCCACTAGGTTGTTATCTTTTAGCCACAGGTAACCGAGTCAGCCGCCTTGTAAATGTGATACACCGAACACAACATTCGCGGAGATTGGCCATCATATGTTAATTTTTTGGTTTCACCTGGGTTGTATATTGTAGTTCATGGATACTTGGAAAACCCTCTTGCCTAGTTTACCCCTCTTTTATTTTGTTTTGTTAAATTATAAAATCAATTAATTAACTGTGGAAAAACATCCTTCCTGTGGAAATACTCCTTAGCAGAACTTATGTTGATACTGATGGCAACATTTCCTCGGTGTACTAGTCAAGGTAACCCCTTTGATGGCAATCCTAGTTATTTTCCTTCTTTTGGAAATACTGGTGCTCCCTATATGGCAACATTATCCCTTCCTAGATTGACCATTGGTCTACTAGTTTGGTTGTTTTCGACCTCGGTGATTCCAAGTGTCCAAACTTCTTTTCAGCAGAGTTCTCCTCCACCTGAACAACATCAACCTCATGTTGATCCTAAATTTGACCCCTCGCCTTATTCACCTATTTCTTCACCTTGTTCTTCCTCTTCGCCCAGTGAAAGTCTTGGTTTTAGTAACCAGGAAGCTAAGAATAACAAGAAGAGGACAAAGAATAAGAAGAAAAATAAGAAAGGGGGAAACCAAGCAATCATTCCTACAGATGCAACTGATGTAGAAAAGTCTTCCAACCCGCCCTAGAAAGTAAAATTCCATTGCATGTTATGTAAGGGTGACCACCTTCTTCAGAATTTTCCTGGTATTCCCAAGGTCTTAGAAGTATGGTCTACAGGTTCACATCGACCTTTGCAATCAGCCTCTGGCAATCACGCTGGTGATAAACCTTCAACTAGTAATAGTAAAGCTCATGGGAAAAAGGGAAAAGTCAAATTTCCTTGTAAGTTGTGTGAAGGTAATCATCCCATTCAAATTTTTCCTCTTATGGATGAAGCTTCCAAAGAGTTGGAAAACCTTACAGCTTCTCAACCTCATCTTTCGACTGGGTATCGAAAGCTTTCCTCTGATCCTTGACTAGTTGATCTAGTGTTTGATCAAAAGTCATCTTTGGTCAACCCCACCCTCTCTGAAACTGAGTCTCGTAAGTCTGTTCTCGACCAACCATTGGTTGAGAAAATGGTAGAATTGACTCCACCTTCAGTTAACCATACCTTTCCGGTAGAGAGTGAACCTCATACTGCTCAAGTTCTTCTCATTTCTTTAGTTTTGAAGGAACTAGAGGGAAATCCTCTCATTCCCAAGGTGCATGAAAGTATTTCTCCTATTCCCATAGAGAAAGAGGGTAGTTCTCATGTTCCTACGACACTCCCTCCGAGTATTTTGGTCACTTCTTTTGATTTGAGTCGACTGGCAGGATATCATCTTGTCTTTCTGGATTACAGTACATGCTTACCATATGGTCGTCCCTAGAATAGTCATATATCAGGGTGCATCTGTTAGCATTCTGTCCTCAACTGCTTGGCAAGCTTTAGGTTCTCCTCAGCTTGTCATCATCACCCAGAATCTGTTAGCTTTTAATAGAGAAACCAGTCAATCATTAGGGATCCTTCCTAAGTTCCTATTACTTTGGGAGGAAATATTGTCTATATAGACATGATGGTTGTCCAAGGCCCTTTATATTTTAATCTACTCTTTGGCCGTGACTATGTTTACATCATGGGAGCTCTTGTTTTCTCCCTCTTTCGAGTGATGTGTTTCCTACATGAAGGAATCATTGTGATCATTGATCAACTTACATTCATTGGTCTTGAATCAACTCCCAATCAACCATCATCCCTAAGTTGTTCTTATTTGCAAGTCGTATCACCTCCACCACAGGTTAATTATGTGGCCACCTGTTCCATGCCTACCTCTACTGATGATCTAGTAGGTGATGTAGTACACCATGTACTGGGGGCATTGGAGCCCAATTTTTCATCTGGATCCCTGGATATGCATCCCTTCCAGAGTGTTGTTCTCCCATCTCATGAGAACCTCTTGGAAGCCATGACCTCTTTTGGTCAATGATCAAGGGTTTGGAGCAGAGTTCCTTGTCTTGTGTTATGCTCGGTAAAAATGAAACAAGGGTAATGTGGATAGTTCTTTTACTATGTCAACCTTGTTAAAAAATGAAATAGGTATCCATGAGAAAAGTTATTTCACTTGTGTCAAGCTCATTAAAAAAATGAGACAAGGTGTGATGAGCATGGTTCTTTTCCTATGTCAAGCTTATTAAAAAATGAAATAAATCCCCTTCCAATTCGAGTCTTTGATTAGATCTCGTAAAATCCCAATCGAGTCTTTCACTTGTTCTCATAAGTGAACCTTCATTCCACCTACCTGTTAGTAACCAATAGCCTAATTAGGTGAATGAAATGATGCTTAGGGGGCATTTTCCTTGAATTGAGTCATTATGCTGGGGGCATGTAAACTTATGTCAAGCATAGTTTATCTTTGTTTCAAGCTTGTGTAAAAATGAAACCAAACCCAAGCATATTTTTTCTCATGTTTCAAGCTTTTGAAAAATGAAACCATCTTCAAGTATACTCAAGCATAGTTTCCCATGTTTCAAGCTTGTGTAAAAATGAAACCATTCCTACTTTACATCTCGTGATTGTTTTTTTATCAGCCTGTTTTGCTAGATGAGCCTTGGTTTCTCTTTGGCTGCTCATATGCTTCCACTTGGTTTTTTTCCCTTTCCTAAGGAACATCTACGATGAGTGGTCTTATCAGCCAACCTCTTGAACTTTACATGTTTTTAGTAGTTCCATCATTACCAAAACCATTTTCTATCCTTTTATACCACTCGTTCCTCCAAGAGGAGTCATCTTTCAACTCTTTTTTGACTCTTGAAACATGAAAATATTGTCGAGTACTTGTCACTCCAAATTCATTAAATTAAATGAATTGATGTCATCTCAATATACGTTTACCCCTTTTTCGGGCTGGGATTGACTATTTACGAAAGAGGAACACCTTGGTTGACATGATCAAGAGGTTCTCTCGAATATTGTTTTCTACCTTTTCGAGTTCGAGGGAAAAATTACAAAAAGGGACATTATGGAATTTTCTTTTTCAAACTCTCTAAATATGAAAAAGATACCGGGTTATCCTTCCACCGGACTTGTAAAAATTAAATGACAAAATACTTGTCACCATGACGAGCCCAATTTTCTCCTTATTAGGACTCATAAAACTTACTAGGATGGAATCATCCGAAGGATGAACTTATATGACAAGAATATGGTATACTCTTCAAGCTTGTGTAAAAATAAAGAGGTACTCACTAGAAATAGTGGGGGGAAAAGTGAAAGTGAAACATCTCTTGTATAGGCAGAATGTCTCTCTTGAACATGACACTCATATGTTTCTCGTGTCGGGTTTGGGATATCCCCACTTCATCACTTGTCCATCTAGATTTGGGTAATCCATTTTTCCTCTCATTTGATTATTCCACTTCATCATTATGACCCTTGGTCCTATGTTGAGTCAAATGTTTCCACAATTCAGAGTTGTGTCACTGATATGTTCAAGAGAAGTCATATCTGCAGTCTATTACAAATACATTGTCTAACCCTTTGCTACAGCATTGGATCCTATTCATTTCATTCCACTTTATTCCTCATTTCGTATCAATGATGGGGAATCATCATGGCCCTCCTTCGACGAGTCATTTCTCATTGACTTCAGTTCACTATTCAGGAAGATGACTTATAGACTCCCTTTCAGTACCTTAGATCTTGCATTCCTTAATGGCAAGTTCTTCGCATCTGACAATAGGTTTTCATCATTGGCCTTTGATCAGATGATTCCATGAGTGTTGGAATTTAGCTTCATTTTCACATTCACAGATTGTACTATCATATCTTGAGGACCACTTTCATTACTGGTGGTGTCTCTTGTGCCTATTAACGATCCACATCATTGGTCGGTAATCAGGTGGATTTCTAGCATGTTCAACTTAGACACATTCATTCGCATGTTAGAATTTGTATTTTGAGCAACTTGGGATGGAGCGCAAGAACCTAAGTCTTGTCTTATATGACTTAGGTTGTGTGGAGTTATGTATTATTCATGATTGTACACATGTTTCTACTATATGGATGGCTATGACCATACCATGGGACTTTACATTTATGGTGATCCTTATATCTTCGATGGTTGCGTCCATACCTTGGATCTTAGATTTACAGATGATCCTTTTTATTTGGATGGTTGCACCCATACCATGGATCCTTTCACACAGTCTTTATTATTTAGATGGTTGCATCCATACCCTGGATTCATGTTTTGATATCATATATGTATATGTATATGCATCCTTGATTTGCAGGTCTTGTGATAGTGTTTGTTCTCATCCTTGCAAAATCTCGTAAAGCATCTCAGACATAACTCCTTGTTTTTCCATCATGCTTTAGGGGGCATCTGTTACACAATATTTTTTCACACCTCCCACACTTCCCTGTGACATACCCCAAAGTGCCTGAAACATGATCATCATGCAGTGTATTCATTCAGATATACAACTCAGATCCTCCCTAAAACACTGATTGGAAAATGCCTTGAGCTTCCCATGAAGGAAATGGTTCTAAAACCCTAATTTTAGAATCATTGCTCTTATGATACTGAAAACCACAATGGTTGCTAGTTTCACTACACTAGACCCGTGATGCCATCGCTCTGTTTGCTTGTATACCCACGATGATCCCTAAAAGGAAATTTTCCAAAAGAGGATGAGAAGCTTCGTGATATAGAAGCTTCCAGAGCGATGAGTTGGAGGTTGTTCGGCGTGGATGAGGTCGATTTCTCTCAACTTGGACTTTTGGTCTTATCCCTATGACCTACCACCTTGAGATGAGGACCTTCTCCTATCTTTGGAGAGATCCTAACTCCCTTTCCCTGGCTATATATTCATCTTTTCCCATTCTCAAATGGTTGGTCTTTGTCTATTTGCACCCTTATGCTAAGATTGTGCCTATATGCTACTCATTTGGCTTGGATAAGGAGTGATTAGAGAGCCTAGCTTGGACTTGGAAATTCATTCAAGGAGAGCCTATTGACATCAAGGCTTGGTTGTATGCTTCTTTCATTATTCTATTAATATACAACTACTGGTTCATTTTCCATAAATGTGTATGTTTATGTATCATTTGTCTTAACACTCCTTGATCTGTTAAGTAGGTTACTTTCGAATGTGCTATTTGTATTTGCATGCCTTGTTGTGTCTTGATCTCTTGTACATCTGTATAGATGTTTTGAATAGCAGGAACGAAACCGTGACACGGGTGATTCAAGGTATTCAATAAAGGATGATGAGATAGAGTCAGAATGAGGTAGGCCATCTTCTTCGTCTCTCTTTTAAATTGTAACTTAGGAAAGTGTCCAATAGATTGTCAGGTAGGTTTCTAGTCCCACTCATTGGGCTAGATGGATCATCTTTGTCTGCAGAGAGGATTTACTTAGACAATGTTCAGGGACACGTTCACCCATATCATGCAAGCTATAGCAGAAGTGCCTATGTTGTAGAACCTAAACTTTGGCAAAGATTTCTTTCTCTATACTTTTGCTTCCAAAACTTCTCTCACTACTGTGCTCACTATTGGGAACGGGATCCCCCAAGGATAGTTTTTGGGCTAAAAGCCCATGTTTTGGGTCGAATTTTGTAATAAACTTGTAAAGACTCCACATTTTGTGGTTTTAGAGTGTGAAGGTGTCATGAGTCATAAAGGGTTGTTCGCCCTTATTTTTGTAAAGTAAGGTTGGTTGTAAAAGATCTACCCATGGTCCACGGACCATGGGATTGTATAAAAGGAGCTAAGTATGTAAGCTCTAGGTAGTTCAGTTAAGTCTTAGAGAGTCATATCTTTGAAGAAAGGAGTCTAAGTTTTGAGTCGTAATGTAGGTAGAGGCTCTGTAGCTGAGTGTGCAAAGGCCTAGGGTGGAAGTCCGAAGCTGAGTGCACAGACCCTTGTAGCTGTGTGCACAGGGTGGATAGAGTCTATAATCACTTGAAGATATCAATAGAGAGAATTATTCTACAAATTTTGTGTCTTTGTTTCGGTTAATGCAACTTTTCATATTGTGTATGAATATCATTTATAATGCTTATATGATGTGTGAATGTATGTAATTACGTTGATTAAGTGAACACAAGTAAGAACATCTGTTTATGTGGTGTTAACTATTATTGATTAATAAGATAACTAAGATCCTTAAGATAACTAGGGAACCTGTGCAAAATGTTGCCTTAACAACACAAAAGTATCTTAACCGAGGGTTAGGGCTGCATGAAGGTCAGTCGTACCCTTTCGTGGAGGTATCGAAGGGAGGAATAAGGGGTTAGGCAGCTAGAGCACTAGAAATTAACTAGCTGCGCGAAAGCAGGACTAGAAGGGATAAACCAACATCACGACCATCTCAGGGTGCAGAAACTTCGTTCCAGCATCCCCCCATACTGCTTCGAGTGAGACTTCAGTCTACACTCTGCGGAATGATGCTGAAAGAGCCAGTAGTGTAGGGATTTGTTTGGCTAATTAATGCAGAACCTAGGTCAGGCCCCAACAAGCTAACAAATGGTTCCATTTTTGGGACCAAAATCTGCATAAGAGATGTCTGATGTCGTATTACTAGAATCCAACTAAGAAAGAGATCAGAGACTAGTTGGATATGAAGGTCCATGAATACGCAGCGTGGGAGGACAGAAGTCCACGGCTGACAAAGGAATAGTGGCTGGACAGGTACCTATATACAGAAATACACGAGATATTTTTTTGTTCCTTTCCGATTGAGCTATACGAGTGGATTGCGAAGCTAGCAGATAGCCAGGGAAGGTGGAAACTTGACGGTCCTATTGTTTGGACCTTGCAGCTAGAGTGGACATTGGAAGAATCTAAGGATACGATCGACCGCGCTATTGATCATTAGCTCAATCGCATCCTAGGAGGATATGTGACTGAATTCACGGTTGATACCTCAGTCAGCTACAACGAGGTGGAGCAACACTTTTTCAAAGGACCGCGAGGTAAGTACTTGAAATCTTTGAATACCTGGATTAAAATGTTATTGTGTGAAAAGTGGGTTATGCAGCTACCTTGATGTTTGGAGCTACACGAAGCAGAAAAACTTACAGGAACGAAGGAAGAAAGGGTCCTGAATATAGTCCATTGATTTCACCTTTGCGAGGTGACGAAGAGGGAATAGCGCAGGTTTCTCCACAAAGTGTTATTCAGTTAATAAGACAAGGATTCCCGCGACTGCCACCTCCACCCACTCCACCTCCAACTTCACCACCATCGCCTGCGACTTCACCCGTACCACCTCCACCTCCACCGTAGTTTAGTATGGCAAATTCAATAAAGTTGCCTTTGTTCAAAGGCTTGACAAATGAGGCTCGAACCAGTTTTGGTTCATGGTAAAAGCTGTACGGGAAGCTCAAGGTGTTATAGATGATAAAATGAAGAAGGCAACCCTAGTTAGTGCTCTGTAGGATCGTGCGCTAACCTGGTACATCAAGTACTCTAATGATAACCTGAATGCTGGAGTGGAAGACATCAAGACTGCACTGAATAAAGAATTCAGTAGGCCTAAATCTAAGGCACAGTCAATTGTGGGGTTCAAGGAAATTGCGATGCAACCAGGTGAGACACCTTGGGAATTAGGTCACAGGTTGAAGTGTAAAATCCACAAAGCTAACATGAACTTAACAGACAGACAACATCGTGAACGGTTTGTGGCTTCTCTCCTACCTCACCTAAGGGTTGCGCTATCACAACAGAAGATAAAGACTCAGGTAAAGGCCTTGGGGATTGCAATGAGACTGAATGAAACACTGATACAAGATCCAAATCTGGGGGTTCAGCAGATCTATGTGCAACTGAAAAATCTTTTCCTTGAGATGCAAAGATTGAAGTAGGACAGAACAGTTCGATTAGAGGTGCGCGAAGAGGTATGGTGTCTAAATGCAAGGGTGAGGGGCATGACAAAGACCATTGCCTGATATTTGCAAACTATATTGCAGGAGGAGGACTAATGCCTTTGAGACCAGAAGCTTAGGCAAGACCAAGCATAGGGCCTGCATTGTGGTGCATTATATATCCGGTAGCAAGAAAACATGCCACGAATAACTGTCATTTGTTGCAGAAGTTTGTACAAACACCGCAGCAACTGTTTTGCAACTTCTGTAAGTCGGTAGGGCATGATGAGAACAACTTCAAAATGTATGAATTGATGATGGATAGAACACCCGCCTATACAGTACAGGCAGAAATGCGACCCCCTGACCAGAGCGCGAGGATGGCATGGATAGGCTTTCAGGGGCATCGAAGAGGCCGCGGCAGAGGAGGACCTAGCAGTGGTCGGGGACAGTTGATCTACTATAATTGCAGAGGACCATGATGTGAAAATTCTATCACTATAGAAACTGATTTACTTTTCCTACTTATTTCATCATAAGTTATTCATGAAATTACTTCAACAAACATTAAAATAAATATTGCTGCAAATATCACACCGTAATACAGAAATAAACATATGCACACATTGACACAGTTATTTTGGACTAATGTCCCTGGAAAAAACCCAATGTGGGAAAACTGGTGTAGCAAGGGAGGATTTTTATTATTCAACAATTTTCTAGCACAACAGAGTGCCAAACAGGCTTACCCAGAGATAGACAAATTTCTAGCAATTCTTCTGAGTCCAGCGTAGGTCCTACTAACCTCTACGTCAGCCTGAAACCCTCTAAATTAGCTTGAAACCATCTGTGTTAGCCTACTGAGGCTCTGCACAACCTCTTTAGCCTTCTGCATCACTCCTGCAGCCTCTGCGTGGATGATGCAGGCCCTTCTAGCTCTGCGCAGTCTTTGCTGCCTCTGCATGGATTCCTTTGGCTTTGCATCTGCCTCTCCTACCTCTGCACTGATATACCATCTCTCTGTTCCGTACTTGCTGCCTCCCGACTGCTCTCCATAACACCGGTTCAATTTCTTAGCAAACCCTGCTCCAAAAATTGAACTCACTGGTCTCCCTCAGTGTGTTCTCCAAGTGACCCTCAAGCCTCCTCTTATACTTTTCTTGTTGACAAATCAATGGTTGAGATTAAGTCCCTAATCAACGAGTAAGATTAGATCTGGCTTGATCCATGTCTTTTAGACCATTCTAACACATTTTCATAGTAATACACATTAATATTTTATTCTCTCTAAGTTTAGACTTGGGGTCTCCATTAAAAATATTAATTATTTTAATATATCCTGAACTATTTAGAATATGCCAAAATCCTTTCTGGGTATTGTACATCTCATGTGCCCCAACCTCTTCACCAAATTTTGTGGCTAGAGCACATCTGATGCTACCCCAAATCAACACTCCCTCTTAGTGAGGACTGTGCTCTAGTAATACTCCTTACTGAGTATCACACTAATCATCCGGCATCGATCCCTATGTTAATGTTAAGCCTCCTTGCCCAGCATCCTTTGCACTACTGCATCCTATACTATTGCCCATGACTCTACTATTGCCATTGCTATATCTGTACAATAGCTTCCTCTACATCTGTCCTGTTGCTGGTCCTTTCTCCCAACATTGCATTCACATTGCAACTCCATCTGCATTTTTGCTGCTTGTGGTCCTTTCTCCCAACACTGCATCTACACTGCAACTCCCACTTCATTCATGTTGTTAACACACTACTTCTGAAAGGGGTTCTTTACCATCCCCATATTTTCCCTGACGTAGTCAAACTTTGAATTTCTAAGGGCCTTGGTATATTTGCCACTTGTTCCCCTGTAGGAGTGTAGCTCAACTGTATAGCTCCTCGTTGGACACAATCTCTGACAAAATGACACCAGATATCAATATGCTTCGACCTATCATGGAATACTAGATTCTCAAAGAGTTTGATACAACTCTAATTATCACAAATGATCTTGGTGGCCTCCATATTTCTTTTGAACAGATTTACCAACAATTTTCTAATCCATATGGCCTCACACGAAGTTGTGCTAGCTGCCATATATTCTACCTTGTATGAGCTCAGTGCAATGGACTTCTATTTCCTACTACACCAAGAGGTCATTCATGATCCAATGTTGAAACAGTACCTAGAGGTACTTTTTTGATCCACTGAACTTCCTTCCCAATCTGCATCTATAAATCCACTCAACCTGATATCCTTCCCCTTGGTGTATAAGAGGCCATAATCAACTATTCCCTATAAATACCTAAGAACATGTTTGGCTGCTACCCAGTGATCCCTCTTTGATTCCACCATGAACTGGCTGAGGGTGTTGAAAGCGTAGGAAATATCTCGCCTAGTACATACTAGATACATCAGGGACCCTAAGAGATGTTGGTATAGGGTGGGATCGACATCCTTGTCCTCTGATGCATCAATCTTATTCTAGTTGGTGATCATTGGCATAGCCATAGGTCTACAGTCTCCCATCTCGAACCTTTTCATGATTTTTGTAGCATACCTCCCTTGCCCAAGGAATATTTCTCCTTTCTGCTGCCAAACTTCCAATCCTAGGAAATATTGCATTCGTCCCAAATCCTTCATATCGAACCATGTGGCTAGATTCTTCTTGCAGTCCTCAATGAGTCTGGATGATCCTGTTAGGAAGAGTTCATCCACATATAATATGAAGATAAGTGGCTCATTCTCTATGACCAGATAGTAGAGATTAGGATCCTTGTCACTCTTGACAAACCCCGTCTTCTACAAGTAGCCATATATTCGACCATACCACGCTCTTGGTGCCTGCTTCAGCCCATACAAGCCTTTCTTCAAGCTATATACATGAGACTTATTCTCATGAGTTTCAAAGCCCTCTGGTTGTTCAATGTATACCTCTTGTTCTATTACCCCATTCAGAAATGTCATCTTGACATCCATCTGATGGATCTCCCATCCCATCTGGGCTACAAGAGATATCACAGTCCCAATAGATGTATACCTGGTTACTGGGGCAAAGGTTTCATTTTGATCATACCCCTTAGCCACAAACCTAGCCTTGTATTTTTCAACGCTACCATCTGCAGCATATTTGATCTTGTAGATCCATCTTGAACCTACAACAGATCTGTCTTGAGGCCTTGACACCACCTCCCAGACATCGTTTACCATTATGGAGTTATACTCCTCCACCATCTCATCTAGCCAAACATGATGTTGAGCTTCCTCCTTGAAGCTGGTTGGCTCCCCATCCTGAGCTACTAAGGCCTAATACCTATCTGGTTGTTTTTGCTCCCTTTTACTATTCCTTGGCTCTTTGATGAAGCTTTCTGCATCACACAGAATCTTACGAAGTTCCCTGATGGTTCTTCCTCTGCCAACAGGTGCTTCTGTTTGCTCCTCCTCCTCATCCTAAGAATCTTCCTAATTTGAGGAAGAATTCTTCACTTCCGTTGGTTGAAGATGCATGACCAACAGATCCTTTTTCGACTGCTCCTCGGAAGGCATTTCGTAAGATCTTCTAAAAGCTCTATCCTCCATGAGATTTACATCTCGTTGTACTACTACCTTCCTTCTCACTGGAAGATAGATTCTATATGCCTTAGCATTTTTGCTATATCTTACCAGATACCCCTTTTCTGCAGTCTGATCCAGCTTCTTCCTCTTTTCTTCAGGTATGCGACAATATGCTAAACTCCAAAATATCTTGAAATGACTGACTTCAAGAGTCTTCCCAGTGAAGACTTTCTTTGGAGTAATATTTCCCAATTCCTGATGAGGAGTCCCGTTCTGAACCCAGACAATTGTGTTACATGCTTCGGCCCACAAGAATTTTGGCATATCCTGATCATACAGCATGTCCCTAGCTACTTCTACAATAGTCCTAATTTTCCTTTCTGCCACCCCATTCTACTCAGGATTGTAGAGAGTTTTCCACTATCTTTTGATGCCCTCCTTAGCACAATAATTAGTGAAGTCATTATCGACATACTCTCCACTAGGGCCTTGAACTCCTTGAATCGACAGAAAACCTCATCCTTAGTATTCAAAAAATAGATCCAAGTTTTCCTCGAGTGGTCATCAATGAAGGTAAGGAAAGACTCGGCACCGTTGAGAGCTTTGACGGACATAGGTCTACAAATATCTGAGTGTATCAATCCTAGTACACTCTTGGCCCTGTGGTTTCTCCTGGGAAATGCCACCTAGAGTGCATCCCCTAGATACATCATCTTGTTCTGTACTCAGATCCAAAACTCCAATTACAATGCTCCTAGGAATTCTCAAAGCTCCATGGTGCAAGTGACCCATCCTTATGTTCCATAGTTCATTCAATTCTTTATCCCCATGACTTTCTGTTAGTGCCACTAGGGATTTTAGTTGTAGTATGTCCAACCGATTACTTTTGATCCCAATCTGCACTTTCTTTTTCTAGCTCGGGTGTTTGACGTATACCTTTTCCTTGATGAACTAGATGTCATAGTCCTTGCTTTGTAGTTGTGACATACAAAGTAAGTTCATCCCCAATCCTAGTACATGCAGTACATTTGTGGCATGGAACCACTCTCTCAATTCTGTCTGAAAAACTATGGTACCCTTTCCTACTAGAGTACACTTTGCCTTGTTCCCTGTGGTGATCTGAAAGTTCATCTTCTCTTCTCGATATTCTGAGAAACACTCCCTGATTCTCATCATATGCCATGAGGCTCCAATATCTATATACCATACTTTTGATGATGCAGCACTAGTCATGCATGCCACTTCTTCTTCCAACTTGGAAGCCAACATAGAGAAATCGAAATCTCTCTTTCTTGTGCAATCTTCTCAAAATCTGCATGAGTCTCCTGAGGTTGATGCCTCTACATCATGGTCTCGACCCATAACTAATTTTCCTTTTTTGTCTTTGATTACTTGCTTTGATACCATGTGAAAATTCTATCACTGCAGAAACTGATCTACTTTTCCTACTTATTTCATCATAAGTTATTCATGAAATTACTTCAACAAACATTAAAATAAATACTACTACAGAGATCACACTGTAATATAGAAACAAACATATGCACACATTGACACAGTTATTTTGGAATAATGTCCCCAGAAAAACTCAATGTGGGAAAACCGATGTAGCAAGGGAGGATTTTTATTATTCAGCAATTTTCTAGTACAACAGGGTGCCAAACTGGCTTACCCACAGATAGACAAATTTCCAGTAGTTCTTCTGAATCCAGTGTAGGCCCTACTAACCTCTAATTCAGCCTTAAACCCTCTGTGTCAACCTAAAACCCTCTGCATCAATCTACTGAGGCTCTATGCAGCCTCTCTAGCCTTTTGCATCACTCCTATAGCCTCTGCGTGGATGACACTGGCTCTTCTGGCTCTGCGCGGTCTCTGCTACCTTTGCATGGCTTCCTCTGGCTCTGAGTCTACCTCTTCTACCTTTGCACTGATCTCCTATCTCTCTATTCCATACTTGCTACCTCTTGACTGCTCTTCGGATCACTGATTCAATTTCTCAACAAACCCCACCCTAGAAATTGAACTGAATGGTCTCCCTTAGTGTGTTCCCCAATGACCCTCAAGCCTCCTCTTATACTTTCCTCATTGCCAAATCAATAATCGAGATTAAGTCCTTAATCAATGGATAAGATTAGATCTAGCTTGATCCATGTCTTTTGGACCATTCTAACATATTTTCATATTAATACACATTAATATTTTATTTTCCCTAAGTTTAGACTTAGGGTCTCCATTAAAAATATGAATTATTTTAATATCTCCTAAACTGTTTAGAATATGCCAAAATCCTTTCTGGGTATTGGAGATCTCATGTGCCCCAACCTCTCCAGCAAATTTAGTGGCTAGAGCACATCTGATGCTACCCAAAATCAACACAGGACACTATGCACGTGATTGCACTAACCCTACGCGTCTGTCGTGCAAGTATTGCACTCTGTTTGATCATGAAACAGAAGACTTTCCTACGCTGATAGAAAGGATACATGACAAAGGGGGCTACCACCCTAGATGAATTAGAAACTACAAATGATGAGGTATGAGCCATGCGAAGAGGATTCGAACGTAAATATAGTGCTCTGAAGTGGAATCACAATAGGAGATGATAAGGGGAAATAGCATGAGGACAACACATGGGTTCACAAAGCTCCGGCAAAAGAGACTGAGTTTGATTTGGAGTGTGCACCTGAAACATTCATGGAGGTGAAGAAGAGCTTCATTGAGGCCTCCACCTCAGGGATCAAGGATAAGCTTGATCAAGAGATGGACCCTTCTATGTTTACAATCTTCCTAGAGACCTGCCTGAAGCTACTGCGCAATAGCAAGGCTATGAAGGGGTTACAGGAGCTCAAAAGTAGATGTGCTGGAAACACTCCAACTGAGTTGTGCATAGTACGAAAGCTTGGTAAGCATAAAACAAGGATGGGATGGGAGATGAGACTGACCTCATAGATAGGAGACTATGAGATGGATCAGGTTATCTTGGACCTCGGGTCAAACGTGAACGTCCTACCAAAACAGACTTGGGAACGGATGGGGAGACTCATGTTGTAGTCGTCTCCAATTAAGCTAAGGATGGGGAATCAGCAGAAGATCGTCCCCATGGGGTGACTGAAAGGGGTGACTATAGATATTGAAGGCATGAGCACACTGGCTAACTTTGAAGTAATAGAAATTGTGGATGATAGCAACCCCTAACCTGCGCTCCTTGGAATTAATTGGGCTACTGACATGAATGAGGTAATCAACCTGGAGAAGCAAAAGATAATATTTGAGAAAAAATTTATTCGCGTAATAGAAACCCTAGATCCTGCTAAGGGATCGCGCTATACTGAACCAGTCCACGATTATGAGAGTGATGACGATCTCGACTGTATCTATAAGATAACAGCGCAAGACAAATATTGGGTGAATCCAATGGCGGATGGACGAATTACATGGGATCACAAGAGTTCATGTACCTCAGACTCTGATGAATAATTAGAGTGTTGGCTAAATCAGTTACATGAGGTAACTACGCTGAGCTGTAACATTATGACCCAATCACTGCACTGTGTATCATCAGAGGTAAGAAATCTACCCACTTATGATGGCCTGAATAATGTAGATATCTTTTTGGATGCATTTGAGAGGGAGGCACCAGAAAAGTAGCACTTCCAGGCATTGGATTGGGCACTGCATGCTACACCCACAAGATGGTGGGGTAGGCACAAGGGAAACTTTGATGATTGGCGTGAATGTAGGAGAATGATGAGAACATGCTTAGGGAAGCTAGAGGTATGAATTACAAACAAATATGATGGGCAGGATGATTCACGCTTGCACTTGGCCAAATGGGCTCAAGCTTATGGAGAGAAGCCCCAACCTAAATGGGTGCACTTGTTTTATTACACCTTGGATATTGTCCCGATGAATTGGTATGTAGAAACAAAACTTCACCATGGTATAGGTGAATGGGATATTCTACGTGAAGGATTCATATTGACATCCAACTTTGAAGACGGGTTTGACTGTATTGATGAGGCACTACAAGAGGTGAAAGCAACAATATTTAGGATACCGCAAGGTCCTTTAGACCTGGTTCAGCCTGAGTGGGCTACTTAGCTGAGTCATGCACTAGAATGTTATAACATAACTGTTGAAGAAGAGGATGAGGATCTATGAAAGATTAACATCCTTGAAACAGAAGGTCACCGTGAGGTTGAAGGACCACAAGTTGGGAATGTTGATATAACTGCACCACTAAAAACGACACAGGTAAACATTGGTACAGAGGCAGAGCCCAAGTTTGCAAAGATTGGTGATTACTGGGATGACGTGACGGTAGATAAGGTTGCTGAATTGCTCTGTGAATACTAGGATTTATTCCCTACCAATTTTATGGATCTAAAAGGTATAATCAGGGACATAGGTTTTATGAAGATCACGTTGAAGCCCAATGTGAAGCTGGTTAAGAAACGACCTTACCGTCTCAATCCAAAGTATAAGGAGAAGGTTCACTTAGAGCTAGACAAGATGCTCGTGGTAGGAATTATTGAGCATGTGGAAGAATTTGACTAGGTAAGCCCAATGGTGGTACAGGAGAAGAAGTAGAAGGATGAAATAAGGATATATGTGGATCTCAGAAAGTTGAATGATGCTTGCGTACATGATCCTTTCCAACTCCGTTCACTGATGAAGTGTTGGACAATGTAGGTGGCCAGGAGACATATTCCTTCACTAATGGGTTCTCGGGGTACCAATAGATCAAAATCACACCAAAGGATAGGAGAAACACAACCTTCGTGATTGAGTGGGGTTGTTTCCAGTACACTGTAATGTCGATTGGGTTGAAGAATGCACCTGCACATTTCTCGTGCATAGTCATTGTTGCGTTCAAGGAATTTATTCATAAGTTCCTCAAAGTATACTTTTATGGTTGGACTGTGTTTGGGCTGGTGAAACACCATGTCGCGATTTTACGCCTGATGTTAGATACTTGCCAAAGGTACTAGATCACGCTAAATCTAAAGAAGTGTCTATTTTGTGTTCCTTTAGGAACCCTGCTAGGTCATGTGGTTTGCAAACAGGGACTGATGGTAGATCCCATGAAGATCACAGAGATACTAAACATGGAAGCATTGTGGATTGTGAAACCACTGTGTGCTACCCTAGGACATACGGGATATTATAGAAATTTTATCAAAGGCTATGCCTAGATTACCGTACCTATGGAAAACTTGTTGAATAAGGATGTCACATTCTGCTAGAATGAGGACTGTAAGAAGATCTTGGATGTATTGAAAGAAAATATGGTCACTGCACTGATCTTAGTCTTCCCGGATTGGAAGAAAGAGTTTCATCTACATGTCGACGCATCATGCATAGTGTTGGGAGCAGTACTGACACAAGCTGGTGGAGAAGACTTGGACCATCCTGTCATGTTTTCAAGCAGAAGGTTATCCAAGGAGGAGAAGAATTATTCCATCACCCAGCGCAAAGGGTTAGCTATGGTATATGCGCTCCAGAAGTTTAGAAACTACTTGTTGGGAGGCCATTTTAAGATGTATACATACCACTCCCCACTGAAATACCTGGTCAATAAGCCTATGTTGGGGAGATAATCTACAGGTCACTGTTATTGTTCCAGGAATATGATTTTGAGGTTATTGTGAAGCCTGGACGACTAAACGCTGGACCAGACCATCTGTCGCGCATCGAAATAGGGGAAGAGCTAACTAATTTGGAGGAAGGACTTCCTGATGCGCAGCGATTTGTAGTTCACATCGTCGATAGTCATTTCGAGGATATAATACACTTCTTGACGACATGAATTGCCTCAAAGGGATACACCATCTGGGAGAAGGATTTAGTCGTGCGGGCAGAAAATTTTTCTATCATTGTTGGGCATCTGTACAAAATGGGGTCCGATGAGATATTGCGATGGTATTTACCAAAGTTTGAAAGAAGTAGCATCCTCGTAGACACTCATGGGGGCGCCGTGGGAGGACATTATGCAGGGAGAGTGACCGCATAGAATATTCTACGCGAAGGGTTATGGTGGCCTACCCTCCATCAGGATTCAAAAGCGTATTGTAAGGCATGTGATGTGTGTCAAAGGACTATCAGGCCATCACAGAGGGATGAGATGCCTCTGAATACACAGATGACATTACAACCCTTTTATAAATGGGCGATAGATTTTGTGGGACCCATCCATCCCCAAGAGAAGACAAGAGCGAGGTACATTATCACCGCGATAGAGTATTTGACCTGATGGGCAGAGGCATAACATGTGAAGGATTGCACAAGCACGACTACTACGAAGTTCCTCTTTGAGTATGTACTAACACGATTTGGGTGTTCGAATATTTTGATGAGTGATCACGGTACACACTTTCTGAATGAGATGATCAGCGTGCTAACAGGGGAATTTTAGGTATATCACTAGAAGAGCACGCCTTATCACCCAGAAGCTAATGGGACAGTGGAAGCATTCAATAAAGTGCTGGAGAATGCACTCACCAAGGTTTGCAACACTCAACGAAGTGATGGGGACCTACACATACCCGCAGTACTATGGGCCTATCAGACGACATGCAAGAAGTTGACTAGACAAACACCCTTTCATCTTTTCTATGGTGTTAAAGCAGTGATGCCCATGGAATATATTGTGCCTAGTATATGCATATCAGTACTCACGGGTATGACAGATCGCGAAGCCCTAGAAGAAAGCCTCGCACAGCTGGCTGAGCTTGAGGAAGAGAGATTTCTAGTTGGATTTCACCAACAGGTCCAAAAGCAGCGTGAAAAAGCATGGCATGATTGGCACATTAAGCTGCATACCTTTAAGGTAAATGACCTGATTTTGTTATATGACAGCAAGTTTGATAAATTTCTAGGGAAATTCAAGATGCACTGGTTAGGGTCCTATGTCATTAAGGAGATTACTGACGGAGGAGCAGTACAGCTAGTTAAAGTGAATGGAGATACCTTCCCAGGAAAGGTGAATGGCAGTCGATTGAAGCCATACACTGGCATTCCAGCCATGTGACTAGATGAAGGTAGCATAGTCTTAGCGCTCCAAGAAGCAGAATGGAGGCGCAAGACTTTAAACTACACTACCTGGGTTGGGGAGCAGCGCGATTGGATGATTGTTCGAAGCAAGTGTCATAGGGTTCGTGGTAGTGCGAAGGAATGTGCGCTAACCAGGGAGAAATCACGCAGGTCAGCCGAAAAGTGACTGTTAAAGTCACTGTTCATGATTTGATGGTAGAAATGCGGCCAAATGGAGCGGGCGTCCGGCATTTGAGACGAAATTTATGGGTCAAATCCTTGAAGATCTCCCACCAATCTGGCATTAATGAACCAAATTTGGGGGGAACAGTCAAATTTGAATTCAAAATGCCCTATATATTACAAGTAGCTATCCAGCGAAAAACACTTGGAATTTTGAGACTTGAGTTGTTGAGCTCTCAAGCACACATGAACCGAGAATCCTTTGAGGCTCTGAAAGTGACTTTAGCATTTGCAAACTTACCAGAGACATCATGAGCACTATTGGAAAGTGTTATGTCAGCACCCATAGAAACTATAAATATCGAAGAAGTAGCAGATGAGTCGGTGCCAGAAATGGAGATAGAGGTAGAAGTAGCTGCTCTAGAAGTGTCCAAATTATTAGCAGAAGTCCCTAAATCGCCGAGGACACCGAGACCAAAGCCAACCCCAACCAAGGAAATCATGAAGGATAAGAAGGGCAAGCAACCTGCAATACCAGTGCGCGCATTGCCAAGAAGAAACCCACTAAAGCTGACCGCACAAGAGAAGGGAAAAGTTATCAATTTGGAGCCGAAGGTGGAAGAAATCGAAGAAATCTCAATGCCTGATGAGGATGTGGGAGTAGAAGTGGAAGAGGTTGGAGCCTAGGGTGCTGACCCTATTACTCGATTGCCTGAGTATGTCCCTCTGCATAAGGGAAAAACCAAGGTGCCAAAAGACATCGATGAGAGCAAGACCCCCTTGTAAACCCCTCTGCTGCCAGATGAGATTGTTCTCAAAGGACCGCACTTAGCACAGGTGCTGCTACTAAAACTTGAAGACTGGGACTTAGCTGATCAAAATAACTTCCCACACCTGGTGACAGAGCAGCTGATGCACCGCATCATCGATACAAACATTGGAATGATTGCATTGGAGCTATGGAGGTGGCTCAGAAGAGTAGACAAGGCAGCGTTGCTCAACCTGCATTGGGTGTCACACTACAACCGCACCCTGGTGATAGTATTGGTAATCAAGAAGCTGCTATGCTTGGTGCATGATGGGTGGCTGTGGGTGGAGGAGCAGATACCCATCATGGACAGGTTGATCCACAGATCATGTGATTGCCTTACACATGAGAGAATCCGGCCATGATATTTGGCGGAAAATGTGGTGAACAGGCCCTCATGGAATCCATGAAAGAAAAGTTTAAATTGGTGACAAAGCCATGCAGATATGCTATATCCAGCATCAGTGACCCTGCTGTGAAAGTAGCTATGCAGATTCTAGCAGGGAAAGTGATGTGAAAGTGTCGCGCCAATGAGGTGTCGGCGCCTGTCGTCATGCTAGTAGCCTAGTGCGCTGAAGGAGTCCAGTTCAACTAGTCGAACTACCTTTGCAGTGTGTTCTTATCAAATTGTCGTGAAGTGTAGAGCTCAGTAAGACGTTCCACTATGCGTGGCTCTTACTGTCAATGGCACTGGTAGCGTGGGAGATGTCAGAGGATAGTCAATTCCCTTCAGTCATGCCATACCTACCAAAAGCAGTGAAGTACGCTTCATTGTGGGTGACCAAGGATGCAGAGCACATCAAGGATAGCAAGATCTTCTGGATCTTGATGGAGATGAACATCCACATGGCCATCAATTGCAAGCCACGATTGTCGCCTACAGTATATGCTAAACTATAGAGCTACGCAGAATTTAAAGCTGATTTTCATCATGTATCCATTAAGGTGCGGAAGGACCCTGTGTAGAAATGGTACAACTTGCCTTACTTGGCAACAGATGACACCATTGATGCAGTACTTGATCAATGAATGGCAAAGTAGCACACTACAACAAACTTGACAATGCGAGGAAGCAATTTCGCCGCACAGAGGAAGAAGGAGGAGACCAAGCTTAAGATGACATAGCCGGCCGAAAAGAGGAAAAAGGAGGCCATTGAAAAGGACCAGGTAGAGCGTGATGCCACTCAATAGATAGGGAAGAAAATAGGTGAGACAAAGTGAGTCTCTGACAAAAGCACGAGGTCACCTTCACCTGAGACAGAGGATGAGATAGACGAGGAGACAAAATAGCACGGCGGGGACCCTCAGGAGAAATCCACCCACATCAAGCATCCAAGGGAGTATGAGAAAGGAGGGTCCAGTAAGAAATCAAAGGCTACCAAGACATCACGGACCCCATCACCCTAACAGAGGGTGATTTGCATGATATTAGTGACATAGTGAGGGATGTCACCGCAGAGGCCCTGCAACAGTTTGAGCAGCAGCAGCAGATAATCTTGGGGGCTATCCGAACACGTTTAAAAGAGCTGGAGACCCATGCATCTCAGGCTGGCATGGTGTCCACCAGCCTTGCTATCGACACTTCAGAGGCTGCCGAGATGATGCATTTGAAGGCCTCTAGTGCGATAGTGCTTCTTGATGGAGCACTGACCATGGAGAACAAAGATAACAGGCCCATTGTTAGTGCCCTAAAGGGAGTACGGTTGAATCTGGCAGTGCTTCCTAGTGAAATGCTCCACCTCTTGCAAGATGGAGTGATTACAGAGCTGAGGGCCCATGAGCACCGCTCCCTCCAGGTGATCAGTGAACAGAGGATCAACAACGAGCAGATGGCACTACAGCGAGACTCTGCTATCATCGTTATGACTGTGACAACCAATCAAAACAAACGCACTATCTAGGTCATCGAGGAGGCATTCCAAATGGTCCCAGAGTTGGCCATTCCTAAGGAGGAGCTAGTCGAGGTGCACATCCGCAAGCTAGCTATGAGGGTGTGCGACACTCGCATTGACATGGCGAAGGTTCAATTGGAGTTGAACCTGTAGATCACATAGTTGCAGTTGAAGCCCCGACCTTCAACTCCGCCAGAAGTCAAGGAGTAGTGAGCGACCATTGTCACAGAAGCAGTAGCGGCGGTGGACAATACAGTAGTAGACTGCACGCAACTTTTTGAGTAGTCATTTGAGGTCCTAACAAGCTTGTAGGAGGACCCCAATGTGCATTGAATTGAGACGAAAGCACACGAACTACAGTAGAGCTATGATGAAGTCAATCGAATAACACAAACTGTCGTGCTGACACAGAGACTAGAAAAGCTACAGTAGGCCAAGTAGCAAAAAGAACAGGTGGATGTAGCGCTGCACAAGGAAGCAGTGTTGAAGGCAAGACTAAAGCCTTGGTTGGATGAGGCTTACATGGTAATAAGCTCTATTGAAGGAAAACTTGCGACTCTGCAAGCAACTTAGCAAAAGCTCCAGGCTGATAGTTCAGGAGCAGTGACTAAGCAAATGGTCGAAGACGCAAAGCAGGCAGCCGCACAGTGCACAACTCAAGTTTTGGTCATACGAGTTGAGCTAGAAGGACTTTGCGCAAAGATCTTCGCGCCTACCGAGTGACTCGAGGGCGAGTCATGATGTTTGTGTTGGGGACCTGTTGGGAACGAGATCCCCCAAGGATAGTTTTGGGGCTAAAAGTCCATGTTTTGGGTCGGTTTTTTTAATAAACTTGTAAAGACTCCACATTTTGTGGTCGCGGAGTACAAAGGTGTCATGAGTCATAAAGGGTTGTCTACCCTTATTTTTGTAAAGTAAAGTCGGTTGTAAAAGATCTACCCATGGTTCGCGGACCATGGGATTGTATAAAACGAACTAAGTAAGTAAGCTCTAGGTAGTTTAGTTAAGTCTTAGAGAGTTATAGCTTTGAATAAAGGAGTCTAAGTTTCGGGTCATAGCGTATGTAGAGGCTCTGTAGCTGAATGCGCAAAGGCCTAGGGTGGAAGTCTACAGCTGAGTGCACAAACCCTTGCAGCTGTGTGCGCAGGGTGGATAGAGTCTCTAATCACTTGAAGATATCAATAAAGAGAAGTATTATGCAAATTCTATGTCTCTGTTCCAGTTAATGCATTTTGTCGTATTGTGTATGAATATTATTTATAATGCTTATATGAAGCACGAATTTATGTAATTACGTTGATTAAGTGAATGCAAGTAATAACATCTGTTTACACGGTGCTAACTGTAATTGATTAATAAGATAATTAAGATCCTTAAGAAAACCAGGGAACCTGTGCAAAATGATGCCTTAATAGCGTGGAATTATCTGAACTGAGGGTTAGGGCTGTGCAAAGTTCAGTTGCACCCTTTCGCGAAGGTATCAAAGGGAGGAATAAGGGCTTAGGGAGCTAGAGCCCTATAACTTAACGACCTGCATGGAAGTAGGAATAGAAGGAATGAACCGACATCACAACCATCTCAGGGTGCGAAAACTTGGTTCTAGCATCCCCCCATACTGCTTCAGGTGAGACTTCGGTCCACACTCCATGGGTTGATGCCAAAAGGGCTAGTAGTATAGGGATTTGTTTGCCTAATTAACGTTGAATCTAGGTTAGGCCCCAACAATCCAACACTCACTCAGAAGGATGACATGAAAAATGAGCGACCCATATCCTTCATGAATGCAAGCCTACAAGGACCCAAACTCAACTATCCCGCCATGGAAAAACAAGCATATGTAGTGTACAAAGTGGTGAATCATTTCAGACCCTACCTCCTGAAGAACCATTACATTGTCTTTGTGCCACACCCAGCAGTTAGAGCATTGCTTATTTAGTAAGAGTTGGGTGAAAGAAGGGTGAAATGGATTGCAAGACTACAAGAGTATGATCTTGACATCAAGCGAGTTCAAACCATCAAGGGCCATGGTCTATGCAGAATAGCAACGGAAGTAGTACATGTGCAGGAGGAAGAAGAAGAGCTCGCAGGCTAGGAGAAAGAAATTGAAATGTACAATGTTGACCGAGCCTCACCCACTTCGCACAAAGAATCTTGGTATGAAAAGGTGCACCTGTACCTTGAGCATGGCACCGCACCCTCTCACTTTCCCATGTGGCAGAAGAGGGAAATCTGACTCAAAGATTTATCTTACCATCTAATGCATGGGGTTATTTACATAAAGAATCACAATTGTGTCTTTGTCAGGTGCCTGGAGGCATAGGATTCAGAAAGGGTGTTTCTTGATCTCCATGACGAACCATCCATGGGACACTTCGCGGGTAACACAACAATGCACAAGGTCATGCGGGTTGGTTTTTACTGGCCTACATTTTTCAAGGATGCACATACCTATGCCCGCGAGTGTCTGATATGTCAGAGATGCACTGGCTAAAACCAAAGGTCAGCAGCCCCACTGTAGCCTGTTTTAGTGGAAGAACCATTCCAACAGTGGGGCTTGGATATTATTGGATAGATTTTTCCACATTCAACAAAGAAGAACCACTATATTCTAACTACTACAGACTACTTCGCAAAATGGATATAAGTAGTTCCCATTGAAACAAGTGAACAACCAGGAATTCATCAGCTTCCAACAACAGAACATCATCTACGGGTTTGGCATTCCTACACCACTTGTTTTTGACAATGCAACATACTTTTCTTCGTTGAAGCTTTATGAGTTTTCATTGCAAAATGGTATTGTGTTGAAGCATTATGCTAATTATTACGTGCAGGGAATGGATGTTGTTGAGTCTACAAACAAGAACCTCCTCCGCTTGATCAAAAAGACCATTTACTCTAAATAGCGAAACTGGCACTCTGCTCTGGCGAATTCTCTCTCGGCTAGCCGAATCACACCTAAGCCTTCTCTAAATACCTCCACCTATTTCCTGGTTTACAGAAAAGAAGCCATCCTCCCGCCAAACATCTACTTTCCTGCTCTCCAGTTGTCCCAAGAATCCTAAGGCAAGTCGTGTCTATTAGTACAATGTAGGATGGACACACCGCATAAGCTGTAGGAAGAAAGGATGAAAGAAAAAGAAAAAATTACACTCCACCATAACCATATCAAGAGATGGTTCGATAAGAAGTCTGTAGGGAGCATGAGCTTCAGTGTGGGTGACTTAGTCTTAAAGTGGGACAAAGCCCATGAGGACAAATGCAAACACATGAACTTTCAATCCTTATGGATTGGTCCATTTACAGTCCATGAGAATCTTGGCCAACACATGTATTGTCTTCAATCACTCGATGGGAGGATTGACACTCTCCCCGTCAATGGCCAAGACTTAAAATGTTACTTTCAATGATCTGGGGCTGTACCCTGCCCTATGTACATAGTCGTTTTCATTCCTTTCTCTGTTGTTTTTGTTTTTTGTTCTATTTTCCTTACTGTTATGTTGTTTTTATTTTGTAAATAAGTGTTGTGCCGCACTGCGTTCTGGCTTCTAAAGGTGTATTTGGCTGAAGTTCAAAGAGTCTTGTGACACTGTAACAGTTGGCTAGTCTTGTGTCTATCTTCTTTGTGTTTGGTTGTACTTTTTGCCAATGAAGTCTTGATGAAAAATACAATCCATCTGTAAGGAGATTTTTGGTCAAACCATAAACTTGTGTCCAGCCTGGGAAACCTCATGCATGTACTTAGACTTCTTCTCTAGTGTGTTTAATCTTATCCAACTAGTAGAAATGGAGAAGGGGAAAATCTAAATGAGCAAACATGAATCAAAGGTATTTACATGATTCTCTAAGGGAACAACCTCTCCTGCTCTTAATAAGTTGAGATCCCTCTTCTACCCCAAAAATAAATATGTGCCTATGCACAGTTCTCTTTAAAAAAATAACAAAGGCAAAAGAAGAGAAAGGTTTCCTACGCAAAGAGGTGAAGCAGGAAACTCCACCGGGGTACTGTCCAGACATGCTAGCAGTGGAGTAATGCTTGTGTTCCTATGTAACTCAGCCGAGGTATTGTCCAAGCCTACTAGCAGTGGAGAAACACCAAAGATGAAAACTTATACTATAGAATATTAAGCTCGCAAGCTAAACTACCATTCCCAATTCAAAACACTTTGATTTGATTGAATCTTATGTTGTGTTCAACTAAGTTTGTACAAGGCGAACCATGTCTATCCATGGGGTAAGTGGGGAAGTCGAAGTGATATGCATGATGAATCAATACTCCCCAAAGGACCAAGGCCCTGCACCTTAAGTGCATCAAAAAAGAGAAGTTGGTAATCAACCAATGTGTCACCAAGTGTTGTAGCAGCTACGACACCCTCCAAAATTTTGGCTTGCATTCAAATTCCAAACCCTTCCTTGGTTTATATTTTGATGGTTGCAAACACTCGAGCTCATTCCTTGAGCTCTGTCAAAGTCTTTTTCACCCCTTTTCTTGCCCAATCAACTGTCATCTATTGCATGTTGATTTCTTTGTCATGCTTGTGACCTTGTTCTGGTGATTTTGAAGGTTTTCCTTTGTGTGTTTGAGTTGTCTTAGCTCTATGAACATCTATCACACACACACACATAAAGTTGTAATCACTATCGCACAAGTTGTTATCACAAAACATTTATCATCTAGCCTTAATTTACTAGATGGATCGAAGTACACCATGTAAGGCCAATTTTACCATAGTAAAATTGCTTTCACTGTGAGAAATTACTTAATAAACCACACTTGTTAAGAAATTTATAATTAAACCCATGAAGAATAATTAAATAAATCACTATTTGTTTAATTATCTTCTAGGAATAATTAATTAAACCATTGTTTAATTATTATTCCTTGTCATATTTGACATAGTTATGAAAAATAAACAGATAAATTATTAATTATCTTATTTTTCTCTAGGAATAATTAATTAATTATTATTCCTTGTCAAGTTTGTCTAAATCCCTTAGGAATAATTAAATAAATAATTACTTGTTTATTATTCCTTAACCATATTTCTTGAGATGATAAATAAATCATTTATTTATTTATTATTTCTAAATAAAAGTTTAAATACTTTTTCCTTCCTAACCAAATATAATAAAATATCCCAAGTGGTTATTTCTAGATTGGGGTTAATAATATTTTATTATTTCTCATTATTCGAGGATAACCTAATATTTTGTTATAAATAGAAGAGTTTTCCATTCATTAATCACTTTCAATTATTTTCATTATTGCACTCACTGTTGCAGCTCTTATTATTATCACTATCGCTCACTGTTTTCTTTTCCATTTGAGTTCCCATGAAGATCAAACATTTTATTTGCTAGGTTTTATACATTATAGAGGAGAGAGACTCTACAAAAGCTGAAGACATTTGAGGATAGCCAAGAACCTATCCCATAGAGGGGGACTGGTAACACTTATTTGTTCCCTTCACAAGTGTTGTTTAGTAAAATATATTCTTTATATAATGGTTTCCATTGGATTATTGGAGTTACCCGCATTTAATACTATTTCATTTGGTTGTTTAACTATGATTGTGGAATAGATCACGCCTTTGGCAGGTTTTGTTTCTATCATCTATTGTAGATCTACAATGTTTAGTAGCCATTTATATTGTTAATATTGTTTGTCATCCACAGTCTTAGGTGATTTCTTTTCATACACATATGAGAAGAAAACAATATAACAAAATTGACAAGTCCACTAGATTTTCACTTCTGACCCAGAAACCTGGGTGACCTTCAGTTTTCAGCTTAGAGTTTCTTCTTTTTCAGTCTCTTAATGTGTTTTACTAGCATTCTAAACCTAGATTAGTCAAAATTCTAACTTCCATAAGTTTTCTAGTCTTTTCCATAGGCACAAGAACCATCGATGGAAAAGACGAAAAAATTTTCCAAGACTTGCCGACCGGGAATCAAGGAGAAAAAATCAGATTTTTCTCCCCCAAAAGTACTATATGGAAGTTCAGAGTGCACCTTCTGGCCCAAAAAGTGCGATCTCCCAGGAATCAGGTCAGTACCTACGATTTTTAGGGTTTCTAGGATTTTTTCATATCTGTTTCTAGGTTTTGCCAAGAGCTGTCTGTTGGGTTGGTTGACCACTGTCCTATCCCGCTTAGGCCTTGATATACTATATTTTTCTCGTCGAAGTGGAATTTAGCCCCTTAGGGCTTCTAGTATGCTTCCACCTTTATAGGAGGAGTTTAGTTGAGTAAGAAGTCTGAGTTTTTGCAGCGCTTTCAACCATATTTTCCATATATGTACCTTCCTATTTCAGATCTTCAAAGATAGGTTGTTTCCATCCAAAGTTTCATTTTAAACCTTGTTTTGTCATTCACCTTAGGGTACCACTGTTTTCCCTAGGTTTCACACCCATCTCCCTATCTTTTTACAGCGATTTCCCCCCTGGTTCTTTGATATTTCTAAACCACTTTCTAGTATCATATTGTCATTTGATCCCAGTCACATCAATGCTTCAATCTCTTGGCCTTTTTAGTGTGTTTTAAGTTGATATTTCCACCAACCAGCACAATGTTTGCAAACCCAGTTTGGGTGGGGTTTAGTTAGTTGATTTTTTGTTCATATTTTGTTTTTAATCTCAGTTTATTTCAACAATCTTTTTTCTTTTCTCAGACATGATCTGGGCTTGATTAATAATCACACTTGAACACACAAGCACACCTTAAGCGAAGGGCGCTTGGTTTACACCACCAAGCCAAGACTTAAATTAATTCATTTATCTCCACAGTCAGAGACAAAAACATCTTTTGATCTCCCTTCACCATTTTTGTGTCACTTGTGCCTTACCACCAAGGCATTTGTTACAAGACTCTTAGGCCTTCATCCCTAGTTTCTGCTTGGGTGTATTACTCCTCACCATAGGGTTTGAGTTACCCCTCCCCCGAGTCCCCATACCAGCTCTTCTTCTGGTTCATCTGAATCCAGGCCTCCTTCATCGCATACTGTCACCATGTCTAGACACACTGTTGGTGCAGGAACCTAACTTGGTGTGGGATCTGGTTCTACACCGGTAGTCACATCTAGTAGAACCATTCCAGCAGCTCCTCTAGTACCTTTCATGGCTGGGTTAAGTCTCCCAGATTTTAGCTAGTTGATAAATGACCCTATACATCACAATGCTAGTTGGCCAACTATGCTGAATAAGCTCCCTTCTGACATCCCAATGTTTGAGGGTAATTTTGGAGAGAATCCCACCAATCACATCCACTCATTCCATATGTGGTGTTCATCCAATTCCATTACCGATGACTCCATTCGTTTTCGATTTTTCCAACGCACGCTCACTAGAGATGTTGCAAAGTGGTATGTAGACTAGAAAGTTGCCTCTCATTCCATTTTCGTGATGCTAGATAAAGTATTCCTCTCATATTTTAAGTTACCTCTCCAATACGACACTGGTACAGAGCTCTTGATAGCATTTTGTCTGTCCTCTGCCACTAATCTTTCCGATCATTTTCAGGAATGGTGTAGAAGAATGAGCACATGCCATTCCCCACCCTTCGAAGACTGTGACTACTTTGATTGGTTTCTTAGGAGTCTTTTATTGCCCATTGCCAAAGATGTCATGTCTCACTTTCTTTAAACAGAGGAAGAAGCTCTCCAAACCACTCTGAGATATGACTTTATTTCTGCACAAACCGGTTATGTCTATACCATCATTCTAGACATCCCCCATCCTGGGGGTGCTAATGCACCCAGGGCATCTCACACCACCAACAGTATCATTGGAGCCTGTTGAGCCTCAAACCTGCACCTTCCTATACACCCTCTCAGCATTCTTTTTACACTTATTTCATCCACCAAGCTGTTAAATCATTGTATTATAGTCTAAAAAGAGCTTCTGACATGGTTTTCTAACTATGCTTATGACTGTTGTTTGGTTTAGATTTTTGTTCAGGCAGCTGCGGAAACTTGTCAGTTTCCGCAGCAAGCACAGGTTTCCATAGCTAGCACTGGTTTCCGCAACCATTTTGTTAAAGGCTATGCTACAGGTGTCCTATGAAGAAACGAGCCACATGGGCAAGCTACAAGTGACGTGTACATGAAATGTGTCCCTTCAGATCAGCCAAATCATCCATAAAAGGTCATGGTCAACAAAGGTCAAAGGCAAAGCCAACCAAGGAATTTAACGATGGCACGTCTCTGTTTTGAGCACGTGAAGGTTTACGTGGCACAGTCCTCAGCTCATGGAGATATCGGCACACCTGGAGATCAACCCCGTAACCTGAATCCAGCAGCTACCACTCTGAAGATTTAATGGACATAATGACCATTACGCTAGATCTCGGGCTGAGGAGATCTACGTGTCTCTGGCAATGCAGTTAATAGCATAGGATTTAGGAGTTAGTTACAGCACTTTTCATTATAAATAGCGCGTTGATAAACGCTGTAGAGAAGATTTTGGAGATGTAATTTTTGAACTGTTGTTATTATCACCCCACTGCACTCTGTTTTACGTATTCTGCTGTTGCTTTAATACATGAGAAGACTACTTTCCTGAGCTCATTTTTGTGACTGTTCGTTGACTGGCTGAGGTGGCAGAGGGCCCCTGCGCACTAAAGCCCTATATAGTTCTCATTTAATTTTCTTATATCTCTGCTTTCATAATTGTTAGCTTGTTTATAACATGTTGTTTTGATGTTTTTAATTCACTGTTGTTTACATTTTCATTTATGTTTTCTTATAGCTGTCAGCTGATCAATGCTTTTCTACAGGTTTTCTTAGGCAGCCCGGGCAAATTTTCATCTTTTTGATAACTACCGACATATGAGATCATCTTGTCCTTCCTGCTAATTTTCATTTTCTGAAGTTTAATTCCAACACTGTCATTTTTCAAATTGTGTTTTGCTTATTTATTTTTCTGCTACTTAGACATCATACTACTCATTTGTTTATGGTTTCTTTCTATAGTCAAGTGACTCTATTAGTAAGGAATCAGAATATTACTTATTGTAGTGTGATTTAGTTTGCTTTCTTGCAATTTAGATATCATATTGCTTAACTTGTTCATGATTGCTTCCCATAAGGTAGATTGAGCTGAAGGGTAAAGGATCAGAAGAGTTGAAGTAGTGTGAATTAGTTGATTTTGCTTTCAGTCTTTGAGTTGCTTTAAGTTTAGTTTTTACTTTCTTTTTCATACAGCAGTAAGGATACTAGGCCATTGTCATTAGTTCATTGTTTGATACATTAACTTCCTCTTAAGAATTGATTTCATTACAGTTATTTTAGAGCTTTCTTTTCGAACACTTTTAAGTTTGGAAAATCACTGTAGAAATCACCATTACCATCCATACTTAACTTTCATTTTCTCCATCACACACTAGGGAATCCATAAAAGATAAATCCAAAAACAAACTAAAAAAAACTCAAACACGACAAAAGGCTAAGAAAATGGTTATCTTGTACATATAGTACACTTCACTTCGTCAGTTTACGAATCCCAGATTGACATTTTAATCAGCAATTTAGAACACACTAAATTGACCAAACATTTTGGCGCCGTTGCCGGGGAAGTGAAATTAGGTAGCCAATTTCTTAAAAAAAAAAACAAGAAAATTTCAAGGAAGGAAAATTGATAACCTCTCAAAGTATGCTCTCCTCTTGCACTTAGTGTGATCTGGAGGATCATAAAAGAGAAAGTTATTGGTTTAATAGTTTCTTGAGTATGCTCTCTTCTTGCACCTAGAGTGACCTGGAAGATCAGAAAGAGAATTATTAGCCCGACTTGAAGAAAAAAAAAATGACATGCATAGAGCAAGAGATTCTAGGGGAAGGTTTTTAGCTAGAGCCAAGAGTTCGATTTTTACAACTCCTTCTACCTCAAGGAATAGACAAGAGACACCTCCATCATCTCCAACCTACACTCCTAGCCCTGGGATTCCTGGAATTCAAGAGACAGTAGTTGAGTTAGGAGACTCTTCCTCACCATCCATCGAATCTGAATTAGGAAAAGATCCTTTCTTTTCTTCTACAGGGAGACACATTGTAATTGAAGAAGTAGAATCATCTGAGGAAGAAGAGGGAGAAATTCCTCCTCATTCGCTATTAGTAGAGGAACCAGAGGACTCTGAAATCTCTGAGAAAACTACCATGACAGAAGAGGGAGTTAACGGATTTGGTAGAGGTAAAGGTAGAGGAGGGGGAGGAGGAAATAATGGAGGAGGTAGAGGTAATAATGGGGGAAATAGGGATGGAGATAACTCATTTGGATTTCCTATAGTCGATGAGGATTCTCGAGCAACAATGAAAAATATTTCACCATCTGTCCTCCCAAACTTTCATGGGTTAAGAAATGAAGATCCTGAAACATTTCTATTTGAGTTTGAGGTTGTGTGTCGAACCTATGATTATCTGGAAGACTCTCAAAAACTCAAACTGTTTCCTTCAACATTGAAAGGAGCTGCTTTGAAATGGTTCATGGGATTACTCACACAATCCATTAGGACTTGGAGTGATATGAAACAAACATTTCTGGATAGATACATGGATTATTGTATGCCTACCAACCACAAGGATGAAGTATTTAAAATGGTACAAAGAGAAGATGAAAACTTGGAGAATTTACTTGAAAGATTTCAATACAATCTGAAAAGAGCAAAAATGAGTAACTTAGATGAGGAGACCTTGAAAGCCCTTCTATTAAAAGCCATTAGAGATGAATGGATAGATATTTTGAACATGATGGGAAAAGGAGACATATCTCAACTTCCACTTCATGACATAGCAGAACTGTGTGTCCATCTCTCAAGAGGAAAATCTAAAACTGGAAAAGGGCCTAGAGATCCTTCTCTCATTAGAGCAAACAAACCTGCAACTGGATTAGTAAGTAGGGCTGAGATTGGAAATATGCTTGATGAATTCAAAACTGATATCTTAGGGAGTCTTAGTGAGCAACTAGACACTCTTAAGATCCACAATAAGCAGAAAGTAGAAGCTGAAGCTTTAGCCATCTTTTTCCCAAAATGTAGAAAAAAACATGCTCTCAGGGAATGTCCCTTGGATGCAAAAGTTGTAGAAACATGTGCGATTTGTTCAGAGAATCATGAGACCAAGGATTGTCCTTCAATTCCTGGGCTCAAAGCTATCTTTCAAGAAGATCCAAATACAATTGAGTCTCTCTGTTTTGTTGCAAGGAGACCTTGGCAGGGGCAACAAAATCAAGGGTTTAACAACTCTATGAACTTTCAACCCCCACCAAATTGGAATCCTTGGCAACAACCTTGGTCCCAACCTCAAAATCCTTTTCAATCATGGGTACAAGGTATGCAAAATCCTTATGGGAGATTTGCTCAATTTTATCAATATCCTCCATCTTTTCAAAACCAACAAGCTCCACAACTTCCAAATCAAAACCCACAACTATCATTGCCATTTCAACAACAACAACCCTCTCAACAAAACCCAAATTTTCAACTCTTGCTTCCATTCCAACAGAATTCAAATCAACTTCCTTCTCAGCCATTGCCAAACCCCAATAATAAAAACCCTCAAAATGCTTACATGGTAGAAGGTCAACAATTTCCTGCCTATATGATTGTTCCTCTCAATGATGTACAACTCAGATCTATTAGAGTTCTAGATAAACCTTCTATAGATGCCCAAAATCAAAGCATTTCTGAGGAAGAATCTCTTGAAGCCAATAAGGGTTCTGAAGCATCTCTTCAAAACCCAAACACTCAGAAAGAAAAAGAAAAAGAGCTAACCCCCACAACTCCTATAGTTGAGCAACCTGCATCTTCATCCACACCTCCTTTTCCTGAAAGATTACAAATTGACAAAGGGGTGGAAAAACAAATCTTGTTGCCTGACTATGATTTTCTAGATGAATTGAAGAATGTCTGTATCAAGATTCCCTTGTTACAAGCCATTAGAGAGATTCCTATTCTAGCAAAAACAATAAAGGAGTTGAGTCTTAAAAGACCAGGAAGGAAACCTAGAGACACATGAAGAATCCACCTGGTAGGGAAAATTGCAGACATCATGATGGGAAAAATTACTATGCAGAAGTATGTAGATCCCGGTAGTCCAATTGTCAAAACACATATCAATGGGTTAGAAATTCCAAATACTTTGATTGATTTAGGGGCTGCTATCAACATTATGAGTAGACAGACTATGGAATAACTGAAACTTCCTAATCTTCTCTTTACACCTACTTTACTGCAACTTGCAGATCGATCAATTATTAAATCAGATGGTGTATTAGAAGACATTTCAGTCTCCTTAGACTCTTGGGAATATCCAGTAGATTTTATGATTTTAACCCCCAAGAGTAATTTAGGTGGACACCCTCTCATCTTAGGAAGACCTTGGCTAGCCACGGCCGATGCTTTCATCAGTTGTAGGTCTGGGGATATGTATATTTCTGATGGTAATTCGACAAAGAAATTCAATCTGTACCCTCCAGCAAAAGAAATTACAGAAATAGGAGATAATGAGTGGATTGATGATGAAGATACTATACAACCTGTCTTTACCATTTCTGAAGTTAGTGAAGATAGTCAAATTCTGAACACATTAGAAAATTTTGAAACATCTTCAGAATATGACCACACACAATTTCAGTTAGATTCCGACATTGAGTATTTATCATCTAGACAAATGTCTCTTTTCTCTATGGAAGAGTTTGGTAGTTCTGCCATTGAGATCTTTCCAGGAAAAACATTGAATATCAACAAAAATTTGGAAAGATCACAACAGGAAGAACTAACCAAAATCTTGCAAAAACGTTCTACTGCATTTGCATGGGAATATACTGATATGAAAGGTATTGACCCTAAGACTTGCATTCATCACATCTACATTGAGGAAAACAATAGACCAATCAGAAAACCTCAGAGAAGGATGCATCCAAACCTTAGGGAGATAGTGAAAGAAGAGCTCCAAAAGTTACTTAATGTAAACTTCATTTATCCAATTTCAGATAGCCGATGGGTTTCTCCTTTGGTTATAGTACCTAAAAAGAATGGTAAATGGAGGGTATGCATTGATTACAAGGAATTGAACAAAGAAACTTTGAAGGATCACTTTCCTTTACCCTTTATCGATCAGGTATTAGATACTTTAGCAGGCAAAAAGTATTTTTCATTTTTGGATGGTTTTAGTGGTTACAATCAGATTCAGGTAGCACTTGAAGATCAGGACAATACCACATTTACCTGTCCATGGGAAACTTTTGCTTACCGAGTACTTCCTTTTGGATTATGTAATGCACCCGCAACATTTCAAAGGGCAGTACTAGGAATCTTTTCCGATCTAATCCATGATTGTGTAGAGGTTTATATGGATGATTTTACAGTTTATGGTAATTCGTTTGAAGAGGCATTAGAGAATTTGGAAAAAGTCCTTATAAGATGTAAAGAAACAAACCTATTATTAAGTCATGAAAAATGCTTTATGATGTTTACTGAAGGGATTGTTTTAGGACATCATATTTCAGGAGATGGGATTAAAGTTGATAGATCAAAAGATGAAGTCATCTCCAAGTTGCCTATTCCACATTGTCAAAAAGATGTTAAAAGTTTTCGTGGATTTACTGGATACTATAGAAGATTTATTGAAAACTTCACCAAAATAGCATCTCCACTCTTCAAATTACTTACAAAAGACTGTGAATTCAAATGGGATCCTGATTGTCAATCTGCATTTGAAACTTTGAAAACAAGAATATTTGAAGCACCCATTTTGAGAGGTCCGAATTGGAAACTTCCTTTCCATATTTCCACAGATGCTTCAGATATAGCTCTAGGAGCTGTGTTGGGACAAAAGGATTTAGTTCCTTATGCCATTTACTACACCAGTAAAAATTTGACTCCCACTGAGTTAAACTATACTGTGACTGAGAAAGAGTTCGTAGCTGTTGTTCATGCAATCAATAAGTTTAGACACTATATAACTGGCTATGAAACTTTTGTCCATACTAATCATTCTGCAATTAGATATCTCATGAATAAACCTGTTACTAACGGCAGAGTTACAAGATGGCTCTTACTTTTACAAGAATTCAATATTACTGTGTTGGATAGACCAGCGAAACAAAATACAGTAGCTGATTTCTTGTCTAGAATCCAAAATACTAACGAAGATTATCCTGTAGAGGATAAGTTTCCAGATGAATATTTATTGCAGTAACTACTAAGACTCCTTGGTATGCAGATATTGCTAGCTATTTGGTTACAGGGGAGCTACCTCCACATCTATTTCCTGGTGAAAAAAGAAAAATTATTCAGGAGAGTTCAAGTTATTCATGGATTTCTAATGAATTGTTTAAAACAGGGCTAGATTGTGTGATCAGAAGATGTGTTCGGGAAGATGAAATGCCTAACATCCTCAAGGCATGTCATGATGAACTATGCGGTGGACACTTTTCTGACAAAAGGACGGCCTATAAAATCCTTTCTTTAGGATATTATTGGCCTTCCCTTTTCAAAGATGCAAAACAATATGTCAGAAGGTGTGACAGCTGCCAAAGAGTTTGGAGACCGACTCTTTCAAATGAAATGCCATTACAGCCACAGGTACTCATCGAACCCTTTGAAAAATGGGCTTTAGATTTCATTAGACCCATTAATCCACCATCTAGAAAAAAGAAGTATATATTGGTATGCACTGATTATGTCACTAAATGGGTAGAAGCCAAAGCATTGCCTTCTGCCACTGAAAATTCAGCTGTTCAATTTCCTTTTGAGGATATTTTTACTCGTTTTGGTGTCCCAAGAGAAATTGTGACAGATCAGGGAAGTCAATTTACATCTAACTTGATGGAGAAGCTGATGGAAGAATACAAAATCAAGCATAGAAAATCTACTCCTTACCATCCGCAAGCAAATGGCCAAGTGGATACTACAAACAAATTTCTTGAGAACATCATCACCAAAATTGTTCATCTACACAAAAGAGATTGGGCAGAAAGGCTTCCTGAAGACTTATGGGCCTACAGAACTACATGGAGGAACACAACTGGACATTCTCCCTGTTATCACTGACAAAATTTCAATGCCAAATGTCTTACATTTGTTTGATGGTAAAGCACATAAATCCTTTTCAGCAGTTTCGCAGCGCAACATGCTTTAAGTGATTTCGTAGCGCATAATTCATATTTTGCACCGGCTACGCTACGAAATCGGGGATTTGTCCTAATCCATAGCAGACCTTACCCAGCTGTCATGTTTATCAAAATCCATTTGGTTTGCATCAACAGTTGTCAGCTTATAAGGTTTTTAGTACCCCAAACGCAGGTAAAAATGGTAGAGTTGAATCTAAAAAGAAGACACAGAGAGCCTTGAGGAGAAAGCCCCTGATATGCTCACTGCGTGGAAAGAATCCTTTCTCAAAGCCTTTAAAGTTATGGGGTCTTTCACAGCTTGACAAGTTACAGCGATATTTTCCATTCCTAAGAAAAGTGCTGGGAACGACATTTGCAAGACAAATCATCACTGGCTACCTTCCTAGTGTTATTCTCCAGTTATTTCTTTATGTTATTCCACCCATAATGATGCTGTTTTCAGCCATCCAAGGTTCAGTGTCATATGGTGGAAAGCAAAAGAGTGCATGTGCCAAAATGCTTTACTTCACAGTTTGGAATGTGTTTTTTGTGAATGTTTTGTCTGGAACGGGCATCAACCAACTCAATAACATCATTTCGAGCCCAAAAGACTTACCCAGGCAGTTTGCAAAAGCAGTTCCTAGACAGGCTATTTTCTTCGTCACTTACATTTTGACATCAGGATGGGCAAGTGTATCATCAGAACTTATACAAATATTCTTTCTGATTTGGAATGTCTATAAACGTTGTTTGAAAGAGCGACAAGAGTGGCAATTGTGCAAACCCTGTGCCATCATTTCCTTACCATCAAAAAATGCCTAGAGTGCTCCTTTTTGGGTTTCTCGGTTTCACTTGCTCTGTGGTAGCACCTTTAATTCTAACATTAGGGCGGTGCCGACGTTACACCAATTCAGAAGCGTGTCATATATGGGAGCGCTGTAGAAACAACAAATTAGAAGGGTTGAAGTTTCTTGTGAACAGCTGGTGGAATGATATGAGGCCCAGGTGTATTCGTCTCTGCCCTTAGCTGTACAGCATGTGGTATCATCCTGGGTAGCAAGGCAAACCCCAAAGGTGAAGGCGTTTCTAGCGGTAGTAAGTGACATCACAGCTCTTGTCGCTCTCAGATTCGTGGTCCAAATCTACCTCGAGCATGAGGGTGACTTGGAACTCGTTGCCAAGAGCATTGAATCCTCAGATCTTGACTTCTCAAGATACGGCGTTACCTTTTTTTTGAGGTGGTCTTCATTGGAGGTCGCACACAACCGGGTACCATAAAACCTGAAGAAGGGGATCGGCATCCTTATGCTGTTTTGAATTGTGAACCTGCAAGGCAGAATATCTTGCCATCTGTTCTGTATATACAGAAGATACTTCGCAGGAGGTCTTTCCTCATCAAGAATCTTGAAAATGCTATGCGAAGGTTTTTACAGTCCCTTGAGCTTTTTGAGGACAATGAAAGGAAAAAACTTGCAATTTTTACTTCACTCACATTCTCTCAGAAATTATCTGGGCTTCCACCAGAAACCGTGTTTCAACCTCTTCCCAAAGACAACCTTGTTTCGAAGGGAATTGTACTTTCATTCATCACAGATTTTTTCAAGGAGTATCTGGTTGACAACAATCTTGATGATCTCATAGCATTGCTGAAGCGAGGGAAGATAGAAGATAATCTTCTTGATTTGTTCCCAATACAGAAACGCACCACTGAAGCTTTTGCAGAACACTTTAGTAAGGAGGGTTTGGGCGCTCTTGTCGAATATAATGAAAAGAAAATGTTTGATGTGAAATTAAAGGACATGAAGAGTTCATTAACAACTTTGATTGCAGAGAATGCTGATATTTCAGAAGTCATTGAAACTGTAAAGCAGCGCCATAAAGAGTCAAAGTTACCTGATATTGAAGTAGTGCGTATCTTATGGGATGCTATTATGGATGCTGTACAGTGGTCTGGCAAAAACCAGCAACAAAATTCAAATTTGGCGTTGCGCCAAGTTAAGACATGGGCAAAACTCCTTGACAGTTTCTGTACAACTGCAAAACTACAGTTGGAGATTATGTACAAGATTCAAATTCAATGTTATGAGGATGCTAAACTCATGAAACTGTTCCCTGAAATTGTGAGGTCTCTCTATGATGAGGAAGTTCTTGCTGAAGATACTATTCTGATGTGGTTTGCACCGATGATCTGCTATTTCTTTTACAAAAATATATCTTTTGGGCTTACACTCTTCAATTTTGAAGCATATACAAGTTCCTCTGGACAGCCCATATATGATGATTGGTATATGCTGCTTTTCAATATTATTTTGACATCACTGCCAGTCATATCTTTGGGGGTTTTTGAGTAAGAGGTTTCATCTGAAGTATGTTTGCAGTTCCCTGTTCTCTATCAGCAGGGCCCAAGGAATATATTTTTAAACTGGTACCGTGTACTTGGATGGTTGGCAAACCATGAGATTATTTATGATATTTGTCAACAACCACTTCAGTTGCCTCTGCCAAATGTTTCAAGTACAGTTCAGGAATTTCAGAAAGTGGAGGACTATTTATCTATGGTGGAACAGTAACCTTCTGAGATAATGCAGGATGCAGTGATTCCATCCATGAGTGCATTGGTAAAGCCAGAGTTTCTAAGGCACCAAGACAAAGATGTCAGGCTCATTGTTGTTACTTGCATTAGTGAGAATCACACTGAAAACGTATCTGCTTCAATGCAAACAATTAGGAGTTTGGTTTGAATGAAAGAAAGACTGTGTTTTTGAAATTACACAGCAGTTTCGTAGCGCGCTACGAAACTGCTGAAGGTGTGGATTTTAACGCAGAACAAGCTAGTTTTCATTTTGAGCGGAAATTTTGGAAAGAGAACGACAAAAGATCATGCAAGTTATCAGGTAGAGCTACAACAGCCGTTCAGATCAAGACAGGTGTACCTTGAAAAGGATGGAATACTTTATCCAAAGTTGAATGTCTGTTATAAAGTCACTTTATCACCGTTAAAGGGGTAAATGCATGGTATACAAAGAACTGTTGCCCGCATACATATCTATTAATGCAGCCTCCAACACATCAGGAACGTGGCAGCGTTCCATATTTCAAGTCATTAAAAGCTAGAAGACAGGCTGCTATGCATTTGAGAAAGTTAAGGAATTAGGGCCGAGAAGCAAGGGACATCTCCAGCATGATTGAGCAGTTAAAGGAGTTGGCATACAAGGTCGATATGGAGTACTAAAGACATCCAGCTCAGCCATATCAAAAAGGACCAGGTGTCAAAGAACAAAGAGAAGTCATTATGCGTGGAAGATAGAGTTAGAGTTATAGTTAGTTTAGGACTCTTAAACACTACAGTTAGTTCCTTATTGTATTTATGAGTCAGTTCAATAGCAAATAGGTGTCATTAGTGGCAGTCATCGAGCTCCCCTCATGCTGGAGGAGGAAGCTCGAAGTAGTTAGAATTATGTTTCTATATATAGCTGAAACATCTATGTAATGAGGGTTGGATATTTGATAAAAGAGAGTATTGTTTTGGCTTGTGTAAAAACTCAGTTTCAGTAATATAATTTGCTGCTTTTCTTCTCAGGATTCATACAGTATTTCTATGTTCAAGATGTGTGGTTTTACTTTGTCCTTGATGTTTTTACAGTTGTATAAATACACAATCACTCAGAATTCACTTATGCTGCTCTGATTTCCTGTGTGTATTTGTAAACTGTGGTTTTCTATGAGTTGTGTTTTGAGCATCTAAATGCCACATGCCCTGACTTATATGTAAAAGCAGTGTCATTGTTTACTGAAGTATGATTGACTCCATAAGCCCAATGGAAACCTATGCAATGTTTGTCCAGCCTTCATAATTGTTAATATTATTTCAAGAGAGTTAGCCATCTTATTAATAGTCAAAATCAATAACCCTTTGAGAGAGCCCTCTCAGGCTAAGGAGGCTAAGCCTTAGTCAAAAGATTGGTCTGAAATAGTTACTTGAAGTCTTCCTGGTCAGCAGCCTTCCAGGGCCTGATTTTGTGATAACACTCCCTATGAACTTGTTTATGGGAAAGAAGTCCTGCTCCCCATTGAGGTTCAAGTCAAGACTTTCAAGATGGAAGTCCAATTGGGGATGAATCTATCAGAAGCCCAAAAGCATAGAATGGAGCAGCTGAATGAGCTAGATGAGATCAGACAATAAGTAATTTTAAGGAATGATCTAGCTCAACATCAAAGAGCTAAGTGGCATGACAGATACATCAAAGAGAGAAAGTTTCAAGAGGGAGATTGGGCGTTACTATTTGATTCCAAGTTTAAAGACTTCAAAGGAAAATTTCAGACTCATTGGCTTGGGCCATATGAGATTGACAAAGTCTTTAACAATGGAGCGGTAAGAATGAGGACCAATTATGAATTTCAAACTCCTCTCATTGTGAATGGCCACCGATTGAAAATTTATCATAAGCCACTCTCAAAAGAGGAATTTGTCAAAATGTTCCAAGAGAATTCTGCAATAAGGCTGGTGGAGAAGGATCCTTCTCCCTCACCAGCCTAGCCTTTTATTCTTTTAGTTCAAAAAAAAAAAAAAAATTGTATAAGCCTGAAAAACAATCATAGATTGGCAGTCTTATACAGAAAAAATGGAGTGAAAATCAAGGACACTTGACACTCTATATTTTCTAAAAAAAAAAAATATCCCCTCTCCTTCTCTTTCCATCTCCACTCCATCTCATTTGCCAGTTCACTTCACCTCCATCCCATTCTCATTTCCATTTCACTTCACTCCACTTTATTTTCATTTCATTCCACTCATTCCATTTCATTTCATCAATAAAAGTCCCTTTCAGGACTATTTTCATTCAGTTAGCTATTCTCTAACTATCTTTGTTCAGTTAAGTGGGTGCTGTCTCAATTTCCGCAGCTGGAAGCCGTTTTCGCAGCCAGAAGAAATTTCCGTAGCCAGAAACGATTTCCGCAGCCAGCATCACTCTGTTTTCAAATTTACAATCAACTGTTAGTGCAATAATCATGAAATGCAGGTGTAATTGAGCTAAAGACATGGGGCATCTCCAAGACATCAAGGAAGAGCAATTGGTTAGAAGCCTTGAGCAAGAAATGACAAAGTTTCCAAAGGTATGATCAAATTTTTTTATCAAATAACAATTCAAGTCATAATTACGCATATTTATCAAACCATAAAAAGTTCTACTATGTGCAATGATTTGATAAGATAGCTCCATTACCACTCCTATTCCACGATATCACTCCACACACCTTGCATTCATTTCTCCAAGGGTCTCATGATTATTTCGAGTTTAAACTCAAGACTGACTGCACTTTCATTTATTACCCGTACTCTTGAGACGTGACCTATTTTGTTACGGTTCTTCTTAGCCGTATTTTCCGCAGCCGTCCATTGAGACGTGTAAAAATTTCATACACATTCATCCAATTCAAAAGAATCCCGAGGTTAATCCATTCGTTTACCACTCCATTAATACCATAGTCCTCGCATGCATCCGCATTTTATTTTATGAACTTGTTTACTGTTGCTCACCCTCTGTTCCTCCTATAATTCAGGTATTTCCATTCCCTGTTCTCCATTTTCGATTGCAGCCACTACAGTTATCCTAAACCCCAATTGCAGCCACTACAGTTATCCTAAACCCCGATTACAGCCACTACAGTTTATTCTAAACCCCGATTACAACCACTACAGTCTATCCTAAACCCTGTAACCGAGCCATTTCTTTCTCTGAACCCTCACATGCAGAAGAGATCTCAGTTGAAATTTAAAAACAGAGGATGGGAAAACTACTGAGAGCAGAGCCAGAAGGACCGAAATACTTGGAAGGTTATCCTCAAACTAAAGAATTGCTGAAGAAAGCCAGATGGTTACGATTTATCCAAAAGTTTAAAGGCCATAACAAGGAGGTGACCAAAGCTTTTGCACGGTCTTTTGATGGTCAAACAGTGGAGATTGGAGACTTGAAGTTCACGGTGACTGAAGCCACAGTAGCAGCTGCCACAGGCCTACCTCAGGAAGGTGATAGGTGGTTTAAAAATAGAAGTGTGGATGATCAAATATGGAGAATTATGCTACGAAACCAAGGTATGGATACCACCGTGTTTACAAGAGGCATCTCTGTTCATGCACTAAAAGAGGAATGGTCTAGTCTGCTATTAGTTATCTAAAAATTTATCATGTGTGAAGGACGTTTTGGTTCTATGTATATGTATCATGCTAGACTGATGATGAATTTCTTAGAGGGTCACACTCTTAATTTGCCTCATTTTCTGCTGTTAAGTTTGAAAAAGATGAGTATTACAGTTCAAAAACACATAGGCAACATTGAAACTCATCTATACCATCATGGACTCATAAAAATTCTTATTGAGGACCAGCTGAAGAAAACTAAAGATACTTGGGAGCAATTCTTGATAAGAAACTACTTCCAAGAGCCATCTGAGGTCTCTGGAAGTATTCCACCAAAGATTCCAAGAAAAAGTAGGAGGAGAGAAAAGAACACTACAGTCCAAGACTCCCCTACTATAGAAACTCAAGAAACTGACCAAAAAGAAGAAGAAGATAGAGTTAAAGACAAGAAACAGAAGAAAGAAAAAGGCAAAAGAACCATCCAAGAAGTCTATCCATCCCCTGAGAAATCCATAGAGGAGGATTATCAACCACTGTCAGAAAGATTAGTACATCTTCAGGTTGCTGCTATAGCAAAGAAAAAGCAAAAAGGAAAACAGAGTACACAAGAAAAGAGTACTAGTCCATACTTAAGGAAGAGCACTAGGCTAAGAGGAAAGGTGAGTAAAACCCAAGAAAAACAGCCTCACATTATCGATTTAGGTGAAGAGACACTTGAGAAATCTCCAGCTCAGCCAAGCATTGAACCAAGTCCTCCACATGATGAAAGCCCTTTTCGGCCGGAAAGAGAGAACAATCCTCCTCCTCCACCAGATTTTGAGCTTAGTCCGAGAAAGACACCTGAGGTAGATCCTAATCAGCAAGAGGTATATAACTACCTGGAATCCTTAGAACAATCAGCTGCAGGTCCGAGTACCACTCTGCCACTAGATGCACAAGTTTAGTCCTTGAAACAGGAGGTATTTGAATTAGAAGTCCTAAATAGGCATATCAAGCAGGAAAATGAAGCACTCAAAGAGTAGAGCAAGGTAGATAAGATTATCCATGATAACACTATGCTCCATTTAGGACTGTGGCAAAAGAAAAACAAGAAACTGAAGAAAAAGTGCAAAAAGTTAAGCAGAGCATTAATTAATCTCAAGTTCAAATGTCTAGTCAGGAAACCCAGGATGATGTTAGCACCAAAGAAGAAGAAAAGAGGGCTAGATGTCCTAGAAAAAGCCTCAGAACATATGGATTAGAGGGAAATGACTAAATTTTGGTTGCATGAGGACATGCAACACCTTCACAGTGGGGGTATGTGGAGCCTCAAACCTGCACCTTCCTATACACCCTCTCAGCCTTCTCTTTCCACTTATTTCATCCACCAAGCTGTTAAATCATTGCATTATAGTCTAAAAAGAGCTTCTGACATGGTTTTCTAACTATGCTTATGACTGTTGTTTGGTTTAGATTTTTGTTCAGGCAGCTGCGGAAACTTGTCAGTTTCCACAGCCAGCATAGGTTTCCGCAGCCATTTTGTTAAAGGCTATGCTACAGGTGTCCTATGAAGAAACGAGCCACATGGGCAAGCTACAAGTGATGTGTACATGAAACATGTCCCTTCAGATCAGCCAAATCATCCATAAAAGGTCACGGTCAACAAAGGTCAAAGTCAAAGCCAACCAAGGAATTTAGTGGTGGCAAGTCTCTGTTTTGAGCACGTGAAGGTTTACGTGGCACAGTCCTCAGCTCACGGAGATATCGGCACACCTGGAGATCAACCCCGTAACCTGAATCCAGCAGCTACCACTCTAAATATTTAATGGACATAATGACCATTACGCTAGATCTCGAGCTGAGGAGATCTATGTGTCTCTGGCAACGCATTTAACAGCATAGGATTTAGGAGTTAGTTACAACACTTTTCATTATAAATAGCGCATTGATAAACACTGTAAAGAAGCTTTTGGAGATGTAATTTTTGAACTGTTGTTATTATTACCCCACTGCACTCTGTTTACATATTCTGTTGTTGCTTTAATACATGAGAAGACTACTTTCCTGAGCTCGTTTTTGTGACTGTTCATTGACTGGCTGAGGTGGCAGAGGGCCCCTGCGCACTAAAGCCCTGTATAGTTCTCATTAAATTTTCTTATGTCTCTACTTTCATAATTATTAGCTTGTATATAACATGTTTTGATGTTTTTAATTCACTGTTGTTTACATTTTCATTTATGTTTTCTTATAGCTGTCAGCTGATCAATGCTTTTCTACAGGTTTTCTTAGGCAGCCCGGGCAAATTTTCATCTTTTTGATAACTACAGACATATGAGATCATCTTGTCCTTCCTGCTAATTTTCATTTTCTAAAGTTTAATTCTAGCACTGTCATTTTTCAAATTGTGTTTTTCTTATTTATTTTTCTGCTACTTAGACATCATACTACTCATTTGTTTATGGTTTATTTCTATAGTCAAGTGACTCTATTAGTAAGGAATCAGAATATTACTTATTGTAGTGTGATTCAGTTTGCTTTCTTGCAATTTAGATATCATATTGCTTAACTTGTTCACGATTGCTTCCCATAAGGTAGATTGAGCTGAAGGGTAAAGGATCAGAAGAGTTGAAGTAGTGTGATTAGTTTCCTTTAAGCAATTTAATTTCTTGTAATTTAGATATCATATTGCTTAAATTTTTCATGATTGCTTCCCATAAGGTAGATTGAGCTGAAGGGTAAAGGATCAGAAGAGTTGAAGTAGTGTGAATTAGTTGATTTTGCTTTCAGTCTTTGAGTTCCTTTAAGTTCAGTTTTTACTTTCTTTTTCATACAGCAATAAGGATACTGGGCCATTGTCATTAGTTCACTGTTTGATACATTCACTTCCTCTTAAGAATTGATTTCATTACAGTTATTTTAGAGCTTTCTTTTTGAACACTTTTAAGTTTGGAAAATCACTGTAGAAATCACCATTACCATCCATACTTAACTTTCATTTTCGCCATCACACACTAGGAAATCCATAAAAGATAAATCCAAAAACAAACTAAAAAAATATCAAACACGACAAAATACTAAGAAAATGGTTATCTTGTACATATAGTACACTTCACTTCGTCAGTTAACGAATCCTGAATTGACATTTTAATCAGCAATTTAGAACACACTAAATTGACCAAACAAAGTCGTTTCACAGCCTTCGCCATATACTCAACAAAGTTATGTCTATCCACAGGTGGGCACCATTTCCTCCAACACTTGTTACCCTCGTGCTAGCAACATGTTTTCATCCAATGCTCAACCTGTCTACAAAATCATTTCCCCTCCACCATCTTATACCTATGCACCACCGAGCGCTCCAGCCCCTCAGGCATTAATGCCACATCCTACCATGCATCTTCAGCACCCACAGCCACCTCCCCCTCATGGTCAAGTGTTTGTACAACAGAGTGCGACCACTCCCCAAACTTTGAAGAACACGAATAAGGGGAAGGATAACAAGGGTAACTAAGGTAATCAAGGTAACCAACCTAGTGAACCCTAGGGGAACGAAAATAACACCAATAACTAGCAACAGGGTAGTCAGCCCAAGCAGAAAAAGGATATTTGTATGAACAAGCCTTGTGCATGTTATGGTGTACATGGCCATTCTACACATGAGTGTCCTCTCTTACCCCAGATGTGCCAAATTTTCAAAGCTCAAGCAACTTCTAGAGGTCAACCACCCATCTAGCAATTGCCTCAGAATCCTACACCATCTTAACCGACAATGCTTGCAAATCCTTTCCCCAACAAGGATTTGTTGTTTCTCAACCTCACAGAGTTCAAGCATCCCAGCGCCCCCAACCTTTTGGTCCTGGCGACTACCATATTCTCATGATGAATTCTAATAAGGTCAACCCCTGTGATATCAAACTGCAAACTCAATCACGTCAATATGAAAAGCCATCAACTTCGTACACCACTGAATCCAAAACCAAAGCATCTACTAAGCCTCTTATGACACCAAATGGTCTGTTACAAATCCATTAGCATAAAGTTGAGGCAATTCCCAAGATCCCAAAGGGACCATTACGCCGTAACGTGGCCTCTAACTGAGATGCACATACATACATTATAGTAGATGACTTGGCGCAATCCCCCACTGCCATGTCAACACTAGAAGTCCTCCAGTCATGACCATCTCAAAATAAATCTCTACTAATTTTTTTGGGTGCAATAGATCCTTCAGACAATCGTTTGATTGTCTTCCAAGTTGATACATCAGAACATCCCCCATTACCTTCATTTGTTGCTTTCCAGATACCAGTCTGAGTCTATAATGCCATCATTTCCCGATGAATTATTCACAAAGGTGAATCCACCTCTGTGATGTCTATTGCCGTTTGGAAACAACTTAAGTCACATGAATTTCCCCATCCACCATCACTTTCCATCCCTGGGACGGTCACTCCTCCCAGCCTCTTGGCATGTATCACAATTGTCCAGTGACTCTTGCAGGGAAGACTGTCCATGTAGAAATTGAGTTTATTGATCCCCCTCTTGATTACAATATTCTCTTTGGTTGTAGTTACACTTATTCCATGTCAGTCATCACATCTACGATTTTATGCAAGATTTTCTTCCCCCACGAAGGGAAGATCGTCACCATCGATCAGTTGACATACTACGAGCCAGAATCTGTGACCTCCCTTGAGTCCATTATCTCGTTGATGTCCGATAAGTAGTCTACCACTCCTCCCACTGGTGTTTCACCCAGAATCTACAAATATTATTCATTCTTGGGTGCTTTCCTTGGTCCTCCCCCTCTCATCTTAGAGCCTAGCTCTTTGAGTTCTTACATGTTACAAGTGTCAAGGGTTTCTCGCAAGTAGTCTGGTACACCTAAACAATAGCCAGCTCCTCATCACCCTATTGTTATCATCTGAGCCGAGCCATCCATATCCACCCCCCATGGACCTCCTTTGTTTGTGGGTGCCTCTCCTATGTTCCCACCAAGAACTGTTCCTTCAGATCTCAACCATCCAGGAGATATTCTATCGGGACATTACCCTACAGACCATATACCTTTCTTGTTTCCTCCTTCGGGAATCTTTCTATCCCTGTCATGGCTTCACTGGTCCTCCCTAATATGACTTTGGGGATCCCAGTATGGTACATTGATCCCCCTACAAGCACTCCACCTGGTCAGCTAAGACTATATCATGCTTTCACCCTGGTTCAACCGATCCCTACGGCCCTTGTCGCTACTCTAGTTCCACCGCAACCTCAATAAGAACCCACTCCTATTGTGAAAGCATCTAGACAAGGGGACAAATCCAAGAGGAAAGAACCTAAGGACAAGGCTCCCCAAGCTCCTCTAGCCCCCAAAGCCCCAAAGCCATCACCTCCGTGCACTTTGTGTAAAGTTGTTGGGCATGCCACCAATAATTGTCCTAGAATTCCTCATCTCAAACCTTTGGTTCTTGAAACATTTCCTGAGTCTAATATCCTTGAGGTCCAAATTAACTTATCGAGTCTAGCAAAGAAACTCAAAACATTATGCACAAATCACCCTTGTGCCTTGTGTGATCATTTGGTCACTACTCCCATTGTTGCCCTCGTCTCGATGAATTTCGCGATTGCCTAGAGGTGCTTCATGAATACGAGACCACTCATAGTAGATCACCTACTCCTCTACCCATGGATTCTGGTACCACTAATACACCAAAACAAGGGGACTCTGGTCACACCATCATGATCCCTCCCCTTAATGTCGAGATGAAGGACTCCACGGGCCACAGACTTTACCTATTGTCATCCTTGAGTTCCTCGCAGACAAAACTCTTTGAGGTTTCTACGCATGCTTCTATTGAACCTCCTTTGGTAGAATCCAAAGTCTCAACATCGGTAGATCTTCTATCTACTAGATCATCGTCTACCATTCAAGATGATGCACCAGCTACCTCGGCCGCATCATGTAGTCAGTCTTCCTCTCATCCGCCCATCTTCCATTCTGATGGGGACATCATGGAAGCCATGTCTTCCCCTGATTACCCTTACACTTAGGAAAGGGGGAATATATTTTGGAGGATTATGAAGGCCATCTCCTTCATAATTCTTCCAATGCACTCTACCTCAACAAATTTCACTCATAGCATATCCCCTTGATTTGCATGTCTTTATTTCTGTAATAAAGTTAGGTAGGTTACATCATCTCATCTATTGTCTTTCATGCATTTCATATGGATCCATCATCCACACCATGTAATAGTTATGCCAACGATGCGAGTAGCTACTCCAGGAATCTAACCTCAACCATTTTTATTCCCATGCATATGTTATTCCTTTTGAATGATGTGTGCATTGGATACGCCACCAATAACCAGGATGAATATGATGCATTTATAGGTTTGTCATTTGATTCCCTCACTCATTGCATCCTTCATCTTCATGCTTTTTTAGATTCCTTGCTACTTGTCATGCAATTGAATGGTGTGTATCATGTGCATAACCAAGTCCTATTTAGAAAATATCTACGAGTTAAGTTGTTGGTACGTGAATTTGAAACGATCACTTTCAGTCATGTTCCTAAAGCCAAAAATAACTATGTAGATACCATTGCAAATAACATTCTATATTGGAATTTATCACATGTATACCACAGAAGACAACCATAAACAAAACACATGGTGAACCATCATCATCATATAAAAATGCATAATCATATTATGTATCACATAAAACATATAAGTGTTTGGAGCCCATAGCTCTAAATACATCCGACATGCCCATAGAATGTTCCAAAAATCAAAACCAAAGGGACCCACATGTCCCCATATCTAGTCACTATCTAGCGGATCTCGTGCGCAAGGCTCTACTCCACCTGCACGTAGATCACGTACTGCCTAACCAGCCATCGCCATGCACCACATGATCCCTCGCCACTCTGAGGGAAGGCTTGTACACTCATCTATGTATTGATTGTCTAACTCATGCCATCCACACTCAGAAACTCTAGTCAATAGCACCTCACACCTACGGTGTAGATCAATGAGTAACGCACTATCCTTTGGACCCTAACGGGATGATGATGTTCCTTGATATGCAGTCCCTAGCGCTATGGCTTGTCCTACATATCTTGTCAGTTTTACCAGTGCTATGCCTTCGTACCACATATTTTACACTAAGTATCGTATACATGTGATAAAAGTATGAAATTCACCATAAAAATAACAACTCAACACTTACCATCTAGTCCCATGCTCGCTCAGGTGGAAGTGGTAGGTCAATATCACCCTGATACTTCATCCCGCTATAAGGATAATCACCAATGTAGAGGGGCATCTGATCCCAGTGTGCGAAAAATTCAAGTCAGAACACCCATCCGACTCCTCCTCCTCCTCCTCTAAACAGTAGCTTCCCCTAGTGGTGCATCCCAGGCTCTTGTGGGCCCCCATCTCAGATTTGTACATGAGGACGGATGGAGGGTATCTTCTCAAAGCAGAACACACACATCACTGTACAAAATGCACAATCATGGTTCACTTACCTCCTTCATAGACTTATCTCTCGTTTCACCGATGACAACATCATCTTGGCCCACCCATAGTGGATCTTTGCCAAAATACTGTCAACCAGCATCATCTACCCACTGGTGATGTGGTGGAATGCCTGGCTGCCCAGAACCCATAGCACTGTTGCAGCAACAACCTATGTCTCTAGTCTATCTATATCACTGATAGAGATGATCATGCCCTTGAAATGCACACACCATGGACAATGGCGCTCCATAAACTTTGTAGTGTTCCTCCCATTAGGCAACACTGGATGTATATCCCCCACAACCCCTAGGAGAGGGAGCTCGATCAAGAAATAAATATCATGTAATGTGAGATCAATCTTGTGCCCCTGCACTACAAAGACCTCCTAGTCTGGATCCCAATAGCACACAATCCTCGATAGCAAGGGCTCACCTGTCCTCATCAATGGGTTCTCTACCAACTTGAGAACCCCATAGTGAGCAAACGCCCCTTTAACCCCCTTGTCCCTCTGAATCTTGAATCAAAGGGTATCCAAATCTCACTCACACCATTTTATTCTCAACTTTTCCATACCTATAAAACACCGCATTTCTTTTCAATTCAAGGAAGAACACACTTGCCTTGATTGATCAACCTACAGCCCCCACTAGGCCAACAGACCACCCCTCGTTTCAGCTCCAAATCGCAATTTTCTATGCAAAAAGTGTGATCTTATAGGTTTTCACCTATTTCTTGTGACCCAGATCATATTTCTAGCCCCAAAAAGTGAAATCCAGCTAAGAAGAGGAGCAGTGATCTCCCAGGGAGCTGCAGGCTACCAAAAATCAAGAAATAAACCATTAAAATTGAAGAGATGAGTAAGGCCACCTACCTAAAAGTCGCAGATCTTGATTCTGATAGTTGTTTTTTCTGCTCTGATCTCCACAAGATTTAGGTCCTCTCCTTCCTCTCCAAATTCACCACATCTCACTTAGCAAAGGAATTTAAATTGGAGGGAAAACGTCCTTTTATAGAAAAACCCACAGTTTTTATGTCACCCATTGTGACCAAACTGTAGCTCATTTTGAAGAATCGTTAGTACTATTGGAATGCTATTATGGATTACTATAATGGGTGTTTCTCAGTTTTTGATGATTTGACACTTCACCCGGAAGCCATTTTTCCAAGAAGGGTCACTTTGTCGCCCCTCAAAATTGACTTTCTTCATAAAGTGACACTTGTACATTGAAGTCCACCTCCTCTTAATACTTTTCATCTCATGTGTCAATTTTCTTCATGATTAACCATCATGTGCTCATGTCTTCATGGTCCCCACTGAGCCTATTCTATGTGGCAGTGTCATCAAGTCACCCTTGTTCAGAGCATCTACGATGAGTCACCTTTGCATCCATGGATTCTGTTTCACGTCCCAATGTCTCATGTCACAGTGTTCCATCCATATTTTCATGTCGCTCATCCTGAGTTTCCCATTTTTTCCTCAAGTCGTATTGTCCCCCATCCACTCTGGAGTCGAGTAAGTCGTTGTGAGGTCAACCATGCACTTTATGCTCTGATAAGGGAAGTCGTTTGATTGTCCCTCAAACCCATTTCCCCATTGTCCCTATTGTCAGTCAATTAGTCACATTACTATTTTCCTTCATGCCTTAGTTGAGGATCCTCATTGCCTCACCTATGGCAGCCCCTATTCTATCGACATCAACACATTTATTCCAGACGAATGGCCTAGAGGGCGATATATCTTAGTTCCATCTTCCATTCTTGTTCGATGCGTTAGATTAAGCAGAGGGACTCATTATTGCCCTTTGACATGGTTTTTTCATGCTCCTGATTCATACATGTGATGGTCCAGTGATACAACTATTGTACCAGTGATTCCCAGGTGTGTGTGAGATGCTTCAGACCTCGTGAGGGGGTAGCCCTTCATATTACCCCCCCACATGCCCAAATGCCTTCATATTATGTTATAGACTCAGATGCAATTCTGCAGATTTGATGGGTTCGGTTCCTGCCACTTGTAGTGTTCATAGCATGCACGTCTCATTCAGATAATCCATTTAGTTTTTTAGATCCCTTCCCTATTCAACAGGGGTTCTTTGGTTGTTATACCCTCCCTCCCACCCATTTTTTGAGGGGAGGGCCATTATATCTCATGTACTCAGATGTTATTGTATTAAGTCATGCCTCATGTTTTTTCTAGGCACATTATGTATATGGGACACATTGTATTATTTTTTGGCTTATTTATGCCAGCATGTCATGTACCATTCAGCATGTACTTTATCGCTCAGTTTCATGTTTTTGGGCGCATCATTATTTTTGTACTAAGTTATCTCGGCGGGTATAGGTATGCCTCCCCCGCCTCACTGAGATCTGGTACCACAACATAAAAGGAGACTTGCATTAGTCTCGCCCCCTCTGTCACTATCCTCTTTTGATTCAGCTCCATTGCTCTCTCTCTCTCTCTCTCTCTCTCTCTCTCTCTCTCCACTTTGTTGTCTAGTGATTGTGTCTTTACAATGTACTTCAGTCATATGTTTTTCTCCTAACACTCGTACATTGGGGGGCAATCTGTTATCACAAAAAATTGATCATCTAGCCTTAATTTACTGGATGGATAAAAGTACACCATGTAAGGCCAATTTTATCATAGTAAAATTGCTTTCATTGTGAGAAATCACTTAATAAACCACATTTGTTAAGCAATTTATAATTAAATCCATGAAGAATAATTAAATAAATTACTATTTATTTAATTATCTTCTAGGAATAATTATTTACACCATTTTTAATTAATATTCCTTGTCATATTTGACCCAGTTATGAAAAATAAATAAATAAATTATCAATTATCTTAATTTTCTCTAGGAATAATTAATTAATCACTAAATAATTATTATTCCTTGTCAAGTTTGACTAAATACCTTAGGAATAATTAAATAAATAATTATTTTTATATTATTCCTTAACCATATTTCTTGAGATGATAAATAAACCATTTATTTATTTATTATTTCTAAATAAAAGTTTAAATACTTTCTCCCTCCTAATCAAATATAATAAAATATTTTAAGTGGTTATTTCTAGATGGCGTTAATAATATTTTATTATTGCTCATTATTTGAGCAAAACCTGATATTTTGTTATAAATAGAAGGGTTTTCCATTCATTATTCACTTTTGATTATTTTCATTGTTGCACTCACTGTTGCAGCTCTGATTATTATCATTGTCGGTCACCGTTTTCTTTTCCATTTGAGTTCCCATTGAGCTCAAAAATTTTATTTGTTGGGTTTTATACAATATAGATGAGAGAGACTCTACAAAGCTAAAGACATTTGAGGATAGCCAAGAACCCATCCCATAGAGGGGGACTGCTAACACTTATTTGTTTCCTTCACAAGTGTTGTTTAATAGAATATATTCTTTATATATCTCATTTCCATTGGATTATTAGAGTTACCCACATTTATTAAAATTTCATTTTGTTGTTTAACTATGATTGTGGCATAGATCAGGGCTTTGGAAGGTTTGTTTCTATCATTTGCTGCAGATCTACAATGTTTAGCAGCCATTTATATTGTTAAGAATGTTTGTCATCCACACTCTTAAGTGATTTATTTTCATACACATATCAGAAGAAAACACTATAAAACAAATGACATCATGGTCATCCCAAGGTCTATCCCAAGTGTCGCACTTATCGCTTTCAACTCTAGACAGTTCCATAGAGGGTCATTCTTTGCTATGTTGTCCCAGTGGTTAGTGTCATCATATTGTCAAAGTATGATAAGTGTGTGATCACAATGGTGAGTCCTCATGAGTTCACTTGCTTCTCACACTTAGCCATTTTCCTGAAAATATTTTAACAGATCAACTCCACTTCACTAGACCCCAATGAAGTTGCACTACACAGTCTCATGCCTCAGTGATGTTTCTCTGTCTCCTGGAACTACAGGGTGCTTGGGGTTTTCCTCCAGGTCAATTGAACTACGCAATCCCAAAACTAAGCAGCATGTCTCTCTTTCCAGAATTACAGAGAAACAGCCTCATAGCCTATCTGAACTATGCACTTCCCAAGAACAGTGATCAAACCTCCTTCCTACTTGTTGGAACTCTGTATTGTGTAGAGACCTAAGCCTACACTGCTCCCAGAAATTTCACAGAACTGTCCTCCCAGTTACCTCCCACAGTCGATACTCACTACTCTCAAAAACTACACAGACTTGTACTTTGTTCCCTCTACTCTCTTGCCTTGTCTTCCTCCCAGAACCTGTGTAGAGGTGTCCCTAAGGTTCCCGCCTTATAGCTGCCACTGGTGCCTCCAACTGTGCAATTCTTCTTCCTAGTGGCCTCTGCACAATTTTCATCGACAATGAATATTGTGCCTCAGAGTTCCTTGTCTAGGCCTGAGCTATGCTTTACGTAGTCTCAGTGACCAGTCATCCCTCCCTGTCACCTAGAACTATGCACTACACAGTTGATGGGCCCGCTCCTAGCCTGTCATTTTCTCGAGCCCATAACATGGAAAATGATGCATCATGCTAGAATAGGAGGTTTTTGATTTTATGTCATCCCATCATGAGTGAATTGCGGGAATAGGTACACTGGTAGATCATGGCAAGATGACAAACAGGATGAAGAAGGAGCACACATGCTAGAAGACTTACTTGCAGCTGAACGGACGAATAAAGCACACCAAGCAGCAAGTGAAAGGAACACATGCATGGAACCATCTTACAAGACCAAGACCATCAAAGACCGTGTAGCACCAAGTCATGCAGAGGAGAACACAAAGAACACCCAAGAGTACACCCATCACTTAGTAGCGCAACAACTTGACATGGACACCACAGTCAGCCAGTACATGTCAGCAGTGTCACGTCAAGTTGTGTCATGAGTTGTCATGGCCACATCACCACTACGAGCCATATCTATTGTAACTGAATGTAATGTAAACTAGAATTCTAATGGACGCACACGAGAACTTGAAGAGTCATGTTAGTTGAAAAGTCATAGGAAGTTCAACGGTCATGAGGGTAGTCCAAGAGTCACAAGGTCAAGCATCACCCTTGGCTATATATACCCCTCCAATTGTATGATGAAGGACTTTTCACCTTGGCTCCTCCCACATAGCCTTGAGAGTCGACAGACAGTTTTTTGAGGAGCGAGGACTGGCTCCAACGTCCCACTACTAGGACTAGTGATGTATGGTGTACAAATGTGTCTTGGGACTTTTTCTTGATACAAAAGCCTGTTTCGGTGAGCACGTTTTCATACATGTTTTGTTGTTGGGTGCGGGATCCCCCAAGGGCAGTTTTGGGGCTTAAATCCCATATTCTAGTTCAATTTTGTAATCCAAATGTAAAGACTCCACATTTTGTGGTCGCGGAGCGCATAGTTGTTAAAGAATCATAGGGTTGTCTGCCCTTATTTTGGAAATGTAATGTCGGCTGTAGAAGATCTACCCATGGTCCGCAAACCATGGATTGTATAAATACATCTAAGCTCTAAGTAGTTAGCAAGGAAGTAATTAAGATCAAACATGTATGAGAGATAGCTGTAAAGTGGAAGTCTAAATTTTGGGTCGTAGCATAGGTAGAGGCTCTGCAGCTGAGTGCACAGAGGCCTAGAAGTCCGCAGCTGAGTACACGGACCCCCGCAGCTGTGTGCACAGGGCAAGTCGAGTCTGTAATTGTTTAGAATAATCAATAAAGATAAGTATTCTACAATTTATGCATCTTTATTTCCTGTTTATGCATCTATTATATTGGGTATGAATTTTACTTATAATGCTTATATGATGCGCGAATGTATGTAAATATATTGGTTAAGTGAACACAAGTAAGAACATCTATTTACGCGAAGCTAACTAAGATCTATTAATAAGATAAGTAAGACACTTAGCTTGGTTTGGGAAATACCACAGTTCGTTGCCCTAGCAGTGTGAAAGTATATCAGCCCCTAGTTAGGGCTACACGAAAGCCGATTATATCCTTTCGCGAATGTACTGAAGGGTGGAATAGAGGGCTAAGCAACCTGTGTGCAGGCAGGTATAGATGAAATAAACCAACATCACAACCATCTCAAGGGTGCAGAAACTTGGTTTCAGCATCCCCCCATACTACTTCGAGTGAGACTTCAGTTCGCGCTCCACGGGCCGATGCCGAAAGGGCCAGTAGTGGAGGGATTTGTTTGGCTAAATAATGTTGAACCTGGGTCAGGCCCCCACAAGTTAACAAATGGTTCCATTGCTGGGACTAGAATCTGCATAGAGATGTGTGATGTTGTATCATTGGAATCCAACTAAGAAAGAAATCGAAGGTTGGTTGGACAAAAGAATTCACAAGTTTGCAGCACAAGAAAACAGAAACCCGCGACTATCAAAAGAACAGTGGTTGGACTGATACCTATATACAGAGATCCATGAAAAAAAATTTACGTCCTCCCCTACTGAGATATACGAGTGGATCATGAAGCTAGCAGATAGCGAAGGAAGGTGGAAACTTGACGGTCCTATTGTGTGGACCCCAGAGCTAGTGCGAAGGTTGGAAGCATCGGAGCATAAGATCATGCACGCCATCGATCATTGGCTCGATCACATTATAGGAGGATTTGTTACTAATTTCATGTTCGACACCTTAGTCAGCGATAGTGAGGTAGAGTGACGCTTTTTCAAAGGACCGCGAGGTAAGTACGTAAAATCTTTGAATACTTGGATTCAAATGTTGTCGAGCAAAAAATGGGTTATGCAGCTACCTTGATGTTTGGAACTATGCGCAGCGGAAAAGCAACAAAAACGAAGGAAATAAGGGTCTGGAGTATAGCCCCTTGATTTCACCACCGCGAAGGGACGAAGAAGGGATAGTGAAGCTCTCTCCGCGAAGTGCTATTCAGTTGATAAGACAGGGATTTCCACAAATACCACCTCCACCCACACCACCTCCATCTTCACCACCATCGCCTCCAACTTCACCCATACCACCTCCACCTTCACTGCGATTCAATATGGTAAACACAGTGAAGTTTCCTTTGTTCAAAGGCTTAAGAAATGAGGACCTAGACTAATTCTGGTTCATTGTGAGGGATGTATGGGAAGCTTAAGGTGTTACCGATGACCATATAAATAAGGCAACACTAGTTAGTTCTCTACAAGGTCACGCACTAACTTGGTATATTAAGTACTCCAGCGATAACCTGGTATATTAAGTACTCACGCGCTAACCTGATATATTAAGTACTCCAGCGATAACCTGAATGCTAGAGTAGCGGACATCCAAGCAACACTGAATAGGGAATTTATCAGGCCTAAATCTAAAGCGCAGTCGATTGTGGGATTCAAAGAGATCAAGATGCTACCAGGTGAGATGCCTTGGGAACTAGATCAGAGGCTGAAATGTACGATCCATGAAGCCAACATGAATTTGACAGATGGAAATCATCGCAAGTGGTTTGTGGCTTTGCTACTACCACACTTAAGAGGTGCATTGTCACAACAGAAGATAACAACTTAGGCAAAGGCCTTTGAGATTGCCATGAGACTAAATTTGACCCCGGTGCAATATCCCAATCTAGGAGTTCAGTAGATCCACGTGCAGCTAAAGAATATGTGCCTTAAGATGCAAAGCTTGAGGCAGGATAGGACGGTTCGACCAAAGGTACGCAAAGAGGTATGGTGCATGAAATGCAAGAGTCAGGGTCATGACAAACACCACTACCCAGTCTTTACAAATTACCTTGCAGGAGGAGAGCCGATGCCTTTAAGGCCAAAAACTCAAATAGGACCTAGTGCGATGCCTGCTTTGTGGTGCGCTATCTGTCAAATAGCTAGAAAACATGCCACAGACAACTGTCACTTGTTACAGAAGTATACGCAAACTCTGCAACATTTGTTCTGCAACTTTTGTAGATTGGTGGGGCATGATGAGCATACATGTAGAAGCTATGAATTGATGATTGATAGAATGCCCGCCTACAGAGTTTAGGCCAAAGCATAGCCCCTTAACCAGAATGCAGGGATGGCACGGACAGGATTTTAAGGGTGTGGATGAGGTCGAGGCAGAGGAGAACCTGGTAGAGGTCGCAGAAAATTGATTTTCTACAATTGCGAAGGGACAAGACACTATGTCTATGATTGCACTAATCCAACATGCCTGTTGTGCAAGTATTGCACGTTTTTTTTATCATGAAATAGAAGATTGTCCTACGCTGATAGCCAGGATATGTGACAAAGGAGCGCTACCGCCTCCCCCGACAAGACATCACATGGGTTCACAAAGCCCCAGTGAAAGAGGTCGAGTTTAATTTGGAGCGTTCCCATGAAGCATTCATGGAAGCTAAGAAGAGCTTTGCTGAGGCCTCCACTTCAGGAAGCAAGGATAAACCGGAGTTGGCGATGGACGCCTCTATGCTCACTACTTTCCTGGAAACCTGTATGAAGTTACTACGTGACAGTAAGGTTGTGAAAGGGTCATAGGAACTTATCAATAGATGTGCTAGCACCGTGCTAGGTGAATCGCACATAGTCCACAAGATCAGAAAGAATAAGATAAGGATGAGGCGTGAAATGAGAATCACTGCGCAAATCGGAGAATACAAAATGGATCAAGTCATTCTGGATTTGGGATTAGATGTGAATATACTACCAAAGTAGACTTGGGAGCGAATGGGGCGACCTGCACTACAATGGTCTCCGATTCAGCTAAGGATGGTGAATCAACAGAAAATCATACCCATGGGGTGGTTGCAGGGAGTGACCATGGATATTGAGGGAGCGAGCGCACTGGAAGATTTTGAAGTAATAGAGATTGTGGATGACAACAATCCCTACCCTATGCTCCTAGGAATTGACTGGACTACTGATATGAATGGGGTACTCAATCTAAAGAAGCAGAAGATGATCTTTGAGAAGAAACCATTGCACGTAACAATACCCTTGGATCCTGCTGAGGGATCACGCTATACGGAACTAGTCCGTGACTATGAAAGTAATGATGATTTGGACTGCATCTAGAAGATAACAGCATGAGACCAAGATTGGGTGAATCCCACCACGGATGGATGGATTATATGGGAGTGTGAGAGTTCCTGCACTTCAGATTCTGACGAAGAAATAGAACACTGGTAGAATCGGTTACACGAAGTAACTATGCTGAATTGCAATATGATGATCTGGTCGCTACACTGTGTGTCATCATAGGAAAGGAATCTACCTATTTATGATGGTCGAACTGAGGTAGATACCTTTTTGGATGCATTTGAAAGGGAGGTATCAAAAAATCAACGCTTCCAGGCCTTGGACTGGGTACTGCGCACTATGCCCACAAGATGGTGGGGTACGTACAAGGGAATCTTTGACAATTGACATGAATGTAGGAGGATGATGAGAGCATGGTTTGGGAATCTTAAGATGCAACTGACAGACAAGTACGATGGTCAAAATGATCCACACCCGTAGCTGGCCAAAGCGGAGAAGAACTATTCCACCACTGAGCACGAGGGGCTAGCTATGGTGTACGTGCTCCAGAAGTACTAACACTACTTGCTAGGAGGCCACTTTAAGATGTATATGGACCACTCCACACTGAAGTACCTAGTCAATAAGCCTGTGTTGGGGGAGTGAATTTGCAGATGGATTTTATTGTTCCAAGAATATGATTTTGAAGTTGTTGTAAAGCCTGGATGATTGAACACGGGACCTGACCACCTGTCGCACATCGAGACAGGGGAGGAACCTACTAGTTTGGAGGAAGGATTACCTGACACACAAATCTTTGTTGTGCGTGTCACAGATGGACATTTCGAGGATATAATACACTTTCTAACAACTGGAACTACACCGGAAGGATACTCTGTCCAGCAAAAGAAGGAATTCATGGTGCACGCGGCAGACTTCTCTATCATTGCTGGGCATCTATACAAGATGGGGAATGATGAAATACTGTGAAGGTATGTACCTAAGTTTGAACAAGGCAGCATCCTCACGGATGCTCATGGGGGCGTTGCGTGAGGAAATTATGCAAGGAGAGCAACCACACAGAAGATTCTACGCATCGGGTTGTGGTGGCCAACCCTTCATTAGGATTCAAAATCATATTGCAAGGCATGTGATGTATGTCAATGGACAGGTAGGCCATCACGGAGGGATGAAATGCCTTTGAATCCACAAGTAATGTTGCAACCCTTCGAAAAGTGGGAAATATATTTTGTAGGACCTATTCAGCCCCAAGGAAAGACAAGCGCTAGGTACATTATCACTGTGACAGAGTACTTGAATTGTTGGGCAGAAGCGCAACCGGTGAAGAATTGCATGAGCATGACTACCACGAAGTTTCTATTTGAGCATGTACTGACACAATTTGGATGTCCAAAGATCTTGATGAGTGATCGTGGTACACACTTTCTGAATGAGACAATCAGTGCACTAACGGAAGAATTTGAACTGTATCACCAAAAGAGAACACCTTATCATCCATAGGCTAACGGGATAGTGGAGGCGTTCAACAAAGTGCTTCAAAACACATTGACCAAGGTATGCAATGCTCAATGAAGTGATTGGGACCTACACATACCTGCAGTATTGTGGGCTTATCAGACAACATGCAAGAGGTTAACGGGATAGACACCCTTTAGGCTGGTATATGGGGTTGAAGCGGTGATGCCTATGGAATACATCGTACCTAGTCTATGCATAGCAACACTCACAGGTATGACGGATTGCGGAGCCCTGGAAGAGAGGCTTGCGCAGTTGGATGAGCTAGAAGAAGAGATATCTTTGGCTGGATTTCATCAACAAGTCCAAAAGTAGCATGAAAAAGTGTGGCATGACCGTCATATTAAGCTGCACACCTTTAAGGTGAATGACTTGGTGTTGTTGTATGACAGTAAGTTTGATAAATTTCCAGGGAAACTCATAATGCATTGGCTGGGGCCGTATATTATTAAGGAGATTACCAATGGTGGCACGATCCAGCTGGTTAAGTTGAATGGAGATCCCTTCCCAGGAAAAGTGAATGACAGTCATTAGAAGCCATACACAGGTGGCCCAACCATCTGACCAGCCAATAGAAGCACAGTCTTAGCACTCCAGGCAGCTGAAAGGAGGCACGGGACTATAAACTACACTACCCAAGTTGGGGATCTGCGCGATGTCAGGACTGCGCAAAGCAGCGAAGTGTCAAAGGGTCCACGACAACGCAAAGGCAATTGCGCTAGCGCACAAGTCCACCAGAATGTGACTGTTAAAGTCACTATTCATGATTTAATGGTTGGTTTGAGGCCAAATGGAGTGGGCAGCAGGCATTTAAGTTGACATTTATGGGCTAGATTCTTGAAACTCTGCCACCAATATAGCATTAATGGATCGAATGTGGGGGGAACTGTCGAATTCAAATTCAAAAGGCCCTATAAATTACAAGTGGCTATCTAGCAAAAAATAATTGCCATTTTTAAAATTCAGTTGTTGCGCTATCAAGTGTGTATGGACCTTTCAAATTTTGAGGCTTTGAGAGTGAGTTCAGTGTTTGAAAAATACCCGAAGGAGATGCAGGACCTCCTGACTAGAATGATGTCGACACTTGAGGAAGCCACAAAAGAAATTGTGGTAGTAGAAGCCCCATAGAGCACCGGAATAATAGTTGAGGTCCCTAAATCACCCAGAACACCAAGACCTAAGAAGGATAAGCAGGCTATGGTCTCAGTGCACGTCTCACCGTAAAACCCATAGAGGACCAAGCTCACCTTGCAGGAAAAGGGGAAGGCCATTAATCTGGAGGTTGATGAGGAGGAATCTAAAGAAATCCTAGTGGATGAGGAGGAATCTGAAGAAATCCTAGTGGATGAGGAGGACGAGGAAATGGAAGTTGAAACCCAAGGTGCAGACCCTATTACCAGGCTACCAGAATATGTTCCTCCGCACAAGGGCAAAGCCAAGGTGTCGAAGGACGTAGACAAGAGAAATAGCTCCCTGCAAACCCCGTTGCTCCCAAATGATATTGTTTTTGAGGGGCCGCACTTAGGGAAATTTCCTGTCCTAAAGTTTGAAGATTGGGACATTGCAGATCATGAGAAATTCCCACATTTAGTGATGGAGCAGCTAATGCGTTGGCCGATTGACTGTCTTCATCATCAGGCAACTATTCTGCTTGGTGCACGATGGGTGTTTGTGGCTGGAGGAGCCCATTCCCATCACAGACCACTTGATTCATCGAATCACATGGCTGCCTTACTCAAGGAAGGATCTAGCCAATATTTTAGAAGGAAAAGGTGGCAAGTTGGCCCTTGCAGAAGCGATGAAGAAGAATTTCAAGTTGGAGAAGACGAAGCGAGGATATTCCATCTCCAACATTAACAACCTTGCAGTCAAGGTCGCGACACAAATACTAGCAAGGAAAGTGATGCGGAAGTGCCGCACAGATGAGGTGCCCACGCTTGTGATTTCATTAGAAGCCCAATGCGTGGGAGGAGTCCAGTTCAACTAGGCAAACTATCTATATAGCAAGTTCCTTGTGAAATATTGCAAGGCACAGGAGCAGGGCAAAATATTTCACTACACGTGGCTCCTGTTGTCGATCATACTAGTGGCATGGGAGTTGCCTGAAGATAGCCAATTCCCTTTGGTCGTGCTGGACCTTCCAGAGGCATCAAAGTACGCTTCGCTGTGGGTGACCAAGGATGCACAACAAATAAAAGAAAGCAAGATATTTTGGGTCTTAATGGAGATGAATATCCATATGGGAATCAATCGTAAGTCGCAGTTGTCACCCACAATATATGCCAGTTTGCAGAGCTTTGCAGAGTTCAAAGCAGATTTCCACCAAGTTTTTATCAGGGTGAGGAAGTACCCTACAAAGACATGGCATAACCTACCGTACCTGGCAACTGATGATGTAATTTTCGTAATCCTTGAGTCTTGGCCACTGGAGTGGCACACTCCAATAGGCTCCGTGGTGGAAATGGAAAAGTCCACCGTGCAGTGTAAGAATGAGGAAACAAAGCTCCAAATACTGTAGTTGGAGAAGAAGCACAAAAAAGAGGAAGCAAACGCTAAGGCCCAGGTAGCGTGCGATGCCGCGAAATTGGTAGAACTGATCCAGACTTAAATAGGAACACAATAAAACACAGAGATAACCATAAAGGCAGATATGCAGCGGAAATAATACTTCATTTTATTACTGTAAAATACTGAGATATGCTTACAAACAGAAATGGGAATAAACCAGCTAGGGCGATGGTAGCTTATCTCTGAGAAGAGATGTGGTGGCTACATGCCTCTGAACTATGTTACAATGAGGCTCGAAGGCCTATTTATTGCTGAGAAATAATGGAAAACCTTTCACATCCTGAAACCTAACCCTAGAAGACGAAACGCCAAATTGTGGGCCCCGTTTGGGTAAATTGGTACATCAATTTCCCGGGGTCGTAACTTTGGCATACGATCTCCATTTGACGCGTACAATAGCTCATTAGAAAGATCTATCCGAGTACTACCACCCATGTTGTCCCAGATTTCCCAAAAAACATCGTTTAGGGCCTCAAAACGGCTCCGGAAGTTCAGGACCCGAAAAATTGCTAAAAATAGTAAACTGTGCTACAATTTAGGAAGCTGAAAAAGTTGAAAGAGACTGTTGTGGGGGTCCAAATGGGATAGGTGGGTGGCCACCAACATCCACCTGGATCATTCCTCCCCCCTTAGGAAGCAATGGTCCCCATTGCATTGAGTTCCTCCCTGAGATGAGGAAGCTTCTGCTGAGCTAGGTCTCTGGTGAGTTGTTCTGCAATCTCTGATGTGTCCAGAAATGGTGGGAAGCATGGTCGACGACGGTCCACATTGAACACTCGATGCAAGCCAAGGAATGGAGGAATGCTATGCTTCAAGGCATTGTTGCCCGTAGCCTTGGTACTGGTGTAAGGACCATGTCGGAGTCGCCTGCGTTTCTGATGGGTTTTGGTAAGGCGCTCTCTCTGCAGATGTAACCAAACTTTGTCGCCCACCTGAAACTTGTGTGGTACCCCTGTGGGTGAGGAGAAGTTGTTCCTGTGTCTTGTCATGACTGTATCCCTTTGTTGCTGCTGCTGCATGGAGGAACCCTTCACGGGGGTCATGGATGTGATGGCAATCTTCCCATTCCTTTGGGAGTGAACCAGACAGATGAATTTCCTGGTCTGGGAGATGAGCTTGCTACCTTTCTTAGCGGTGATCAAAGATGTGGCGGTAGGTGGGGCTACCTCCGGTATCTTGTATAATGAATTATTCAGAGAAATAATGACAGCACGAGGCCTGGACTCATACACAGCATGTCGCTTCCACAAGTATGGCTGGCCTAATAATACATCATAAACATCCAGAGGTGTAACATCACACAATACCTCATCTGTGAAGGGTTTGATGCTATAGGGAAGGCGGCACTGCTAGCAAACTTTCAGATCTCGTCCTTCATGAAGCCACCCGATACTGTACGGCTGCACGTGCGGTGAAGTCGGTAGGCCCAACCGCTTCACGACCTCTGCTGAAATGAGGTTCTTTTGGCTGCCACTATCGACAATGAATTGCAGCGGCGAACCCTTCACCCACATCTGTGAGTGGAAAAGACGCTCCCCCTCTTCTGGATCTGTAGGTTCATTCTTCTGGATCTTGGCAGTGGCAACAATGGCACTGGGATCTGCATCATTGATCTGCTTCCCTTTGCCATTCCCCTTGTCAGGTTCTGGCTTAGGGTCAGAATATGCATCTAATTCGGAAGCCTTCAACTCGGCCACCAGTGACTGCTTGGTCTGACACTCACTTGTGTTATGAGTGGGACTCTTGTGGAACTCACACCACTTTCCTGTGTCCTTATTCGGCTTCGTGGTGTTGTTCTTTTCTTGCGGCTTCGACGGGTTGTCTTGGGTCACCCCGCCTTGGCTTTGTCCTTTGGGCTTCGGATTTGCAGATCCAAAGTCTCGCTTCTTTTGTTTGAACTTTTGCTCGATTTTGACAGCGTATCGGTATGCTGTGCCGAGTGAGGAGATGTTCAAGAACCCCATCTCTTCCTGGATGTATCTGTGTAGGCAGCCGCGGTATTCGAGTACCAAATGTAGCTCAAAATCTTTGATACCCAACTGTGTGCGAAGGGTATGAAAAATGTTTGTGAACTCCGGCACATCTTGGTCTCGTCCCTGCCGCAGTGTGGTCCATTTGATGTATTTGTCCTCATAGCTTTCGACAGGGTAGTACTGCTCCTTGATGGCATCCCGGAAGTCATTCCAAGTGGGTGCGGCTAAAAATAGTCAACTTGTACTTTCATCCTTCTGCTCGCAGTAGGTTTCCCACTAGTCCTTGACGTGGGGGACTGCTTTGAGAAGAGCGAAAACAATCTTTTCCTGACTTGAAAATTCATGAACAGAAAAATAACCCTCTAGTAGATTCAACCATTTATCTACGGCATATGTGTCTATCTGATCCTCGAAAATGGGGATTTCAAAATTAACTTGTACCTTAAAGGGCGTGGCATTTCCAGAGTAGCTGCTGGAAGCCGATGCGTTGCTTCTGGGTAGTCGCTAAAGGATCTGGGCAAATCTGTCCTTCATTGCATTCTGTTGTCGCTCGAGGGCTTCTTCGAGCAATATTTTGATAGGATCTCCTACCCCGTCTTCTTTCTTCTCATCCGCCATGGGAGGCCGTCAGGATTTGCGAGGTTGGTCTTGCAAAGGTTCGACTAGTTCAAGCCCTAACTCCTTATATCCCGACCTCGTTGGGGACATGCAAAGAAAAACAGAGAAAAAGCAGACTGCTCTAATACCACTGATCCGGACTTAAATAGGAACGCAATAAAACACAGAGATAACCATAAAGACAGATATGCAGCAGAAATAATACTTCATTTTATTACTGTAAAATACTGAGATATGCTTACAAACAGAAATGGGAATAAACCAGCTTGGGCGAT